>CM045988.1:43034220-44234220 GCA_025175895.1 Wurfbainia villosa | reverse complement strand
AGCCCATAAGGCAAGTAAATACATAGAGCGCAAGTATCACCTGATACGAGAGATCGTAAAGCGGATAGAAGTTAATGTCGCCTAGATTGCATCAGAGGATAACTTGGTAGATCCTTTCACTAAGGCCCTTCAAGCGAGAGCTTTTGATAGGCATGTGGAGGAAATGGGAATCAGATGTATGGCAGTATGAGGACAGCATAGTCTTTTAGTATAAGTGGGAGATTATTGGGATGTATACTGAAAAGTCTATCTTTGGTATGAACATCTTTATTTTAAAATAAGAATCACATGATCATTGTTTGCGTATTTGTGGTTATGCATATTGTCTAATACATTACATTGTAGATAACATGGTGTGTAGTGTCACAAGGGAGATCATGTTATCAGTTCCTTGTAAAGTATAAGTAAAGGCTCACAACTAAGATGGTTATGGATAAACCATTGGAATGGTTGTAGTGTGATTTGGTATTGGTTTGTCTTGACCATAGAATTACACTAGTACACTTTATGTGTATTGAGCAGGACCGTCTTAGAGGTGATTTGATTTATTGTTGACTACATAATCGAATCGGACCTCAGATATTATGTTGTACATGCTCTTAATCCCGATATAATAACGGGTACATATACTTAGTATTCATTTC
Organism: Wurfbainia villosa; assembly: GCA_025175895.1. Lineage (NCBI taxonomy): Eukaryota > Viridiplantae > Streptophyta > Magnoliopsida > Zingiberales > Zingiberaceae > Wurfbainia > Wurfbainia villosa. The sequence goes on along the minus strand of CM045988.1, from coordinate 44,233,576 downwards.
TTTGATTTACCAATGGGCGAGATTTATAGAGTAAATCGATAGGCTCAGTAAGTTGGGAAATGGTATTATTTATATTGTGTGCCTTTGATTATAGGAGGAAACCGTGTCCTATATATTAGGATGATGATGTCCCCTTGAGGAGCTCATAAGGTTAATCATGTAAACCCTACAGGTGGACTTGGTCTGGCATGATGATAAGGTTGAGTGGTACTACTCATGGAGTTAGAAGTTGATTAATTAATTGTCAGTAAATTAATTAATCAACGGACATTCGAGATCTTAAACACGGGGAGATATATGTACAAATAATATATGGAGACCATATTAACTTATGGGGGTTGGTGAGGTAGATCAATGATAATCCTCTAGTGGAATGGATTATCATTAATGGATCGGACTTTATGTGGGCTTGATCCATTGGGTGGCCAAGATCCAACTCCTCCTCATTGTCCCTATTATAGCTTATTAAAACCTCATGAAGCTTAGATCCAATGGTGGAGATTAAAACTCTGGATCCGACGGTGGAGATTAAATCTCTATATCCGACGGTTGAGATTAATTCTCTAGAACCGATGGTTGAGATTAAATCCCTAGATCCGACGGTGGAGATTGAAAGGAGGCTTAAGCATAACTCTATAAATAAGGAAGAGGCTTGGGTGGCAAGATAATCTAATGGGTGATTAGGGTTTAGGAGTGGGCGGCAACATAAGGAGATTAGGGTTTGGCTTCTCTTAGGCGGCAAACCTAAGGAGGGCTTCTTCATGGTCGGCGGCTAATGGGAGATTAGGGTTTGTCTCTTGGTTATCCTTGGCCGGCACCACCCTCATCTTCTCCATATTCATTGTCAGCGCCTTCTCCTATCTTTCCTTGACTGGCGGCAACAAGAACTCCTCTTGTTGGTCGGCGCCCACTTCTTCCTCTCCCTCTCCTTGTCCGGCGGCAACAATTCTTGGAGGATTGTTGGTTGGCACTTGATAGGAGAAGAAGGGAGGGTGTGTCTTCCCTTTGTTCGGAGCGAGCAAGGAAGGGAAGCTAGTGATCTAGGAGGCTTCGACTTTTGGAAGATCGTCGCCTACACGATGTCCAAAAGGAGGAAGGACATATAATAGAAGATCAAGAGGTATAACAAGAGGTATAATCTTGTTTATTTGATTAGTGTTCTTTTGTATTATGTATGTGGGTGTTTACTTTGTTATGTGGCTTAATTTACTTGGAACCCAAATACAAACGCAAAAACCGGCGATCCGTACATCGTCTATTCTGCGGCTAATCATAGAATAGAGGTTGGTTGCTTGAACAACAAGTTTGTTCAAGTGACCACTCTAATCGAATAGCACGACGATGAAACGGTAGCTTGGGTAATCCATCTTTGTCAAGGATAATTTTTTTTTATCTGGGGACGTAGACAGGATCACCATGAACAAGCGACCAAGTTGAAGTGGAAAGAGAAGTTTCCCCGCCTTCAAGTGGTATTAGAGCTTCGGTTCCGCAAAACCTTCAGTTTTGATGTTCGATAAAATCATATGACAATGTGATTATCATGGTAAAGTCCAAGTCATGGGTACTTGGCATGGAAAGTCCAAGTGGGACACTTGGCATTGAAAAAGTCCAAGTCTTGAGTACTTGGCATGTAAAGTCCAAGCATGGGTCTTAGCAAGAGAAAGTCCAACATGGGTTGGCAAGGAAAGTCCAAGCATGGGTCTTGGCAAAGGAAAGTCCAAGCATGGGTCTTGGCAAAGGAAAGTCCAAGCATGGGTCTTGGCATGGAAAGTCCAACATGGGTTGGCAAGGGAAAGTCCAAGCTTGAGTCTTGGCAATTGAGAAGTCCAAGGGGAATATTAGGGGTGTAAAGTCCAAGCAGGAGTCTTGGCAGCATATGTCCAATGGTTGGTGGCGTAAAGTCTAAGCAGAGTTTTGGTAGCATAATTCCAATGTGCCTTGGCGGTGTAGACCACATTAGCATGATAATAGCTGATGGAAGCACTTGAAGGCTAGCGTATGGATGAACAAGTCATGGATGACTTGGAGGGATCAGATAGGCGTGAGGCTGATTGAGGTGGCTTGAAGGCTTAGGTCTAGGGTAAGGGTGGTCTAGCAAGTATGGGAGCACCATACTTAGGTTAAAACCTCATGTTTGAGGTGTATCAGTCAACTAGGACTATGGTCAGTCGACTGATGAGAGTCAACTAGGGTTTGACTGCAGGAAATGGCCTGGCAGTCGATTGCCAGCATTGTGCAGTCGACTGTTGGCCTGAGTAGTCGACTGATCTAGAGATCAGTCGATTGATGGTCGGGATTTTTGGCATAGAAAGCTCTCCAGTCGAGTGATCAGCCTGAGCACTCGACTGATTGAGCTATCAGTCGACTGGGGTATGATCAGTCGACTCATGGTCTATCCATTGGAACTTATCCAACATGGCACATGACATTTTCTCACAACGGCTATAGGAGCAGTCAACTGATGGTCCCGATCAGTCGATTGCTAGACGAAAATCAGCCCAAATGCAGGTTATAAAAGCAGCTCATGGAGGAGGTTTTTGCCATGGTTCTCTTGGGCAATTTGGAAGGAAATATTTGGTGATTTCCAGTCCTTCAAGGCTAGTCTAAGGTAACCAAAGATCAAGCAATCAAAAGAGCATTTGTAAAGTTTTCTTTACATAGATTGTTGTATTCATTATTGTATTTTCTTGTATTCTTATTGTATTACTTTTGTAATTGTTGTAAGTGGCTTCTCCACATCTGGATTATTCCGAGAAGGAGTTATTTGAGTAGTGGTGTGTGATTGGCATCACTAGGGCTCTTACGAGCCCAATCTGTGGAGTAGGAACCATTCGGTTCCGAACTATATTACATCTTGTGCTGTGATTGTGCTTGTATTTATTTTCATTGCATATTTTGTATTTCCGCTACGTATTAACGTTTTGTAGCAAGAACAATTGAACGATAATCCATCGACAAGCGACGACGCTATTCACCCCCCTCTAGTGGTCATGAAGGTCCCTACAATTGGTATCAGAGCGGGTCGCTCTTCACCGGCTTCACATCCGAGAGAGCAAGCTAGAGGGAAGATGGAATTCAAAGAAAGACTAGGTCGGGACATCAACACACCACCATCCTATGAGGACAATGGATTTGAAGGTTTTAACTCATGGAAAATAGGAATTGAGAACTTCCTAATGATGGTGGATATCAAGCTTTGGTCTGCCTTGATCGAAGGTTTGAAAGGGTGGAATCCTCAAGTTTGAAAAGTGGACCAAGGAACAACTCAAAGAGTTTAAGACAAATATTAAGGTAATCAAAATGTTGAGTGATTTAATTCCTAATAATGTCTTGTCTAAGTTAGGTGAGTACAAGGATGTCAAGGAGCTTTGGAGCAAATTGGTAAAATATCACGAAAATCCATCACCGATCCAAGATGAAGAAGAAGAAGAGGAGTGCTCATCCTCTCAAGCTCAAGAAGAAGCAAGCACATCTTCATCCCAAGAGCTTGAGGATTTGGAGGTTGATAGGGAATCAACATCTAGATCCAAAGAGGAAGAAGAGATGGAAGAAGCCTCCACTTCAAGGTTTGAGGGGGAGGAGAGACCAGCCACTCTGGAGCATCAAGAAGAAGCTTCTACTTCCGGTCAAGGAGAAGAGGAAGCTCAAAATTCGGCCACCATTGACCTAGGTAACTCAAGCAATTTAGTTAATAGTAAAAATCATATAATTTGCTTTGAGTGTAGGGAAAATAGACACTATAAGAGTAAGTGTCCTAAAAGGGTCAAGAAGGCTCAACCGACTCCAAAGGTCAAGAATGTCGGTGCCCCCACAATTAAAAGCAAGGAGCATGTGATTTGCTTCAAGTGCAATCAACAAGGCCATTACCGGAGTCAATGCCCCAAGGGGAAGAAAAAGACCCAAGAGGGAGCTACACATGTAGGGGGAGCTAAGGCAAACCCTAAGGTAACTTTTAAGTATACTTCTTCTTCATTTAGTTATCAAAAGCATGCTAGAAATAATGTTAGCAATCTTGCTATTTATCATAAAGAAAATGTTAGAGATAGTAGGCACTATTGCCTAGGTGCAAAGAGTTACACTTTTAAAGATAAGGAGAAATTTGGAACTAATGTCCTTAAAAATATTTTACCTAAGGCAAGCATTAGGAATATTGAATACCATCTAGGTTTTAATCCAAAGAACCATATACATATGCTTAGGAAGTCTCATGTCCAAAGAATAGATGCAAAATAAAAAATTGGACAATTAGAGTTAGAAAATCAAGCCTTGAGGTCAAGGCTTGAGAAACTTGAAAATACCCTTAGAAATATGCAAAATCAAATGCAAGGTTCAAATAGTCAAAGCCTAGGGTCTAGGAGTCAAAGTCAAAAACCTAGGAAACAATAACCATCCAAGGGCAAGCTTAAGCCCAAAAAGACCTATCACAATGTTACATTCGATTATAGAACACAACCTAGGTCTAGGAAGACCAAGGTTACTAGGGAAGTCATCCCTAAGGGTAACCAATGTGTGTGCCTAGGGTCTAGGGTTTCGAAGAAACCTAGGGAGGCCACTAAGAGGGTAACAAGGGGAGTTACCCCTAGAGTTAACCTAGGAAAGACCCAAATGACCAAGGCTACCAAGCCTAGGAGGGTCATTAGGAGGGTATCTAGGGAGGTCATCCCTAAGAAATATCTAGTAAACCCAAGGAGTTCAAATAGGTTTTGGGTTCCTAAGAGCATGATCTATTCACGCTAAATGGGTTTAGATGTGCCAACCTTAAATGGATGGGTAGTTAACCTAACCATGGTAAAGGTGGCACTTTAGGATATTTTCAAGGTTATGGATACCTTGGAAATAGGGTTGATTTTAAATACTAAAATATTTTAGGATGTGCTAATATATTTTTGGGATTATGAAAAATTAATTAAATTGGCACAATTTAGGTTTGGAGGTTGTGGTGTGCCATTTTGGTTTTTTGGCACATTTAGGAGATAATTGATAATATGACAAAATGGGGTTAATAATAACAAATGACAATTAATACTACAATTTAGGTATTATATACCTTATATTTTATTTGCCATGCTTGATTTGTCATATAATATGTCATGACATCATATCTACTTTTAATCATTTAATATGTCATGATATTACTTAGGATTAAGGTTAAATGTCATGTATGCTTAGATTCCATTTTATGCTATGAAATCATTGTTAGTGCCTATAAGATTTACATATCTCCACAATGGTATGATATTATCCACTTTGGGCCTAAGCCCTCATGGTTTTGTTTTTGAGCTCTACCCAAAAGGCCTCATACCAATGGAGATATCTTTTCATCTTATAAGCACATGATCTTTTCCAAGTCTTACCAATGTGGGACTTTGATTGTATTCTCAATACTCCAACAATCCCCCCCCCCTCAAATAAAGGACCACATTGACCCCCCCTCAAGCCTTTCCGTCCTCGAAGGACATCCTGTGCTTGATGCCCGATCCTTAACACACTAGGACTTCCTGCCAACTGTTTGGTCTTCCTGACCCAACTGGACTTCCTACAAGTTGTCCAGCCCTTCTGGCCCAATTGGACTTTCTGCCAGTTGTTTGGTCCTCCCAACCCAACTGGACTTCCTGCCTAGTGTCTGGTTCTCTTGATCCGGACATGGGAGCTCAACTTCCTTCGTTCGAGGTTCATGGATTGACATGAACCATGGCTCTGATACCAATTGTTAGTGCCTATAAGATTTACATATCTCCACAATGGTATGATATTATCCACTTTGGGCCTAAGCTCTCATGGTTTTATTTTTGGGCTCTACCCAAAAAGTCTCATACCAATGGAGATATCTTTTCATCTTATAAGCACATGATCTTTTCCATGTCTTGCCAATGTGAGACTTTGATTGTATTCTCAATACTCCAACAATCATGATTATGAGCACATGATTATTTATATCATCATTAATGTCATAATCATTCATGCATTAATAACAAATTGAGTTAAGGACAATTGACATGACTTGAAGTCCCATGTATAAGGGAATCAAGTAGGATTGCCTTAGAAAAATACATGAAACCCTAGATTAGGAGAACAAAATCCACATCTCACATTACATTGACTTGTATGTGTATTGATACACCCTCGATACATGTGAGATGCTAGGATATGAGTTAAGTTCAAGGTGCATAGTTTTTTCATCTAGATGAACTAAAATTCATCTTATGTTATTGATGGATCATTGGGAAAGCTTATGTTCAAGTCATGTAAATTGAGCTCAAGGAACATGATACAATATAAGATTTTAAAAACATTTTAAAATCATTTTGAAAAACCTTGGTGAAGTCTATCTTTTGATAGCAATCACCATTGATGAAGTTGATACAAAGTGAGCTAAAACATTGAAGTTTTTCTTCACTTTTGAACTTTGTGTCAATTTCGCTATTTTATGGGCAAATTATTTTTTACATATTTTTCACCCATTGTATTGGTTATAAGTATTATACGTATGATGTTTCATGATTTTTTAAATTACGTATATTTACTTATGAATTTTTGAAATTCAGTTTTGATAATTGAAAATCGGAATTTTCAGTTATCAGTCGACTGTCGCTTGGTGGCTGTCGACTGGTATCTGAAGGAGTCGACTGCAAGGCTGATTTTGGGTAAACAAAGTTTGTTAGGCCCATGTTCAGCCGTGTTTTGGTTCCCTAACCACTCCTAACCCAAAGATATGCTTTGGGAAGCATTAGAAAGGGTGAAAATCCATTAGATATGGATTAGGAGAGTTGTTAGGGTGTGTATCAATTTTAAGGTGTTGGAAAGTTCAATCTTGAACTTTGGACCTTAATTTTTGATGGTTTACTGTTCCTATTGGCTTAGGGACTTCCCAAGGACATTGTTGGTGCAATGGTCAAGGGGCAGCAAGCCTTTAGGGGGAGGTATCCATCATGGGAAGATGAATGTATTTTTCCTCATGAGGGGGAAAAATGGGAATTTGAGATGCCCAATTTGGAAATTGGGAGAGTTTATAGGGGTTCCTTTCTTTAGTGGTATGAGACTTATCACTAGGAAGATTGTAGGCATCCTAGATGTTTTTGGAACAAGGGAGAGATTGTAAGATCTCATTGAGATATGAGACATTGACCTCCTTGGAGAGAACCTTTTTGATGTTAGTCAAAAAGGGGGAGAATTTATGAGGAGAATTTATGGGATTACCAATTTGAAAAAATTGGTAAAGAGTTTTTGAGTTAGGTGGCCTAACTCAATGGTGTTTGTGGTTTTTGTCAAACATTAAAAAGGGGGAGATTATTGGTGCAATCGACCCAGGTCACGATTGACCAAACTCGAGTTTGACTCGAGCGATATTTTGATGTTCGACAAAAATATATGACAATGTGATTGTCATGGTAAAATCCAAGTCATGGGTACTTGGCATGGAAAGTCCAAGTGGGACACTTGGCATTGGGAAAGTCCAAGTCTTGAGTACTTGGCATGTAAAGTCCAAGCATGAGTCTTGGTAAGGGAAAGTACAACATGGGTTGGCAAGGAAAGTCCAATCATGGGTCTTGGCAAAGGAAAGTCCAAGCATGAGTCTTGGCATGGAAAGTCCAACATGGGTTGGCAATGGAAAGTCCAAGCTTGAGTCTTGACAATTGGAAGTCCAAGGGGAATATTGGCAGCGTAAAGTCTAAGCGGGAGTCTTGGCAGCATAAGTCCAATGGTTGGCAGCGTAAAGTCCAAGCAAAATCTTGGTAGCGTAAGTCTAATCTGCCTTGGCGGTGTAGACCACATTAGCATGATAATAGCTGATAGAAGCACCTAAAGGATAGTGTATGGATGAGCAAGTCATGGATGACTTGGAGGGATCTGATAGGCGTGAAGCTGATGGAGGTGGCTAGAAGGCTTAGGTCTATGCTAAGGGTGGTCTAGCAAGTATGGGGGCACCATACTTGCGTAAAAATCTCATGTTTGAGGTGTATCAGTCAACTGATAGGAGTCAACTAGGGTTTGACTATGGGAAATGCGATCATTGCCCGATTGCCAATCACAGCCGAGCAATGAATAACTGGAGATCACGATCGTGATGGTCGGATTCGACGTAAAGCTCTCCAATCGAGTGATCAACTCAAGTACTCGATTAATTGAGCTATTAGTCGACTGATGGGTATGATCAGTCAACTGATGGTCTATCCATTGGAACTTATCCAACGTGGCACATGTCGTTGTCTCACAACGGCTACAGAAGCAGTCGACTGATGGTTCCGATCAATCGACTGCAAGGCAAAAATCAGCCCGAATGCAGGTTATAAAAGCAGCTCGTGGATGAGGCTTTTGCCATGGTTCTCTTGGGCGATTTGGAGGGGAATAGTTGGTGTTTTCCAGTCCTTCAAGGCTAGTCCAAGACAACCAAAGATCAAGCAATCAAAAGAGCATTTGTAAAGTTTTCTTTACATGGATTGTTATATTCATTTTTGTATTTGCTTGTATTCTTATTGTATTACTTTTGTAATCATTGTAAGAGGTTTCTCCGCCTCTGGATTGTTTCGAGAAGGAGTTCTTTGAGTAGTGATGTGTGATTGGCATCACTAGGGCTCTTATGAGCCCAATCCGTGAAGTATGAACCATTCAGTTCCAAACCATGTTACATCTTGTGTTGTGATTGTACTTTGTATTTATTTTCATTGTATATTTTGTATTTCCGCTACATATTAACATTTTGTAGCAAGCACGATCGAACGATAATCCATCGACAAGCGACGACGCTATTCACCCCCCCTCTAGCGGTCACGAAGGTCCCTATGGAAAGTCTATGCAGATATGCATCCGAGAAATTCCGAGAAAAGGGGCATCTAACCTCTTTGGACTATGAAATCCTAAAAGTAATTGTTGGTGTAGAGCACATCACTTCTTGTTTTCATGTATGAACCATAGTTAAAGTTAGGAATTACTTGTGATCTGATATATGTGTTAAGTGTTCAGGTTTAACAGGAAGTCCTAGTAGGTCAGGCAGACCGGATACTAGGCAAAGTATGGAAAGACCTAGCAGGTCGTGTTGACTGGATACTAGGCAACAGACTTGACAGATTAGGAGGATCAAATACTAGGCAGGAAGATTAGATTGGTCAGGAGACCAGACTCTTGGCATGAAAATTGGTTGGGTCAGGAGACCGGACAACCGACATGAAGTCCAGCTGGGTCAGGGAGACCAGATAGCTGGCAGAAGCTTTGGTAGATCAGATCGGATGCCAAGTATGGTATGTCCGACAGGGCAATCGAAAGTAAGCCTCGAGTGAAGAGGTGAGGTTGAGTCCTCTATAGGGGGACAAAGCTAGCATTGATATGATGAATAGTCCATTTGAGACTGAGAAGTCGAGATCGAGTAGTATGATATTGTCCACTTTGTGCCTAAGCCCTTATGGTTTTATTTTTGGGCTTTACCCAAAAGGGCTCGTACCAATGGAGATATTTTTGATTTTATAAGCACATGATCTTTTTCGTGTCTTATCAATGTGGGACTTTGATTGTATTCCCAATACTCTCAACAATCCTCCCCCTTAAACGAAGGACCACATGCCTCCCCCAAATGACTTCCTCTACTTGATGTCTGATCTTCAACCTACTAGGACTTCCTGCCAACTGTCTTATCCTCCTGACCCAATCGGACTTCTTTTAATTGTCTGGACCTCCTGACCAAACTGGACTTTTTTCCAATGGTCTGGTCCTCCTGTCCAAACTGGACTTCCCACTTGGTGTCTGGTTCTCTTGATTCGGACATGGGAGATCACTTCCTTTGTTCGAGGTGCATGGCTTGACATGCACCATGGCTTTGATACCAAGTGTTAGTACCTATTGTTAGTTCCTATAAGAATCATATATCTCCATAATCATATGATATTGTCCACTTTGGGCCTAAGCCCTCATGGTTTTATTTTTGGGATTTACCTAAAAGGCCTCATACCAATGGAGATATCTTTTCGTCTTATAAGCACATAATCTTTTCCATGTCTTACCAATGTGAGACTTTGATTGTATTTTCAATACTCCAACAATCCCCCCTCCCAACTGGACTTCCAGCTAGTTGTTCAGTTCTCCCGACCCAACTGGACTTCCTACCTGGTGTCTGGTTCTCTTGATCCTGACATGGGAGCTGCACTTCCTTTGTTTGAGGTTCATGGCTTGACATAGACCATAGCTTTGATACCAATTGTTGGTGCCTATAAGATTCATATATCTCCACAATGGTATGATATTGCCCACTTTGGGCCTAAGACCTCATGGTTTTGTTTTTGGGCTTTACCCAAAAGACCTTATACCAATGGAGATATCCTTTTTATCCTATAAGCACATGATCTTTTCCATATCTTATCAATGTAGAACTTCGATTGTATTCCCCATACTCCCAAAACTTATAAGATCCATATATCTCCATAATAGTATGATATTGTCCACTTTGGGCCTAATCCCACATGGTTTTGTTTTTGGGCTTTACCCAAAAGACCTCATACCAATGAAGATATTTTTTCATCTTATAAGCACATGATCTTTTTCATGTTTTACCAATGTAGGACATTGATTGTATTTCGAATACTCTCAACATTACTACTACTATTGTATTTTATAATGTATTTCTTTGGTAAACTCGTTTTGCAGGGAACTAGTCTACTAAAAGGATTCCAATCGACTGAAGTCTAGTTGACTGGGTATTGCCCAATTGGCAATAATAGCTGGTGATAGATCGAAGATCTGGCAGCCAAGATGGATAGAGTTCCAGTCGACTGGAAAGGTAAATTTCCTGATGCAGAGCCAGGTGACTTGAAGTCGACTAGAACAGGTCCAGTCGACTGGGAAGGCTGAAGTTCCATATCGACGGGCTAAAATGGAGTCGACTGGAGGGCATTCCAATCGACTAGAAAAGACTTATAAAAGAAATGCACGATTGATAAAAGGTATTTTTGTCATGGTACCATTACAAATTAATTACCAAACCCTTTCTATACTAATATAGCATAGTGAACGATTCGGATCGTTTTCCAACGAGTGTAATCGATAGAATAGTAAACTTAGGATTTCTAATTATTGCTTTGGGGTTTCTATTGAAAATGGGGGTTTGGGATTTAAAAGGCTAATCCTACTTAATGGAAGACAATGCACGTAATCAAACAATAATCTAACTAAACTACGATTGCAATGGAATTAAAAGAAACTCAAACTAAGCATTCAAACAAGAAAGTGCAGGAATTTAAATAACAAGTCAAAAGCAAAATAACATGAAAGTAAAATAAACCATGAAACTAAATGTAACCTAATGAACTACAACCTAGTTACCCAAAGAGACATTTAATCAAACATCATGCAATTAAATTGTAAAACACTAAATTCAAACATCAAAGTAAATAGCAAGGTAAACATCCAACTCAATGGACAAAATAAAAAATAACCACCGATCACTCCACGACGGTGATGACAACACGAAACGACCCTCTTTCGGCGGATGGAAGGGTTGGATCCTTGACGGAAGATCCTCCAACAAGTGCCCAATGGGAAGGTGATGCTAGCTCTCTACTCCGGCGATGGTTGGCAAAGCTGCCCAATATGCGCAGCTTTTGGATGGTTCTGTCGAGGTGGAGCAGCCTGTAGTTCTGCCGTCGGGGACCGAACTCGAATCTCTTGGTTGTCAGCTGAGTATACTCACCACTATACTACACTGGAACTGTCGGCGCTGCGTGGAGAGAATGGAATCAGAATACAAGCTAGAACTCTTCGTCGGCGATGGAATCTAGGTGTTGCCACAAGATTTTGGAAGTGAACTCACTGTCGATGAGAGCTGGAATAGATTCTTCCAATCGGCGTAGTAGCAAGTACCACAACCTTTCGAATATGTATGGCCACGGTGTCTCTGCTCTGTCAGTTGGCATTGGAAGTTTCGTCGGTGAAAAGTGTCGGCAACTCCTTCTCTGCTGGTTGTCAACAAGTTGGCCAAAATCCCAACATCTCATCGTCAGATAAGGAAGGAGATCGTCGTCGGCTTGAATGGAAGGAGACCGCCAGAAGATGCGCCCAGAATGCCGCCGCCGCGTGGAGAAGAAGGTGGCGTCGCTCGCTCGCCTAAGGAAGAGGAGAAGAAAATGTGTCGTGCGATCTCACGATGGAAGGGAAAATGTTGGATTTTAAGCCTCTTTTCCTTGGTCGTCCGATTGAAGTAGGATCAAATCCAAGTTGTTTGTTAAGCTAGGGTTTAATTGCCTTGATTAATCAATTAAGCTGGTTGTGCATCCAACGACTCAGATTTTTCTGATTTTGAATGAATGGATCTGATCAATCTGAAGGGATACTCATGATCGATCAAATCTGGATGAAGACCTCAGATGTTCAGATCTAAATGTATGGACTAGATCTCTTCAGATCTAAATAGATGGCTCAGAATCAATCATTTTCCTCGGACGATCCATATTGCTCAAATTTGGTCTCTTGATTAAATTGCCTCTAATCTGGATGAAGGGCTCAGATTAAGTTAGTTTGAAATGTCCATTATGACCCAAGATGAAGCCATATTTGATCCAACTTGAGTCTAGTCCAATGACCAATCTCGATCTCCTACAATTAAGATGTAAAATTTACAAATAAGTCTAAAATTTAGGAGAATTTACAATAAGGTCCAAAAGATTATCCAACTCATAAAACATGCAAATAATCAACAATTAAACACACAAGAGGATTAAAATAGTTATATTAAGGACAAAAATAATATGACAAAATAACAGTTATCAATTCCCCCACACTTATTCTTGCGAGTCCCGAGTAAGGAAAGAAAACTAAAAGTAAACTGAAAGTATATTTCCCTAGCAATTCCCAAACATACATAGAAGATCGTGAAAGAAAGTTGCCTAGGATTGTCAAATCTCCAAGACTCAAGCAATCATGGACTCAAATCTTACATAGGCTAACAAACATGGTGACTTCAATCCATCTTGAATAGACTAAGAATCACTAAGCCTCCCAAGGTATGTGGTGGTTTCTCTCACTCTCATAAGCATGTAGTAATGGAGTTCACTCAAGCTACTCATGGTTTATGAACTACCACATGCTTGCTTTTCTTCTACCTTCACCACTATATACACATAAGAATGCACAATCACTGAAGGCTTATAAGGAATGTAAGGGAAACATGAATACAAGAAAAATGACAATATTTGTGAAAGGAAAGAAAGGTAGGAAATAGCTAAAGAAATGCAAGAAGATTTGGAAATACCAGAATGCTACATAGATGAGTACAAGAAAGAATTGCCCTAAAAAAATTTTCTTCCAACCCAATAAACATGTAAATAACCCTTATTGCATTCTTTAATACAAATCTACTCATGATATACAATAAATCTCGCAATGATTGCAGTAAGGGATGTTGTTAACAAAAATACTATCACACATAAATAAAAAATGAATGGCACCACATGTCAAAATTTTCACAATACTTTTTTTTTTATTTCATGGGCACCCAAATGTTTATTTTTTTTTCAACTTTTTTTTTTCAAACTTTTTCTTTCCTGACATGTAGTGCACTTCCCTATGCTCCAACATCAAGCTCAGCTAAAAAGATAAAGAGCATGGCTAGCTCATGGTGATCAAGCACAACTTGCCTATGCTTATACTGAATTTCCCTGAGTTACTCTCTCCTACACACTTAAACTTTTGTTCGTCCTGGGCAAAACACTCATCTTGGAACATCCAAGTATTCCACATCTAGAAATAGAAATGGACAAGAAAGTAATGGAAGGAAAGAAGAATAGAAATGATGACCAACTAGAATGTTATTCAATAAGCATGTGGCGATAAAAGAAGTGAAGGAAAACAAATGTGATTGCCTTCATAATAATCATGCAAACCTATTGTTGTGTGGTCTCGAAAGAATTAAAGCAAGTTCTAGAGTTACAATAACCACAAGTGCACCACACAAGCAATAAAAATAGGCTCAATCCTCACTAGGTAAATAAAAATAATCAACTCAATCTATCAACATAGAATCCATCACCAAGTAGTAATAGCATGCAATCAAATAATCCATTCATGACAATAAATCCTATATTCAACAATCAAATTTAACTAGCTTTCATGACTTCTAAGAAGATATAAAGAAATGCATAGAAAATTTATTTCAAAACCCGATAAAACAAAAAATTCGTCAAACAAAACATAACAACTAAAACAAAAACAAATGAAGTAAAAGAGACATATATACAAGGAAAGAAAAGAGATGAGATGGAGTAAATGCCCCTGAGGTCCTGGCGATTGAAGAAGATTTAGTAGGAGGAGCCACGCAGGTCGTCGGGTGCTCTGAGAGAAATCCCATCCCGGTGGTTGAAGAAGATTCAGAGTAAGCATCCATGTCGGGAATGGGATGGACAGAATGGGGGTGAGCGACTTCACGATGTTATCAGGATAGTACTATGCTACTCCCTCCAATATGATCGCCTCATTATATGTAGTCTCTGGCGGACGAAGGCGATTCAGATAAAGTATCCAGCCTTGGGGCTGGATTATTGCATGGAATGTCAGGGCCTTCATTAGCAGAGGTGTTGGAGTCTTCAGCTCAGATGGGAGTGTCCAATCTGGGGATCTCCAGCTATCCACCACTCCCAAAGAAATCATCTTGATATCTTCAGAGCAATTCTGGTCAGGCTTATCATTTAGTTGCACATCTGAACATAACAATTCTGCAGACACTGTCATCAACCTCAAAATAAGTAACAATATTTGCTACATCTGAAATATCATGTGCAACATTAACAATATCACAAGTAGGAGTAACAATATCATCTACAATAATATCTTCACTATTATCAACAATAACATCCACATCATCCACAACTTCATTATCATAGCACATAGAAATATTGGAGTCCTATAGAGTAGCAAGATTATAAAGTCGACTATTGCGTACTGCACAATCCATCTCCTCTAGCACATCGATATCCAGAGAAATGGTCTCTTACAAAGGCTAAATAAATCCTCGTGCTTCATCTACTGGGACTATTGTGGGCTATTAAATATTGAGTTAGTTTGGAACTCAGGCGACAACCTCTGAAATGTTAGTGGAGGCTGATAAGAATATTGTAAATTTGCAGCCATGACCTCAATAATTTCTCTAGCCTGAGCAGGAGTCTTGTTGACTAGGGCCCCTCCACTAGCTACATCAAGCACACACCTGTCCATAGGAAATAATCCATCATAGAAGTGTAGGATGAGTAGGTGATTGCTAATTTGGTGATGGGGGCAACTAGCACACAATCTTTTGAATCTCTCCCAATACTCATAAAGAGTCTTTCCTATCATTTGCTTAATACCATAAATGATCTTCCAAATTTCTATGGTCTTGGATGCAAGGAAAAACTTTTCAAAAAGGCTTTCTTCATTTCACTCCAACATGTAATAGAGCCAGGAGGAAGATTATAGATCCAATCCTTTGCCCTATCTGATAAAGAGAATAGAAATACTCTGAGCATAATGTCCTCCTGTGATATTCCTCATGGTTTCATTGTCGAGCATACCATATGAAATTCTTGCAAGTGCCTAATTGGATCTTCACTAGCATGACCATGGAATTTCGAAAGAAAATGTATAATTTCAAAGAGTTCCACATCCACATTTAATTCAGGAAACTGAATGCAAAAAGATTGGCAAGTAACATCTGGTGCAGTGAGTTCCCTGACAGTTCTATTAATCCCTGAATCATAATCCTGATGAAAGCCTCCTAATCTCTGATAATAGGGATCCATGATCAAAGAAATTTCCTGTTTTTATCCTGAAACATTGGAAAATAAAATCAAAAGATACTGGAAACATGCAAAATAGAACACATGGATATACAAGATATAAAAGAATTAAACCCTCAACAAAAGTTTTGAATTTTGATTTTTTTTTAGAAAATAAGACAAACAATCCTAAGTCTACTAAGAATCATTACACTCCCCGACAACGGCGCCAAAATTTGATAACAGGTATTTGGTCATGGTACCGTTACAAATTAATTACCAAACCCTCTCTACACTAATATAGCATAGTGAACGACCCGGATCGTTTCCCAATGAGTGTAATCAATAGAATAGTAAACTTAGGATTTCTAATTATTGCTTTGCGTTTTCTATTGAAAATGGGGGTTTGGGATTTAAAAGGCTAATCCTACTGAATGGAATACAATGCACGTAATCAAACTCTAATCTAACTAAACTACGATTGCGATGGAATTAAAAGAAACTCAAACTAAGCATTCAAACAAGAAAGTGCAAGAATTTAAATAACAAGTCAAATGCAAAATAACATGAAAGTAAAGTAAAGCATGAAACTAAATCTAACCTAATGAACTACAACCTAATTATCCAAAGAGACATTTAATCAAACATCATGAAATTAAATTGTAAAACACTAAATTCAAACATCAAAGTAAATAGCAAGGTAAACATCCAACTCAATGGACAAATTCAAAAATAACAACCGATCACCCCACGATGGTGATGACAACCCAAAACGACCCTCTTTCGGCGGATGGAAGGGTTGGATCCTTGCCAGAAGATCCTCCGACATTTGTGGAACGGGAAGGTGATGCTAGCTCTCTACTCTGGCGATGGTTGGTGAAGCTGTTGGGTTTCCAGCACCGCGGCGAGTGTGTGTTCGTACATGTTTCGTAAACATGTGCACAGCGGAAGAAATAAAAATAATAAATCTACATTTATTACAACACATACAACACACGCATGCATAGTACAATAAGTGTAGAAATAATCATAAATTTAAATTTGCAATAAAAGGAAATTTAACTACGTTATACCTTTCGTATTACGTGTAGCGGGAACGGCATCAACCGGAATGATCCTTGCTAGAATCGTTTCTATCCGTATCCACGCTGAGTATCCTTAAGATGACTTCGCTAAGCCACGAGCTTCGTCTTCGTACAGGTTACTAGCCTCGTGTTGAAGACGACGTGATCGAGAGATGATCACGATCCGAATCCAAATTCGGATCCAAAACGAGTCCTCAAAACTCGCTTCTCCGGAGAGGTATTCGTCAACCGATTGACGAATCCTTCGTCCTCCACCTCAGAGGATTACCAGAGATCGAACCCCCGGTAAGTTAGGCGCTGTCAGAGCTCTAACCGTCGTCCAAACGACGCTCCGACGAGAAGAGAACAAGCTGTCCAGAAAACTGGACAGCTTTGGTGGAGGAGTAGGCGCCGGCCAAACAAGGGAAGCCAAGTGCTCACCTTATCACCGAAGCCTAGGTGTTAGTAATATATGAGAGATGTCCTAAGGCAATCGCCTTATGTATGAACCATTTATATGATAAATGAAGATTCACTATTTGAGTATACATGTTTAATGTATTTGATTGGATCTTAAACTCATTTACTGAATGTCCACGATACGATTCACAGCATGAGAGAATTTGTGATTGGATCACAACTAGTGAGTATCTCTACATGGGTAATTGTGATGTATCGGAATTATCCCTAGTCGATGAATTGATGGATTTGGACACCATCAATTCTGTCGAGACTAGCACGAGGTATACTCCTTGGTGTATCCAAGCAGCTGATTCTCACTGGCTGGAGACATAGTGATGTCCGGAGTTGATCGTGGATGCTAGTTATGGTAACTAGTTCATTGGAGTGACCAGCCGTAAGACTTCATATGGTTCTCTGCATATATAGATATGTCAATGAAGTTCTTACTGTGGCTTAAGTGCGATGTTCCTTTGACTTGCGGTATTCAAGTCATCTTGATCATGGAGACTTATGCTTTGACATCTTAAGCAAACATCTCTAAGGAGATGTGGACCCGGGATGATTGGGTATAAGTCGAAGTGATCGAAGGTGTTTGAATAGCCTATAAAGGATTCACCACTCCTTGCGAGGAGATGTATACCCATGGCCTCTCGTCGGATTGTTACTAAAGTCTTTGGCCAAAGCAATACATGTTTAGAGTAAGGTACTCTTCGATACATGTGGAGTAACTAGAATCCGTAGGACGAGGAAATGATACTTGGGCTAGGTGTGACGTAGTCAGCCTAGTGGGGACTGACACAATAGACCATGTCCTGAACCAAGTGGGTATAAGATGAGTGAAGGGAATGGGGCACGATTCATTCGAGTCGAAGGGTTTCGTAAATAGTTCGATCAACTGCTGATCTTTTGGTTAATTGGGGATCATGATGTACTACTAGGTGCCACTCATGATCGCTCTATAATTAATGGTTAATTATAGACGGCCAACATAAACCGAGAACCTATTTGGTCACACGCACAACGAGTGTAATCCAAAGGATTTAAAACGAGCTTGAGAATGGGATTCTCAGACCGAGAGAAACTATGTTTGGTTGGACCAAATATAAAGCGAGCATGAAATTGTTTCAGTCGCAATGGAAGCGTGGATGGGTCGTGTCTTATGAAGACATAATGGATGGACCAAAATGGTTTGGTTCTAATCCAATGGATAAGAATAAACCAAAGGGTTTGGTTTATTTTAAACGAATGAACCAAAAGTTGGTTCGGTTCGTTTTAACTTAAAATAAACCATTATGGTTTGGTTTATTTTAACTTATCTTAATGGAGCGGGTTAACGGGCTTTATGGATATGATCCATTAACCATTAAGAGAATTAGTTCTCTATAAAAGTGGGCTTAAGGGATTGTTAAACCCTAATCCAAAATCAAAACCCTAGCCTCCAAGGAGTTGCCGCCCAACCTGGTTGTGCCGCCCAAGCTCCTTGCCGCCCAGCTTGATTGTGCTGCCGTCAAGACCCTTGCCGGCGTCCAAGCTCCAGCCGGTGAACCTCCGGCGACCCTCCGGTGATCCCCTAAAAGGTTCGGCATCAAGGTGAGCTTTTGTCTCCTTGTTTTGGCCGGCGCCTATCTCCTCCACCAAGCTGTCCAGTTTTCTGGACAGCTTTTTCTCCTCTCGTCGGAGCGTCGTTTGGACGACGGTTAGTGCTCCGACAGCGGCTAACATACCGGGGATTTGATCTCCGGTAATCCTCTGAGGTGGAGGACGAAGGATTCGTCAATCGGTTGACGAATACCTCTCCGGAGAAGCAAGTCTTGAGGACTTGTTTTTGGGTCCGAATTTGGATTCGGATCATGATCATCTCTCGATCACGTCGTCTTCAATACGAGGCTAGTAACCCGTACGAAGACGAAGCTCGTGGCTTGGCGAAGTCATCCCGAGGAGCTCGGCGTGGATACGGATAGAGACGATTCTTACGAGGATCGTTCCGGTTGATGCCATTCCCGCTACACGTCATACGAAAGGTATAACGTAGTTTAATTTCCTTTTATTGCAATTTTAATTTACGGTTATGTCTACACTTGTTGTAATAGCATGCGTGTGTTGTGTGTGTTGTAATAAATAGGAGTATTTATTATTTTATTTCTTCCGCTGTGCTCATGTTTACGAAACATGATCGAACACACACACGCCGCGGTGCCGGAAACCCAACAGTGGTATCAGAGCCCAGGTTGTGTTTCGACATAATCGTAAAAATGGTTTTGCGATAGTCATAATGTATTTCTGGAAGTTTTCTAAATTTTGGAAATTTAGAAGTATTTATGGAAATTTTTCAATTTTGGAAAGTCTAGAAGTATTTATGGAAATCTTCCACTTTTGGAAAGTTGGAAGTATTTATGGAAATTGATATTTTCCATAAATAAAATATTTGATTAGATTCTGGAAATTTGTTTCCTAATTTAATCATGATTTGATTTGGGAAATCAAATCTTAAAATATTTTATTTCCATAAGTAGTTTTAATGATTTAGGAAATTGGTTTCCTAAATAGATTTTCCTTAATCAAATAATTCCATGAATAAAATATGTGATTAGATTTGGAAATTTGTTTCCTAATTTAATTATGATTTGATTTGGAGAATCAAATCTTAAACATATTTTATTTCCATAAATAGTTATGACATATAAGGAAATATATACATGACATAATTGTATGCCATGTAATTGCATTAGATGCATAACATTATGCCATGCGTGTCGTGACATGTAGATGTATGCCATGTATGCCATGCCATGTAGATAATAGTTATTTGCATGCAAAGAGGATGAGACATAAAACCCTAACTCAATATTAAAGCCTACACCTTCCATTAATATGGTTAGAACCGAGTTCATTTCTTGTTTGGGTTGTTGGACTCACTCCAAGCCCGGCTCGAACCTGAACATGTTCAAATCATTGGAATAGTTTAACTCTAATATGGTAAGAGTCAGAGGTCAATCGTTAGCTTGGGTTGTTGGACTCACTCCAAGCCTGGCTAATTGGTTGAATGCGCTCTAACCATATTAAAACTATTTCGCGATTAATGGGTCGGCTTTAACTTGGAGCATCGATTTGTTGGACTCACTCCAAGGTCGATGTGAAGAGAGGTGAAGTTGGGTGATATGCATATGATGCATACTTGTTAATGTGTTAACAACCCAATGTATGTGTAAACATTCAATTAGTTGATAGCACATTGTGATAGTTACATATACATGATATGTAATCGGTATACTTGATACCCACCATCATAGCTAAGAATGGCTTGTTGGACTCACTCCAAGGTTGTTCTTATCTATGATGGATATCAGCCCATTCGGAGATGGACCTACGATCTCCCGAAGTGATTTTGGGGTTTTTGAAATTCGAAAAATGAATGGGATTTATAAATGTATATTGATGCATTTTAAAATCATCTTTCTCATATATGCTCGTTTTGTATTTCTAAGTTAATATATTGATCTTGATGTGTTTGAATTTGCGTTCCATTTTGGATTCAAATAAATTGACTGGGCCGAACTTCTTGGACTAGCTTAGAAACTTGAGAATTGTTCTCAAGGTGGAAAAGCTTGCATATGTCCTTGAAGAGCCTCTTCCTGACCGTCCTAAGGACGATGCAACTCCAGACCAAATGTTGGTCTATCAGAAGCATGTGGCAGATTCTGAGCTGGCGAGTTGCATCATGCTAGCGGCGATGGTACAAGTGCGAAGCAGCATGAGCATATGGATGCTAACACTATGGTCTTCCATCTTCATGAGTTGTTCTATGAGCAAGCGAGATCCGAAAGGTTCGAGGTCTCTAGGCTCCTCTTCACCACGAAGATGCAAGAAGGTTCGTCAGAGTACGCTTTGTGCTAAAGATGACGGGTACATCGAGCTGACTAGCTACCCTCGGTTTTGTGATGGATCATGAGTTAAGTATTGACTTAATTCGCATTGTTTGCCCAAGAGTTTCTCGCAATTTGTGATGAACTATCGGATGAACAAATTGGAATCCACCATTCCCGAGCTCCTCAATATGAAGACGTGGAGCCTTACATGAAGCATGAGGAGAAGGCGGTTCTGTTAGTTGATTCCTCAAAGAAAGGTTCTAAGAGGAAGGCAAAAGAACAGAAGAAAGGAAAGAAAAGGGCAAAGAAGGCGGAACCAGCGCAAAAGGGCACTTGCCATCACTGTGGCAAGGAAGGCCACTGGCGAAGAAACTGCAAGATTTATCTTGAGTCCATGAAGAAGAAGAAGGCATCCGATGCCCCATCCTCTTCAGGTATCTTCGTTATTGATTGTCATTCTATTTCCTTAGACACTTGGGTATTGGATACTGGGTGTGGCTCACATATATGTAATGACATACATGGGCTAAGGAAGAGAAGAAGACTCGTCGAAGGAGAGTCAAATTTACGTGTTGGGAATGGAGCAAAGGTTCTGCTCGCCATCTAACGTATTTGTTGGAACTCCCTGTAGGACTTGTCTTAGAACTGGACAATTGCTTTTATGTTCCTTCGTTGATAAAGAACATCATTTCTATTTCTTGTCTAAATAGAAATGGGTTCCATTTGACTTTTAGTAACAATTGTTGTTACATAACTTTGAATGGGGTTCTTTATGGGACTGGAACTTTAAGCAATGGTGTTTATACGTTGGACGTATCCAGTGACATTTGCAATATCGAAGCGAGCAACAAGCGTGCTCGAAAGGATAATCACATAGACTCCTATATGTGGCATTGTCGTCTTGGCCATATAAGCAAGAAACGCATGTCCAAATTACACCGATGTGGAATTCTGGAATCGTTTGAATTGGATTCATACGATACATGCGAATCATGCTTAAAAGGCAAGATGACTAAGTTACCTTTTACTGGAAAAGGTGAACGAGTGGGAGAGTTACTAGGTCTAGTACATACTGATGTATGTGGACCTATGTCAACTCAAGCTTTAGGAGGCTATAGCTACTTCATTACCTTCACCGATGATCGCTCACGGTTTGGGTATGTGTTCTTGATGAAACACAAGTCTGAAGCCTTTGAAAGGTTCAAAGAATTCAGAAATGAAGTAGAGAAATAACATGACAAGAGTATTAAAATACTTCGATCGGATCGAGGTGGTGAATACTTAAGTCAAGAGTTTCTTGATTATCTAAGAGACAATGGCATATTGTCTCAATGGACTCAGCCCTATACACCACAGCATAATGGTGTATCTGAGAGGCGTAACCGGACCTTGTTGGACATGGTCAGGTCAATGATGAATCATGCAACTCTTCCCAAGTCCTTTTGGGGCTATGCACTTCAGACAGCTGTTTACTTGTTAAACAGAATGCCTACCAAGGTAGTCTCAACTACTCCATATGAGATATGGAATAGTAAGAAACCTCATGTATCTTACTTGAAGATATGGGGTTGTCTCGCTTATGTGAAGGATCAGACAAATTGGATGCTAAGTCTGATAAATGTCTATTTATTGGATACCCTAAGGAAACAAGGGGTTACCAATTCTATCATCCTGTGGAGCAAAAGGTGTTTGTTTCAAGGCATGCTGTGTTTCTAGAGAAAGAGTTTCTCTTGCAAGAAAACAGTGGGAGTGTCGTCGAGCTTGAGGAGGCTCGAGAGACTCAAATAGACATTAATGAGATACCTGGTGAAGCACAACAGCCGACAACTCA
Organism: Wurfbainia villosa; assembly: GCA_025175895.1. Classification (NCBI taxonomy): domain Eukaryota; kingdom Viridiplantae; phylum Streptophyta; class Magnoliopsida; order Zingiberales; family Zingiberaceae; genus Wurfbainia; species Wurfbainia villosa. The sequence continues at coordinate 44,210,625 of CM045988.1, read as the reverse complement.
TAGTGATGAGCAATCGGCTGGACCTATTGTAACACCACATCTTCGTAGATCTGGTAGAACACGCAATATTCCTGAGAGATATGGATTTCTCGTGTTTAATCGAACGACGTGTTACTCATTGATGATGAGGAGCCTACGGTTATGAAGAAGTCGACAAGTTCAGAAGGGATAAGTGGCTTGGTGCCATGAAGTGAAATGGATTCCATGTACGAAAACCAAGTTTGGAACTTGGTTGACCCACCTGAAGGCATAAAGCCTATAGGGTGCAAGTGGGTTTTCAAGAAGAAAACCGACATGGATGGTAATGTGATTACCTATAAGGCAAGATTGGTGGCGAAAGGATATCGTCAAAAGCAAGGTGTTGATTATGACGAAACCTATTCGCCTGTAGCTATGCTTAAATCCATTCGGATGCTCCTGGCCATAGCGGCTCATTATGATTATGAGATATGGCAGATGAATGTGAAAACAGCTTTCCTTAATGGAAACCTGCTCGAGGACGTGTATATGATACAGCCTGAGGGTTTCACATCGGTTGATAAAACCAAGGTATGCAAATTGCGACGATCCATTTATGGATTGAAGCAAGCATCCAGGAGCTGGAATATCCGTTTTGATGAGACGATCAAAAAGTTTGATTTCTCACAAAATCCAGACGAACCTTGTGTGTACAAGAAGGTTAGTGGGAGTGCAGTCGTGTTCCTAGTATTGTATGTCGATGACATATTACTTATAGGAAACGATGTGTCAATCTTCTGATCGATTAAGGTTTGGTTATCCAAGACATTCTCCATGAAAGACCTGGGAGAAGCAACCTACATCCTCGGGATTAAGATCTATAGAGATAGATCGAAACGGTTGCTTGGTCTTTCGCAGTCTACATATATAGACCGAGTGCTAAAGAGGTTTAGCATGTCGCAATCCAAGAAAGGTTATCTGCCCATCAGGCATGGGGAACACCTTTCGAAGTCTATGTGTCCGCGCACAGAAGACGAGAGGATTTGCATGAGTAAGATTCCCTATGCATCCGCAATAGGATCTATCATGTATGCTATGTTATGTACGAGGCCCGATGTATCGTACGCTCTGAGTGTCACGAGCAGATACCAATCCGATCTAGGAATGGATCATTGGGCGGCTGTTAAGACAATCCTTAAGTACTTGAGAAGAACTAAGGATGTGTTCCTAATATATGGAGAAGGGTACATGGTGATACGTGGGTATACGGATGCCAGATCCAGATAGACAAGGATGATTCCATGTCTTAGTCTGGGTATGTATTCACCTAGAATGGAGGCGCAATAAGTGTTGGAAAGGTTCCGCTTGACACTATAGCGGATTCTCGCCACTAAGGCGTAATACATCGCACTTGAAGCAAAGCAGCGAAGCTGGTTTGGATCAAGAAGTTCATCTATGAACTTGATGTGGTCTCATCAATGATCCAAACATGTGCTTCGCCGCTATCATCTTATCAGAGAGATCATCAGTAGGAACGAAATACAAATCGAGAAAATTCCCACTGAAAGGAACTTAGCGGATCCTTTGACTAAAGCATTACCTCAAAGTAAGTTTGAGGGTCATGTTGGTGCTTATGGTATTGGATACCTTAGCGATTGGCATTAGGCCAAGTGGGAGTCTGTTAGTAATATATGAGAGATGTCCTAAGGCAATCGCCTTATGTATGAACCATTTATATGATAAATGAAGATTCACTATTTGAGTATACATGTTTTATGTATTTGATTGGATCTTAAACTCATTTACTGAATGCCCACGATACGATTCACAGCATGAGAGAATTTGTGATTGGATCACAACTAGTGAGTATCTCTACATGTGTAATTGTGATGTATCGGAATTATCCCTAGTCGATGAATTGATGGATTTGGACACCATCAATTCGCCGAGACTAGCACGAGGTATACTCCTTGGTGTATCCAAGCAAATGATTCTCACCGGGCCGAGACATAGTGATGTCCGAGTTAATCGTGGATGCTAGTTATGGTAACTAGTTCATTGGAGTGACCACCGTAAGACTTCATATGGTTCTCTGCATATATAGATATGTCAATGAAGTTCTTACTGTGGCTTAAGTGCGATGTTCCTTTGACTTGCGTATTCAAGTCATCTTGATCATGGAGACTTATGCTTTGACATCTTAAGCAAACATCTCTCAGGAAATGTGGACCCGGATGATTGGGTATAAGTCAAGTGATCAAGGTGTTTGAATAGCCTATAAAGGATTCACCACTCCTTGCAGGAGATGTATACCCATGGCCTCTCGGATTGTTACTAAAGTCTTTGGCCAAAGCATTACATGTTTAGAGTAAGGTACTCTTCGATACATGTGGAGTAACTAGAACTGTGAGGGACGAGGAAATGATACTGGGCTAGGTGTGACGAGTCACTTAGTGGGGATCGACACAATAGACCATGTCCTCGAACCAAGTGGGTATAAGATGAGTGAAGGGAATGGGGCACGATTCATTCGAGCTCAAGGGTTTCGTAAATAGTTCGATCAACCGCTGATCTTTTCTTAATTGGGGATCATGATGTACTACTAGGTGCCATGATCGCTCTATAATTAATGGTTAATTATAGACGGCCAACATAAACCGAGAACCTATTTGGTCACACGCACAACGAGTGTAATCCAAAGGATTTAAAACGAGCTTGAGAATGGGATTCTCAGACCGAGAGAAACTATGTTTGGTTGGACCAAATATAAAGCAAGCATGAAATTGTTTCAGTCGCAATGGAAGCGTGGATGGGCCGTGTCTTATGAAGACATAATGGATGGACCAAAATGGTTTGGTTCTAATCCAATGGATAAGAATAAACCAAAGGGTTTGGTTTATTTTAAACGAATGAACCAAAAGTTGGTTCGTTTTAACTTAAAATAAACCATTATGGTTTGGTTTATTTTAACTTATCTTAATGGAGCGGGTTAACGGGCTTTATGGATATGATCCATTAACCATTAAGAGAATTAGTTCTCTATAAAAGTGGGCTTAAGGGATTGTTAAACCCTAATCCAAAAATCAAAACCCTAGCCTCCAAGGAGTTGCCGCCCAACCTGGTTGTGCCGCCCAACCTCCTTGCCGCCCCTGATTGTGCCGCCGTCAAGACCCTTGCCGGCATCCAAGCTTCAGCCGGTGAACCTCCGCGACCCTCCGTGATCCCCTAGGTTCGGCATCAAGGTGAGCTTTTGTCTCCTTGTTTTGGCCGGGCGCCTATCTCCTCCACCAAGCTGTCCAGTTTTCTGGACAGCTTCTTCTCCTTCGTCGGAGCGTCCGCTTGACGACGGTTAGTGCTCCGACAGCGGCTAACATACCGGGGATTTGATCTCCGGTAATCCTCTGAGGTGGAGGACGAAGGATTCGTCAATCGGTTGACGAATACCTCTCCGGAGAAGCAAGTCTTGAGGACTTGTTTTTGGGTCCGAATTTGGATTCGGATCATGATCATCTCTCGATCACGTCGTCTTCAACACGAGGCTAGTAACCCGTACGAAGACGAAGCTCGTGACTTCCCGAAGTCATCCCGAGGAGCTCGGCGTGGATACGGATAGAGACGATTCTTACGAGGATCGTTCCGGTTGATGCCATTCCCGCTACACGTCATACGAAAGGTATAACGTAGTTTAATTTCCTTTTATTGCAATTTTAATTTACGGTTATGTCTACACTTGTTGTAATAGCATGCGTGTGTTGTGTGTGTTGTAATAAATAGGAGTATTTATTATTTTATTGCTTCCGCTGTGCTCATGTTTACGAAACATGATCGAACACACACATGCCGCGGTGCCGGAAACCCAACACTAGGAAGATCACCGGAGGGTCGCCGGAGGATCACGGCTGAAGCTTGGATGCCGGCAAGGAGCTGGACGGCGGCACAAGGGGCTGGGCGGCAATGGGGGTTGGCGCCGAGAGTCTCCAAGGAGAGGTGGGCGGCAACTATTGCTAGGGTTTTGGATTAAGGCTTAATTATCCCTTAAGCCCTCTTTTATAGAGAACTAATTCTCTTAATGGTTATTGGATCATAACCATTAGGCCCGTTAACCCGCTCCATTAAGATAAGTTAAAATAAACCAAACCATGATGGTTTATTTTAAGTTAAAACGAACCAAACCAACTTTTGATTCATTCGTTTAAAATAAACCAAACCCTTTGGTTTATTCTCCTCCATTGGATTAGAACCGAACCATTTTGGTTCATCCATTATGTCTTCATGAGACACGGCCCATCCATGCTTCCATTGCGATTGAAACGATTTCATGCTCGCTTCATGTTTGGTCCAACCAAACCTAGTTTCTCTCGGTCTGAGAATCCCATTCTCAAGCTCGTTTTAAATCCTTTGGATTACGCTCGTTATGCGTGTGACCAAATAGGTTCTCGGTTTATGTTGGCCATCTATAATTAACCATTAATTATAGAACGATCATGAGTGGCACCTAGTAGTACATCATGATCCCCAATTAACCGAAAAGATCAACGGTTGATCCAGAACTATTTCTGAAACCCTTCACCTCAATGATTCGGCCCCATTCCCTTCACTCATCTTATACCCACTTGGTTCAGGACATGGTCTATAGTGTCAGTCCCCACTAGGCTGACTACGTCACACCTAGCCCAAGTATCATTTCCTCGTCCTACGGATTCTAGTTACTCCACATGTATCGAAGAGTACCTTACTCTAAACATGTAATGCTTTGGCCAAAGACTTTAGTAATAATCCGACGAGAGGCCATGGGTATACATCTCCTCGCAAGGAGTGGTGAATCCTTTATGTTGGGTTTCCGGCACCGCGGCGTGTGTGTGTTCGATCATGTTTCGTAAACATGAACACAGCGGAAGCAATAAAAAATAATAAATACTCCAATTTATTACAACACACACAACACACGCATGCATATTACAACAAGTGTAGACATAACCGTAAATTAAAATTTGCAATAAAAGAAATTTATCTACGTTATACCTTTCGTATGACGTGTAGCGGGAACGACATCAACCGGAACGATCCTCGTAAGAATCGTCTCTATCCGTATCCACGCAGAGCTCCTCGGGATGACTTCGCTAAGTCACGAGCTTCGTCTTCGTACGGGTTGCTAGCCTCGTGTTGAAGACGACGTGATCGAGAGATGATCACGATCCGAATCCAAATTCGGATCCTAAAACGAGTTCTCAAAACTCGCTTCTCCGGAGAGGTATTCGTCAACCGTTTGACGAATCCTTCGCCCTCCACTCAGAGGATTACCGGAGATCAAATCTCGTAAGTTAGCCGCTGTCGAGCACTAACCGCCGCCCAAACGACGCCCGACAACAAAGAAACAAGCTGTCCAGAAAACTGGACAGCTTTTGGTGGAGGAATAGAGGCCGGCTAAGGAAAGATGGAAGCTCACCTTATCACCAACCCAAAGGAGATCGCTGAGGGTCGCCAGAGGTTCTCCTACTGAAGCTTGACGCCGCAAAGACTTGACGGCATGCACACAAGCTGGGCGGCGGCAGCTTTAGGTTGGCGCCAATTAACTCCAAGGTGAGGTGGGCTGCAACTCAAGGGGGCTAGGGTTTGGATTAGTTATTTAAGCCTCTTTTTATAGAGAACTACTCTCTTAATGGTTAATGGATCATATCCATAAAGCCCGCTAACCCGCCTCCATTAGGATAAGTTAAAATAAACCAAACCATGATGGTTTATTTTAAGTTAAAACGAACCAACCAACTTTTGGTTCATTCGCTTAAAATAAACCAAACCCTTTGGTTTATTCTCATCCATTGATTAGAACCAAACCATTTTGGTCCATCCATTATGTCTTCATAAGACACGGCCCATCCACGCTTCCATTGCGATCAAACAATTTCATGCTCGCTTATGTTTGGTCCAACCAAACATAGTTTCTCCTGGCCCGAGAATCCCATTCTCAAGCTCGCTTTAAATCCTTTGGATTACACTGCTGCGGTGACCAAATAGGTTCTCGGTTTATGCTTGGTCCGCCTATAATTAACCATTAATTATAGAATGATCATGAGTGGCTCCTAGTAGTACATCATGATCCCCAATTAACCGAAAAGATCAACGGATGATCCAGAACTATTTCTGAAACCCTTCAACAACTCGAATGAATCGCGCCCCATTCCCTTCACTCATCTTATACCCACTTGGTTCAGTGACATGGTCTATAGTGTCACCCCACTAGGTCGACTTCACGCCACACCTAGCCCAAGTATCATTTCCTCGCCCTACGGATTCTAGTTACTGCACATGTATCCAAGAGTACCTTACTCTAAACATGTAATGCTTTGGCCAAAGACTTTAGTAACAATCCGACGAGAGGCCATGGGTATACATCTCCTCATAAGGAGTGGTGAATCCTTTATAGGCTATTCAAACACCTTCGATCACTTCGACTTATACCCAATCATCCCGGGTCCACATCTCCTTAGAGATGTTTGCTTAAGATGTCAAAGCATAAGTCTCCATGATCAAGATGACTTGAATACCGCAAGTCAAAGGAACATCGACTTAAGCCACAAGAAGAACTTCATTGACATATCTATATATGCAGAGAACCATATGAAGTCTTACTACTGGTCACTCCAATGAACTAGTTACCATAACTAGCATCCACGATTAACTCCGGACATCACTATGTCTCCAGCCAGTGAGAATCAGCTGCTTGGATACACCAAGGAGTATACTGGTCTCGATGTAATTGATGGTGTCCAAATCCATCAATTCATCGACTAGGATAATTCCGATACATCACAATTACACATGTAGAGATACTCACTAGTTGTGATCCAATCACAAATTCTCTCATGCCGTGAATCGTATCGTGACATTCAAGAAATGAGTTTAAGATCCAATCAAATACATAAAACATGTATACTCAAATAGTGAATCTTCATTTATCATATAAATGGTTCATACATAAGGCGATTGCCTTAGGACATCTCTCATATATTACTAATGACTCCCACTTGGCCTAATTCCAATCGCTACGGTATCCAATACCATAAGCTCTAACATGACCCGCAAACTTATTTTGAGGTAATGCCTTAGTCAAGGGATCCGCTAAGTTATTTTCAGTGGGAATTTTCTCGATTTGTATTTCGTTCCTACTGATGATCTCTCTGATAAGATGATAGCGGCGAAGCACATGTTTGGATCATCGATGAGACCACATCAAGTTCAGAGATGAACTTCTTGATCCAAACCGCCTTTGTCGCTTCCAAAGTCGCAATGTATTCTCGCTTAGTGGCGTAATCCGCTATAGTGTCAAGCTTGGAACCTTTCCAACTTATTGCGCTCCATTCTAGGTGAATACATACCTGCATCGAGACATGGAATCATCCTTGTCGAGTTGGCATCCGTGATACCCACGTATCACCATGTACCCTTCTCCATATATTAGGAACACATCCTTAGTTCTTCTCAAGTACTTAAGGATCGCCTTAACAGCCACCCAATGATCCATTCCTCGATCGGATCGTATCCGCCGTGACACTCGTGAGCATACGATACATCGGGCCTCGACATAACATAGCATACATGATAGATCCTATTGCGGATGCATAGGGAATCTTACTCATGCAAATCCTCTCGCCTTCTCGTAAGGCGGACATAGACTTCAAAGGTGTACCCTATGCCCGATGGGTAAGAAACCTTTCTTGGATTCCGACATGCTAAACCTCTTAGCACTGGCCTATATATGTAGACTGAAAAGACCAAGCAAACTGCTTCGATCTATCTCTATAGATCTTAATCCCGAGGATGTAGGTTGCTTCTCCTGTGTCTTTCATGGAGAATGTCTTGGATAACCAAACCTTCACTGATCAGAAGATTGAAACATCGCTTCCTATAAGTAGTATGTCATCGACATACAATACTAGGAACACGATCGCACTCTACTAACCTTCTTGTACACACAAGGTTCGCTCTGATTTTGTGAGAAATCAAACTTTTGATTGTCTCATCAAACGGATATTCCACTCGGATGCTTGCTTCAATCCATAAATGGACCGCCGCAAATTGCATACCTTGGTTTTATCAACCGATGTGAAACCTCAGTCGTATCATATACACGCCTCGAGCAAGTTTCCATTAAGGAAAGTTGTTTTCACATCCATCCGCCATATCTCATAATCATAATGAGCCGCTATGTAGGAGCATCCGAATGGATTTAAGATAGCTACAAAGTAATAGGTTTCGGCCATAATCAACACCTTGTTTTTGACGATATCCTTTCGCCACCAATCTAGCCTTATAGGTAATCACATTACCATCCATGTCGGTTTTCTTCTTGAAAACCCACTTGCACCCTATAGGCTTTATGCCTTCAGTGGGTCAACCAAGTTCCAAACTTGGTTTTCATACATGGAATCCATTTCCGACTTCATGGCACCAAGCCACTTATCCCTTTCTCAACTTGTCAAGACTTCTTCATAACTGGTAGGCTCTCATCATCAATGAGTAACACGCTGCTCGATTCACTTACGAGAAATCCATATCTCTCGTGAATATTGTGGTTCTACCGTGATCTACGAAGATGTGGTGTTACTAGGTCCAAATTGATTGCTCATCACTATGAGTTGCCTACCGCAGGCTTCACCGTGCATCTCATCAATGTCTATTTGAGTCTCTCGAGCCTCCTCAAGCTCGACGACACTTCCCACTATTTTCTTGCAAGAGAAACTCTTTCTCTAGAAACACAAAGATGCCTTGAAACAAACACCTTTGTTCCACAGATGATAGAATTGGTAACCCCTTGTTTCCTTAGGGTATCCAATAAATAGACATTTATCGACTTAGCATCCAATTTGTCCTGACACATCCGCTTCACATAAGCGTGACAACCCCATATCTTCAAGTAAGATACATGAGGTTTCTTACTATTCCATATCTCATATGGAGTAGGAGACTACCTGTAGGCATTCTGCTTAACAAGTAAACAATTGTCAAGTGCATAACCCCAAAAGGACTTGGGAAGAGTCGCATGATTCATCATTGACCGACCATGTCCAACAAGGTCCTAAGCACGCCTCGATACACCATTATGTTGTGGTGTATATGGCGGAGTCCATTGAGACAATATGTCATTGTCTCTTAGATAATCAAGAAACTCTTGACTTAAGTATTCACCACCTCGATCCGATCAAGTATTTTAATACTTTTGTCATGTTGTTTCTCTACTTCATTTCTGAATTCTTTGAACCTTCAAAGGCTTCGCACTTGTGTTTCATCAAGAACACATACCCAAACCGTGAGTGATCATCTGAAGGTAATGAAGTAGCTATAGCCTCCTAAAGCTTGAGTTGACATAGGTCCACATACATCGTATGTATAAGACCTAGTAACTCTCCCACTGCTCACCTTTCCAAGAAAGGTAACTTAGTCATCTTGCCTTTAAGCATGATTCGCATGTATCGTATGAATCCAATTCAACGATTCCGAATTCCACATCGTGTAATTCGGACATGCGTTTCTTGCTTACATGGCCAAGACGACAATGCCACATGTAGGAGTCTATTTGATTATCCTTCGAGCACTCTTGTTGCTCGCCGATATTGCAAATGTCACCGGATACGCCCAACGATAAACACCATTGCTTAAAGTTCCAATCCCATAAAGAACTCCATTCAAAGTTATGTAACAACAATTGTTACTAAAAGTCAATGGAAACCATTTCTATTTAAACAAGAAATAGAAATGATGTTCTTTATCAACAAAGGAATATAAAAGCAATTCTAAGACAAGTCCCAGGAGTTTCAACAATACGCTCGATGGCGAGTGCAGCAACCTTTGCTTCATTCCCAACACGTAAATTTGACTCTCCCCTTGACGAGTCTTCTTCTATTCCTTAGCCCATGTATGTCATTACATATATGTGAGCCACACCTAGTATCAAATACCCAAGTGTCTGAGGAAATAGAATGACAATCAATAAAGAAGATTTCTGAAGAAGATGGGGCATCCGATGCCTTATCCTTCTTCACGGACTCAAGATAAATCTTGCACTTTCTTCGCAAATGGCTCTCCTTGCCATAATGATGGCAAGTTTCCTTTTGTGCTAGTTCTACCTTCTTAGCCCTTCTCTTCTTTCCCTTCTGCTATTCCTTTGACTTCCTCTTAGAACCTTTCTTTAAGGAATCAACTAACAGCACCGTCCCCTGCTCATGCTTCTCAGAAGACTCCACAGTCTTCAGCATATTGAGCAGTACCACAGATGAACCTCCTAGCATCTCAGAGGTGAAGAGGAGCTTTGAGACTTCAAACCTTTCGAATCTCACTTTCTCATCAACCAACTCACAAAGATGAAGGACTACGATATGAGCATCCATATGCTCATGCTGCTTTCGTAGCTTGGGTTCCATCGTGGCTAGCATGATGCAACTCTTTTGTTCAGAATCACTCACATGTTTCTGATAGGCCAACAATTGGTCCAGAGTTGCATTGTCACTAGGATGGGCGGGAAGAGGCGCTTCGAGGACATACGCAAGCTTTTCCACCTTGAGAACAATTCTCAAGTTTCTAAGCTAGTCCAAGAAGTTCGGCCCAGTCAATTTATTTGAATCCAAAATGGAACACAAATTCAAACACATCATGATTAATATATTAACTTAGAAATACAAAACGAGCATATATGAGAAAGATGATTTTAAAATGCATCATTATACATTCATAAATCCCATTCATTTTTTCGAATTTCAAAAACCCCAAAATCACTTCGGGAGATCGTAGGTCCATCTCCGAATGGGCTGATATCCATCATAGTTATGAACAACCTTGGAGAGAGTCCAACAAGCCATTCATAACTACGACGGTAGGTATCGTCTATACCGATTGCATATCACGTATATGCAACTATCACAATGTGCTATAAACTAATTGAATGTTCACACATACATCGGGTTGTTAACACATTAACAAGTATGCATCATATGCATAGCACCCAACTTCACCTCCCTTTACATCGACCTTGGAGAGAGTCCAACAAGCCGATGCTCCAGGTTAAAGCCAACCCATTAATCAAGACATAGTTTTAATATGGTTAGAGCGCATTCAACCAATTAGCCCAGCTTGGAGAGAGTCCAACAACCAAAGCTAACGATTTACCTCTGACTTTTACCATATTAGTATTAAACTATTCCATGGTTTGAACATATTCAGGTTCGAGCCGGGCTTGGAGAGAGTCCAACAACCCAAACAAGAAACAGAACTCTGGTTCTAACCATATTAATGGAAGGTGTAGGCTTTAATATTGATTAAGGGTTTTTATGTCTCATCCTCTTTGCATGCAAATAACTATTATCTACATGACATGGTATACATGACATATATCTACATGTCACGACACGTATGGCACAATGTTATGCATCTAATGCAATTACATGGCATACAATTATGTCATGTATATGATTTCCTTATATGTCATAACTATTTATGGAAATAAAATATGTTTAAGATTTGATTCTCCAAATCAAATCATAATTAAATTAGGAAACAAATTTCCAAATCTAATCACATATTTTATTCATGGAATTATTTGATTAAGGAAAATCTATTTAGGAAACCAATTTCCTAAATCTTTAAAACTACTTATGGAAATAAAATATTTTAAGATTTGATTTCTCAAATCAAATCATAATTAAATTAGGAAACAAATTTCCAGAATCTAATCAAATATTTTATTTATGGAAAATATCAATTTCCATAAATACTTCCAACTTTCCAAAAGTGGAAGATTTCCATAAATACTTCTAGACTTTCCAAAATTGAAAAATTTCCATAAATACTTCTAAATTTCCAAAATTAGAAAATTTCAAGAAATACATTATGACTATCGCAAAACCATTTTACGATTATGTTGAAACACAACCTGGGCTCTGATACCACTGTTGGGTTTCCGGCACCGCGGCGTGTGTGTGTTCGATCATGTTTCGTAAACATGAACACAGCGGAAGCAATAAAAAATAATAAATACTCCTATTTATTACAACACACACAACACACGCATGCATATTACAATAAGTGTAGACATAACCGTAAATTAAAATTTGCAATAAAAGAAATTTATCTACGTTATACCTTTCGTATGACGTGTAGCGGGAACGACATCAACCGGAACGATCCTCGTAAGAATCGTCTCTATCCGTATCCACGCAGAGCTCCTCGGGATGACTTCGCTAAGTCACGAGCTTCGTCTTCGTACGGGTTACTAGCCTCGTGTTGAAGACGACGTGATCGAGAGATGATCACGATCCGAATCCAAATTCGGATCCTAAAACGAGTTCTCAAAACTCGCTTCTCCGGAGAGGTATTCGTCAACCGTTTGACGAATCCTTCGTCCCCCACCTCAGAGGATTACCGGAGATCAAATCCCCGGTAAGTTAGCCGCTGTCGGAGCACTAACCATCGTCTAAACGATGCTCCGACAACAAAGAAACAAGCTGTCCAGAAAAACTGGACAGCTTTTGGTGGAGGAATAGAGGCCGGCTAAGGAAAGATGGAAGCTCACCTTATCACCGAACCCAAAGGAGATCACCGGAGGGTCGCCGGAGGTTTCTCTGGCTGAAGCTAGGATGCCGGAAAAGACTTGGACGGCAGCACACAAGCTGGGCGGCGGCAGCTTTAGGGTTGGCGCCAATTAACTCCAAGGTGGAGGTGGGCGGCAACTCAAGGGGGGCTAGGGTTTTTATTAGGGCTTAATTATCCCTTAAGCCCTCTTTTATAGAGAACTACTTCTCTTAATGGTTATTGGATCATAACCATTAGGCCCATTAACCCACTCCATTAGGATAAGTTAAAATAAACCAAACCATGATGGTTTATTTTAAGTTAAAACGAACCGAACCAACTTTTGGTTCATTCGTTTAAAATAAACCAAACCCTTTGGTTTATTCTCATCCATTGGATTAGAACCAAACCATTTTGGTTCATCCATTATGTCTTCATAAGACACGGCCCATCCACGCTTCCATTGCGTCTGAAACAATTTCATGCTCGCTTTATGTTTGGTCCAACCAAACATAGTTTCTCTCGGTCTGAGAATCCCATTCTCAAGCTCGTTTTAAATCCTTTGGATTACACTCGTTGTGCGTGTGACCAAATAGGTTCTCGGTTTATGTTGGCCGTCTATAATTAATCATTAATTATAGAACGATCATGAGTGGCACCTAGTAGTACATCATGATCCCCAATTAACCGAAAAGATCAACGGTTGATCCAGAACTATTTCTGAAACCCTTCAGTAGCTCGAATGAATCGTGCCCCATTCCCTTCACTCATCTTATACCCACTTGGTTCAGGACATGGTCTATAGTGTCAGTCCCCACTAGGCTGACTACGTCACACCTAGCCCAAGTATCATTTCCTCGTCCTACGGATTCTAGTTACTCCACATGTATCGAAGAGTACCTTACTCTAAACATGTAATGCTTTGGCCAAAGACTTTAGTAACAATCCGACGAGAGGCCATGGGTATACATCTCCTCACAAGGAGTGGTGAATCCTTTATAGGCTATTCAAACACCTTCGATCACTTCGACTTATACCCAATCATCCCGGGTCCACATCTCCTTAGAGATGTTTGCTTAAGATGTCAAAGCATAAGTCTCCATGATCAAGATGACTTGAATACCACAAGTCAAAGGAACCTCGCACTTAAGCCACAGTAAGAACTTCATTGACATATCTATATATGCAGAGAACCATATGAAGTCTTACGGCTGGTCACTCCAATGAACTAGTTACCATAACTAGCATCCACGATTAACTCCGGACATCACTATGTCTCCAGCCAGTGAGAATCAGCTGCTTGGATACACCAAGGAGTATACCTCGTGCTAGTCTCGAAAGAATTGATGGTGTCCAAATCCATCAATTCATCGACTAGGGATAATTCTGATACATCACAATTACACATGTAGAGATACTCACTAGTTGTGATCCAATCACAAATTCTCTCATGCTGAGAATCGTATCGTGGGCATTCAGTAAATGAGTTTAAGATCCAATCAAATACATAAAACATGTATACTCAAATAGTGAATCTTCATTTATCATATAAATGGTTCATACATAAGGCGATTGTCTTAGGACATCTCTCATGTATTACTAACACTTTATAGGCTATTCAAACACCTTTGATCATTTCGACTTATACCCAATCATCCCGGGTCCATATCTCCTTAGAGATGTTTGCTTAAGATGTCAAAGCATAAGTCTCCATGATCAAGATGACTTGAATACGCAAGTCAAAGGAACATCGCACTTAAGCTACAGTAAGAACTTCATTGACATATCTATATATGCAGAGAACCATATGAAGTCTTACGGCTGGTCACTCCAATGAACTAGTTACCATAACTAGCATCCATGATTAACTCCGGACATCACAATGTCTCCAGCCAGTGAGAATCAGCTGCTTGGATACACCAAGGAGTATACCTCATGCTAGTCTCGACAGAATTGATGGTGTCCAAATTCATCAATTCATCGACTAGGGATATTTCTGATACATCACAATTACACATGTAGAGATACTCACTAGTTGTGATCCAATCACAAATTCTCTCATGCTGTGAATCGCATCGTGGACATTCAGTAAATGAGTTTAAGATCCAATCAAATACATGAAACATGTATACTCAAATAGTGAATCTTCATTTATCATATAAATGGTTCATACATAAGGCGATTGCCTTAGGACATCTTGTAGGGGATCGAACGGACGGCTAGAGGGGGGTGAATAGCCCTCTTACGATGGATGTCGTAATTCGTTCATTCTCGTTGCGTGCTCGTCTACACAATCGTTAGCGCAAGCGGAAGCATAAACAATAAATACAAAGCAATACATGAAAACACAAACGCTAACAAGAAGATGTAACGTGGTTCACGGCTACGCCGCTAATCCACGGTCCGATTCGTCCAAGGTGAATCACTCCTCCAAAGCCAATCACTATTGGTCTCTCCTTTGCACCAAGCTAGGTGGAGGTAACCTTTACAATCAAGATCACTCTTCTTACAATAAGAATGAAGTAAAAACAAGTAAGAAGAGTTTAGAGCTTGTGGGGCACTAGGAAGATCACTTAGAGCATAAGCATTCGCCTCTCAAAGGCTCACACCCTCTCTTTTTATAGAGAGGGCTGATTTCTTTCCGTTGGCTGCCAACAGTCGACTGCTGCCCATGGCAGTCGACTGCCGTCACTATAACGGCCTCCGAACACGTCGGATCCCGACCGTTGTAGTCCAACGGAACTCTTGGCAATCGACTGATGGACCTCACTAGTCATCAGCGCCTCGTAGTCGATTGCCCGATCGGCCTGGCGCGGTTGTGCGCGATATCCTCTGCGGTGATCATTCATTCCATGGCGGATCGGCTGGCTATAAACCATCATCGGATACACCAAACTCACTCAACTCAGCGATCGCCATGACATGGCAATGATCGTGTCGAAACCCATCTGACACTTGGCCAAATGACCAAGTTTCACCTAAGAGCTACCCCTCCCCGGGTTACAATCGCTCACTCTCATCTCTCAGAGTCCCTCACCTTCGAAGTTCTCTTCGTTCTCGGCCATGTCCCTCGGCAGCATCAAGCGCACGACTCTGAAATGCTCCTTCGCGTCTCTTGCCTCGAAGTCTACTTCCTCCGGCTTCACTCCAAGCTTCTCGTTCGGCGGTCCCTCGGATGCTCCAAGCGCACGGCTTCCGCAAAGCTATCCTTCACCGACTCAAGGCACGAGTCATGAGATGTGAAACTCGCCACGGCTCCATGTGCGAATTACTAAGTCCTGCACGACTTCAACGCACATATCAAATCAACATAACACACTAACTTAAACCCTTTGCCACACCATCAAAACCATATTACGGCAAGAGATTTCCCTAACAATCTCCCCCTTTTTGATGTGTGGCAATCTGTTTAAGTTAGGTAAAAACATTTGATATAAATTTTAAAGGAAAGAAAGCATGTAAACATAAACATGATATAGCAACATGCAACTCCCCCTTAATCCATGAAACTCCCCATAAAAATGTTCTCCCCCCATCATAAGCATAATCATTTCTCCCCCTAAATATGTTCCCCTTTACTTAAACATAGATTTCTCCCCCTTTGACACCATCAAAAATATTAATCCTAATTTATAAACTCATGGCATCAAGTATAGTAGAAAGAGAACACCAAAAACTTGATTAAAATCTGAAATCAGAAAATATTGGGCTGTTTTTTAGGCTAGCAGTCGACTGCTATCAGTATGGCAGTCGACTGGCACAATGGATTCTGAAATTCTGATTTTCTGGGCGAATTTCAGAAATGCATTAAAAATTCCAGAAAATTCGAAAAATCATGAAATTTTGGAAACACATTTCTTTTAAGTATATCTATCAGTGAAAAATAGGTTTTCATGAAAAATCATTATATTTCCACGTATTTGCCAAAAATCCATAAGCTTTAAAAACTACTAGGTTTTTGATCATAAGAGTATCCATTTTGACACCTAGTCTTGCTTTGAATTGTTTCAAAACATGAATACATAGATTTTAGATTAAGAAATTGTTTTGAAAACATATGAAATATCCAACCATGATCTTTGGGCAATATGTCTATGAATTAAACATAAGCCTTCCCCATGATTGGTCTATTATTGCTACGTTGATACTTTAAATGACCATCTAAATGCCATAGGCATTAGTGGACATTTGTATAATCCTAACATCTCACCCATGCTAAGTTTGCAATCAAGTTAGCCTATAGTGAGTGTGAGATGCATCCTAAGGGGGGGGGGGGGGGGGGTATTTGTATATACTTAACCCTTGTATTCATGCAATTCTATCATGGTTAAGTATTAAAAAAAATCATCATGATCATAAAGGCATATGTCAATTAATTTTATATTATGATCATGAAATACATGTATTCATTGAATAATAATCATGCATTAGGTATTATATCATGATAATAAACAAAATATCACCTAAGGCATTATTTAAACCCTATTTCTTATGATGATGTGTCAAATATCAAAATCATAAATCATGATTGCAAACATACATAGCAAATACATTAATCATCATGATTTAAGCATTATTATCTATTTATGGGCACGTTATCATCACCCAACACTATTCTAAAAATGTTGTCCCGCCATCCTAAGTCAACCAAAATATGATATAGGTCAATTGCATATGGTTGACTACCCTAGGGTTATTCTAACCCTTAAGGATGGATTTTGGAACCCAAAATAAGTTCTTTCCTATTGGGTTCACTAAGTATTCCTTGGGGATCCATTTCCTAGCTATTACTTTCTTCTTATCTTGTCCCCTAGCTATTAGGCATTTGTAGGCCTTCTCATTTTTCTTTTCCTTGTAGCCTAGGCCCTTTTTGTTGAAGCTAGCTCTTTGGCTCCCTAAGATCATGTTCAATGTGTTGGAGCCAATTGTGAATTTTTCTAGGGCTTTTGTTAAATAATCTACCTTTTCCCTTAAGGCCCTATTTTCATTTATACATGCATCACTAACATCTAATGGCACATAAAGGTCATGTGAGCATGCATCATTTAAGCTAGAAGAAATATTATCATTTAAGCATGCATTTTCTAGCTTATTTTCTAATGCCTTAATTTGATTAAGCATGCTTTTATTTTTCTTTTTCATTCCAAATAAGTCCTTAGTTAAACTAGAAATTATGGAAACTATTTTCTTAGGAGAGGCTTTCGTTACCATAGTTTCCATATCCTCTACTTCTTCTTCGGATGAGGAGGATGTAGAAGCTCCCCCTTCACTTGAGCTCTCTCCTCTTTAGCTTGATCCTTCATTTTCGGATGAAGAGCAATCCAAGTCATCAAAGGCCATCAAGGCCAAATTGGTGACAAAGGCATTCTCCTCATCCGATGATGATGATGAGGATGAGGATGGGTCATCCCAAGTCCTTGCCTTTAGAGCTTTGGTCTTCCCCTTTTCTTTTGTCTTCTTCTCCTCTTCCTTCTTTTTCTTGCTCCCCTTTTTCTTCTTCTTTTCTTCATTCTTTTTCCTCTCTTCCTTGCTCTTGTTTAGGAGAGGACAATTGTCCCTTATGTGCCCCTCTCCTTGGCAATTGTAGCATATGACCTTCCCCCTTGGTCTCCTATTCCTATCATTTGATTTATGAAAATGAAAACCTTTTAAAGCACGTCTTACCCTCCTTACCATATAGGCTTCTTCGGTGCTATCCATGGAGGAGGATGAGGATGCTTCATCATCGGAGGAGGAGGAGATTTCCATCTTCTTCTTCCCCTTGTTTGCTATCAAAGCTACTCCTCTTGAGGGTTGAATTCTAGGCTCTTCTTGTATTCCTTCAAGTCTAGTTTCGTGGAGCTCCATTGTTGAGAAAAATTCCTCCAAGGTACTTACTTCCAAGTTCTTGGAGATGTAAAACGAATCCACCATGGAGCTCCATCTTGAGGACCGGGGAAAGGCATCTATGACCTTCATTACCATATCCCGGTTGGAGAGCTTTTCTCCTACACTTGTTAGCCCAATTAATATTTCTTTAAATCTAGAATGTAGGGAAGTTACCTTTTCTCCCTTTTCTAATTTGATGTTTGAGAGTTGGGAGCGGAGGAGGTCTCTCCTAGCTAGCTTGGCCTCGGATGTGCCTTCATGGAGTTCTACAAGCTTTTCCCACATCTCTTTGGCGCTAGCACATTCTCTGATCCGGTTGATCTCTTGTTGAGGGAGCACATTTAGAAGATGATGTTTTGCCTTTGAGTTTGCAAGGTGCTCCTCTCTTTGCTTCTTAGTCCAACGTGATTTTTCAATTGGTTCACCCCTTTCATCCCTAGGCAACTCGAAACCATTTTCCATTATAAGCATAATATCAAAATCGGTCTCGAAGAATACCTCCATTCTCTTTTTCCACCAAGAGAATTCGCCGTCGAACTTCGGAGGATGGATGTTGGAGCCGGCCATTTCAAAAATTGCTTGTTGTGGCTGTTAGTCCTCGACAAGGTTTCCTTGGCTCTGATACCACTTGTAGGGGATCGAACGACCGGCTAGAGGGGGGTGAATAGCCCTCTTACGATGGATGTCGTAATTCGTTCGTTCTCGTTGCGTGCTCGTCTACACAATCGTTAGCGCAAGCGGAAGCATAAACAATAAAGACAAAGCAATAAATGAAAACACAAATGCTAACAAGAAGATGTAACGTGGTTCACGGCTACGCCGCTAATCCACGGTCTGATTCGTCCAAGGTGAATCACTCCTCCAAAGCCAATCACTATTGGTCTCTCCTTTGCACCAAACTAGGTGGAGGTAACCTTTACAATCAAGATCACTCTTCTTACAATAAGAATGAAGTAAAAACAAGTAAGAAGAGTTTAGAGCTTGTGGGGCACTAGAAAGATCACTTAGAGCATAAGCATTCGCCTCTCAAAGGCTCACACCCTCTCTTTTTATAGAGAGGGCTGATTTCTTTCCGTTGACCGCCACCAGTCGACTGCTGCCCATGGCAGTCGACTGCCGTCACTATAACAGCCTCCGAACACGTTAGATCCCGACCATTGTAGTCCAACGGAACTCTTGGCAGTCGACTAATGGACCTCACCCGATCATTCGCCTCCGTAATCGGCCCGAGCTCTGGCGGTCTGTGCGCGATATCCTCCGGAATCGACTACCATTCCATGGCGATCGCTAGCATAAACCCATCGATCGGATACGGTCGAACTCACTCGACTCGAGCGATCGCCATGACATGGCAGTCGACTGGTGTCGGGAAAACCCATCCGACACTTGGCCAAATGGCCAAGTTTCACCTAAGAGCTACCCCTCCCCGGGTTACAATCGCTCACTCTCATCTCTCAGAGTCCCTCGCCTTCGAAGTTCTCTTCGTTCTCGGCCACGTCCCTCGGCAGCATCAGGCGCACGGCTCTGCAATGCTCCTTCACGTCTCTTGCCTCGAAGTCTACTTCCTCCAGCTTCACTCCAAGCTTCTCGTCCGGCGGTCCCTCGGATGCTCCAAGCGCACGGCTTCCGCAAAGCTATCCTTCACCGACTCAAGGCACGAGTCATGAGATGTGAAACTCGCCACGGCTCCATGTGCGAATTACTAAGTCCTGCACGACTTCAATGCACATATCAAATCAACATAACACACTAACTTAAACCCTTTGCCACACCATCAAAACCATATTACGGCAAGAGATTGCCCTAACACATCTCTCATATATATTACTAACAGAAGCTGCCCAATTGGCGTAGCTTTTGGATGGTTACGTCGAAGTGGAGTAGCCCGTAGTTGCATCACCGGGGACCGAACCCGAGTCTCTCGGTTGTCAGCCGAGTATACTCACCACTATACTACTATGGAACTGTCGGCGCTGCATGGAGAGAATGGAATTGGAGTACAAGCTGGAACTCTTCGCTAGGTGCTGCCATAAGATTTTGGAAGTGAACTCACTGTCGACGAGAGCTAGAATGGATTCTGCCCAATCGGTGCAGTAGCAAGTACCATAACCTTCTGAATCCGTCTTGTCGTGGTGTCTCAGCTCCGTCAGTTGGCGTTGGAAGTTTCGTCGGTGAAAAGCACCGGCAACTCCTTCTCTGCTCGCCGCCAACAAGCTGGCCGGAATCCCAGCATCTCATCGCGGCTAAGGAAGGAGACCTCCGGAAGATGCACCCGGAATGCCACCACCGCATGGAGAAGAAGGTGGCGCCGCTCGCTCGTGCAAGGAAGAGGAGAAGAAACTATGTCGCGCGATCTCACGATGGAAGGGAAAATGTTGGATTTTAAGCCTCTTTTCCTTGGTCATCCGATTAAAGCAGGATCAAATCCCAACTGTCTGTTAAGCTAGGGTTTAATTGCCTTGATTAATCAAGTAAGTTGGTTGTGCATCCAACGACTCAGATTCCTTCGATTTTGAATGAACAGATCTGATCAATCTGAAGGGATAATCACAATCGGTCAAATCTAGATGAAGAGCTCAAATGTCCACATCTAAATGTATGGACTGGATCTTTCCAGATCTGAATAGATAGCTCAGAATCAATTGCTTCCCTCGGATGGTTCATATTGCTCAAATCTGGTCCCTTGATTGAATTGCCTCTGATATGGATGAAGGGCTCATATTAAGTCAGTTTGAAATGTCCATTATGACCCAAGATGAAACCATATTTGATCAAACTTGAGTCTAGTCCAGTGACCCATCTCGATCTCCTACAATTAAGGTGAAAAATTTTCATATAAGTCCAAAATTTAGGAGAATTTACAATAAGGTCCAAAAGATGATCCAACTCATAAAACATGCAAATAATCAATAATTAAACACACAAGAGGATTAAAATAGTGATATTAAGGACCAAAATAATAGACAAAATGACAGTTATCAACGACGAGCTTTGAGAATAATCAATCTACTATGTCCAAGTGTCATTGCAAGAATTCCTCATCCGTACAAGCATCTACACGCCAACACTTTGCACTCCGAGCCATATTTCTACATTCAAAAGAAGTGTTGGTATATTTATTTTGGTGTACTTAATTGTTGATTATTGTACTTAAATTGTAGAGGGAAGGTAGTTTGTTACCTTACCTTTATTCTTGTAAAAGCGACACCCTCCGAGTTCGAGAGTTTCGAATTGGAGGGCACTTTAGTACATTTGCCCACGAGGTAGCTTTGGGAGAGCTACAAGCCTTGGAGTAGCAACCCGACTCAGGTTGTGAACCAAGTAAAAGACTTGTGTTCTTATTAATTTAATTTCCACTGTAATTACTCTTTAAATTCTTAAAAGATAAAATATGTTTTTAAAAGAAAATTTCATATTTAAAGATTCACCACCCCCCTCTCTTGGATCACTTCGATCCTATAATTGATATCAGAATGGGGACACTCTGATTTTGGTGCAACTACCAACGAGAGCATTTGAATTTTTCTTTAGTTTTAGCATTTTTTCCTTAGAATAATTTTTTCATTAATTTTAATATTTGCTTTTGCACTAGAATAAAATTTTTAATATTTGTCTTGTCTTAGTATAAATTCATTCTTCTTGCAAAAATATAATATTGTTTAATTTGAGTAACTCTAGGAATATTTCTGAATATTAATTAAATAAATTATATAAAAAATTTAATTAGTTATGTCACATCTAGAAGGGTAAAGCACCGTTCACTCTCCTCTCTTTAACGGAGAGGATTTTCCCTCTTGGAAGAGGGGAATGGAGTGCTTCTTGTAAACCAACCTTGAGATTTAGTTTCCGATTAGGAAAGGGTTCGTAGCTCTAGTAGACAACTTAGTAGAGTTGTTAGATCCGGAGAAATGGACCGCAAATATTAGGAAAAGGGCTCAAGTTGATTAGAAGGCTTTAAACACCTTGCAATGCAAACTTACAAATGAAGAGCTAAGTCGAGTTGGGTCAGTTCAAAATTATAAAGAATTATGGGATAAATTAATTGAATTACATGAACATGCTAACTTGATTCAACCTAAGGATGGTATAGTTTTGACGGCAGGAATGAACAAAAAGGGAAAGAAATCCAAACCAAGGAAAAAGAAAAGGAAAGAAGCATCTAAGCCAACCATGGACAAATCATCATCGGACAAGTCGGATGCCAAAATACTGGAGACAAGTTTCATAGCATTCATGGTGTCCAACGAGTCCAAAGCTAAGATAAACTCCGAGTCCGAGTCTGAGAGAAACAAAGTAGTTAGTTATTAATTACTTAATTTAGAATGGACTAGATAGGAAACAAAGTATTTAAACTTTAATAACCTAGTACTAAGATGATGTAAACTTATAGTAAGTTAGGGAAGCTCTTCAAGGTGCATGTTTAGGAAGTGGTCCATCCAATATCTAAGATGGCCATATGTCTCGCCATGACCTAGTGCACTAAGTCTAGTGAAACTGACCAAAGCTAACTCACTAAGTCTTTAACTAGTTAGACCATAGCTTAGTCCAAGGTGAGTCAAGTTTTTGATTCCTTTATTGACTTTGTCTAGGAAGTGGTCCATTCGATATCCAATAAGACCATATGTCTTTCCGTGACCTTGAAGTTAATTTTGAAAAAATCTACTTGATTAGCTCAAGCTAAACTTGAATCTAACACACGTTTAAAAACTTTGAAATTTCTCATAAAAATAAATCCTCATCTCACAAAATCCATAGGATTAACGTTTATTAAAAACTTAGATCGAGTGAGATGAAATAGAACTCAACTAAACTTAACCAATTCACTCAAATCAACTCAATCAACTTAACCAAATTAACTTAATCAACTCAACTCAACTTAATCAACTTAATCAACTCAACTCAACTTAATAAATTTAATTAACTCAACTCAACTTAATCAACTCAACCATAATCAACTCAATCCTAATCAACTCAACTCTAATCAACTCAACCATAATCAACTCAACTCTAATCAACTCAACCCTAATTCAACTCTAACCCAGTTCTAATCAACTCAATCCTAATCAACTTAATCCTAAGTAAATCAACATAATTCTCAGAGGAAGTTAATTTAGCATTATTCAAACTTTCAAAATATTCATGTATTCAATATATATTTTTGGATCCATGTTTGGAAAGTCCTCAAGTAAGATTGCATTTTTACATGCATAAACATCAAATTAAGGGGGAGTTAAGATACTTTGAAAATATTATTTTGAAAACTTAAAATAAAAACATAAATCTAGGGGAAGGTTAACATTCAAAATTTTATTTTAAATATTTTCAAAAGAACTTAAATATAAGAATAATAATGTTACTTTAAGGGGGAAATAAAAAATTTAGAGGGAGCCAAAGGAAATTTAATTTGCAAAACTATAAAATATCTTGGTTAAAAAATCTCTTTCTTTACAAACAATTTTTGAACTAAAATTTAATCTTAAGTTCATGATCAAAATAAATATGAACTTGGAATGAACAATATTAGTGATTTTATTTTAAAAGAGAAAAATTTAATTATGTGAATTGGACTTATCAATCTAATGATACTTACTACTTAATTAACATTTATTTTAAGTTACTTAACTTCATCTAAATTTGGAAGATAGGAGTTAACTAAGCTAAGTCTAAACTTAAATTGTTCACTTCAAAATCTAAACAAATCATGATAGGATCTATGTTTAGATTTTTTTTTAAAGATTAAAGTAAATTTGCATCATTAATGAGAAAATACCTTGGAAATTCATTATGAAAATATATAAAGTATAATATGGATCATTTTCAAATTAATGAAAAAGAGAGCAACTTCATAGAAAACAAATTTCAAGTTTGCAAGAAGTCTCACTCTGTCACTTTTGATTTGAGGGGGAATTTATTTAAATATTTTTGCATTAATTAAGAAAGAGAATATAATTCCAAAAATATATGACATTTAAGAGTATGCTTTATTGAGTGGGAGAAAATATTTATTCAAAGGAGAAAGAAATCTAAGAAAGTAAGTAACTTGAACTCAACTATTTGAGCTACTTAAATTTGAAATAATTTTTATCCTAAGTAGCTTAGTCAAAAAATTTAGAAAATAGGCATGCAAAAGGAATGTTAAGGGGAGGTTAATTTTCAAAAGAATATTTCTACAATATTTTTGGGAAGTACTAAGCTTATGAAAACTTTGTTTTAAATTAAGTATTAAAGATAAAACTTTAATTGTGAGTTTTTAAAAGAACAATGGGTAAATTATGTGCATCATTGATGAGAGACATAGGGGGAGAAGCTTAGAAAGATTATATTCAAAATGTTAAGAATGTTTTTTTTTAAATTATTTTTGAAAGCTTACTTGCAAAAATCTAGATATACTATTTTAAAAATAATAAGAGACATTTTAAAAATTATGAGAAGCATATGTTAAGGGGGAGGTTGTATATATTGTCAAAGAAATTTTATTGTAGACATGGAAGTTATGGTTTCAAACTTATGTGCTTGAATATTTGAAGTTTCATTTCTATAGTTTCAAACTTTGTGAAAAAGATTAATTCTAGGGGGAAGCTATACAAAACCTGTATTTCAAAACAAACTTTTATCTAAACCCATGTCTCATAAAATTCAAGTAATTTAAAAATACAATTTTAAGTTTGAAAGCAAACTTTTTCAAGACTTAGAAAATTTATGATCTTTGTATATAAGTCATGGGACATTGCTAAACTCCTTGGCATCTAATTTATTTTAGTATTTTGATGTATGTCAAAGGGGGAGAGAGAGAAAGTTTAAAGTTAGAGAAAATTAAAGAAAGAAAGCATTTCATGCATATGAGCATTTCATGTTATACATTTTTAGCTTGGTGCTTTGTTAATATATGTTGAACTTTAATATTGCAAATCTATTCTCCTAACTTTAACTGATGTGTTATCATACATCAAAAAGGGGGAGATTGTTGATGCAGAGATCATCACTTCTTAATTTTGATGTATGAACCATAGTTAAAGTTAGGAATTACTTGTGATATGATATATGTGTTAAGTGTCCAGGCTTAACAAGAGGTCCTAGTAGGCCAGGCAGATCAGATACTAGGCAAAGAATGAAAAGACCCAGTAGGTCGTGTTGACCAGATACTAGGTAGAGGACTTGACAGATCAGGAGGATCGAACACCAAGCAGAAAGACCAGATGGGTCAGAAGACTAGACATTTGACATGAAGACCAATTGGGTCAGGAGACCGGACAATCGGCATGAAGTCCAGCTGGGTCAAGGAGACCGGACAGTTGGCAGAAGCTCTGGTGGGTCAGATTGGATGTCAAGTATGGTAAGTTCGGTAGGGCAGTCGGTAGGTAAGCCTCAAGTAAAGAGGTGAGGTCAAGTCCTCTATAGGGGGACAAAGCTAGGCGTCGATCTGATGGATAGTCCATGTGGGACTGAGAAGTCGAGATCGAGCAATATTACTACTATTATTGTATTTTATACTATATGTCTTTGCTAATCTCGTTTTGTAGGGAACCAGTCGACTGAAAGGATTCTAGTCAACTGAAGTCCAGTTGACTGAATACCCAGTTGGCAAGATTAGCTAGTGATCGATCGAAGATTTGACAACCAAGATAGAAAGAGTTCAAGTCGATTGGGGAGGTCCAGTCGACTGGAAAGGCAAATTTTCCGATACAGATCCAGGTGACCTTGAGTCAATTGGAAAAGGTCTAGTCGACTAGGAAGGATGAAGTACCATATAGATGGGATGATGTGGAGTCGAATGGAGGGCATTCCAGTCGACTAGGAAGGCTGAAGTACCATATAGATGGGATGATGTGGTGTCGACTAGAGGGCATTCCAGTCGACTGGAAATGAATTACAAAATAAATGTACGACTAGCTTCGAGAATAATCAATCTACTACGTCCAAGTGATGTTGTAAGAATTCCTCATCCATACAAGCATCTACATGCCAACACTTCTCACTCTAAGCCATATTTGTACATTCAAAAGAAGTGTCAGTATATTTATTTTAGTGTACTTAATTGTTACTTTGTAAAATACCGCAAATAAATGGCAAAGGAATGACATTTTTATTGGATAAATAAAGCATGGTTAGGGATTTAATTAAACCTAACCTAGCTTAAGAGTTTAATGGTTTAATTGAATCTAGGTTTAATTGAACCAAGGGTTAATTGCTTATAGAATTAAACGTGACCTGTTTTCCAAACCCGACCCAACATCTTATTTTAATGCTCAACCACCTTATTCCTTTTCAGTTCGTCCATTATCTGCAGTTTCTCATCCCGGATTAAAGGCCTTCGATTTCTTCTCACGCGCAACAACCCCTTCTCCTCACTGACCCGACTTCCCCATGCGATCATTCTTCTTTTGCGCCTCTGTCGGTCATTGGTCTTCTTCCTCCTCGTGGCAAGCGGCGGCGACTGGACCCCTTGATGACCCCCCCCCCCCCAAGTGGGAGCGGCAGTGTGTTGGGTTTTCCTACCACCGAGGCGAGTGTGTGTTCAAACATGTTTCGTAAACATGTGCTCAGCGGAAGTAATAAAAGCAATAAATCTAATTTATTACAACACACACATCACACATATGCAGGATACAATATGTGTAGACATAATCACAGTTTCAAATTTTACAATAAAAGGAAATTACGCTAGTTATACTTGACGTATCACACGTGCAGCGGGAATGACATAAACCGGAGCAACTCACTCTAGAGTTGCCTCTATCCGTATCCACGCTGAGTACCGTCAGGATAGCTTCACCAAGCTACGAGCCTCATCTTCATAGGTGTCACTAGCCTCGTGTCGAAGACGATGTGATCGAGAGAAGATCACAATCCGAATCAAAATTCGGATGCAAAAATGAGTCCCCAAAACTCGCTTCTCCGAAGAGGTAT
This sequence comes from Wurfbainia villosa, assembly GCA_025175895.1. NCBI lineage: Eukaryota > Viridiplantae > Streptophyta > Magnoliopsida > Zingiberales > Zingiberaceae > Wurfbainia > Wurfbainia villosa. The sequence goes on along the minus strand of CM045988.1, from coordinate 44,183,331 downwards.
TCGTCAACCGATTGATGAATCTTTGGTCCTTCACCTATGAGGATTATTGGAGATCCAATCCCTAGCAAGGAAGTCGCTGTCAGAGCTCCAAACGCCATCCAAACGACGCTCCGACAAGAAAGAAATAAGCTGTCCAAAAATTGGACAGCTTGGTGGAGGACATGGCGTCGGCCAAAGGAAGAGCTTCGGCTGGTCCTTGGTCACCGAAGCCAAGGAGGGTCGACGGAGGGTGGCTGATAGTAGCTGGATGTCGGTAGCACAAGGTTGGATGGTGGCACAAGCTTGGGCGTGGCTTCCTTGGGCGGAGGCAAGGAGAAGAGAGGGAGAGGTGAGGAAGAGAAGTGTCCAAAAATAAAACTTAGGACTCTCCAAACCTCTAGCTGCGCTTTTATAGAGCGCATGTTTCTTAACCATCAAGAAATCTTCTCCTTAGAGTTATTGGTTCCTAACCAAAACCCATTAACCCGCTCCAATAACTTAAGTTAAAATAAATCGAACCGAGTTGGTCTATTTTAAGTTAAAACAAACCGAACCAACTTTGGTTCATTCGTTTAAAACAAACCAAACCACTTTGGTTTATTTTCCACCATTGGATTAGAACCAAACCAATTTGGTTAATCCATCATGTCTTCATAAGACTCGACCCATCCATACTTCCATTGCGACTGAAACGATTTCATGCTTGCTCCTTGTTTAGTCAAACCAAACCTAGTTTCTCTCGTTCTGAGAATTTCATTCTCAAGCTTGTTTTAAATCCTTCAGATTACGCTCGTTGTGCGTGTGACCAAATAGGTTCCCAGTTTATGTTGGTCGTCTATAATTAACCATTAATTATAGAACGATCATGAGTGGCACCTAGTAGTACATCATGATCCTCAATTAACATGAAAATCAATGGTTGATGCCAAAACCATTTCTGAAAACCTTTAACAGCTACAATGAATCGTGCCTCATTCCCTTCACTCATCTTATACCCACTAAGTTCAGGACATAGTCTATAGTGTCAGTCCCCACTTGGCTGACTACATCACACCTAGGCCAAGTATTACTTCCTTATCCTTCGGATTCTAGTTACTGCACATGTATCCAAGAATACCATACTCTAAACATGTAATGCTTTGGTCAAAGACTTTAGTAACAATCTGACGAGAGGCCATAGGGTATACATCTCCTCGCAAGGAGCAGTGAATCCTTTGTAGGCTATTCAAACACCTTCGGCTACTTCGACTTATACCCAATCATCCCGGGTCCACATCTCCTCAGAGATGTTTGCTTAAGATGTCAAAGCATAAGTCTTCATGACCAAGATGACTTGAATACCGCAAGTCGAAGGAACATCACACTTAAGCTGCTGTAAGAACTTCATTGACATATCCATATATTTAGATAATCATATGAAGTCTTACAGCTGGTAATTCAAATAAACTAGTTACCATAACTAGCATCCACGATCAACTCCGGACATCACAATGTCACCAGCCTGTGAGAAACAACTACTTGGATAAACCAAAGAGTATACCTTGTACTAGTCTCAACAGAATGGATGACATTCGAATCCATCAATTCATCGACTAGGGATTATTCCAATACATCACAATTACACATGTAGAGATACTCACTAGTTATGATCCAATCACAAATTCTCTCATGCTATGAATCGTATTGTGGACATTCAGTAAATGAGTTTAAGATCCAATCAAATACATGAAAACATGTATACTCAAATAGTGAATCTTCATTTATCAAATAAATGGTATAACCATAAGGCGATTGCCTTAGGACACCTCTCATATATTACTAACAAACTCCCACTTGGCCTAATGCTAATTGCCACGGTACCCAATACCATAAACTCTAACATGGCCCTCAAACTTACTTTTGAGGTAAGGCCTTAGTTAAAGGGTCTGCTAAGTTTCTTTCAGTGAGAATCTTCTCGATTTGTATTTCGTTCCTACTGATGATCTCCTTGATCAGATGATAGTGGCAAAGCACATGTTTGGATCGTTGATGAGACCTTGGCTCTTTTGCCTGTGCAATCACTCCATTGTTGTCACAGTAGATTTGTATTGCTTCAATAATGGTTGGAACCACACCAAGTTCAGAGACGAACTTCTTGATCCAAACCACTTCCTTTGCTACTTCCGAAGCTGCAATGTATTCTGCCTCAGTGGTAGAATTTTCTATAGTGTCTTGCTTGGAACTTTTCCAACTTATTGTGCCTCTATTTAAGGTAAATACGTAACTAGACTAAGACCTGAAATCATCCTTGTCTGTCTGGAAACTGGCATCCGTATACCCATGTATTACCATATCACCCTCTCCATATATTAGAAACACATCCTTAGTTCTTCTTAAGTACTTAAGGATTGTATTAACAGTCGCCCAATGATCCATTCCTGGATTAGACTGGTATCTGCTTGTGACACTCAGAGTATACGATACATCGGTCCTCGTACATAACATAGCATAAGTTAGTAATATATGAGAGATGTCCTAAGGCAATCGCCTTATGTATGAACCATTTATATGATAAATGAAGATTCACTATTTGAGTATACATGTGTCATGTATTTGATTGGATCTTAAACTCATTTACTGAATGTCCACGATACGATTCACAGCATGAGAGAATTTGTGATTGGATCACAACTAGTGAGTATCTCTACATGTGTAATTGTGATGTATCGAAATTATCCCTAGTCGATGAATTGATGGATTTGGACACCATCGATTCTGTCGAGACTAGCACGATGTATACTCCTTGGTGTATCCAAGTAGCTGATTCTCACTGGCTGGAGACATTGTGATGTCCGGAGTTAATTGTGGATGCTAGTTATGGTAACTAGTTCATTGGAGTGACCAGCCGTAAGACTTCATATGGTTCTCTGCATATATAGATATGTCAATGAAGTTCTTACTGTAGCTTAAGTGTGATGTTCCTTTGACTTGCGGTATTCAAGTCATCTTGATCATGGAGACTTATGCTTTGACATCTTAAGCAAACATCTCTAAGGAGATGTGGACCCGGGATGATTGGGTATAAGTCGAAATGATCGAAGGTGTTTGAATAGCCTATAAAGGATTCACCACTCCTTGCGAGGAGATGTATACCCATGGCCTCTCATCGGATTGTTACTAAAGTCTTTGGCCAAAGCATTACATGTTTAGAGTAAGGTACTCTTCGATACATATTGAGTAACTAGAATCCGTAGGACGAGGAAATGATACTTGGGCTAGGTGTGACGTAGTCAGCCTAGTGGGGACTGACACTATAGACCATGTTCTAAACCAAGTGGGTATAATATGAGTGAAGGGAATGGGGCACGAATCATTCGAGCTGCTGAAGGGTTTCAGAAATAGTTCTGGATCAACCGTTGATCTTTTCGGTTAATTGGGGATCATGATGTACTACTAGGTGCCACTCATGATCATTCTATAATTAATGGTTAATTATAGATGGCCAACATAAATCGAGAACCTATTTGGTCACACGCACAACGAGCGTAATCCGAAGGATTTAAAACGAGCTTGAGAATGAGATTCTCAGACCGAGAGAAACAAGGTTTGGTTGGACCAAACAAGAAGCGAGCATGAAATCATTTCAGTCGCAATGGAAGTGTGGATGGGCAGTATCTTATGAAGACATAATGGATGAACCAAAATGGTTTGGTTCTAATCCAATGGAGGAGAATAAACCAAAGGGTTTGGTTTATTTTAAACGAATGAACCAAAAGTTGGTTCGGTTCGTTTTAACTTAAAATAAATCATCATGGTTTGGTTTATTTTAACTTATATTAATGGAGCGGGTTAACGGGCCTCATGGTTATGATCCAATAACCATTAAGAGAATTAGTTCTCTATAAAAGAGGGCTTAAGGGTTTGTTAAGCCCTAAAATCCAAAAACCCTAGCAATAGTTGCCGCTCACCTCTCCTTGGAGACTCTTGGCGCCAACCCCCATTGCCGCCCAGCCCCTTGTGCTGCTGTCCAGCTCCTTGCCAGCGTCCAAGCTTCAGCCGGTGATCCTCCGGTGATCTTCCTAGGCTTCGGTGATAAGGTGAGCACTTGGCTTCCCTTGTTTGGCCGGCGCCTACTCCTCCACCAAAGCTGTCCAGTTTTCTGGACAGCTTGTTCTCTTCTCGTCAGAGCGTCATTTGGACGACGGTTAGAGCTCCGACAGCACCTTACTTACCGGGGATTCGATCTCCGGTAATCCTCTGAGGTGGAGGATGAAAGATTCGTCAATCGGTTGACGAATACCTCTCCGGAGAAGCAAGTTTTGAGGACTCGTTTTGCATCCGAATTTGGATTCGGATCGTGATCATCTCTCGATCACGTCATCTTCAACACGAGGCTAGTAACCTGTACAAAGATGAAGCTCGTGGCTTAGCGAAGTCATCCTAAGGATACTCGGCATGGATACGGATAGAGACGATTCTAGCGAGGATCGTTCCGGTTGATGCCGTTCCCGCTACATGTAATACGAAAGGTATAACGTAGTTAAATTTCCTTTTATAGAAAAATTAAATTTACGGTTATGTCTACACTTGTTGTACTATGCATGCGTGTGATGTGTGTGTTGTAATAAATGTAGATTTATTAATTTTATTGCTTCCGCTGTGCTCATGTTTACGAAACATGATCGAACACACACACGCCGCGGTGCCGAAAACCCAACAGTGGTATCAGAACCCAGGTTGTGTTTCGACATAATCGTAAAATGGTTTTGCGATAGTCATAATGTTATTTCTAGAAATTTTCTAATTTTGGAAATTTAGAAGTATTTATGGAAATTTTTCAATTTTGGAAAGTCTAGAAGTATTTATGTAAATCTTCAACTTTTGGAAAGTTGGAAGTATTTATGGAAATTGATATTTTCCATAAATAAAATATTTGATTAGATTCTGGAAATTTTTTTCCTAATTTAATCATGATTTGATTTGGGAAATCAAATCTTAAAATATTTTATTTCCATAAGTAGTTTTGATGATTTAGGAAATTGGTTTCCTAAATTGATTTTTCTTAATCAACTATTTCCATAAATAAAATATGTGATTAGATTTGGAAATTTGTTTCCTAATTTAATCATGATTTGATTTGGAGAATCAAATCTTAAATATATTTTATTTCCATAAATAATTATGACAAATAATGAAATTATGTACATGACATAATTGTGTGCCATGTAATTGCATTAGATGCATATCATTATACCATGCGTGTCGTGACATGTAGATGTATGCCATGTATGTCATGCCATGTAGATAATAGTTATTTGCATGCAAAGAGGATGAGACATAAAAACCCGAACTCAATATTAAAGCCTACACCTTCCATTAATATGGTTAGAACCAGAGTTCCGTTTCTTGTTTGGGTTGTTGGACTCTCTCCAAGCCCGGCTCGAACCCGACATGTTCAAACCATGGAATAGTTTAATACTAATATGGTAAGAGTCAGAGGTCAATCGTTAGCTTTGGTTGTTGGACTCTCTCCAAGCTGGGCTAATTGGTTGAATGCGCTCTAACCATATTAAAACTATTTCTCGATTAATGGGTTGGCTTTAACCTGGAGCATCGGCTTGTTGGACTCTCTCCAAGGTCGATGTAAAGGGAGGTGAAGTTGGGTGCTATGCATATGATGCATACTTGTTAATGTGTTAACAACCCGATGTATGTGTGAACATTAAATTAGTTGATAGCACATTGTGATAGTTACATATACATGATATGTAATCGGTATACTTGATACCCACCATCATAGCTAAGAATGGCTTGTTGGACTCACTCCAAGGTTGTTCTTATCTATGATGGATATCAGCCCATTCGGAGATGGACCTACGATCTCCCGAAGTGATTTTGGGGTTTTTGAAATTCGAAAAATGAATGGGATTTATGAATGTATATTGATGCATTTTAAATCATTTTCTCATATATGCTCGTTTTGTATTTCTAGGTCAATAAATTGATCATGACGTCTTTGAATTTGCACACTATTTTGGATTCAAACAAACTGACTGGGCCTAACTTCCTGGACTGGCTTAGAAACCTGAGAATTGTTCTCAAGGCAGAAAAGCTTGCATATGTCCTTGAAGAGCCTCTTCCCAACCGTCCTAAGGACGATGCAACTCCAGACCAAATGTTGGTCTATCAGAAGCATGTGGCGGTCTACGGTGGCGAGTTGCATCATGCTAGCGGCGATGGTACCCGAGCTACAAAAGCAGCATGAGCATATGGATGCTAATACTATGGTCTTCCATCTTCATGAGTTGTTCGATGAGCAAGCGAGATCCGAAAGGTTCGAGGTCTCTAGGCTCCTCTTCACCACCAAGATGCAAGAAGGTTCGTCTGTAGTGCAGTTTGTGCTAAAGATGAACGGGTACATCGAGCGGCTAGCTACCCTCGGGTTTGTGATGGATCACGAATTAAGTATTGACTTAATTCTGCATTATTTTCCCAAGAGTTTCTCACAATTCGTGATGAACTATCGGATGAACAAATTGGAATCCACTATTCTCGAGCTCCTCAATATGCTGAAGACTGTGGAGCCTTCTGTGAAGCATGAGGAGAAGGCGGTTCTGTTAGTTGATTCCTCAAAGAAAGGTTCTAAGAGGAAGGCAAAAGAACAGAAGAAAGGAAAGAACAAAAGGGCAAAGAAGGCGGAACCAGTGCAAAAGGGCACTTGCCATCATTGTGGCAAGGAAGGCCACTGGCGAAGAAACTGCAAGATTTATCTTGAGTCCATGAAGAAGAAGAAGGCATCCGATGCCCCATCCTCTTCAGGTATCTTCGTTATTGATTGTCATTCTATTTCCTTAGACACTTGGGTATTGGATACTGGGTGTGGCTCACATATATGTAATGACATACAGGGGCTAAGGAATAGAAGAAGACTCGTCAGAGGGGAGTCAAATTTGCGAGTTGGCAATGGAGCAAAGGTTACTGCAGTCGCCATCGGAACTTATTTGCTGAAGCTCCCCAGTGGACTAGTCTTGGAACTGGACAGTTGCTATTATGTTCCTTCTCTAATAAAGAACATTGTTTTTATTTCATGTTTAAATAGAAATGGTTTCCACTTGACGTTTAGTAACAATTGTTGTTATATAACTTTGAATGGCGTACTTTATGGAACTGGAACTTTGAGTAATGGCATTTATACGTTGGACGTATCCAGTGACATTTTCAATATCGAAGCGAGCAACACGCGTGCTCGAAAGGATAATCAAATAGACTCATATATGTGGCATTGTCGTCTTGGCCATATAAGCAAGAAACGCATGTCCGAATTACACCGATGTGGAATTCTGGAATCGTTTGAATTGGATTCATATGATACATGCGAATCATGCTTAAAAGGCAAGATGACCAAGTTACCTTTTACTGGAAAGGGTGAACGAGTGGGAGAGTTATTAGGTCTAATACATACAGATGTATGTGGACCTATGTCAACTCAAGCTTTAGGAGGCTATAGCTACTTCATTACCTTCACCGATGATCACTCACGGTTTGGGTATGTGTTCTTGATGAAACACAAGTCTGAAGCCTTTGAAAGGTTCAAAGAATTCAGAAATGAAGTAAAGAAACAACATGACAAGAGTATTAAAATACTTCGATCGGATCGAGGTGGCGAATACTTGAGTCAGGAGTTTCTTGGTTACCTAAGAGACAATGGTATATTGTCTCAATGGACTCCGCCCTATACACCACAGCATAATGGTGTATCTGAGAGGCGTAACCGGACCTTGTTGGACATGGTCAGGTCAATGATGAATAATGCGACTCTTCCCAAGGCCTTTTGGGGTTATGCACTTCAGACAGCTGTTTACTTGTTAAACAGAATGCCTACCAAGGTAGTCTCAACTACTCCATATGAGATATGGAATAGTAAGAAACCTCATGTATCTTACTTGAAGATATGGGGTTGTCCTGCTTATGTGAAGTGGACAGTATCAGACAAATTGGATGCTAAGTCTGATAAATGTCTATTTATTGGATACCCTAAGGAAACAAGGGGTTACCAATTCTATTATCCTGTGGAACAAAAGGTGTTTGTTTCAAGGCATGCTGTGTTTCTAGAGAAAGAGTTTCTCTTGCAAGAAAATAGTGGGAGTGTCGTCGAGCTTGAGGAGGCTCGAGAGACTCAAATAGACATTGATGAGATACCTGGTGAAGCACAACAGTCGACAACTCATAGTGATGAGCAATCGGCTGGACCTATTGTAACACCACATCTTCGTAGATCTGGTAGAACATGCAATATTCCTGAGAGATATGGATTTCTCGTAAGTGAATCGAACGACGTGTTACTCATTGATGATGAGGAGCCTACCAGTTATGAAGAAGTGCTGACAAGTTCAGAAAGGGATAAGTGGCTTGGTGCCATGAAGTCGGAAATGGATTCCATGTATGAAAACCAAGTTTGGAACTTGGTTGACCCACCTGAAGGCATAAAGCCTATAGGGTGCAAGTGGGTTTTCAAGAAGAAAACCGACATGGATGGTAATGTGATTACCTATAAGGCTAGATTGGTGGCGAAAGGATATCGTCAAAAACAAGGCGTTGATTATGACGAAACCTATTCGCCTGTAGCTATGCTTAAATCCATTCGGATGCTCCTGGCCATAGCGGCTCATTATGATTATGAGATATGGCAGATGGATGTGAAAACAGCTTTCCTTAATGGAAACCTGCTCGAGGACGTGTATATGATACAGCCTGAGGGTTTCAAATCGGTTGATAAAACCATGGTATGCAAGTTGCGATGGTCCATTTATGGATTGAAGCAAGCATCCAGGAGCTGGAATATCCGTTTTGATGAGACCATCAAAAAGTTTGATTTCTCACAAAATCCAGACGAACCTTGTGTGTACAAGAAGGTTAGTGGGAGTGCAGTCGTGTTCCTAGTATTGTATGTCGATGACATATTACTTATAGGAAACGATGTGTCAATCTTACAGTCAGTTAAGGTTTGGTTATCCAAGACATTCTCCATGAAAGACCTGGGAGAAGCAACCTACATCCTCGGGATTAAGATCTATAGAGATAGATCGAAACAGTTGCTTGGTCTTTCGCAGTCTACATATATAGACCGAGTGCTAAAGAGGTTTAGCATGTCGGAATCCAAGAAAGGTTTCCTACCCATCAGGCATGGGGTACACCTTTCGAAGTCTATGTGTCCGAGCACAGAAGACGAGAGGATTTGCATGAGTAAGATTCCCTATGCATCCGCAATAGGATCTATCATGTATGCTATGTTATGTACGAGGCCCGATGTATCGTATGCTCTGAGTGTCACGAGCAGATACGGATCGATCCAAGAATGGATCATTGGGTGGCTGTTAAGACGATCCTTAAGTACTTAAGAAGAACTAAGGATGTGTTCCTAATATATGGAGAAGGGGACATGGTGATACGCGGGTATACGGATGCCAGCTTCTAGACAGACAAGGATGATTCTAGGTCTCAGTCTGGATACGTGTTCACCTTGAATGGGGGCGCAGTGAGTTGGAAAAGTTCTAAACAAGACACTGTAGCGGATTCTACCACTGAGGCAGAATACATTGCAGCTTCAGAAGCAGCAAAGGAAGCGGTTTGGATCAAGAAGTTTGTTTATGAACTTGGTGTGATTTCGGCCATTGTTGAAGCAATACCGGTCTACTGCGACAACAATGGAGCAATTGCACAGGCGAAAGAGCCAAGGTCTCATCAACGATCCAAACATGTGCTTCGCCGCTATCATCTTATCAGAGAGATCATCAGTAGGAACGAAATAAAAATCGAGAAAATTCCCACTGAAAAAAACTTAGCGGATCCTTTGACTAAAGCATTACCTCAAAGTAAGTTTGAGGGTCATGTTAGTGCTTATGGTATTGGATACCGTAGCGATTGGCATTAGGCCAAGTGGGAGTCTTTTATTAATATATGAGAGATGTCCTAAGGCAATCACCTTATGTATGAACCATTTATATGATAAATGAAGATTCACTATTTGAGTATACATGTTTCATGTATTTGATTGGATCTTAAACTCATTTACTGAATGTCCACGATACGATTCACAGCATGAGAGAATTTGTGATTGGATCACAACTAGTGAGTATCTCTACATGTGTAATTGTGATGTATCGGAATTATCCCTAGTCGATGAATTGATGGATTTGGACACCATCGATTCTGTCGAGACTAGCACGATGTATACTCCTTGGTGTATCCAAGTAGCTGATTCTCACTGGCTGGAGACATTGTGATGTCCGGAGTTAATTGTGGATGCTAGTTATGGTAACTAGTTCATCGGAGTGACCAGCCGTAAGACTTCATATGGTTCTCTGCATATATAAATATGTCAATGAAGTTCTTACTGTAGCTTAAGTGCGAAGTTCCTTTGACTTGCGGTATTCAAGTCATCTTGATCATGGAGACTTATGCTTTGACATCTTAAGCAAACATCTCTAAGGAGATGTGGACCCGAGATGATTGGGTATAAGTAGAAATGATCGAAGGTATTTGAATAGCCTATAAAGGATTCACCACTCCTTGCGAAGAGATGTATACCCATGGCCTCTCGTCGAATTGTTACTGTAACGCCCGCCCTTATCTGCTCTCAGGGCGGCGCTACTTTTTTTTTTCTTATATCATAACGTATAGGGGTCATTTCACAATCTACATACTTAGACATGTTATCATGACATAAACCTTCTTTCATGCATGCATCACATATCATATTCATAATTAGCATGTTCCATATCTTATCTCATTTTATCACATGCATAACATAAAGATCCGTTCAGGAGTTCTAGCATATCAAACTTTTATAAGTAATTGAACAGTAACATGACTAAGCGACATTCAACATGGTAGTAATAAATCTCAAGTCTTATAAGCAGAAGCAAATATCTTAAGGTGTTCACTGAGCATATAAATATAAGCAGATAGTAATAGGGTCTTTTTCCACCATGCCACTATCACACCCACTTGGCCCCTCCTGCTACTTCCTCTTAGTTCATATTTCCTTTATCTGCAGTATATGGACAACATAAACTATAAGCATATAGCTTAGTAAGATTCTTGCCTACTCACAAAAGCCACAAACTTCATCAAACAATTAGAAAACAGGAGCATACTAGCATAAATAGCTTAAGTATTTCATAACAACACAATTCATCAACACACCAACGTAATGAAAATATAAGCATGGCATACAATTTACATAAGCTTGCTAAACATAATTAAATCTAAGCAGGGCATAAATTTAAACATAAGCATTCCTGACATCATCAACCCTAAACATGCATAAAGGACATAATCATAAGCATTCTTAAACTTAACCATAAGCATTCATAACTCCCTCAATTCTAACATGCATAAAGGTCATAATCATAAGCATTCTTAAACTTAACCATAAGCATTCGTAATTTCATAAATCATAGACAAGCATCAAGGACATAATCATAAGCATTCTTAAACTTGAACATAAGCATTCATAATATCATAAATCATAGACCAGCATCAAGGACATAATCATAAGCATTCTTAAACTTGACATAAGCATTCATAATTTCATAAAAGTCCTTTCTTTTCAAAACATATACATATAGGTACTTCAACATAATCATAACTTGAATGGGGGCCCTGTGTTAAGTACCACATAATGCGCATTCCTAATAGGTCGTAGCGAGCCACGGACCTACTAGAGCAAGACCTCTTACGTCTTACCAGGCAAGACCTCTTACGTCTTCTTATGTCCCTTTGGATTTGATTAACGACCACCGACGGTCAGGTACTTAACCTCTTACAAAGTAAAATACTTAATTCCTTTCTTTCTTGTCATATCATAAAGAATGCTCTTAATCCCCCACATAAAAGGGAAGCATCTCCGTCTTATCTTATCATAAGGAGAGCTCTTAATCCCTACTTGAAAGGGAAGCATCTCCATCTTATCTTATCATAAGGAGAGCTCTTAATACCTACTTGAAAGGGAAGTCTCTTAGACATGTCATAACATATATGCATTCATAACGTAAGAGTACCCTAAAGGGGTCTTAAAGCATAATCATGTTCATTACATAAGCATATTTCATGGCATATAAAAATCATCAACTTGTTCATCACATAGGCATATTTCATGACATAGGAAAAATCATAAACATGTTCATCTCCTAGGCATAATTCATGGTATATTAAAATCATAAACATATTCATCACATAGGCATAATTCATGGTATATTAAAATCATGAACATTTTCATCACATAGGCATAATTCATGGCATATTAAAATCATAATCATGTTCATCACATAGGCATAATTCATGACATATGAAAACCATAAACATGTTCATCACATGGCATATTCCATGACATATGAAAATCATAAACATATTCATCACATAGGCATACAACATATCCTAATTTCCTAAGGGATATTTTCATGCAACCCTAGCCCAAAAACATGGTTGGCCGAAACATGTAGGGCACAAAACTTGGATTTTTGTCACCTAAAAATTCCTACATGAAGCATACAACCTATACAAGTTTCCTTAGTAACATTTTCATGAAACCCTAGCCCAAAAACATGGTTGGCCGAAACATGTAGGGCACAAAACATAGATTTTTGTCACCTAAAAATTTCTACATTATGCATACAACCTATACAAGTTTCCTTAGTAGCATTTTCATGAAACCCTAGCCCAAAAACATGGTTGGCCGAAACATGTAGGGCACAAAACATAGATTTTTGGTCACCTAAAAATTCCTACATGAAGCATACAACCTATACAAGTTTCCTTAGTAGCATCTTCATGAAACCCTATCCGAAAAACATGGTTGGCCGAAACATGTAGGGCACAAAACATAGATTTTTGTCACCTAAAAATTCCTACATGAAGCATACAACCTATACAAGTTTCCTTAGTAGCATTTTCATGATACCCTAGCCCAAAAACATGGTTGGCCGAAACATGTAGGGCATAAAACATAGATTTTTGTCACCTAAAAATTCCTACATGAAGCATACAACCTATACAAGTTTCCTTAGTAGCATTTTCATGAAACCCTAGCCCAAAAACATGGTTGGCCGAAACATGTGGGGCACAAAACTTCATATTTCTTTCATGTAACATGTCCTACAAAAACTAATATACTGCAGGTGAGGAAATCTTACATCCTTCGCTTGCTTTTAGTTGGTAGATGATCTAATGGAAGCCAAAAAAACTAGCCTTCTCCTTGCTTGGATGGGGTTCGGCCAAAGGGTGAAAATGGAGAGGGGGAGGAAGGGATTTCGGTGAGGAAGAAGAAGAGAAGAGGAGAAAGTGAATTGTGTAACTCATGCCCCTTCATTCCCCCTATTTATTCACTTGAAGAGTCCCTTGATCTCCTTTACACTTAACCATAATTTCCCCTATTCCTCTAATGATAAAATCCTATTGGGCTTCTGGTTAGTGGGTGCATCTATAGGGCTTGGCTATCTCTAGAGGTTTGGGGTTCAATTCCTAGGCCTTGCATCTCTTTTTGGCTTATTTTCTTTTATTTTCGAAAAGGCCCACATAAAGCCCATCATTGTAAAGCCAAAAATTCTCATAAAATTGCTAGAAATTTTACGGGCATTACAATCCTCCATACCTTGTAAAAGTTTCATCCTCGAAACTTAAAACAATTCTGGGTTCTTCTGCTTCATGTCCTCCTCGCGTTCCCAGGTAGCTTCCTCGTATCATTGATTTTGCCATAGGACCTTCACTAAGGGCACCTCTTTGTTCCTTAGCCTCTTGACTTCTCGGTCTAGTATCTGGACAGGCCGACTTTCCATACTCAGGTCCTCTTGCACTTGTACTGTTTGTGGCTCGATCACTTGGTCCGCACTGGATATGCATTTCTTGAGCACAAAGATATGGAACACGTTGTGTATAGCCGACATCTCTTGAGGCAGCTCCAGCTTGTAAGCTACCTTGCCAACCCTCTGCAATATCGGATATGGTCCCACGTAGCGGGGACTCAGCTTACCCTTTCTTCCGAATCTCATCACTCCCTTCATAGGGGCCACTTTGAGGAATACGGGTCCCGACGACTTAATTCTACGGTCTCCACGCATATTCGCATAGCTCTTTTCGGCTCTGGCGAGTTCGATTCTCTGACGGATATTCTGTATAGCTCGGGTGGTATCGTCAATAATATCGGCCTGAAGACCCATTTCCCTCCTTTCACCACCCTCGTACCAACAGATAGGAGACCTGCATCTTCTCCCGTATAGAGCTTCATATGGTGCCATTCCAATAGTATCCTGGTAACTGTTGTTGTAAGCAAATTCTGCCAAGCACAAATATCGACACCAACTCCCCTTAAAGTTTAGAGCACAAGCTCGCAACATGTCTTCCAGTACCTGGTTCACTCTTTCCGTCTGACCGTCGGTCTGAGGATGAAATGCAGTGCTGAATCTCAACTTAGTGCCAAGAGCCTTCTGAACACATTCCCAGAAATGGGAGGTAAAATGGCCATCATGATCAGAAATAATAGCCTTAGGCACTCCATGTAATCAGATAATTTCCTTGACATATAATTGAGCTAGCTGCTCAACCGGATAGGCCGTCTTAATTGCCAGGAAATGGGTAGACTTGGTCAACCGGTCTATGATTACCCATATCGCATCATAACCATTTGTTGTTCTGGGTAATCCCGAGATGAAATCCATAGAAATTTCTTCCCATTTCCACTCTGGAATCTGTATCGGCTGCAGTAATCCTCCAGGTTTTTGGTGTTCTGCCTTAACCCTCTGGCAGGTCAGGCAGGTGTTGACGTACTGAGCCACATCCCTTTTCATGCCGGACTACCAAAATTTATCTCTTAAGTCCTGATACATTTTTGTAGATCCCGGATGCATGGTATAAGGTGTTCCATGGGATTCCTTGAGTATCTTCTTCCATAATTTCGGATCATCCGGAATACATAGTCGGTCCCGGAAGTATAATAATCCGCCATCGGCAATGCGGAATCCATTATCCCTTCCCTCCCGGACTTCCTGTTTGATTTTCTGGATGTCTGAATCACCATCTTGCTTTCCCAATATATCGTCGAACAACGTCGGCGCTATCGTCATGGTGGAAAGTTGTCCAGAAATAATCTCTATTCCGTAATTCATTATTTCCCTTTTCAGATAGCATTGATAAGGACATCAAAGCGGCACAGGACTTTCTGCTAAGTGCATCTGCCACTTTGTTGGCCTTCCCTGGATGATAGAATATCTCACAATCATAATCTTTGACTAGCTCGAGCCATCTGCGTTGCCTCATATTTAGGTCTTTCTGAGTGAAGAAATATCTCAGACTCTGGTGTCTATATAAATCCTACACCGAGCTCCGTATAAGTAGTGCCTCCATATTTTCAGAGCGAATACCACGGCTGCTAGTTCTAAATCATGGGTAGGATAATTTCTTTCGTGCTCCTTGAGTTGTCTAGAGGCGTAAGCGACAACCTTGCCGTTTTGCATAAGTACAGCTCCGAGCCCCAGTTTAGAAGCGTCACTATACATATCGAAGCTTTCATTATCTTCAGGGAGAGTCAGAATGGGAGTGCTGGTCAGTCTCCTCTTCAGTTCCGTAAAACTCCTCTCTCACAAATTCCTCATCCATTTGTATTCTTTGGTCCTTTCGGGTGAGGGTCATCATAGGCTGCAATTCTAGAGAAGTCCTCTACAAACTTTCTGTAATAGCCTGCTAGCCCGAGAAAACTTCTGATTTCACTCGCATTCCTTGGCCTATTCCAGTTCCTCACAGCTTCAATCTTTATTGGGTCTACCATGATTCCTTCTTTCGAGATGACATGACCCAAGAATGACACTTGATCGAGCCAGAACTCACATTTGGAGTACTTCGCATATAGTTGCTCTTTCTGAAGAATCTGTAGTACTATCTTCAGATGTTCATCATGCTCTTCTCGATCCCTCGAGTAGATAAGAATATCGTCGATGAAAACGATTACAAATTTGTCGAGGAAGGCCGAGAATACTCGATTCATCAGG
This sequence comes from Wurfbainia villosa, assembly GCA_025175895.1. Lineage (NCBI taxonomy): Eukaryota > Viridiplantae > Streptophyta > Magnoliopsida > Zingiberales > Zingiberaceae > Wurfbainia > Wurfbainia villosa. The sequence continues at coordinate 44,167,333 of CM045988.1, read as the reverse complement.
TCTATGAACATCGCAGGAGCATTGGTTACTCCGAAGGGCATAACTACGAACTCATAATGTCCGTATCTCGTCCGAAAGGTCGTCTTCGGAATATCGCCTGGCTTTACTTTTACTTGGTGGTAGCCATACTTGAGATCGATCTTTGAAAAGATAGTAGCTCCCTTCAGTTGGTCGAATAGGTCGTCGATCATGGGAAGGGGGTACCTATTCTTGATGGTTACGTTGTTTAGTGCCCGGTAGTCTATACACATTCGCATAGACCCATCCTTTTTCTTTATGAACGACACTGGAGCTCCCCATGGTGAGTGACTAGGGCGAATAAATCCCTGGTCAAGTAACTCTTGTAGCTGTTTCTGAAGTTCTTTCAACTCAGTCGGTGCCATACGGTAAGGTGCCTTGGAGATCGGGTTAGTTCCGGGAATCAATTCGATCTCGAACTCAATTTCTCTATCAGGTGGTAATCCTGGGAGGTCATCAGGGAATACCTCCCGATGGTCACATACCACTCTGACATCTTCTAGCTTCGGGTTCTTTGCTGACACAGTATCAACCACGTGTGCTAGAAATCCGGTGCATCCATTTCCTAACATTTTTCGGGCTTTTAGCGCTGATAAAAATTTCCTTGTTCCTTTCTTTGGCTCCCCGATGAACTCAAATGAGACCTCTGCTTCAGGTCGGAAGATCACCCTCCGTTTACGGCACTCAATTGAAGCGTCGTACTTGTGCAGAAAATCCATGCCCAATATAACATCATAGTCTCACATGTCCAGAACTATCAGGTCACAATAGAGTTCCCTGTCTGCGAGTCTAATTAGTGCGGCGCGCAGAATATGGGTGGATGGCATCACTTCTCCCGAAGGTAACATTGTTAAGAATTTATAGTCCAAAACTTGGGGATGCCTATCTATCTTTCTAGTGAATGGCATAGAGATGAACGAATGGGTTGCCCCAGTGTCAAATAATACAATAGCATAATGACTGAAAATAAATATCTGACCTGTGACAACCGTCGAGGCACTCGCTACATCTTCTCTAGTGAGGGAGAATACCCTGGCATTTGTCCCAACGGGTGGGGCTTCCAGTCTCCCTTGGCTAATCTGAGGACCCTCTATCCTAGCCTGCATCTGGTGAAGCTGTGGAGGAGCTCCCGGGTACTGGACATACTGCTGAGGAGGTGCCTGAACTCGGGTAGGACAGTTCCAGGCTATGTGCCCCTCCAGTCCACAGTTGTAACACTTCCTCGTGCCCTGACGACACTCCCCCGGATGCTTCTTCCCACATGTAGGACAGTCAGGATACCCAGTTTGGCTGTTTCCTGGGCCCCCTTTTAAGCCATTCCACTGTTTCTTCTTGCCACTCCGGTCCCTCTTCCAGCTAGTACTCTGAGATTTTGGGTCTCCGGTCCGTGCCTTATTCTACTGACTGATGTTGTTCAAGTAGTGCTCGGTGATCAGGCACCTCTTGAATAGCTCTTCTTCGGCCAGGGTCGATTGACTCATGCCACATTCAGCTATCTCCTAGCAACATTTTCGAGGGTCCGATCCTCTCCCTTTCGATCGACTAATTGCGAGAGGCGTGCGGTCGATTGAATCTTTTCATCTCCTAGGCATAATTCATGGTATATTAAAATCGAGGAACTCATCATAGTGCATAATTCATCCGGTATATTAAGAATCATGAACATTTTCAAATCACGCATACCTCATTCATGGCATTTAAAATCATAATCATCTCTCACACATCCTCATGACATATGAAAGACCATAAACATATTTATCACATGGCATATTCCATGACATATAAAAATCATAAACATGTATTCCACATAGGCATACACATATCATAATTTCCTATGGTTCATGACACTAGAGAAACATGGTTTAAACATGTAGGCTGGCCTGATTTTGTCACCTAAAAGATTCCTTAGTGGTGCTTGCACCATAGTATACAAGTTTCCTTAGTAGCATTTTCATGAAACCCTAGCCCAAAAACATGGATGGCTTATTGATTCATGAGAGTATTGATAATATAGATTTTTGTCACCTACTGACATTGTAGCTCTAAACCATGCATCAAATCTAGTATTCATTCCTCTATTACTACGCCTAGAGATAAATAAATAATTAAGGTATTATTAAACCATTCTACTAAAACATGATGAAGTATTATTTCTATCTAAATCACAAGTGTGATTCCATTTTACTAAAACATGATGAGGTATTATTTCTATCTAAATAGAAGACATTCTTCATTATAAAAGAAACTTAGGTATGCATAAAGTTACTTACTTGGAAATAGCAGGATGGAGGCTTGATGTGTGATAGTGGAAAGGTGAACCCGTTTATTCTTATATCATAACGTCTACATACTTAGACATGTTATCATGACATAAACCTTCTTTCATGCATGCATCACATATCATATTCATAATTAGCATGTTCCATATCTTATCTCATTTTATCACATGCATAACATAAAGATCCGTTCAGGAGTTTAGCATATCAAACTTTTATAAGTAATTGAACAGTAACATGACTAAGCGACATTCAACATGGTACTAATAAATCTCAAGTCTTATAAGTGGAAGCAAATGTCTTAAGGTGTTCACTGAGCATATAAATATAAGCAGATAGTAATAGGGTCTTTTTCCACCATGCCACTATCACACCCACTTGGCCCCTCCTGCTACTTCCTCTTAGTTCATGTTTCCTTTATCTGCAGTATATGGACAACATAAACTATAAGCATATAGCTTAGTAAGATTCTTGCCTACTCACAAAAGCCACAAACTTCATCAAACAATTAGAAAACAGGAGCATACTAGCATAAATAGCTTAAGTATTTCATAACAACACTATTCATCAACACACCAACGTAATGAAAACATAAGCATGGCATACAATTTACATAAGCATGCTAAACATAATTAAATCTAAGCAGGGCATAAATTTAAACATAAGCATTCCTGACATCATCAACCCTAAACATGCATAAAGGACATAATCATAAGCATTCTTAAACTTAACCATAAGCATTCATAACTCCCTCAATTCTAACATGCATAAAGGTCATAATCATAAGCATTCTTAAACTTAACCATAAGCATTCGTAATTTCATAAATCATAGACAAGCATCAAGGACATAATCATAAGCATTCTTAAACTTGAACATAAGCATTCATAATATCATAAATCATAGACCAGCATCAAGGACATAATCATAAGCATTCTTAAACTTGACATAAGCATTCATAATTTCATAAAAGTCCTTTCTTTTCAAAACATATACATATAGGTACTTCAACATAATCATAACTTGAATGGGGGGCCCCAGGTTAAATACCACATTATGCGTGTTCCCTAATAGGGCAAGACCTCTTACATCTTACCAGGGAAAGACCTCTTACGTCTTCTTATGTCCCTTTGGATTTGATTAATGACCACCTGACGGGTCGGGTACTTAACCTCTTACAAAGTAAAATACTTAATTCCTTTCTTTCTTGTCATATCATAAAGAATGCTCTTAATCCCCCACATAAAAGGGAAGCATCTCCATCTTATCTTAACATAAGGAGAGCTCTTAATCCCTACTTGAAAGGGAAGCATCTCCATCTTATCTTATCATAAGGAGAGCTCTTAATCCCTACTTGAAAGGGAAGCGTCTCTTAGACATGTCATAACATATATGCATTCATAACGTAAGAGTACCCTAAAGGGGTCTTAAAGCATAATCATGTTCATTACATAAGCATATTTCATGGCATATAAAAATCATCAACTTGTTCATCACATAGGCATATTTCATGACATACGAAAAATCATAAACATGTTCATCTCCTAGGCATAATTCATGGTATATTAAAATCATAAACATATTCATCACATAGGCATAATTCATGGTATATTAAAATCATGAACATTTTCATCACATAGGCATAATTCATGGCATATTAAAATCATAATCATGTTCATCACATAGGCATAATTCATGACATATGAAAACCATAAACATGTTCATCACATGGCATATTCCATGACATATAAAAATCATAAACATATTCATCACATAGGCATACAACATATCATAATTTCCTAAGGGGTGTTTTCATGCAACCCTAGCCCAAAAACATGGTTGGCCGAAACATGTAGGGCAACAAACTTGGATTTTTGTCACCTAAAAATTCCTACATGAAGCATACAACCTATACAAGTTTCCTTAGTAGCATTTTCATGAAACCCTAGCCCAAAAACATGGTTGGCCGAAACATGTAGGGCACAAAACATAGATTTTTGTCACCTAAAAATTTCTACATGAAGCATACAACCTATACAAGTTTCCTTAGTAGCATTTTCATGAAACCCTAGCCCAAAAACATGGTTGGCCGAAACATGTAGGGCACAAAACATAGATTTTTGGTCACCTAAAAATTCCTGCATGAAGCATACAACCTATACAAGTTTCCTTAGTAGCATCTTCATGAAACCCTAGCCCAAAAACATGGTTGGCCGAAACATGTAGGGCACAAAACATAGATTTTTGTCACCTAAAAATTCCTACATGAAGCATACAACCTATACAAGTTTCCTTAGTAGCATTTTCATGAAACCCTAGCCCAAAAACATGGTTGGCCGAAACATGTATGGCACAAAACATAGATTTTTGTCACCTAAAAATTCCTACATGAAGCATACAACCTATACAAGTTTCCTTTGTAGCATTTTCATGAAACCCTAGCCCAAAAACATGGTTGGCCGAAACATGTGGGGCACAAAACTTCATATTTCTTTCATGTAACATGTCCTACAAAAACTAATATACTGCAGGTGAGGAAATCTTACATCCTTCGCTTGCTTTTAGTTGGTAGATGATCTAATGGAAGCCAAAAAAACTAGCCTTCTCCTTGCTTGGATGGGGTTCGGCCAAAGGGTGAAAATGGAGAGGGGGAGGAAGGGATTTCGGTGAGGAAGAAGAAGAGAAGAGGAGAAAGTGAATTGTGTAACTCATGCCCCTTCATTCCCCCTATTTATTCACTTGAAGAGTCCCTTGATCTCCTTTACACTTAACCATAATTTCCCCTATTCCTCTAATGATAAAATCCTATTGGGCTTCTGGTTAGTGGGTGCATCTATAGGGCTTGGCTATCTCTAGAGGTTTGGGGTTCAATTCCTAGGCCTTGCATCTCTTTTTGGCTTATTTTCTTTTATTTTCGAAAAGGCCCACATAAAGCCCATCATCGTAAAGCCAAAAATTCTCGTAAAATTGCTAGAAATTTTACGGGTGTTACAGTTACTAAAGTCTTTGTCCAAAGCATTACATGTTTAGAGTAAGGTACTCTTCGATACATGTTGAGTAACTAGAATCCGTAGGACGAGGAAATGATACTTGGGCTAGGTGTGACGTAGTCAGCCTAGTGGGGACTGACACTATAGACGATGTCCTGAACCAAGTGGGTATTAGATGAGTGAAGGGAATGGGGCACGAATCATTCGAGCTGCTGAAGGGTTTCAGAAATAATTCTGGATCAATCGTTGATCTTTTCAGTTAATTGGGGATCATGATGTACTACTAGGTGCCACTCATGATCATTCTATAATTAATGGTTAATTATAGACGACCAACATAAACTGAGAACCTATTTGGTCACACGCACAATGAGCGTAATCCGAAGGATTTAAAACGAGCTTGAGAATGGGATTCTCAGACCGAGAGAAACAAGGTTTGGTTGGACCAAACAAGAAGCGAGCATGAAATCATTTCAGTCGCAATGGAAGCGTGGATGGGCAGTGTCTTATGAAGACATAATGGATGAACCAAAATGGTTTGATTCTAATCCAATGGAGGAGAATAAACCAAAGGGTTTGGTTTATTTTAAACGAATGAACCAAAAGTTGGTTCGGTTCGTTTTAACTTAAAATAAACCATCATGGTTTGGTTTATTTTAACTTATATTAATGGAGCGGGTTAACGGGCCTCATGGTTATGATACAATAACCATTAAGAGAATTAGTTCTCTATAAAAGAGGGCTTAAGGGTTTGTTAAGCCCTAAAATCCAAAAACCCTAGCAATAGTTGTCGCTCACCTCTCCTTGGAGACTCTCGGCGCCAACCCCCATTGCCGCCCAGCCCCTTGTGCCGCCGTCCAGCTCCTTGCCGGCATCCAAGCTTCAGCCGGTGATCCTCCGGCGACTCTCTGGTGATCTTCCTAGGCTTCGGTGATAAGGTGAGCACTTGGCTTCCCTTGTTTGGCCGGCGCCTACTCCTCCACCAAAGCTGTCCAGTTTTCTGGACAGCTTGTTCTCTTCTCGTCGGAGCATAATTTGGATGATGGTTAGAGCTCCGACATCGCCTTACTTACCGGGGATTCGATCTTCGGTAGTCCTCTGAGGTGGAGGATGAAGGATTCGTCAATCGGTTGACGAATACCTCTCCGGAGAAGCGAGTTTTGAGGACTCATTTTGCATCCGAATTTGGATTCGGATCGTGATCATCTCTCGATCACGTCGTCTTCAACACGAGGCTAGTAACCCGTATGAAGACGAAGCTCGTGGCTTAGCGAAGTCATCCTAAGGATACTCGGCGTGGATACGGATAGAGACGATTCTAGCGAGGATCGTTCCGGTTGATGTCGTTCCCGCTACACGTAATATGAAAGGTATAACGTAGTTAAATTTCCTTTTATTGCAAATTTAAATTTACGGTTATGTCTACACTTGTTGTACTATGCATGCATGTGATGTGTGTGTTATAATAAATGTAGATTTATTAATTTTATTGATTCCGCTGTGCTCATGTATACGAAACATGATCGAACACACACACGCCACGGTGCCGGAAACCCAACAGCATACATGATAGATCCTATTGCGGATGCATATGGAATCTTACTCATGCAAATCCTCTCATCTTCTGTGCGCGGACACATATACTTCAAAAGGTGTATCTGTTAGGGCAATCTCTTGTCGTGATATGGTTTTGATGGTGTGGCAAAGGGTTTAAGTTAGTTTGATATGTTGATTTGATATGTGCGTTGAAGTCGTGCAGGACTTAGTAATTCGCACATGGAGCCATGGCGAGTTTCACATCTCATGACTCGTTCCTTGAGTCGGTGAAGGATAGCTTTACGGAAGCCGTGCGCTTGGAGCATCCGAGGGACCGCCGGACGAGAAGCTTGGAGTGAAGCCGGAGGAAGTAGACTTCGAGGCAAGAGACGCGAAGGAGCATTGCAGAGCCGTGCGCCTGATGCTGCCGAGGGACGTGGCCGCAAACGAAGAGAACTTCGAAGGCGAGGGACTCCGAGGGATGAGAGTGAGCGATTGTAACCCAGGAAGGGTAGCTCTTAGGTGAAACTTGGCCATTTGGCCAAGTGTCGGATGGGTTTTCCCGACACACCGACCGCCATGTCATGGCATGACCGCCCAGTCGATGGTTCGATCCGTCTAATGTGGCTGAAGTTGATCACCGATCGCCAAAGATGGGCCGATCGATGGCTTGATCGCCACCGATCGCAAGGGATGGCATGATCACGCGCACGGCACTGGAGTCGACCTCGTTGAGGACTCGACTGGTTGACATCAGCCGACTGATGGGTGCCATCGATCGATGCAATACCGCTGGATGGAATCCAACGTGGAAAGCTACGTTATTGACGGCTACGAGACCACGATCGATGGGTGCCATCAACGATCGCTCTGTCAACGGGAAGAAACCCTCTTCCTCTATAAAAAGGAAAGGGTTGGGGCTTTGGGGGGTTAATGCTTGAACGCCCAACTACTCCCAAAGTACCCTAAATGATTTCCCACTCTTCTACTTGATCTAATCTTCATTCCATTGTAGAAGAGTGATCTTTGTGTAAAAGAGGTTACCTCCACCTAGCTTTGTGCAAAGGAGAGATCTAGAGGATAGATTGCGGAGTGATTCACCGTGGACGAATTGGACCGTGGATTAGCGGCGTAGCCGTGAACCACGTTACATCTCCGTGTTTGTATTGTCTTTGTTTTATTTCTATTTGCTTGTCTTAGTTCATTGCTTCCGCTTGCGCTAACATTTTAAAACGAGCAAAATACGACATCCATCGAACGAGGGCTATTCACCCCCCTCTATCCGGCCAATCGATCCCCTACAAGTGGTATCAGAGCCAAGGAAAGCTTGTCGAGGACTAACCGCCACAACAAGCAACATTCAAAATGGCCGGTTCAAACATCCACCCACCGAAGTTCGACGGTGAATTCTCTTGGTGGAAAAAGAGAATGGAGGTATTCTTCGAACCCGACTTTGAAATCCTTTTAATAATGGAAAACGGTTTCGAGTTGCCTAGGAGATGGGAGCCATTGGAGAAATCAAGGTGGAGCAAAAGGAAAAGAGAAGAATACTTGGCAAATTCAAAGGCCAAGCACCACCTATACAATGTCCTCCCCCAACAAGAAGTCAATAGGATAGGGGAATGTTCTAGTGCTAAGGAGATGTGGGAGAAGCTAGTGGAGCTTCACGAAGGTACCTCGGAGGCTAAGCTAGCAAGAAGAGACCTCCTCCGCTCCCAACTATCCAATATAAAACTAGAAAAGGGAGAAAAGGTAACCTCACTACACTCTAGGTTTAAAGAAATTTTAATTGGGCTAACAAGTGTAGGTGAGAAGCTATCAAACCGGGACATGCTCATGAAGGCTATAGATGCCTTTCCCCGGTCCTCAAAGTGGAGCTCCATGGTGGATTCGTTCTACATCTCCAAGAACTTGGAAGTAAGTACCTTGGAGGAATTTTTCTCAACAATGGAGCTCCATGAAACTAGGCTTGAAGGAATACAAGAGGAGCCTAGAATTCAACCCTCAAGAGGAGTAGCATTGTTGGAAAATAAGGGGAAGAAGAAGATAGAGATCTCCTCCTCCGATGATGATGAAGCATCTTCCTCCTCCATGGATAGCTCGGAAGAAGCCTACATGGTAAGGAAGGTAAGACGTGCATTTAAGAATTTTAGATTTGATAAATCTCATGATAGGAATAGAAGACCAAGGGGGAAGGTCATATGTTATAATTGCCAAGGAGAGGGACATATAAGGGATAATTGTCCCCTCCTAAACAAGAGCAAGGAAGAAAGGAAGAAGAAAGAAGAAAAGAAGAAGAAGAAGGGAAGTAAGAAAAAGGAAGAAGAAAAGAAGGCAAAAGGAAAAGGGAAGGCCATGGCGCTCAAAGCCAAGACATGGGATGACCTTGCCTCTTCATCCTCATCCGAAGAAGAAGAGCATGTCTACTCCAACCTAGCACTTATGGCTCTTCATGACTCGGATTGCTCCTCCTCCACCGAAAATGAAGGATCAAGCTCAAGTGGGGAGAGCTCAAATGAAGGGGGAGCTTCTACATCCTCATCATCCGAAGAAGAAGAAGAAGACATGGAAACTATGGTAACGAATGCTTCCCCTAAGAAAATAGTTTCCATAATTTCTAGTTTAACTAAGGAATTATTTGGCGTGAAAAAGAAAAACAAAAGCATGCTTAGTCAAATTAAGGAATTAGAACAAAAGCTAGAAAATGCATGCTTAAATGATAATGTTTCTTCTTGCCATGATGATGCATGCTCACATGACTATATGCCTTTGGATGTTAATGATGCATGCATAGAAGAAAATAGGGCTTTAAGGGAAAAGGTAGACTATTTAACCAAAGCCCTAGAAAAATTCACTATTGGCTCCAACACCTTGAACATGATCATAGGGAGCCAAAGGGCAAGTTTTAACAAAAAAGGCCTAGGATACAAGGAAAAGAAAAATGAAAAGGCCTACAAATGCCTAATAGCTAGGGGACAAGATAAAAAGAAAGTAATTGCTAGGAAATGGATCCCCAAGGAATACCTAGTGAACCCAATAGGAAAAAACTTATTTTGGGTTCCAAAATCCATCCTTAAGGGTTAGAATAACCCTAGGGTAGTCAACCACATGGACCTAGCCTATATCATATTTTGGTTGACTTAGGATGACGGGACAACATTTTTTAGATAGTGTTGGGTGATGATAACGTACCCATAAATAGATAATAATGCTTAAATCATGATGATTGATGTAATTCCTATGTATATTTGCAATCATGATCTATGTTCTTGAAATTTGGCACGTTATCATGAGAAATAGGTTTGAATCATGCTTTAGGTAATACTTTGTTTATTATTATCATATAATACCTAATGCAAGACTATTATTTGATGAATACATGAGTTTAATGATTATAATGTGAAATTAAATCATATATGTCATTATGATCATGTAGGATGTTAGGTTGATACTTAACCATGATAGAATTGCATGAATATATTGGTTAAGTATATACAAATACCCCCTAGGATGCATCTCACACTCACTATAGGCTAACTTGATTGCAAACTTAGCATGGGTGAGATATTAGGATGATACAAATGTCCACTAATGCCTATGGCATTTAGATAGTCATTTAAAGTATCAAATTAGCAATAATAGACCAATCATGGGGAAGGCTTATGTTTAATTCATAGACATATTGCCCAAAGATCATGGTTGGATATTTCATATGTTTTCAAAACAATTCCTTAATCTAAAATCTATGTATTCATGTTTTGAAACAATTGGATGCAAGATTAGGTGTTAAAATGAATACTCTTATGATCAAAAACCTATTAGTTTTTAAAGCTTTTGGATTTTTGGCAAATACGTGGAAATATAATGATTTTTCATGAAAACATATTTTTCACTGATAGATATACTTAAAAGAAATATGCTCCCCAAATTTCATGATTTTTTGAATTTTCTGGAATTTTCAATGCATTTCTGAAATTCAACCCAGAAATCAGAAAATTTCGAATTCACGTGCCAGTCGACTGGTGTCTGAACCAGTCGACTGATGGCCTGAATATCAGACCAATAAAAGCTAAATTCCGATTTTGAATCAACTTGTGGTATTTTCTTTCTATGAGACTTGATGCCATGTGTTTTTAACTTAGTGATAATCTTTTTGATGGTGTCAAAGGGGGAGAAAATATTATGTTTAAGTTAATTATAAAAGGGTGAAAATTTTATGATAGGGAGAAATTTACATAGAGAGTTTCATGGATTAAAGGGGAGTTGCATGTTGCTATATCATGTTTATGTTTACATGCATTCTTTCCTTTAAAACTTATATCAAATGTTTTTACCTAACTTAAACGGATTGCCACACATCAAAAAGGGGGAGATTGTTAGGGCAATCTCTTGCCGTGATATGGTTTTGATGGTGTGGCAAAGGGTTTAAGTTAGTTTGATATGTTGATTTGATATGTGCGATGAAGTCGTGCAGGACTTAGTAATTCACACATGGAGCCATGGCGAGTTTCACATCTCATGACTCATGCCTTGAGTCGGTGAAGGATAGCTTTGCGGAAGCCGTGCGCTTGGAGCATCCGAGGGACCGCCGGACGAGAAGCTTGGAGTGAAGCCGGAGGAAGTAGACTTCGAGGCAAGAGACGCGAAGGAGCATTGCAGAGCCGTGCGCCTGATGCTGCCGAGGGACGTGGCTGCAAACGAAGAGAACTTCGAAGGCGAGGGACTCCGAGGGATGAGAGTGAGCGATTGTAACCCGGGAAGGGTAGCTCTTAGGTGAAACTTGGCCATTTGGCCAAGTGTCGGATGGGTTTTCCCGACACCAGTCGACTGCCATGTCATGGGCCGATCGCTCAAGTCGATGGTTCGATCGCCGTCTAATGTGGTCGATCAAGTTGATTGATCACCGATCCGATGGGCGATCGGTGATGGCGTGATCGACCGCCAAGGGACGGTACGATCGATGTCAATGCAGACGGGCACAGAATGGAGTCGACCTCGTTGAGGACTCGACTGGTTGACATCAGTCGACTGATGGGTGCCATCAGTCGACTGATGCCAATACCGTTGGATGGAATCCAACGTGGAAAGCGGTCGTTATTGGGCAACTACGGCAAACCAATCCGATCGATGGGTGCCATCGATCGCTCTGTCAACGGGAAGAAACCCTCTTCCTCTATAAAAAGGAAAGGGTTGGGGCTTTGGGGGGTTAATGCTTGAACGCCCAACTACTCCCAAAGTACCCTAAATGATTTCCCACTCTTCTACTTGCTCTAATCTTCATTCCATTGTAGAAGAGTGATCTTTGTGTAAAAGAGGTTACCTCCACCTAGCTTTGTGCAAAGGAGAGATCTAGAGGATAGATTGCGGAGTGATTCACCGTGGACGAATTGGACCGTGGATTAGTGGCGTAGCCATGAACCACGTTACATCTCCGTGTTTGTATTGTCTTTGTTTTATTTCTATTTGCTTGTCTTAGTTCATTGCTTCCGCTTGCGCTAACGTTTTGAAGATGAGCAAAATACGACATCCATCGAACGAGGGCTATTCACCCCCCTCTAGCCGGCCAATCGATCCCCTACAGTATCCCATGTCTGATGGGTAGGAAGCCTTTCTTGGATTCCAACATGCTAAACCTCTTTAGCACTCGGTCTATATATGTGGACTGTGAAAGACCAAGCAACTAATTTGATCTATCACTATAGATCTTAATCCCGAGGATGTAGGTTGCTTCTCCTAGGTCTTTCATGGAGAACGTCTTGGACAACAAAATTTTAACTGACTTTAAGATACAAACATCGTTTCCTATAAGTAATATGTCATCGACATACAATACTATGAACACGACTACACTCCCACTAACCTTCTTGTACACACAAGGTTCGTCCAGATTTTGTGAGAAATCAAACCTTTTGATTGTCTCATCAAAATGGATATTCGAGCTCATGGATGCTTGCTTCAGTCCATATATGGACCGTCGCAGTTTGCATATCTTGGTTTTATCAACTGATGTGAAACCCTCAGGTTGTATCATATATGTTAGTAATATATGAGATATGTCCTAAGGCAATCGCCTTATGTATGAACCATTTATATGATAAATGAAGATTCACTATTTGAGTATACATGTTTTATGTATTTGATTGGATCTTAAACTCATTTACTGAATGTCCACGATACGATTCACAGCATGAGAGAATTTATGATTGGATCACAACTAGTGAGTATCTATACATGTGTAATTGTGATGTATCGAAATTATCCCTAGTCGATGAATTGATGGATTTGGACACCATCAATTCTGTCGAGACTAACACGAGGTATACTCCTTGGTGTATCCAAGCAGCTGATTCTCACTGGCTGGAGACATTGTGATGTCCGGAGTTAATCGTGGATGCTAGTTATGGTAACTAGTTCATTGGAGTGACTAGCCGTAAGACTTCATATGGTTCTCTGCATATATAGATATGTCAATGAAGTTCTTACTGTAGCTTAAGTGCGATGTTCCTTTGACTTGCGGTATTCAAGTCATCTTGATCATGGAGACTTATGCTTTGACATCTTAAGCAAACATCTCTAAGGAGATGTGGACCCGGGATGATTGGGTATAAGTCAAGTGATCGAAGGTGTTTGAATAGCCTATAAAGGATTCACCACTCCTTGCGAGGAGATGTATACCCATGGCCTCTCGTCGGATTGTTACTAAAGTCTTTGGCCAAAGCATTACATGTTTAGAGTAAAGTACTCTTCGATACATGTGCAGTAACTAGAATCCGTAGGACAAGGAAATGATACTTGGGCTAGGTGTGACGTAGTCAGTCTAGTGGGGACTGACACTATAGACCATGTCCTGAACCAAGTGGGTATAAGATGAGTGAAGGGAATGGGGCACGAATCATTCGAGCTGCTGAAGGGTTTCAGAAATAGTTCTGGATCAACCGTTGATCTTTTCGGTTAATTGGGGATCATGATATACTACTAGGTGCCACTCATGATCGTTCTATAATTAATGGTTAATTATAGAAGGCCAACATAAACCGAGAACCTATTTGGTCACACGCACAACGAGCGTAATCCGAAGGATTTAAAACGAGCTTGAGAATGGGATTCTTAGACCGAGAGAAACTAAGTTTGGTTGGACCAAACATGGAGCGAGCATGAAATCGTTTCAGTCACAATGGAAGCGTGGATGGGCCGTGTCTTATGAAGACATAATGGATGGACTAAAATGGTTTGGTTCTAATCCAATGGAGGAGAATAAACCAAAGGGTTTGGTTTATTTTAAACGAATGAACCAAAAGTTGGTTCGGTTCGTTTTAACTTAAAATAAACCATCATGGTTTGGTTTATTTTAACTTATCTTAATGGAGCGGGTTAGCGGGCCTAATGGTTATGATCCAATAACCATTAAGAGAATTAGTTCTCTATAAAAGAGGGCTTAAGGGATAATTAAGCCCTAATCCAAAACCCTAGCTTGAAGTTGCCGCCCACCTCCTCATTGGAGTTCTCGGCGCCAACTCCTTGCCGCCGCCCACTTCTCCTCCAACCGGCATCCAGAAGGAGCTTTCCTTTCCCCTCGCCGGCGTCGAGCTGCTGCCAGTTGTTGCTCTGGTGATCTCCTTTAGGTTTGGCATCAAGGTGAGCATTATCTTCCCTTGGTTGGCTGGCGCCTATCTCCTCCACCAAAGCTGTCCAGTTTTTTGGACAGCTTGTTCTCCTCTAGTCGGAGCGTCGTTTGGACGACGGTTAGAGCTCCGACAGCGGCTAACTTACCGGGGATTCGATCTCCAGTAATCCTCTGAGGTGGAGGATGAAGGATTCGTCAAACGGTTGACGAATACCTCTCCGGAGAAGCGAGTTTTGAGGACTCGTCTTTAGATCCGAATTTGGATTCGGATCGTGATCATCTCTCGATCACGTCGTCTTCAACACGAGGCTAGTAACCCGTACGATGACGAAGCTCGTGGCTTAGCGAAGTCATCCTAAGGATACTCGGCGTGGATACGGATAGAGACGATTCTAGCGAAGATCGTTCCGGTTGATGCCGTTCCCGCTACACGTGATACGAAAGGTATACGTAGTTAAATTTCCTTTATTGCAAAATTTAAATTTACGGTTATGTCTACATATGTTGTACTATGCATGCGTGTGATGTGTGTGTTGTAATAAATGTAGATTTATTATTTTTATTTCTTCCGCTGTGCACATGTTTGCGAAATATGTTCGAACACACACTCGCCGCGGTGCCGGAAACCCAACAGTGGTATCAGAGCCCAGGTTGTGTTTCGACATAATTGTAAAATGGTTTTGCGATAGTCATAATGTTATTTCTGGAAATTTTTTAATTTTGGAAATTTAGAAGTATTTATGGAAATTTTTCAATTTTGGAAAGTCTAGAAGTATTTATGGAAATCTTCCACTTTTGGAAAGTTGGAAGTATTTGTGGAAATTGATATTTTCCATAAATAAAATATTTGATTAGATTCTGAAAATTTGTTTCCTAATTTAATCATGATTTTATTTGGGAAATCAAATCTTAAAATATTTGATTTCCATAAGTAGTTTTGATGATTTAGGAAATTGGTTTTCTAAATTAATTTTTCTTAATCAACTATTTCCATAAATAAAATATGTGATTAGATTTGGAAATTTGTTTCCTAATTTAATCATGATTTGATTTAGAGAATCAAATCTTAAACATATTTTATTTCCATAAATAGTTATGACAAATAAGGAAATTATGTACATGACATAATTGTATGCCATGTAATTGCATTAGATGCATATCATTATGCCATGCGTGTCGTGACATGTAGATGTATGTCATGTATGCCATGCCATGTAGATAATAGTTATTTGCATGCAAAGAGGATGAGACATAAAAACCCTAACTCAATATTAAAGCTTACACCTTCCATTAATATGGTTAGAACCAGAGTTCTATTTCTTGTTTGGGTTGTTGGACTCACTCCAAGCCCGGCTCGAACCTGAACATGTTCAAATCATTGGAATAGTTTAACTCTAATATAGTAAGAGTCAGAGGCCAATCGTTAGTTTGGGTTGTTGGACTCACTCCAAGCCTGTCTAATTGGTTGAATGCGCTCTAACCATATTAAAACTATTTCGCGATTAATGGGTCGGCTCTAACTTGGAGCATCGATTTGTTGGACTCACTCCAAGGTCGATGTGAAGAGAGGTGAAGTTGGGTGCTATGCATATGATGCATACTTGTTAATGTGTTAACAACCCAATGTATGTGTAAACATTCAATTAGTTGATAGCACATTGTGATAGTTACATATACATGATATGTAATCGGTATACTTGATACCCACCATCATAGCTAAGAATGGCTTGTTGGACTCACTCCAAGGTTGTTCTTATCTATATTGGATATCAGCCCATTCGGAGATTGACCTACGATCTCCCGAATTGATTTCAAGGGTTTTTGAATTCGAAAAATGAATGGGATTTATAAATGTATATTGATGCATTTTAAAAATCATCTTTCTCATATATGCTCGTTTTGTATTTCTAAAATTGATCATGTTGTCTTTTAATTTGCGTTCCATTTTGGATTCGAATAAATTGACTGGGCCGAACTTCTTGGACTGGCTTAGAAACTTGAGAATTGTTCTCAAGGTGAAAAGCTTGCGTATGTCCTCGAAGCGCCTCTTCCCACCCATCCTAGTGACGATGCAACTCCGGACCAATTGTTGGTCTATCAGAAACATGTGACTGATTCTGAACTGACAAGTTGCATCATGCTAGCCGCGATGGAACCCAAGCTACGAAAGCAGCATGAGCATATGGATGCTCATATCGTAGTCCTTCATCTTTATGAGTTGTTTGATAATCAAGTGAGATTCGAAAGGTTCGAAGTCTCCAAGCTCCTCATCACCTCTGAGATGCAAGAAGGTTCATCTGTGGTACTGCTCAATATGCTGAAGACTGTGGAGCCTTCTAAGAAGCATGAGCAGGGGACGGTGTTGTTAGTTGATTCCTCGAAGAAAGGTTCTAAGAGGAAGTCAAAGGAACAACAGAAGGGGAAGAAGAAAAAGGCTAAAAAGGTAGAACCAGGTCAAAAGGGCACTTGCCATCATTATGGCAAGTAGAGCCATTTGCGAAGAAAGTGCAAGATTTATCTTGAGTCCGTAAAGAAGGATAAGGCATCGGATGCCCCATCTTCTTTAGAAATCTTCTTTATTGATTGTCATTCTATTTCCTCAGACACTTGGGTATTTGATACTGGGTGTGGCTCACATATATGTAATGACATACATGGGCTAAGGAATAGAAGAAGACTCGTCAAGGGAGAGTCAAATTTACGTGTTGGGAATGGAGCAACGGTTGCTGCACTCGTCATCAGAACGTATTTGTTGGAACTCCCTGTAGGACTTGTCTTATAACTGGACAATTGCTTTTATGTTCCTTCGTTGATAAAGAACATCATTTCTATTTCTTGTTTAAATATAAATGGGTACCATTTCACTTTTAGTAACAATTGTTGTTACATAACTTTGAATGGAGTTCTTTAAGGGACTGGAACTTTAAGCAATGGTGTTTATATGTTGGACGTATCCAGTGATATTTTCAATATCGAAGCGAGCAACAAGCGTGCTCGAAAAGATAATCAATTAGACTCCTACATGTGGTATTGTCGTCTTGGTCATGTAAGCAAGAAATGTATGTCCGAATTACACAGATGTGGAATTCTGGAATCGTTTGAATTGGATTCATACGATACATGCGTATCATGCTTAAAAGGCAAGATGACTAAGTTACCTTTTACTGGAAAAGGTGAACGAGTGGGAGAGTTACTAGGTCTAATACATACTGATGTATGTGGACCTATGTCTACTCAAGCTTTAGGAGGTTATAGCTACTTCATTACCTTCACCGATGATCACTCATGGTTTGGGTATGTGTTCTTGATGAAACACAAGTCTGAAGCCTTTGAAAGGTTCAAAGAATTCAGAAATGAAGTAGAGAAACAACATGACAAGAGTATTAAAATACTTCGATCGGATCGAGGTAGTGAATACTTAAGTCAAGAGTTTCTTGATTATCTAAGAGACAATGGCATATTGTCTCAATGGACTCCGCCATATACACCACAGCATAATGGTGTATCTGAGAGGCATAACCGGACCTTGTTGGACATGGTCAGGTCAATGATGAATCATGCAAATCTTCCCAAGTCCTTTTGGGCTTGCATACCAAGCATTTGTTAAACAGAATGCCAACTAAGGTAGTCTCAACTACTCCATATGAGATATGGAATAGTAAGAAACCTCGTGTATTTTACTTGAAGATATGGGGTTGTCCTGCTTATGTGAAGCGGACTGCATCAGACAAATTGGATGCTAAGTCTGATAAATGTCTATTTATTGGATACCCTAAGGAAACAAGGGGTTACCAATTCTATCATCCTGTGGAACAAAAGGTGTTTGTTTCAAGGCATGCTGTGTTTCTAGAGAAAGAGTTTCTCTTGCAAGAAAATAGTGGGAGTGTCGTCGAGCTTGAGGAGGCTCGAGAGACTCAAATAGACATTGATGAGATACCTGGTGAAGCACAACAGCCGACAACTCATAGTGATGAGCAATCGGCTGGACCTATTGTAACACCACATCTTCGTAGATCTGGTAGAACACGCAATATTCTTGAGAGATATGGATTTCTCATAAGTGAATCGAACGACGTGTTACTCATTGATGATGAGGAGCCTACCAGTTATGAAGAAGTGCTGACAAGTTCAGAAAGGGATAAGTGGCTTGGTGCCATGAAGTCGGAAATGGATTCCATGTATGAAAACCAAGTTTGGAACTTGGTTGACCCACCTGAAGGCATAAAGCATATAGGGTGCAAGTGGGTTTTCAAGAAGAAAACCGACATGGATGGTAATGTGATTACCTATAAGGCTAGATTGGTGGCGAAAGGATATCGTCAAAAGCAAGGTGTTGATTATGACGAAACCTATTCTCCTGTAGCTATGCTTAAATCCATTCGGATGCTCCTGGCCATAGCGGCTCATTATGATTATGAGATATGGCAGATGGATGTGAAAACAACTTTTCTTAATGGAAACCTGCTCGAGGACGTGTATATGATACAGCCTGAGGGTTTCACATCGGTTGATAAAACCAAGGTATGCAAATTGTGACGGTCCATTTATGGATTGAAGCAAGCATCCAGGAGCTGGAATATCCATTTTGATGAGACAATCAAAAAGTTTGATTTCTCACAAAATCCAGACGAACCTTGTGTGTACAAGAAGGTTAGTGGGAGTGCAGTCGTGTTCCTAGTATTGTATGTCGATGACATATTACTTATAGGAAACGATGTTTCAATCTTACAGTCAGTTAAGGTTTGGTTATCCAAGACATTCTCCATGAAAGACCTGGGAGAAGCAACCTACATCCTTGGGATTAAGATCTATAGAGATAGATCGAAACGGTTGCTTGGTCTTTCGCAGTCTACATATAAAGACCGAGTGCTAAAGAGGTTTAGCATGTCGAAATCCAAGAAAGGTTTCCTACCCATCAGGCATGGGGTACAACTTTCAAAGTCTATGTGTCCGCGCACAGAAGACGAGAGGATTTGCATGAGTAAGATTCCCTATGCATCCGCAATAGGATCTATCATGTATGCTATGTTATGTACGAGGCCCAATGTATCGTATGCTCTGAGTGTCATGAGAAGATACCAGTCTGATCCAGGAATGGATCATTGGGTGGCTGTTAAGATGATCCTTAAGTACTTAAGAAGAACTAAGGATGCGTTCCTAATATATGGAGAAGGGTACATGGTGATACGTGGGTATACGGATGTCAGCTCCAGACAGACAAGGATGATTCCATGTCTCAGTCTGGGTATGTATTCACCTAGAATGGAGGCGCAATAAGTTGGAAAGGTTCCAAGCTTGGCACTATAACAGATTCTGCCACTAAGGCAGAATACATTGCAGCTTTGGAAGCAGCAAAGGAAGCGGTTTGGATCAAGTAGTTCATCTATGAACTTGATGTGGTCTCATCAATGATCCAAACATGTGCTTCGCCGCTATCATCTTATCAGAGAGATCATCAGTAGGAACGAAATACAAATCGAGAAAATTCCCACTGAAAGGAACTTAGCGGATCCTTTGACTAAAGCATTATCTCAAAGTAAGTTTGAGGGTCATGTTAGAGATTATGGTATTGGATACCGTAGCGATTGGCATTAGGCCAAGTGGGAGTCTGTTAGTAATATATGAGAGATGTTCTAAGGCAATCGCCTTATGTATGAACCATTTATATGATAAATGAAGATTCACTATTTGAGTATACATGTTTTATGTATTTGATTAGATCTTAAACTCATTTACTGAATGTCCACGATACGATTCACAGCATGAGAGAATTTGTGATTGGATCACAACTAGTGAGTATCTCTACATGTGTAATTGTGATGTATCGAAATTATCCCTAGTCGATGAATTGATGGATTTGGACACCATCAATTCTGTCGAGACTAGCACGAGGTATACTCCATGGTGTATCCAAGCAGCTGATTCTCACTGGCTGGAGACATTGTGATGTCCGGAGTTAATCGTGGATGCTAGTTATGGTAACTAGTTCATTGGAGTGACTAGCCGTAAGACTTCATATGGTTCTCTGCATATATAGATATGTCAATGAAGTTCTTACTGTAACTTAAGTGTGATGTTCCTTTGACTTGCGGTATTCAAGTCATCTTGATCATGGAGACTTATGCTTTGACATCTTAAGCAAACATCTCTAAGGAGATGTGGACCCGAGATGATTGGGTATAAGTCGAAGTGATCGAAGGTGTTTGAATAGCCTATAAAGGATTCACCACTCCTTGCGAGGAGATGTATACCCATGGCCTCTCGTCGAATTGTTACTAAAGTCTTTGGCCAAAGCATTACATGTTTAGAGTAAAGTACTCTTCGATACATGTGCAGTAACTAGAATCCGTAGAACGAGGAAATGATACTTGGGCTAGGTGTGACGTAGTCAGCCTAGTGGGGACTGACACTATAGACCATGTCCTGAACCAAGTGGGTATAAGATGAGTGAAGGGAATGGGGCACGAATCATTCGATCTACTGAAGGGTTTCAGAAATAGTTCTGGATCAACCGTTGATCTTTTCGGTTAATTGGGGATCATGATGTACTACTAGGTGCCACTCATGATCGTTCTATAATTAATGGTTAATTATAGACGGCCAACATAAACCGAGAACCTATTTGGTCACACGCACAACGAGCGTAATCTGAAGGATTTAAAACGAGCTTGAGAATGGGATTCTCAGACCGAGAGAAACTAAGTTTGGTTGGACCAAACATGGAGCGAGCATGAAATCGTTTCAGTCGCAATGGAAGCGTGGATGGGCCGTGTCTTATGAAGACATAATGGATGGACCAAAATGGTTTGGTTCTAATCCAATGGAGGAGAATAAACCAAAGGGTTTGGTTTATTTTAAACGAATGAACCAAAAGTTGGTTCGGTTCGTTTTAACTTAAAATAAACCATCATGGTTTGGTTTATTTTAACTTATCTTAATGGAGCGGGTTAGCGGGCCTAATGGTTATGATCCAATAACCGTTAAGAGAATTAGTTCTCTATAAAAGAGGGCTTAAGGGATAATTAAGCCCAAATCCAAAACCCTAGCTTGAAGTTGCCGCCCACCTCCTCATTGGAGTTCTCGGCGCCAACTCCTTGCCGCTGCCCACTTCTCCTCCAACCGGCATCCAGAAGAAGCTTTCCTTTCCCCTCGCCGGCGTCGAGCTGCTGCCGGTTGTTGCTCCGGTGATCTCCTTTAGGTTTGGCATCAAGGTGAGCATTATCTTCCCTTGGTTGGCCGGCGCCTATCTCCTCCACCAAAGCTGTCCAGTTTTCTGGACAGCTTGTTCTCCTCTCGTCGGAGCGTCGTTTGGACGACGGTTTGAGCTCTGACAGCGGCTAACTTATCGGGGATTCGATCTCCGGTAATCCTCTGAGGTGGAGAACGAAGGATTCGTCAAACGGTTGACGAATACCTCTCCGGAGAAGCGAGTTTTGAGGACTCGTCTTTGGATCCGAATTTGGATTCGGATTGTGATCATCTCTCGATCACGTCGTCTTCAACACGAGGCTAGTAACCCGTACGAAGACGAAGCTCGTGGCATAGCGAAGTCATCCTAAGGATACTCGGCGTGGATATGGATAGAGATGATTCTAGCGAGGATCGTTCCGGTTGATGTCGTTCCCGCTACACGTGATACGAAAGGTATACGTAGTTAAATTTCCTTTATTGCAAAATTTAAATTTACTATTATGTCTACACATGTTGTACTATGCATGCGTGTGATGTGTGTGTTGTAATAAATGTAGATTTATTATTTTTATTTCTTCCGCTGTGCACATGTTTGCGAAACATGTTCGAACACACACTCGCCGCGGTGCCGGAAACCCAACAATATACACGTCCTCGAGTAGGTTTGCATTAAGGAAAGCTATTTTCACATCCATCTACAATATCTCATAATCATAATGAGCCGCTATAGCCAGGAGCATCCGAATGGATTTAAGCATAGCAACAGGTGAATAGGTCTCGTCATAATCAACACCTTGCTTTTGACGATACCCTTTCGCCACCAATCTAGCCTTATAGGTAATCACATTACCATCCATGTCAGTTTTCTTCTTGAAACCCCACTTGCACCCTATAGGCTTTATGCCTTCAGGTGGGTCAACCAAGTTCTAAACTTGATTTTCATACATGGAATCCATTTCCGACTTCATGGCATTAAGTCATTTATCCCTTTCTGAACTTTTCAAAACTTTATCATAACTGATAGGCTCCTCATCATCAATGAGTAACACGTCGTTCAATTTACTTATGAGAAATCCATATCTCTCAGGAATGTTGCGTGTTTTACCAGATCTACGAAGATGTGGTGTCACAATAGGTCCAGCCGATGACTCATCACTATAAGTTATCGGTTGTGGTGCTTCACCAGGTATCTCATCAATGTCTATTGGAGTCTCTTGAGCCTCCTCAAGCTCAACGACACTCCCATTGTTTTCTTGCGAGAGAAACTCTTTCTCTAGAAACATAATATGTCTTGAAACAAACACCTTTTATTCCAAAGGATGATAGAATTAGTAACACCTCATTTCCTTAGGGTATCCAATAAATAGATATTTATTAGACTTAGCATATAGTTTGTCTGATACAGTCCGCTTCACATAAGCAGGACAACCCCATATCTTCAAGTAAGATAAATGAGGTTTCTTACTATTCCATATCTCATATAGAGTAGTAGAGACTACCTTGGTTAGACATTTTGTTTAGCAAGTAAACAATTGTCTGAAGTGCATAACCCCAAAAGGACTTGGGAAAATTCGCATGATTCATCATCGACCTGACCATGTCCGATAAGGTCCTGTTACACCTCTTAGATATACCATTATGCTGCAGAGTATACGGTGGAGTCCATTGAGACAATATACCATTGTCCCTTAGATAATCTAAAAACTCTTGACTCAAGTATTCACCACCTCGATCCAATCAAAGTAGTTTAATACTCTTGCCAAGTTGTTTCTCCACTTCATTTCTGAATTCTTTGAACCTTTCAAAGGCTTCAGACATGTGTTTCATCAAGAACACATTCCCAAACCATGAGTGATCATCGGTGAAGGTAATGAAGTAGCTATAGCCTCCTAGAGCTTGAGTTGACATAGGTCCACATACATCAATATGTATTAGACCAAGCAACTCTCCCACCCATTCACCTTTTCCCGTAAAAGGTAACTTAGTCATCTTGCCTTTTAAACATGATTCGCATGTATCGTATGAATCTAATTCAAATGATTCCAGAATTCCACATCAGTGTAATTCAGACATGCGTTTCTTTCTCACATGGCCAAGACCACAATGGCACATGTAAGAGTCTAATTGATTATCTTTTCGAGCACGCTTGTTGCTCGCATCGATATTGAAAATGTCACTGGATACGTCCAACGTATAAATACCATTGCTTAAAGTTCTAGTCCCATAAAGAACTCCATTCAAAGTTATGTAACAACAATTGTTACTAAAAGTTAAATGGTACCCATTTCTATTTAAACAAGAAATAGAAATGATGTTCTTTATCAACGAAGGAACATAAAAGCAATTATCCAGTTCTAAGATAAGTCTTGTAGGGAGTTTCAACAAATACGTTCCGATGGCAAGTGCAGCAACCTTTGCTCCATTCCCAACAAGTAAATTTGACTCTCCCTTGACAAGTCCTCTTCTATTCCTTAGCCCATATATGTCATTACATATATGTGAGCCACACCGAGCATCCAATACCCAAGTGTTTGAGGAAATAGAATGACAATCAATAACGAAGATATCTAAAGAAGATGGGGCATCTGATGCCTTATTCTTCTTAACGGACTCAAGATAAATCTTGCAGTTTCTTCGCCAATGGCTCTCCTTGCCATAATGATGGCAAGTGCCCTTTTGAGTTGGTTCTGCCTTTTTATCCTTTTTCTTCTTCCCCTTCTGTTGTTCCTTTGACTTTCTCTTAGAACCTTTCTTCAAGGAATCAACTAACAACACCGTCTCCTGCTCATGCTTCATAGAAGGCTCCACAGTCTTCAGCATGTTGAGCAGCACCATAGATGAACCTTCTTACATCTCAGAGGTGAAGAGGAGCTTGGAGACTTCGAACCTTTCGGATCTCACTTGCTCATCAAACAACTTATAGAGATGAAAGACTACAGTGTGAGCTTCCATATGCTCATGCTGCTTCTACAGCTTAGGTACCATCACGGCTAGCATGATGCAACTCATTAGTTCAAAATCACTCACATGTTTTTGATATGCCAACAATTGGTCTAGAGTTGCATTATCACTGGGACGGGTAGGAAGAGGCTCTTCGAGGACATACATGAGCTTTTCTGTCTTGAGAATAATTCTCAAGTTTCTAAGCCAATCCAAGAAGTTAGACCCAGTCAATTTATTCGAATCCAAAATAGAGTGCAAATTCAAAGATGTCATGATCAATCGATTAACCTAGAAATACAAAATCGAGCATATATGAGAAAGATGGAAAAATGTGTTGGCAATGTGCTATTTCTCGGAATGCTCATAGGTTCCCATGTCCCCAGATTAAAATTTTCACTAATGAAAACTAATCCGGATGGGATGAGTTTCCTAAGCACAACCAATTCGTCGTCGTGCCAACGACTCGAGCGATCACTTGAACAAACTAGTTGTTCAAGCAACCAAACTCTCCTAGTCGATTAGCCACGGAAGAGACGACGGATGGATCGTCGGTTTTTGTGTTTCTTATTCGGGGTCCATGATTATACAAATACATACTAGTATAATCAACATATACTAACATAAAGAACATAAGCTAGCATATCAATAAGAACATGCAAAGAACAATAATAAAAGTTATAAAACTTTTATACCTCTTGATCTTCTATCGTATGTCCTAACATCCTTGTAGACTTCGTGTGGGCGAAGATCCTCCACAAGTTGAAGCTTCCTAGATCTTCTTCAATCCAAAGAAAGAAGAACTCTCTTTCCCTTCTTGCTTGAGCCAACCACCATTCCACAAAAGGATTGATGCCGCCGGCCCCAAGAATAGAGAGAACATAATGGAAACAACCAAGGAACCGAACTAGGGATAAACCCTAGTTTTGGTGCCGCCGGCCAAGATGGAGTGAAGAGGATAAAGGGAATATATTGGGCGTCGGCCACGGTGGAGGGAATAGAGGAAGGAGCCGGCCACAACCTAGGAAGAGGAAGAACTCCTCTCCTATAGTTGCCGCCCACCTTCCTTGCATACCCTAGCCGCCCAACCATAGGAGCCAAACCCTAATTAGGGTTTCCTCCTTAGGTCTTCTTGCCGCCCATCCAAGGTGGAAGGAGGAGATCTAAACCGGCCACCTTTCCTAGGAAGAAGAAGAACTCTTCCACAAGATGCCGCTTACCCTCCTTCCAAACCTTGGCCACCCATGCAAAGGAGCCAAACCCTAATCAAATTAGGGTTTCCTCCTTAGGGTTTCTTGCCGCCCAACCATGATGGAGAGAAGAGATCTAGGAGCTAGCCACCTTCAAGGAAGAAGAAGAGATCTTCCTCAAGTTGCCGCCCACTCATCTTCCAAGCCTTGGCCGCCCAACCCATAGGAGCCAAACCCTAATTAGGGTTTCCTCCTTAGGGTTGCTTGCCGCCCAAGCAATTGGAGGCTAAACCCTAATCTCCTTAGCATCCATCATCCAACATCAACCACTCTCTCTTTTCCGCCCAACCCATAGCCACCCTTTTATAGAACTTAGGAGAAAATTGGTTATTGATGAGGTAGCCAAAAATATAGGAACTAATTCCCAATTTTCTTGCCGCCGACCTTATCCAACCTTTCCTCTCCCTTTTATATAGAGTTAGGTTTAGGCCTTGGTTTAATCTCCACCGTCGGTTCTAGGGTTTTAATCTCAACCATCGGATTTAGAGATTTAATCTCAACCGTCGGTTCTAGGGTTTTAATCCCAACCGTCGGATCTAGAGATTTAATCTCAACCGTCGGTTCTAGGGATTTAATCCTAACCGTCGGATCTAGAGATTTAATCTCAACCGTCGGTTCTAGAGATTTAATCCTAACCGTCGGATCTAGAGATTTGTTTTCCATCATTTGATCTAGACTTCATGAGGTTTATATTAGGCTACAATAGGGACCAGGAGGAGGAGTTGGGTCTTGGCCACCCGATGGATCGGAACCACACAAACTTGATCCATCAATGATGTTCCATTCCACTAGAGGATCATCATCGAACTACCTCACCAACCCCCATAAATTAATATGGGCTCCATATATTATTTGTACATCCATCTCCCCGTGTTTAAGATATCGAATGTCCGTCAATTAATTGATTTACTGACCATCAATTAATTATCATCTAACTCCTCGAGTAGTACCACTCAACCTTATCATCATGTTGACTAAGTCAACCTGCAGGGTTTACATGATGAACCTTATGAGCTCCTCAAGGGGACATCATCAACCTAATACATAGGACACGGATTCCTCCTATAATCAATGGCACACCATGTAAATAATATCATTTCCCAACTTACCGGGCATATTGATTTAATCCATAGAACTCTCACCCTCTGGTAAATCAAAGAAATAAATACTAAGTACATGTGCCCGTTATTATATCGGGATTAAGAGCATGTACAACATAATATCCGAGGTCCGATTCAATTATGTAGTCAGCAACAAATTGAATCACCTCTATGTCAGTCCTGCTCAATACACCTAAGTGTACTATTGTAACTTTATGTTCAAGACAAAACAATACCAAGCTACACTACAACCATGCCAATGGTTTGTCCAAAACCATCTTGGTTGTGAGCCTCTACTTATATTCTACAAGGGACTGATAACATGATCTTACTGCCGCACTGAGCACCATGTTATCTACAATGTAAAATATTAGACAATATGCACACATATAAATATAACGTGCAAACAATGATCATGTGATTCTTATTTCAAAATAAAGATGTTCATACAAAAGAGCTAGGCTTTCAGTATATATCCCAACAATCTCCCACTTATACTAAAAGACTATGCTGTCATCATACTACCATACATCTGATTCCCCTTCCCTCCACATGCCTATCAAAGCTCTTGCTAGAAGGGCCTTAGTGAAAGGGTCTACCAGGTCATCCTCTGATGCATGCTAGGCGACAGCAACTTCTACCTCCTTTACGATTTCTCGTATCAGGTGGTACTTGCACTCTATGTGTTTACTAGCCTTATGGGCTCGTGGTTCCTTCAAGTTTGCAACTGCACCATTATTATCACAATAAATTGTGATAATTCTTGGCAAACCAGGAATCACATCCAAGTCCATCAGGAAGTTCCTGAGACATACAGCTTCTTTGGCTGCCTCATAGGCTGCCACATACTCAGCTTCCATGGTGGAGTCCGCCACACATTTCTGCTAGGCACTCCTCCATACAATGGCTCCTAAAGTAAACACAAAACCTGAGGTAGACTTACTGTTATCCCTATCTGATTGGAAATCGCAATCCATGCAACCCACAGGGAGTAATTGGTCTGCACGGTAAACTAGCATATAATCCCTAGTCCTTCTCAGGCACTACAATATATACTTTTACCGTAGTCCAATGTCCATGTCCTGGATTGCTCTGATATCTGCTAACCATGCCCACGGCAAAGTAGATATCTTGTCTCGTACATAGCATACATGAGGCTTCCTACTGCCAAAGCATAAGGAACCGCCTTCAGCTCCTTTATCACCTCAGATGATCTAGGACACATCTCCTTAGATAAAGTAACTCCATACCTGAAAGGTAGAAAACCCTTCTTGGAGTTTTGCATGCTAAAACGATCCAAAATCATGTCTATGTATGAAGCTTGGGATAAGCACAACAACCTTGATCCCAAGGTTGTGACCCACTTCTCCCAAGTCCTTCATATCATACTGTTTGGACGACCATACCCTTACGTCTGATAACACTTCGATGTTGTCGCCAACCACCAAAATGTCATCTATGTATAGTACAAAAATACCACTGCGTTTCCGTCACATCTCTGATATACACAAGACTCATCCGAACTTTGAATAAATCCATAAGACTGGATTTACCTCCTCAAAGCGGATGTTCCAAGACTTCAAAGCTTGCTTCAGTCCATTAACGGACCGATTAAGCTTATATACAATACGCTCTTTGCCCTTAGCAATGAATCCCTCTGGTCACTTCATGTAGATAGATTCCTCAAGACTTCCACTAAGGAATGTTGTCTTGACATCCATCAGTCACACCTCATAATCCATATGAGTTGCTATGCATAAGAGCTCCCAGATCTGTCTTGAATCCATAGATTCAATCTCAGTTTTCATTGCACTTTGCAAAGATGCTGTATTTATATCTTGGATTGCCTCGTCGTATGTCTAGGGATCAGGTTCATGTTTGCTAGGGACCAAATCAGAAGATTTGTCCAAAAACATGAATCTAAGAGGTTGTCTAACAACCCTCCCACTACGACGAGGTATCTTTTGTGTATCCTCTGTGACATGCGGTGCAGTGACATGTGGTATTTCCTCTTGTACCGGTGGTACTAAAGAAGTGACTTCCCTTTTAACTCCTCCAGAATAATTTTACTCTTGGGCGTATGGCTTATCACATAGTCTTCCTCTAGAAATATGGCATTCGTGTTAACGATCACCCTCTGATCTCTAGGACTACAAAACAAGTCAGAATAACTCATCATCGATCTAACCATCTCCATAAGAGTCTTATTCCTTCGCTCTGCTACACCGTTCTACTGGGGTGTGCCAGGTGCAGACAATTGGGATTAAATCCCAACCTCTGATAAGTAATTCCTAAACTCTCCCAAGAGGTATTCACCACTACGATCAGATCGTAGTGTCATCTTGAATAATTGTCTATGAAAAAGACAAAATATTCAAAACTACCTCTTGCCTGGATAGACATAGGACCATACGAATCAGAATGAACCAATTCCAACACATCTTTGGATCTATACCCCTTGGCCTTGAAAAGGCCTCTTGGTCATCTTACTCTCCAAGCAAGATTCGTAGGTTGGGAGATCCTCCACCACTAATGAACCCAAAGGTCCATCAGCTATCAACCTTTGAATTCTGCTTAGGTTAATGTGACCAAGCCTAAGAAGCCAAAGATATGTTTGGTTCATCTTCGAAGGTTCTTTTCTCTTATTGGAATTAGAAGATGAGTTATTAACTTCTATTTGCATCGTGGGAGCTTGTGGTTCAAGTTATAAATTTCCTATCTATGTACCTGAATAGATAATGTCCCTATTCCTTTTATAACAAATCTGTCATTAAAAGAAATAGATTATCCATCCAAAAACTATTTAGAAACCAAAATCAATTCTTTCTAAATAAGGGTACATAAAGGAAATTCTTAAGAACCAAAACCTTTATTTTTCTCAAAAGATAAATAAAACATCTCCCACTGCAATAGCCGCCATCTTCATGGCATTGCCCAAGTAAATGGTAATATCCCCTTTAGCTAGTCATCGGGTTTCCTGGAACCCCTGCAAATTGTTGCAGACATGATTAGTGGCTCCCGTATCTACTTACCAGGTGCCGGTAGATATCACCGCTAATCATGTTTCAATGACTAGTCCAAAAGATATACCTTTGTTCTTCTTTGGATTGGGACAGTCTTTCTTCCAATGTCCATCCTGCTAGTAAGTGAAGTACTTGCCTTTCGGCTTCTTCACTCCTCCCTGAGATCCTCCCACCACATTTGCTCCACCTTGTTTCTCCTTCTTCTTGCCTTTCGGCTTAGAAGTAGAAACCTTTTTGAGCAACCATGGCTTGAGGATACTCTTCGAAGAGTGCATACATGTACTTCCTAGCAGATAAGACAATATTTGGATTCTTTTCCAATCAATATTATTAGGGTACAGTAAGTTTATTTTCTTTAGTATCACAATAAGTGGACTGAAAGTCATTTTGAAAATCCTAAGAATCACATAGATCATTGCTTTAGATTTCCAATATTATTGATTCCTCAAAACAATAAAATTTTGAAATCAACCAACACCTCAAAACACCGAGAATATCGCATGCCACGCAGTGTGGACGTATATGAATTCTACATTTGTAAGAGGAGGTTTTACCCATTAATTTTATTATCTTGTCAACCTTACTTCTTGACAAATAAAATTAATAGTTGGTTCCTCTTTGGCCCTACAAATAAAAGCAGTGACTCCGATGGGGAGGATACTTTATATTTGCATCTAAGTGTGCACCATTACACGATACTAAGGGAATTATTTCGGATTATATGCCTTACCGCTGTAGAAGTACACACGCTCTTAGATAATTTCCTATAACCATTATTTGACCTAGTGATCCGCAAACAAACTCATCCGCAGGGAGGAAGGCACTCAGAGCCGACACGCAAGTTTGTTGCATCACATGTCAAATTGTAATGGAGGCCGTGGGAATTAATTAAAATATCCCTCTCCCACTTAGTAAATTGAAAATGAGGAATTTTCAAGCACACACAACATGCATATAAAACAAATCAGCAATAAATATGGAAAAATCAAAATTTTTCCAACTATTATGGCATTGTTCTCCAATATGCGTCCCGTCGTGTCGCCACCTCGTCCGCTCCTCCTACGCCATGTACGAGCCATCCAGAGATCCGAGCCGAGAATAAAACCTATTTTATTTTACATCCATCGATCCTATACTCCTCGAGGGAGTGTACATGAAATCTAGATTGAAAGTAAAATAAAATGAAGAGTGGCTAAACAATGTCGTATTCAATTACAAAAATTAAATACTAATTTATCCTCGTCAACCCCGAGGATTCAAATAATATACAATCACACACACATGCAATCACATACGCACATATATAGCCATAATAGTTGGATCTTATGCCTGCAACAAAAAAGTTAGCCTACGCACATCCTACTATTATCCGGCATACACAATATATGATAAGTGCGTGAAAGTAACCGAATCCAAAACACACAAAACCGGAAACCGTAGCTCTGATACCATTTGTTGGCAATGTGCTATTTCTCGGAATGCTCATAGGCTCCCATTTCCCCAGATTAAAATTTTCACTAATGAAAACTAATCCGGATGGGATGAGTTTCCTAAGCACAACCAATTCGTCGTCATGCCAACGACTCGAGCGATCACTTGAACAAACTAGTTGTTCAAGCAACCAAACTCTTCTAGTCGATTAGCCGCGGAAGAGACGACGGACGGATCGCCGATTTTTGGGTTTCTTATTCGGGGTCCATGATTATACAAATACATACTAGTATAATCAACATATACTAACATAAAGAACATAAGCTAGCATATCAATAAGAACATGCAAAGAACAATAATAAAAGTTATAAAACTTTTATACCTCTTGATCTTCTATCGTATGTCCTAACCTCCTTGTAGACTTCGTGTGGGCGAAGATCCTCCACAAGTTGAAGCTTCCTAGATCTTCTTCAATCCAAAGAAAGAAGAACTCTCTTTCCCTTCTTGCTTGAGCCAACCACCATTCCACAAAAGGATTGATGCCGCCGGCCCCAAGAATAGAGAGAACATAATGGAAACAACCAAGGAACCGAACTAGGGACAAACCCTAGTTTTGGTGCCGCCGGCCAAGATGGAGTGAAGAGGATAAAGGGAATATATTGGGCGCCGGCCACGGTGGAGGGAATAGAGGAAGGAGCCGGCCACAACCTAGGAAGAGGAAGAGCTCCTCTCCTATAGTTGCCGCCCACCTTCCTTGCATACCCTAGCCGCCCAACCATAGGAGCCAAACCCTAATTAGGGTTTCCTCCTTAGGTCTTCTTGCCGCCCATCCAAGGTGGAAGGAGGAGATCTAAACCGGCCACCTTTCCTAGGAAGAAGAAGAACTCTTCCACAAGATGTCGCTTACCCTCCTTCCAA
This sequence comes from Wurfbainia villosa, assembly GCA_025175895.1. NCBI lineage: Eukaryota > Viridiplantae > Streptophyta > Magnoliopsida > Zingiberales > Zingiberaceae > Wurfbainia > Wurfbainia villosa. Next base: position 44,135,037 of record CM045988.1, on the reverse strand, counting down.
ACCTTGGCTGCCCATGCAAAGGAGCCAAACCCTAATCAAATTAGGGTTTCCTCCTTAGGGTTTCTTGCCGCCCAACCATGATGGAGAGAAGAGATCTAGGAGCTAGCCACCTTCAAGGAAGAAGAAGAGATCTTCCTCAAGTTGTCGCCCACTCATCTTCCAAGCCTTGGCCGCCCAACCCATAGGAGCCAAACCCTAATTAGGGTTTCCTCCTTAGGGTTGCTTGCCGCCCAAGCAATTGGAGGCTAAACCCTAATCTCCTTAGCATCCATCATCCAACATCAACCACTCTCTCTTTTCCGCCCAACCCATAGCCACCCTTTTATAGAACTTAGGAGAAAATTGGTTATTGATGAGGTAGCCAAAAATATAGGAACTAATTCCCAATTTTCTTGCCGCCCACCTTATCCAACCTTTCCTCTCCCTTTTATATAGAGTTAGGTTTAGGCCTTGGTTTAATCTCCACCGTCGGTTCTAGGGTTTTAATCTCAACCGTCGGATTTAGAGATTTAATCTCAACCGTCGGTTCTAGGGTTTTAATCCCAACCGTCGGATCTAGAGATTTAATATCAACCGTCGGTTCTAGGGATTTAATCCTAACCGTCGGATCTAGAGATTTAATCTCAACCGTCGGTTCTAGGGATTTAATCGTAACCGTCGTATCTAGAGATTTGTTTTCCATCATTTGATCTAGACTTCATGAGGTTTATATTAGGCTACAATAGGGACCAGGAGGAGGAGTTGGGTCTTGGCCACCCGATGGATCGGAACCACATAAACTTGATCCATCAATGATGTTCCATTCCACTAGAGGATCATCATCGAACTACCTCACCAACCCCCATAAATTAATATGGGCTCCATATATTATTTGTACATCCATCTCCCCGTGTTTAAGATATCGAATGTCCGTCAATTAATTGATTTACTGACCATCAATTAATTAACATCTAACTCCTCGAGTAGTACCACTCAACCTTATCATCATGTTGACTAAGTCAACCTGCAGGGTTTACATGATGAACCTTATGAGCTCCTCAAGGGGACATCATCAACCTAATACATAGGACACGGATTCCTCCTATAATCAACGGCACACCATGTAAATAATATCATTTCCCAACTTACCGGGCATATTGATTTAATCCATAGAAATCTCACCCTCTGGTAAATCAAAGAAATAAATACTAAGTACATGTGCCCGTTATTATATCGGGATTAAGAGCATGTACAACATAATATCCGATGTCTGATTCAATTATGTAGTCAGCAACAAATTGAATCACCTCTATGTCGGTCCTGCTCAATACACCTAAGTGTACTAGTGTAACTTTATGTTCAAGACAAAACAATACCAAGCTACACTACAACCATGCCAATGGTTTGTCCAAAACCATCTTGGTTGTGAGCCTCTACTTATATTCTACAAGGGACTGATAACATGATCTTCTGTGCCGCACCCAGGCACCATGTTATCTACAATGTAAAATATTAGACAATATGCACACATATAAATATAACGTGCAAACAATGATCATGTGATTCTTATTTCAAAATAAAGATGTTCATACAAAAGAGCTAGGCTTTCAGTATATATCCCAACAAAATGCATCAGCATACATTTACAAATCTCATTCATTTTTCGAATTTCAAACCCTCAAAATCAATTCGGGAGATCATAGGTCCATCTCCGAATGAGTTGATATCCAACATAGATAAGGATGACCTTGGAGAGAGTCCAACAAGTCACTCTTAGCTACGATGGTAGGTATCAAGTATACCGATTGCATATCACATATATGCAACTATCATAATGTATTATCAACTAATTGAATGTTTACACATACATCGGGTTGTTAACTCATTAACAAGTATGCATCATATGCATAGCACTCAACTTCACCTTCCTTCACATCGACCTTGAAGAGAGTCCAACAAGCTGATGCTCCAGGTTAAAGTCAACTCATTAATCGAGAAATAATTTTAATATTATTAGAGCGCATTCAACCAATTAGTCATGCTTGAAGAGAGTCCAACAACCCAAACTAACGATTGACCTCTGACTCTTACCATATTAGTAATAAACTATTCCAATGGTTTGAACATGTTCAGATTCAAGTCGGGCTTGGAGAGAGTCCAACAACCCAAACAAAAAATAGTACTCTGGTTCTAACCATATTAATGGAAGGTGTAGGTTTTAATATTGTTTAAGGGATTTAATGTCTCATCCTTTTTGCATGCAAATAACTATTATCTACATGGCATGACACACATATCATACATCTACAAGTCACGACATGTATGACATAATGATATACATCTAATGCAGTTACATGACATACAATTATGGCATGTACAAATAGTTTTCTTATTTGTCATAATTATTTTGGAAATAAAATATATTTTAGATTTGATTTTCCAAATCAAATCATGATTAAATTAGGAAACAAGTTTCCAAATCTAATCACATATTTTATTTATGGAAAGTGTTAATCAAGGAAAGTAAAATCTAATTTAGGAAAAAAAAATTCTAAATTGTAATTTCCTAATCATATTATGAAATTTCCAATTTGAATTTCCTTATTTGTCATAACTATTTATGGAAATAAAAATATATTTTAGATTTAATTTCCTAAATCAAATCATGATTAAATTAGGAAACAAATTTTCAAATCTAATCACATATTTTATTTATGGAAAGTACTAATTTCCATAAATACTTCTAAACTTTTCAAAAGTAGAAAATTTACATAAATATAATTATGACTATCACAAAATAATTTTACGTTTATGTCGAAACACAGTGTGGCTCTGATACCACTGTTGGGTTTCCTTGATACCGCGGCGAGTTTGTGTTCGAACATGTTTCGTAAACATGTGCACAGCGGAAGCAATAAAAGTAATAAATCTAATTTATTACAACACACACATCACATGCATGCAGGATACAATATGTGTAGACATAATCGCAGTTTCAAATTTTGCAATAAAAGGAAATTATTCTAGTTTTATCCGACATATCACGTGCAGTGGGAATGACATCAACCGGAGCAACTCACGCTAGAGTTGCCTCTATCTGTATCCATGCCTAGTACCGTCGGGATAGCTTTGCCAAGCTATGAGCCTCATCTTTGTAGGAGTCACTAGCCTCGTGTCGAAGATGATGTGATCGAGAGAAGATCACAATACGAATCAAAATTCGGATGCAAAAATGAGTCCCCAAAACTCGCTTCTTCAAAGAGGTATTCGTCAACCGATTAACAAATCCTTGATCCTCCACCTATGAGAATTATCGGAGATCCAATCCCCAACAAGGAAGTCGCTATCCGAGCTCCAAACGCCATCCAAATGACACTCCGACAAGAAGGAAACAAGCTGTCCAAAAACTGGACAGCTTGGTGGAGGACTTGGCGCCAGCCAAAGGAAAAGGGTCGGCTGGTCCTTGGTCATCGGAGCCAAGGAGGGTCGCCAGAGGATCGCCGGAGGGTGGTCGGCATCAGATGGACACCGGTGGCACAAGGTTAGATGGTGACACAAGCTTGGGCGTGACTTCCTTGGGCGGTGGCAAGGAGAAGAGAGGGAGAGGAGAGGAAAGGAAGTTTCCAAAAATAAAACTTAGAGTTCTCCAAACCTCTAGCCTCGGTTTTATAGAGCCCGGGTTTCTTAACCATCAAGAAACCTTCTTCTCAGAGTTATTGGTTCCTAACCAAACCCATTAACCCACTCCAATAACTTAAGTTAAAATAAACCGAACCAAGTTGGTCTATGTTAAGTTAAAACGAATCGAACCAACTTTGGTTCATTCGTTAAAACAAACCAAACCACTTTGTTTTATTTTCCACCATTGGATTAGAATCAAACTAATTTGGTTAATCCATCATGTCTTCATAAGACTCGGCCCATCCATGATTCCGTTGCAGTTGAAATGATTTTATGCTCGTTCCTTGTTTGGTCCAACCAAACCTAGTTTCTCTCATTCTGAGAATCTCATTCTCAAGCTCGTTTTAAATCCTTTAGATTACACTCATTGTATGTGTGACAAAATAGGTTCCTGGTTTATGTTGGTCATCTATAATTAATCATTAATTATAGAATGATCATGAGTGGCACCTACTAGTACATCATGATCCCCAATTAATCGAAAAATCAACGGTTGATCACAAAACCATTTCTAAAACCCTTCAGCAGCTACAATGAATTATGCCCCGTTCCCTTCACTCATCTTATACCCACTTGGTTCAGGACATGGTCTATAGTGTCAGCCCCCACTAGGCTGACTACGTCACACCTAAGCCCAAGTATTACTTCCTCGTCCTTCGGATTCTAGTTACTGCACATGTATCCAAGAGTACCATACTTTAAACATGTAATGCTTTGACCAAAGACTTTAGTAATAATCCGACGAGAGGCCTTAGGGTAGCCATCTCCTCGCAAGGAGTGGTGAATCCCCTGTAGGCTATTCAAACACCTTCGACCACTTCGACTTATACCCAATCATCCCGGGTCCACATCTCCTCAGAGATGCTTACTTAAGATGTCAAAGCATAAGTCTTCATGACCAAGATATCTTGAATACCGCAAGTCGAAGGAACATCGCACTTAAGCTGCTTTAAGAACTTCATTGATATATCCATATATTCAGATAACTATATGAAGTCTTATAGCTGGTCACTCCAATGAACTAGTTACCATAACTAACATTCACGATCAACTCCGGACATCCCAATGTCACCAGCCAGTGAGAAATAGCTGCTTGGATAAACCAAAGAGTATACCTCGTGTTTGTCTCAACATAATCGATGGTGTTCGAACCATCAATTCATCTACTAGGGATAATTCCAATACATCACAATTACACATGTAGAGATACTCACTAGTTGTGATCCAATCATAAATTCTCTCATGCTGTGAATCGTATTGAGGACATTCAGTAAATGAGTTTAAGATCCAATCAAATACATGAAAACATGTATACTCAAATAGTGAATCTTCATTTATCAAATAAATGGTACAACCATAAGGTGATTACCTTAGGACACCTCTCATATATTACTAACACGGTGAGTGAGCAAGTACTGGGGAGTTGAGTCAGAGTCGGAGGTGTCTTCCCCTTGCTTCCGATCATGAGTTGCTCTATCTCGACCAAGCAAGGTAAGAAATGAATCTTTTCTAATCTTGGATGAGATCTAAGTTCTACCGGGTGATCTCCTAGTGGCGATTTCAGGTTTAGGTTACATCGTCACTGCAATGAGGAAGAGTGGTTTCACTATAGCTATCGGTGATTCTAGAGCTTTGATCTATGAATTGGTTAGTGGAATTCCTTTTGTCAACAGTTTAGTCGATCATCGTGTCAAACAACAGCTTCCCCTGATTTCTCCTACATTTTGGTAAATTTCGATTATTCTTGCTAGGGATTATTGATATGAGATGGGTGGATCGGGTGTAAGCTCAGGGACCATGTTTGAAGGTGGATTGAGGTGTTGTAATGGCTTTGCTGTGTTGAAGAGCTGTGGACTTGAGGGTTGTGATCTGAGGTGATACTCTGTATGCCCTATTGTTGAGCCTGATAGTAGTGGTTGTTGAAATTGCCGTGGAAATCAGAGTTGGGCATGGAAGCTGGATTTGAATTGGCAGTGCAAGGTAAGTTTGGATTGGTGTGGTTGAAGATTATATTGTGAGTGGTATGTTGAAATGATTGGTTGGAATGTAGCTAAGAGGTTTATTGATTTAAATCTAGTTGTATGTTGTAGGATTGTGGTGGCGAAATTTGTACCTTATATAGCTCATGGATTGCGATGTTATTGGTTGAATCGTAGGTTCCTTCGGGTTAACAGGCAGGGAGAGATTAAAGTAATGTGAGAAGTATAGATCTAAGTGATATGGATGCTTACTGTATTTGTAGTTGATTATAGATTATTAGATGTGAATATGGTAGGTGTTGTGGATTGAGATATGGATTTGATTAGCTTGATTTACAACTAATTAATTGTCAATGGAAAGACTTTGATTAGTGATGGATGTTTGTACATGTGGATAGCAAATATGAGCTTCATAGCAGGTGGGTAATATTTCCTACCCTGGTCAGGTAGTAGCTAAACCCTGCAGTATATAACTTCATATTGTTGTCACTTCGACCTTGACTCCACTCTAATTTTTCTGATGCTTGATACTTGCCTTTGCACTTAAATACTTTGTCATTATTGTTATCTATTCATTCATCTTCGTTATGAATTATAGATGTTAGGATAAGTGGGTCTGTAGTGGTTTACCTACGTGTACATAGCTAAATTCGATTTTAAAATTGAATTGTGAAATTTAGATAAATCATCCGAGGGTGGATGATGTTCTAGGAATAAGATGAGTTTTCATATCATATCCTGATGTTGTGTATATATCTACTATGGATTATAGAGTCATGTATGGGCGTATGATTTGTCGATACAGCGTTGCTACGGACTGGAGGTCCTAGCTTGGTTGTTGTCAGCTGTATATGCCTCTCTATAGAATAGAGAGTGTTTGCTGGACATGTGTATGTACTATCGTGCATTCATTTCATTTACATGCATGCTGACGACTTGGTCTCCCTTGTGGTTGAGAGGGTCGTCAGTCATCCTACCTCCTAGGTTACTCGTGGAGGAGGAACTGGTTTAGGGCAGTGCATTTGTTTTGTCGCACTCGCCCCACTATTGACAGTGGTTGTTGGAGTAGCGTGCAGTTGTCCAGGGTGCGTGGCACTCGACCACTCATGGGTAGTGACAGTCGGAGTGGCCAGCAGTAGGGACCCCCATTATGTAGCTAGCTCTTTACGCTTATATGCTACTTGATACTGCCCACTCGAGAATAATGGTTGTTGTTGAGTTGGGTCAATTGTCATGTCATACCACCTAAGCCACACTGGAGTCATGGTAGCAGTAGGGTGCGCAGGAATGACCATGCATTTGCATTGCCGTGGAAGATGGCGTTATATATATATATATATATATATATATATATATATATATATATATATATATATATATATATATATATATATATATATATATATATATATATATATATATATATATATAGTTGAGTGTGATGAGAATATATATATATATATATATAGTCTATATATATGATTGTTAGATGTTGCATTTGTTTGAACTATGCTTGCTGCATTTAATTATACATCATCTTGCATTCCACTTTCATATGTTATATGGTCGTGTGTGGATTACCAGTATTAAGGTGGTCAGACTGTTGTATACCTTTGACCAGTACCTTAAGGTGATACGGGATGGATCCGATTCATAGTGTGTTTGACATAGAATGTTAGTATGCTGGTGTTGTTGATTACAGAGTCAGTATTTACTCTACCATGTTGTAGGTGTTGTATTATGATACTTATACTCAGGTTGTATGGGTTACATCATTGTCGATCTCAGGTATGTCTGTACCTTATGTTATTATTGTTGATCAGTTTAGTTATACAGTTGTTATATCATGCTGGTGTATACCTATTATATCTTTAGACAACATATTGTTGACTCGCATGTGATATATATATGTATATATTATGCATGCACTTTTATTCTTATTATCACTGAGTTTTGTACTCACCACCACAGACCTTGGGTTTCCTGTCGCCCAGGTAACAGGTAGCCGACTTCGTGATGGGCTTGGAGCAACGCTGGCTGGCATCGTCCCATCTCACTTCCGAGGGTCTCGGCTTTAGATTTATATTTCCTTTTGTTTTCAGATGTTTCATATATCGATCCGGATTTATATGGTGGATGTTATGCATACTATTGTTGATGTATGCACTTGTTGATTCAGGTTTTGACGATGCTTTTCTTTATGTTTTGGTGTTAGTCATACCAGTATGTATTGTGTGTAGATTTTTATGTCGTGTTAGTTTCCACTGGTTTTCGTTATATTTACATTTATGTATATTATTGTGGTTGTGGCCGAAAGGCTTGCATAAACAGGATATGTTGCTACGTACAGGAGAGATGCTATCTATTTTTTTCGGCTCGACATGCTCTCGGGCCGTGACAACTTTATTGGTATCAGAGCCCTAGGTTTTGCGATGCCATACAATGATGTTTTCATTGAGTTTTGGATCCTCGGGAGTTGATTTATTTTGGTTTTGGTTTTGTGAGATGAGATTGACAACGACATGAGCTCCGAGCAGCATGAAGTAAGAATTTCTGATAACTTATATTCTAGTTAGATACTTATCTAAACTTGTTCAACAGGTGTATATAGACAAGTTATGGCACCTGTGCAGACTCGTCGTAGGGGTCGTCCACCAAGGCGACTAGCCAGAGTTGCCTTTATTGTTTATACTCTCGATTTTGTTGGCTATGCATTTAGTGTTTAGAACAGGGAATAACATGTAGTGTGTTAGTTATTATTCGTAATTGTCGTTTGAGTTGACCACGGGAATGACCTGTTGAGTCCGAGAGTCTTAAACCTGTGTTGAAAAGATGAATTTCCTTTGAGAGTCGACTGATACCGTGTCAGAAAGAAGGGGTCAAGTCGCCACATTTCTTGTGGAAATCAAAGATTACAGACTTAGATATTTTCACTAATTATGCTAGTCAGATCATTACCTGTTGGGTAATGGACAAGATGTGTAGGCTATTATTGATGCTAATAGCATAGGGTTAGTTTACTATGTTTTATAGGGATTTTGATCCCTGAGTTGCTTGTGCTGGGTTGTATAACTTTGAGGGTACTTTTGAGTACTTAACTCGTGTTGTACACAAAAAGTAGAGTTAGTTGCATACCATTATCAGGATTAAGCTGGTACTTGGTGGAAGATGCAAAAAAATAATCTTCGGGGAATAGCACATCACTAGGTCACTGTTTAGTGATGTTGAGAGAGAGTATTTTCTCGCATCACCTTCTTTCACTCATTGTAGGGAATTCTTGAGCTTCAAGCAGGGTGATAAGTTAATAATGGGAGTACCATGCAGAGTCGTTAGATTGTAGAGGTTACGACCACCCAATAGCTCAAGAATGTGAATGGATGTTTTAAGACACCCACAGTTTATTGGCTTACACATGGATTAGGATGTTTGGATCTTCTATCAGATCCTATTGGAAGGCATTGGATCAAGTCATGAGCTTAGAAATTGCTCCATACAAGTGTTGTAAGAGTTGAAGATCGATAAGCTGACACTGTAGGTTAAATTATAAAAAATTAGAAGTCTCCGAATGTTGGAGAATAGGAGCAAGATCAGAGTCATAGACCATGAGCTACTATTGGAGAGTTTTTTCGATCATAGAAGACCAACTGTAGATCGTCAAAACTTTCTCATGTTATCAACAAAATCAGAACAAAAACTCCAAAGGGATTATGTGTGTGTAGTGCGGATCATGAATCATGCAAAGTCGGATTATCCGTTAGATCAGATCATCTATTGTTGTTGTTAAGAAACTAGTACATTTGAGGAGGTGTACTTTGAAGACTCAGTTAAAGACTATCGATGTGGTTCCGGGAGGATGATGCACAATCTCGACAGATGAGATCATCATTGAAGATTGGGTTATCACACCAATAGCGATTTACTACCTCAGACGTGATTGGAGTTCCTTGATACTTCCCTCCAGAGGAAGTGATTTACTCAGTAGTACTAGCAGAAGACATCTTAGAAGACTCATGTAAACAATAATAACTGTTATCTCCCCAGACATGGATTTGCTTTGTACAGAGGAGAGAGTATACGACGATAGTCGTATCTATTCTGAATCCTTCAATTGAAGTCGTTTCGATTTGCGTCCTCATTTTGGCAGTTGACTTTAGTTCGTCCAAGGTAGTCTGTTGCACCTACATAAGCTCAGCCACCATAAGTAGAAGTTGGACGAGTTTACATGACTACCCGAGAGGAGATGTAGGGGGTCAAAGGATTGATCGTTCAGGGTATCACTTTAGTTTACCCTCTCGGTCGATATATTGAAAGATACTGGTAGTTTACAAGTATTTGTGTCTAGAACATTCTGAGATAGGATGAGAAAGATTTCCGTATTCAGATTATGTGGTTCGGTGGTATCTTTACCATCAGGCACGATGTTGACAAAAAATTTAGAAGTCAAGGGATGCCCTTGGACTTTAATAGACATATTTTTACTGTAGACATGTCCTTACGGATAGTTAAATTGTTGAAATAATGGTATAATATGTCTCTCGGATGTGCGTATAATATAAGAGTATTTGGATGTAATTTATGATGCACTTCCAGGCTTACCACTATATAGGCAAGTGGAGTATGCGGTCGAAGTGATTTTGAGAATAGTTTCGATATTGAAGACCTCATATCGGTAATTTTATTGGTAACAGTGTTGCTAAACACTATGGAAATTGGGAAAATGTAAGTTACAATTATAGGAGGTATTGAATGGGATATTTATCTATCCCAGTATTTCTTCTAGAGAAGATCTGGAACTCTTTGTTAAAATAGAGATGGACCTTTGAGATTATGCATCGATTATCGATGATGGAATGTGGTAGTTGTTGAAAATGAATATCCTTCATTGTAGATAGATGATCTGTTTAGATTAGCTAAGGACACCTATGTCTACTCTAGGGTTGGTTTACGACTGGAGTGTTGATATTGTAGTGACATGGTGTCATACAATTATCATTGTCATTGTGATGATTGATATATCATCAGTTTAGAGTAAAGAGGATGCAGATGTATAGAGACAACAATTTCATACTTGGTATGAATTTTATGAGCATTTGATTATGTTGTTAGACTATTTAACGATTTAGTCATCCATGTGTTTGAGAAATAGTGTATTATGGACACGATTGGATTAGTTTGTGGTTGTTGGAGTTATGTAACTTTGCCATTGTTGACGGTGGTAGTTGGAGTTGTGCACACGGCCATCGTAGATGGTGGTTTCCTTGTATGATTTGGTTATTACTGTAGATATGGATAGAATGTTTGGCATTACTATACCATGGACTTGTTTAACCAAGAGGGTGATGGAATTCACTTAGTTGGAAGTTGGTGAAACCAGTTTATAGGACCTAGACGGTAGTTAACTTTTGCACGGGTATTAGTTAATCCTTCGGAGGTGGATGGAAGGATGTTGTATGCAGATGCATCATTTCAGGGATCGGAGTGATCCCGATGTAGTTGAATGAGGCGTATCTTAAGCTTACAATAGTTGGGGAACTGCGAGACAAGCTGTCATACACATGACGTGGACTTAGTGGATGTTATCCTAATTTGTAGATGTATGGAGTAGAAGTGCTCATGGAGTTTTGACTAGCTACTGGGTAGCTACTATAGAGTTGCTGGAACATGGACAGTTACAACAAGGGAGATTGGTCGCTATAGTCTCCCATGCACTTACAAAGTGTGTGGTGGAGTGGATTTTGGACGGTAGATGGACTTCTCTTGTGAAAAGATAATTCCCCATCTCTGATAAGGAAATGGGTTCCGGAGTTGTATTGTTTAAGGAAGAGTTGCTACAGGAAGCATATCATTCGAAATTTTCTATACATGTTGGTGGTACTCGGATGTAACGAGATTTGAAATGCTTATATTTGTGGAACGGTATGAAGAGAGATATTGCAGATTTTGTTGCTTGATGTTTAGTATGCCAACAGGTGAAGGTTGAACATCAAAAACCTGCTTGGTTGCTTCAGGAGATTTTGATTCCGGAATGGAAGTGGGAGCATATCACTATGGACTTCATTATGGGGTTGCCTAGAACCCATAAAGGACATGATGCGATTTGGGTGATCGTGGATCGATTAACCAAATCTGCCCATTTCCTTCCTATACATGGGATGGACTCATTGGATTGTCTGGCAGAGTTGTATTACAGAGAGATTATCAGGCTGCTTGGAGTGCCTTTGAGTATTATATCCGATAGAGATCTACGATTTACCTCGCAATTTTGGCAGTGTCTGCCGCAAGCCATGGGAATGGAGCTTCGACTTAGTATAACATTTCACCAGTAGATGGATGGATAGTCTAAGCGTACCATTCATACTTTAGAGGATTTGCTGAGATCTTGTGTTATGGATTTCGGAGGCAGTTGGGAGGACCACATTAATTTAGTGGAATTTGCCTATAACAACAACTACCACTCTTCTATTGAGATGGCTCCTTTTGAGGCCATATACAGTAGACCCTATAGATTTCCTGTGTTGTGGGAGGAGGTTGGGGAACGACAGTTGTTGGGGCCACAGAGTATTCAACTTGATGCAGAGTTGGTGCAAGTCATTAGATGATGGTTATCCGAGGCACAAGATCGGCAGAAGAGTTATGCGGATCGGAGGCGAAGGCCTTTGGAATTCTCAGTCGGGGATCATATATTCCTATGAGTTTCACCCACTAAAGGAGTCAAAAGATTTGGGTTGAAAGGAAAAATTAGCTCCACGCTACATTGGTCCATTTGAGATATTGGAGCTGATTGAGGTTGTAGCTTACCGGTTGGCTTTACCTTCGACACTTGCGTGTGTTCACAATGTATTTCATGTTTCTAAGCTGAGGAAATATGTGTCACGTTATGATCATGTTCTAAAAGAGGTATTGACTCCACTTCAGGCGAATGCGACTTATGAGAAGATTCTAGTGCGGATTCTTGGTCGCAAGGAGCGTCAGTTGCGGAACAAAACCATCTGACTCATAATGGTTGGATGGCAGCATCATATTGATGAGGAGGCTACATGGGAGCTGGAAGACACTATCCGAGCTCGATACCCTCATATGTTCACTTGAGGTATGTTATGGTTATGAAAATTTCTTGTATTGGTCCTTACATTTAAGTACGAAATTTGGGGACCAAATTTTATTAAATGGGGAAGAATGTAAAATACCACAAATAAATGGAGAAGGAATGATATTGTAATTAGATAAATAAAGCATGGTTAGCGATTTAATTAAACCTAACCTAGCTTAAGAGTTTAATGGTTTAATTGAATTTTGGTTTAATTTGAACCAAGGGTTAATTGATCATAGTATTAAACTCGACCCATTTTCCAAACCTGACCCCTCCCTTAACGATCAGCCACCTTATTCCTTTCTGCTTCGTTCGTTATCTGCAGTTTCTCATCGTGGATTAAAGGCCTTCGACTTCTTCTCACGTGCGACAACCCCTTCTTTTAACCGACCTGACTTCCCCATGTGATCGTTCTTCTTCCACGCCTCTATCGCTCATCGGTCTTCTTTCTCCTCGTGACAAGCGACGACGACTGGACCCCTCGATGACCCCCTCGTGGACGAGTGAGAGCGGTGAGCGAGCAAGGGCTGGGGAGTTGAGTCGGAGGTGTCTTCCCCTTGCTTCCGATCGTGAGCTGCTCTATCTCGGTCGAGCAAGGTAAGAAATGAATCTCTTTTGATCTTGGATGAGATTTGAGTTCTAGCAGGTGGTCTCCCAGTGGCGATTTTAGGTTTGGGTTGCATCGTCACTGCAATGAGAAAGAGTGGTTTCACTATAGATCTCGGTGATTCAAGAGCTTTGATCTGTGAATTGGTCAGTGGAATTCCTTTTGTCAACAGTTCAGTCGATCACTGTGGAAGACAATAGCTTCCCCTGATTTCTCCTACATTTTGGTAAATTTCGATTATTCTTGCTAGGGATTATTGATATGAGATGGGTGGATCGGGTGTAAGCTTGGGGACCATGTTTGTAGGTGGATTGAGGTGTTGTAATGGCTTTGTTGTGTTGAAGAGTTGTGGGCTTGAGGGTTGTGATATGAGGTGATGCTTTGTATGCCCTATTGTGTAGGCTGATGGTAGTGGTTGTTGAAACTATCATGGAAATCATAGTTGAGCAGGGAAGCTGGATTTGAATTGACAGTGCAAGGTAAGTTTGGATTGGTGTGGTTGCAGATTATATTGTGAGTTGGTATGTTGAAATGATTGGTTGAAATGTAGCTAAGAGGTTTATTGATTTAAATCTAGTTGTATGTTGTAGGATTGTTGTGGCGATATTTGTGCCTTATGTAGCTCCTAGATTGCGATGTTATTGGTTGAATCGCAGGTTCCTTCAGGTGAACAAGTTGGGAAAGATTAAAGAAACATGAGGTAAGTATAGATCTAAGTGATATGGATGCTTACTGAATTTGTATTTGATTGTAGATTATTAATTGTGAATAGGGTAGGTGTTGTGGATTGAGATATGGATTTGATTAGCTTGATTTACAACTAATTAACTGTCAATGGAAAGACTTTGATTAGTGTTGGATGTTTGTACATGTGGATAGCAAATACGAGATTCATAGCAGGTGGGTAATATTTCCTACCCTGGTAAGGTAGTAGCTAAACTCTGAAGTATATAACTTCATATTATTGTCACTTCGACCTTGACTCCACTCTAATTTTTCTGATGCTTGATACTTGCCTTTGCAGTTAAATACTCTGTCATTGTTGTTATCTATTCATTCATCTTCGTTATGAATTATAAATGTTATGATAAGTGGACCTGTAGTTGTTTACCTACGTGTACGTAGCTAAATTCTGTTGTAAAACTGAATTGTACAATTTAGATAAATCATTCGAGGGTGGATGATGTTCTAGGAGTAAGATGAGTTTTCATATCATATCCTGATATTGTGTTTATATCTACTATGGATTATGGAGTCGTGTATGGACGTATGATTTGTCGATACATCATCGCTACAGACTGGTGGTCCTAGCTTGGTTGTTGTCAGCTCTATATGCCTCTCTATAGAATAGAGAATGTGTTGTGGACATATGTATGTACTGTTGTGCATTCATTTCATTTACATGCATACTGACGACTTGGTCTCCATTGTGGTTGAGTAGGTCGTCAGTCATACTGCCTCCCAGGTTACTCATGGAGGAGTAATTGGTTGAGGGCAGTGCATTTTTTGTGACGCACTTGCCCCACTATTGACAATGGTGTTTGGAGTAGCACGCAGTTGTCCTGGGTACCTGACACTCGACCACTAATGGGTAGTGATAGTTGGAGTGGCCAGCAGTAGGGACCCTCGTTATATAGCTAGCTCTTTACGCTTATATGTTACTTCATACTGGCCACTCGGCCACTCGAGAGCAGTGGTTGTTGTTGAGTTTGGACAGTTGTTCATGTCCTGCCACCTAGGCCATATTGGGGTTGTGGTAGCAGTAGAGTGCGCAGGCATGACCATGCATTTGCATTGTCGTGGTAGATGGCGTTTGTATATACATATATATATATATATATATATATATATATATATATATATATATATATACACACACACGTATACATGTATATATATAGTTGAGTGTGATGAGAATATATATAGATAGAGTCTATATATATAGATCGTTGGATGTTGTATTTGTTTGAACTATGCTTGTTGCATTTGATTGTACATCATCTTGCATTCCACTTGCATATTTTATATGGTCGTGTGTGGATTATCAGTATTGAGGTGGTCAGACTGTTGTATACCTTTGACCTGTACCTTGAGGTGATATGGGATGGGCCCGATTCATAGTGTGTTTGACATAAAATGTTAGTATGCTGGTGTTGTTGATTACAGAGTCAGTATTTACTCTACCATGTTGTAGGTGTTGTATTATGATATTTATACTCAGGTTGTATGGGTTACATCGTTGTTGATCTCAGGTATGTCAGTACCTTATGTTATTATTGTTGATCAGTTTAGTTATACAGTTGTTATATCATACTGGTGTATACTTGTTATACCTTTAGATAGCATATTGTTGACTCGCATGTGATATATATATGAATATATTATGCATGTACTTTTATTCTTATTACCACTGAGTTTTGTACTCACCACCACAGACCCTGGGTTTCCTGTCGCCCAGGTAACAGGTAGCCGACTTCGTGATGGGCTTGGAGCACTGCTGGCTGGCATCATCTCATCTCACTTCCGAAAGTCCCGACTTTGGGTTTATGTTTCCTTTTGTTTTCAGATGTTTCATATATCGATCCAGATTTTTATGGTGGATGTTGTGCGTACTATTGTTAATGTATGCACTTATTGATTCGGGTTTTGATGATACTTTTCTTTATGTTTTGGTGTTAGTCATACCGGTATGCATTGTGTGTAGATTATTATGTCGTGTTAGTTTTCGTTGTGTTTTGTTATATTGTCATTTTTGTATGTTATTGTGGTTGTGGCCAAAATACTTGTATAAACAGGATATGTTGCCACATACAGGGGAGATGTTGTCCATTTTTTTTTTGGCTCGGCATGCTCTCGGGGCGTGACATGCTTATTGTACTTAAATTGTAGAGGGAAGGTAGTTTGTTACCTTACCCTCATTCTTGTAAAAATGACACCCTCCGTGTTCGAGAGTTTCGAATCTGAGGGCACTTTAGTGCATTTGCCCACAAGGTAGCTCTGGGAGAGCTACGGGCTTTGGAGTAGCAACCTGACTCTGGTTGTGAACCAAGTAAAAGACTTGTGTTCTTGTTAATTTAATTTCCGATGCAATTACTCTTTAAATTCTTAAAAGATAAAATAAGTTTTTAAAAGAAAATTTCATATTCCGAGTGTAAAATACCACAAATAAATGGTGAACGAATAATCTTATTATTGGAAGAAATTAAATAAATAAAGCATGGTTATGGATTTAATTAAACCTAACCTTGTTTTAATTTTAAATGGGTTTTAGTGGATCTAGGGTAAAAATCCAACCCGATTGTTTTCAAACCCTACCCGTTTCTTAATGTCGAGCTTTTCTTTTTAGTTTATGCGTTTTCTCACCACGAGTTTGGTGACTTCACCTCTTCCTCACCGCAACCCTTCCTCTACTCACCGCTCGACCTCTCTGCCTCTCACCTTCTCTTCTTCTCTGAAGCGGCTAGTTGCCGACACTCTCCTCTCTCACCGCGCGGCCTCTCTGCTTCATTACTCAGATTTCATCGGTCTCTCCCATCCCAACTCGTCTGCCTCCTCATGCAAACAGCTCGATGACCTAGCTTCCATGGCTGGTTATTCCGGTCGGAGGTTAGCTAGACTACCTTCTCCTAGGATTGCATCGACCTCTTCGCGTGATCGGATCGGTGGTGTCGTCGCCGCGGAAGAAAACTTTTGCCACAGCTGGTGGTCTTATGGTGAAGGGCAGCAACAGGTTGCTAGCTAATAGAGAAATTAGGGGGAGGAGAGGCACCGATGAAGTTTAAATCACTGGTATAGCTCACGGTTTCCTTTTCCTTTTTGTCCATTACGGTTTTTAAAGATCGGTGATGTTGAATGGATGGCAGGTGAGGATTTGTGAGTCCAAAGGGGGTGGTGGAAGTGTGGATCGAAGCAGTGAAGCCACATTGAGGTGAGTTTCATTTTGGATCTGTGATTTTGTTGTATAGGCAAGTTACTTGGTTTATCTCTATTCACAACAGCATTTGAGCTTGAGTTGACTTTGTTCACAGTCGTGATTGAGCATTCCGGTGGGCAGCGAGTATCTCCGATTATGCCTTCTTTGTTGGCATGGACCTAATCTGGTTGTAACCGAGTGATTAAGGGGTGAGTTTCTTCATCCTTTGACCTATTCATTGGGTGATCGATTTTGGTAAATGGGGGTGATGTATGGAAGAAGTTAAGGTGTTCTGTTTGTGCATGTGGTGAAGCTTTGGACAATGGGTTGAGTATCAAGATTAGTTGAAGTGGAAAATATTTCGAGTGTGAGATAAGGGATAATTACTGATCTGAAATGTGTAACAGGTAAAGACTCGAATGGGTATTTGCAAGTTGTACTCATGGAGAAATAGTCGGGGTTATGAAGTGTGTGTGATCGAGATTATAATTCGTATTCGAAAAAGGATATGAATGTAAGGATGACATAGTAGTTAATTCGTATGTTGTTGTATGCTTGCATATAACCATAATGTTTGATATGTGCAGGACGTGGATACAAGATAGGTCCATAGGCGTGAGTGTTATTGCAATGAGCTTCTCAACAGGTGGGTAATTTTCCTACCCTGGACAGGTAGTTGTAAATCTTGATGCATGAGGATTTAGATTTATGATCATATTACCTAGACTCTACTATTGTCATGCTATTGCTTGATACTTAGTCTTTGCCCTTTAAATACTCTATTGTTGTTATCACATTTTTTTCATCATGATTATGAGTTTATAGATATGATGTATGTAAGCGTATAGTTGTTCAGTTAGGTGTACATAGTGGAGTATGAATGAAGACTTGATTTGTAAATTGGATAAAAGGTCATCCAGGGGTGGGTAATGATCTGAATGTAGAATTGATTCATATGTTATATCCTTATGTTGTGTATCCATTACAGATCATGTGTTTATGTAGGGTCATGTGAATTGTGGATAGTGTGTCGCTACGGACTAGTGGTCCTAGCTTGGTTATGATCAGTTGAGTACGACTCTCTGTAGGATAGAGAGTGTGTTGATCAGTTGAGTATGACTCTCTGTAGGATAGAGAGTGTGTTGATCAGTTGAGGATGACTCTCTGTAGGATAGAGAGTGTGTTAATCAGTTGAGTATGACTCTTTGTAGGATAAATAGGGTGTTGATCAGTTGAGTATGACTCTATGTAGGATAGAGAGTATGTGGTGGATGTATATATGTATGTGTGACTGTGCATTTATGTCATTCACATGCATGCTGGCGACTTGGTCTCCCTTATGGTCGAGAGAGTTGTCAGTCATCCTGCCTCCACGGTTACTCATGGTAGTAGTAGATGGTGTGAGGGCAGAGCATTTGTTGTGCCGCACTCAACCACTATAGACGGTGGTAGTTGGAGTTGCGTGCAGTTGTCTTGAGTGTGTGGCACTCGACCACTCATGGGTAGTGACTGTCGGAGTGGCCAATAGTAGGAACCCCCATTGTGTAGCTAGCTCTTTACGCTTATATGCTACTTGTTCATACTGCCCACTAGGCTACTTGAGAGTAGTGGTTGGTGTTGAGTTGGGACAGTTGCCATATTGAGTCACCTAGGCTACACTAGAGTCGGGGTAGCGAGTGGGATGAGGAGGCATGACCATGCATTCTGCATTGTCGTGTTGTTATGGTGTTTTGCATATATATATATATATGGATGGTTATGATTAGTATATCTATAGATGCAGTCTATATATATACTTGGTGTGATGTTGCATTTGTTTGTATTATGCTTGCTGCATTTGTTTGTACATCATCATACATGCTACTTGCATTTTCTATATGGTTGTGTGTGGGATACTTGTATATGAGTTGGTCGGACTATTGGATACCTTTGACCAGTATCATGATGTAGTATGAGTTAGACCGGATTTATGGTTTGTATTTGTTATAGAATGTTAGTAAGGCAGTTGTTGATTACAGAGTTAGTATAACTCTTCATGTTGTATATTATGGATATATGTTTAGGTTGGATTGAGTGTAGCATAGCAGACTTTCAGGTATGTCTACATCTTACGTTGTTCAGTTATTTAGATGGTATATGTATGTATATATATATATATTTTACTGGTGTATACCTGTTGTATCTTTAGATGGTATATTGTTGAATCTCATTAGATTTATGCTAGATATGCATTATCTTTCATATTACCGCTGAGTTTTATACTCACCACAATAGACCCTGGGTTTTCTTGTCACCCAGGTAACAGGTAGAAGACTTGGTGATGACTTGGAGCATCGCTAGCTGATTCATCTCATCTCACTTCCGAGACTCCTATGGATATTTGGGTTTTCTGTATGCTTTAGTATGTATTTGGAGTTTATGTGGTATTATGTGTTGTTGGACTTATTTTGTTGGTGTACACGTGTTGCTTCGAATTTTATGTAGGTATTTTCTTATTTTGTGGTCAGTCATACCAATATGCGTTGTTGTGAAGTTTGCTATTCCATTGTGATGATTTCCATTGTGAGTTTGATATATGTATATCTATTGTTGTAGTTGTGGCCGAAAGGCTTTGTATGAACAGGATATTATGTCACGTACACGGGAGATGATGTCCATTTTTTTTTCGGCTCGGCATACTCTCGGGGTGTGACACTGAGATTCACCCCCCTCTCTCGGATAACTTCGATCCTACAGTAATATACTATTTAGAAGTATTCTATTTATTCATATGCGACAAAAAATAAGTTATTGTAAGAATGGATTGCGAAGCCATAGTAAGGTACCATGAACACACAAAAGGAAGAAAGAAAACTCTATTAACCATATGACTGATCCGTGAGCACCTGTGAACACCACCATTAATCATCGTTTGATCGGTTGCGCACTATATCCCAATTCTACACACACACACGTCTCCATGTTGTCGTATGCACATGATTCCTCTCCATGTATAAATATCCAGATGGTCAGAAGAAAAAGGGTTCGCTCGCAAGTTAAGACTTTACTTTCGCTTAATTTCCCATTTCTTTTTCCACTTTCTGACTTGAGCGTCGGAGGAGTTTTATCGAGATAATCCTCCACCCCTTCTAACTCATTTTGGGTCCTCGCAGATCAGTCGACCTCAGACAACTACTTTGTTCTATAGCTATCGATTGACCTGACCTCTACTTTGTGGGCCCAACTTCGGGAATTTGCATAGGGTGAGATTGACTCCTTGAAAATCGACTTGTCTGCACTATAGGATCAGTTGACACGTGTCACGAAATCTGCCCTTGTAAAGTTCTACAAAATAGTAGACATTTCCATCCTTTGATCTCAGATCTGATCAACTCGTATTAAGAGAGTAAATTTCATCATCGATGTCTAATAAGGAGTTTGATTTTGAAAGCATCATATGTGATTCCAATCAATTCATGAATATCACATTGAGAAATAATATGGTTAGATCCATGCTTTCCATGAACTCAGCATTTAGGCAGTTTATTTTTTAAAATCATTATCTACGATCGATTATTTTTGCAAAAATTTATAATATATTAATTAATTTGTTCAATGATACACGAGTTAATTTAAAGAGTTTTTCTTTAACCAATTTATTAAGGATCGAGCTGTATAACAGTATGGAAGGAGGGTGGTTTTTTCCAACCATTTTTTGTTACTAGAAACAGTTTGTTTTTGTTTGGTTTAAAAATATTCATTATGTCTTTGTTCTGTTTAGGAGGTTTATTTTTGTAATTCTCATGGTATATAATTTCAAGGAAGTACTAGAGGAAATAGAACTACAAACAAATCGATATAGACTTTTCTCATTGATCCATTTCTTCCTCGCTACAAGAACAACTATAAAAGGGGCAACATGAATGGTTTAAAAATATTCTCCTTTTTGTCTGCGATGTGTTTCTTGTTTCATTTGCTCGTCATTTCCAACAACACCGCTGTTGCCATGGCAAGTGAGTTTGGATCCAAGGTGAATCGTCGCATCCTTACTGATGTCGACCACATCAACTATGGAGCTCTTGAACCAGAAATAACACCTTGCTCCCAGAATGGTGCCTCTCAGAGCAATTGTCGCCCTGGTGTCCCAGCTAATCACTATTCTCGTGGTTGCTCTACCATTACCGGCTGCAAACATACACAAAATTGAAAAGTCTAGTTTTTAATTTATTCTTTCTTATAAAATAACTTTATTCCTTAATTTTAAGATAAAGAAGAAAGAACTAATCGTATCGATTCTTTCTTTTTACGTGCTGGTCATTGAAAAACAAAATGTTCAAAGTATTAGTCAAGTCAAATTAAATATATGCATCATTTTCCATATATAGATAATAGGAATTTTTTTAATCATTATAAAATGATATACGTTCATTCAGGGGCCATATTCGTCGTTATATGAAAACTTATCTATAATTGAGGAAAGGCTAGTGGTTTCCACGAGAAGATCAAGTAGCTAGTATAGATGATATAATTGTCCCAAAGAATAAGGGTCAATTTTCGAAGACAGTAAAGCTTGTCATGATGTCTATCCTCCCGCCATACTAGTTTTTGATTGGGCTAAAATATCTCCCTTCATTTAACTATAGGACCGACGAAGAGAAACGTTTGGGATGAATGCATCATCTTTTACCCTAAAAAAAAACCAGTGGATGTTCCTATTAGCCTGAGTGCTTACTAGAGACAAAGAACCATCCGAATTTAAATTACAAATTAAATTAAATTTGAACTTATATGTTAAGATGATTTTTTCTAATTAATGATGAGTAGATGATTGAGGCAAACAAATTATCCGAGTCAATTTTTGTTGAAGATGAATAGATTGTCGAGTCAAAATGCAAGCAGACTGCCAAATAGAGATGCATGCAAACGACTAAGTTAGGGAGTCTGTTGAGTCGAGAATGCTGCCGAATTGGGATGTCGAGTTGGGATGGTTTCTGAATCGAGAAAGTTAATAAGTTGGTTATCAAGTCGGGAAGCAGACTGAGTCGACTATCGAGTCATGAAACAGATTGAGTCGACTGCCGAGTCAAAAAGTAGATCGACTTTCAAGTCATGAAAACAAATTAAGTCGACTGTCGAGTCAATAAAGTAGATATGGGTGGAGCCATGTATAATTTTACCCAGGCATTACCCCGATTAATTTTTTTAAACAATTCATTTGATTAAATTTTAATTTTCAAATGGAATTTTTGCTGTTAGCTTGAGTCATTTGCTTAAAAAAATTTTAACCCGAGTTAATTAGAATTTTTAGCTTTGCTATTGGAAGTATACTGGCTGCTGAGTCGGGACAACGAAGTAAGTCAACTGCCTAGTGAAATGTTGATGTCTGTGTTTTACACAATGTCCTCAAAATAGATTCGTCTCCTCCAACAGTGATTCTAAGATTCGATGGGCATCTATTTTTCACAATACAATGACGAAACTATAGACACAATCAAATATAGATTGTTCACGACGAACTGAACGTGCACCTAAAGGCTATCGGGAAAAGGGAGAATGATGTCTTGGATTGTTTATCACTCTTTTTTTCCCTCAAGTCCAGCCTACTTATATAGGCTCTGCAACTTATTTCCAATTAATGGTAAAGTAAAAAAAATCTTTTATTGCCTTTTACTACTTGATTTTAACGTTAACCGTTCATTGACCATTTCGCTTGAGTTGTTCCCGTTTTATATCGGTGGTTTAAAGCATACGTTATACTTTTAATTACAAAAAAAATTCATTTTAGAGACTAAGTTAGAGACTAAAAAACAATCTCTAAATGTATTATCAACTGTTTTAAAGACCGAAATATTTGATCTCTAAATCTTGGATTTCTAAATTAGAGATCGAATTTACATTTAATCTCTAAATTTAGAGAATGAATTTGTATTCAGTTTCTAATTCGGTCTCTAAATTAAAGACCGGATACAAATTCAATCTCTAAATTTAAAAAACTATTTATAAAAAATCTATACAATATTTCAATAATCAATATTAATCTCAATATTTACTAATAACATCCTAACACACACAATTACAATATAAAGTACCAATCAAATTTAATTTTATTAATATTCAAATATATACAATTACAAAATAAATACTAATCAAATTTAATTTTATTAATATCCATATGTACATAATTCCAATATAAGTATCTTGTGAAGTTCATCCCTTGAAAGCCTTTTATAGTCGCTCTACAATGCTTCGCCCCGTACCATGGCTTGACTATAGTGTCCTCTGGAGCTCAATTCGGGGTGCATCTAATAGGGTCCATGGTTGTTGTGAGCTCCACGGTGAGACCATGGACTGTCACGCCCCGAGAGTATGCCGTGCCGAAAAGCAAATGGACGGCATCTCCCCTGTACGTGGCAACATATCGTGTTAATACAAGGCCCTTGGGCCCACAATAAACATAAACATAAACATATAAAAGTAAATACCACAAATACATAAAACACAACGGAAACATAATATAACAACATCACAAACTATACACAGTGCATATCGGTATGACTAACACCAAACACAGAAACATCATAACAAAACTAGAAAAAAAGAAAGGTACAACATTAGCAGTGTCCAATCACTACTAAACATTACAAAAACCAAATCCATATCGGAACACCAACGATAACCTAAAAACCCAGACTCTCGGAGTTGAGATGAGACGATGTCAGCCAGCGGTGCTCCAAGTCCATCACGAAGTCGGCTACCTATTACCTAGGCGATAGAAAACCCAGGGTCCGTGGTGGTGAGTAAAACTCAGCAGGTAATAGGAAAAATATGTATATATCAAATATCACATGTAATTCAACAAAAAAATCTACAGGTACATCAGGTAAACATCAGCATGATAAATATATACATGCATATACCTTCTAACCAAATGAATAACGTAAAATACAGACATACCTGAAAGTCTACTACGCTACACCTATCCAACCTGGGCACATATCCACAATATATGTATATATCACAGAAAATCTGGTCTAAACCATACAACATCATAAATACTGGTCAAAGGTATCTAATGGTCCGGGCAACAAGTATACAGGTATTTGACACAACCATATAACGAATGTGAGTAGCATGTATGAAGATGATGTACAATCAAATGCAACATGCATAGTACAATCAAATGCAACATCATAATAAGTATATATATATTGATTGCATCTATATATATATACTAATCAAAATCATCCATATATATATATATATATATGACAATATAAAAAATGTCATAAGTCACAACAATGCAGCATACATGGTCATGCTGGCTCACCCTAAAGCTACCACGACCCCAATGTGGCCTCGGTGGCTCGAGCATGACAAGTGTCCCAACTCAACACCAAGCAATACTCTCGAGTGAGCAAGTGGACAGTATGATCGAGTAGCATATAAGCGTGAAAAGCAAGCTACATGATGGGGGTCCCTGCTGTTGGCCACTCCGATAGTCACTACTCATGAGTGGTCGAGTGTCACACATGTAGGACTACGCCATGCAAATCCAACTACCACCGTCTATAGTGGTAGAGTGCGGCACCACAATGCTCTATCCTCACACCGGTTACTCCTCCTATGAGTAACCGTGGAGGCAGGATGACTGACGACCCTCTTAACCATAAGGGAGATGACGTGTGTAAATCATGCTATATTTTCACTACTCCATATGCATGCATTTTATCTCATTTCATGTCCTAGGCATGTATTTTATCATGATTTAGTTAAGTTTAGTATATTTTGGACGAAGAGACTGCTTTTGGGTGTTTTTCATGTTAACAGGGCGAAGAAGCAGGCGTATCAAAACAACACAGGCGTGTTATCAGTGACACGTCCGTGTCAGGAGTTCCAGCGCTCAACACGCCCCAGTTCAGCCTTCGACACGCCCCGTTCAAAGTGCTGACACGGCCGGTGTATCAAAACAACACAGGCGTGTTATCAGTGACGCGTCCGTGTCAGGAGTTCCAGCGCTCAACACGCCCCAGTTCAGCCTTCGACACGTCCCATTCAAGCACGACACGATCGGTGGGAAATGCGTGACACGCCCGTGCCCTCATTTGGCATGGGCGTGTTGTCCTGATTCCAGATTTCCTTTTCTGCGAGCAACTCAACGAATCCTCGATCTTCGTCTCAATTAAAGGAAAATCTTTTGTCTTAATTAAAGAGGAGGCCAAGGCTATAAAAGAGGAGATATTCTAACCCTAAAAAAAAGGACAGTGGAGGGTCAAAAGGACGACAGAAGAAGGAAGGAGTCGACGACAGAGGAACACAGATGGCACTAAGTATCGTAATTTCTTTCTCTAGTAATTCTTGTTCGACCATGGAGTAGTGTCTTGTAATCTTAGGATGGGGGAGTAGCCCTTGACGATTTATGATGGATGATGTAATCTATACTACTTGAATTATTGTTTGTTTTGATCTATTTTTGGATTCTTATTGATAAACCTAAGGAGCTAAGGGGAAGTACCTAACAGTGAACCCAAGTTCCCGAAACCTAGAACCAACTAGGGATAAACTTCTGTCAAGTAGCGGTAGTGTATCTATGAGGGCTTGCGGGGGTCTTGTGACAGGTCCCCTTAGCTGATTATGGTCCCGTGTGCAAACCTATCATGAAAAGGAAATTTAGACTCTAAAGGAACTCTTATGGACTTAATGGATCTATCAAATCCAATTTTTATCAAGTAACGGAGGTAAGACTAGGGAGGTTTGCGGGGGTCTCGTGACAGGTCCCCTTAGCTGATTATGATCCCCTACGCTCGAATACCGTGACAGGTAAATTGAGTTTGATAGGTACAGTTAGCGTATACCTCGAAAGGGGCCGTTGATTTACCTTAAGATAGGTTCCATCAAAACAACTCTAATAGGGGTAGGAAAGAATTAAATCACCTTATAAATCGTCGACGTGGTGAAACCCATATCCTGAGATTCTCCTCAACTATTGACTTTTAGCTCGTTCTTCTCATTCGTTGTTCTTGACTGCTCAGTTTCTTTGCTTAATCCACAAATTGATTGACTAGATAACTTGGTATCATGATCATTTGGTAATTGTCCCAATCCTTGTGGGATCGATATTTTTATTACTTGACGACAACCATGCACTTGTGGAAAATAACACATTAAGTTTTTGGCATCATTGCCGGGGATTGACACTCAATATTGAATTGAGCGTGATTTAGTTAATCTAGATTTCTATTTTTTGTTCCTATTCTTTGTGTCTATTCTGAACTCTTATTTTGGGATCCTCTCTTGTTGTTGCATGCACAGACTTAATAGGGAAATTCTCGATATTGATACTGAGATAGAGAGAACGTTCCTTGCTAGAAGACGATTTCAGCAACGTCAGGAAGACAATCTGACCTCCGACATGGCTGACCAGAATGAGAATAAACCTTTAAGGGATTATGCAGCACCTAGTACAAGGGGATTGAGATCGAGTATTAGAAGACCCCCTATTGAAGCGAATAATTTTGAATTGAAACCGACTCTACTATCCATGGTCCAACAACATCAATTCGGAGGAGCACCCACTGAAGATCTAAATCTGCACTTGGAAGTATTTTTGGAATTTTGCGAAACTTTAAAACTGAATAGAGCCTCAGCTGATGCTATTAGATTGCGCTTGTTTCCTTTCTCATTGCGGGACAAAGCTAGAGCTTGGCTACACTCTCTTCCAGCAGATTGCATAACTACCTGGGATCAGCTGAAGCAAAGATTTTTAGACAAGTATTTTTCACCCAGCAAAACTGCAAGTCTTCATCATCAAATCACTAATTTTGCGCAAAAGGATGGAGAAACATTATTTGAAGCCTAGGACAGATTTAAGGGATTACTACAACAATGCCCTCATCATGGGCTGGAGAAGTGGCTCATTGTTCATACTTTCTACAATGGAATCTCGTATGCTACTAAAGTTTCTCTTGATTCTGCTGTAGGAGGAGCTCTTATGAACAAAACGTTGGATGAAGCATTTGAGATCATCGAGAATGTGGCAATGAATTCTCACCAATGGGCTACAGAACGAGGATATCAAACTAAAATGCCAGGTAAGTTCGAGGTAAGTGCCCTTGATCTACTCAGTGCAAAAGTCGATGTGTTAACTCAAAATCTCGAACATTTTAATGTATCAGCTATAAACTCATCTAATGTCACTTGCGAGATCTGTGGTGTAACAGGACATGTAACGATGAATTGCCAAATCCTACACGCACCATCATCGGGAGCTGGGATTGAGCAAGTAGATGCGCTAAATAATTTTAATCAGAAACCTAATGGTGGCAACCCTTATTCGAATACGTACAATCTCGGTTGGAGGAATCATCCCAACTTTTCGTATAGAGCCAACCAAAATTCTTCTAGACAGAACAATTTTGGAGCACCTTCGAGATTTCAGCCAGGACCCAAGTCAAGCTTAGAAAAGATGATGGAGAATTTTATTACGTGTCAGGGGAAGATAAATGATGAATTTCGACAGCATATTGTAGAATCAAATCGGCAACATCAAAATAATACCGAGGCAATCAAGCAATTGGGAGGCAAGGTTGATAATTTGACTAATCACACAAGAATGCTGGAAAATCAAATTTCCCAAATTGCCAGCTCAACATCAAGGATGCCCAGCAGATTTCCTGGAAATTCAGAAGTAAACCCAGCTGAGCATTGTAATTCCATAAGTTTGAGAAGTGGAAGGATTTTAGAAGGAGACAGAGCTCAACAAGCGGCCCCTGTGCTAAAGGACATGAGCGTGTCAGAGTTAGAAGAAGACATCGCACGCTGAGAGAATGCCCACTTGAAGGCGGTCACCGACACACCGTGTCGGGTCACTCCGATAAGAACAACAAGACCGGCTCTTGCGAACGACACAGGCGTGCTGAATAAGGAACCAAGAACGTATAAGCCCCCTATCCCGTTCCCTCAGAGGCTGATTAAGGAAAAATTGGATGAACAATTTGGTAAGTTCCTTGAGGTAATTAGGAAGCTATATATCAATATACCTTTTACAGAAGCTCTTCAACAAATGCCTACATACTCCAAGTTCTTGAAGGATATCTTAACCAATAAAAGAAAAGTCAAGGAGCATGTAACAGTGGCTCTTACTGAGGAGTGCAGTGCTTTAATTAAGAACATGGTACCTCCCAAACTAAATGATCCGGGTAGCTTTTATATCCCTTGCATAATTAATGACTCAAATTTTGATAAGGCTTTTTGCGATTTGGGCGCCAGTGTCAATCTGATACCTCTTTCCATATGCAAGAAATTGGATTTGGGAGAAATGAAACTAACTACTATGGCCTTGCAGTTAGCCGATCGCTCCATTAGATATCCTTTGGGAATCTTAGAAGATGTACCAGTGCAGGTGGGAAATTTTATTATTCTTGCCGATTTTGTAGTGCTTGACATGGATGAAGACCCATGCATTCCACTCATTTTGGGGAGACCTTTCTTGGCTACTGCAGGGGCAATGATAGATGTCAAGAACCATAAACTCTCACTTGCATTTGGAAACGACAAAATTGAATTCGACCTTTCAAAAGCTGTTAAACAACCTTCTATTTTTGATGTTTGTTGTAGGATTGATAGTTTCCAGTCAATAGCACTAGAAGGAGCACCAGAATAAACTTATCTTAATAAGCTCGAAGGGGATTTTGAGGATAAAGAGCTGGAGATTTCCGACCCCAACCTAACACCATAGGTAGAACTTAAGCCTCTTCCATCAACACTCGGGTATGAATTTCTTGGTGAAAACTCTACTTATCCTGTGATCATTAATGCTAATCTGAGCTGGTTGAGGAGGAAGAGGGGCAGAGCACACTCCTCCAGCTATATCCCCAAAACTATGGAGTAACTGAGGGGTCAAGCTAACGACCTTAAACAAGCGCTTCTTGGGAGACAACCCAAGCTATTTTCATTTTTTTTAGTCATTTTATTTTATTTTGAGTTTTACATTTTTTTCAGGTTTACAGGACACGACATGTTAAACGTGCCACTGCGTGCCAGATTGACATGACCCGCCTATGCCGAATGACACAGGCGTGTTGAGGTTACCCGAAGACAACACAGGTCGAGCGTGCTGCTGGGCACGCCCGTGTCGCACCTTTCTCACCTGCGGCACGCCTGGGCCGGACGGAAGCACGCCTATGTCGCACTTAAACGGGTCGGGTATTTGCGTAAGAGGATGCCCGACACGGCTATGTTGCGGATAGCCCTCTAAAGCTGGCCCGAGCACGCCCTAATTTTCCACTTGTGATACAAGCTTGAAGCAGCTGCCGCTGGTCTCTCTTGAGCAGCCGAGGAGCTATCCTGCTGTCTCTCCCTCCCCAATCGCCATGAGTAAGTGAGTGAAGACTAGAGGAGGAGCTTCTTCCACCTCGGCAAGGGACAAGGGAAAGAGAAAAGCTCAGGATTTGGGTAACGATCCTCCTCCGACCTCCTGCCATCCATATGGAATTGTTTTTAGGGATGAGGTTATGAAGTCTAAATTCAGTAAGCTTGAAAAAAGGAAGTTAGTATCTACAAGAACTATAGACTTCTACACGTTGACCACCCTAGGGTTAAGAGATGACATAACTTGGTTGACCAATAGGATAGGCTGGACCGAATTTATCATGCATCATCATCTTACTTACCCTAGTATCACTCTTGAATTCCTTAGCTCCCTGTCTGCTGAAATACTGCAAGGAAAGGATTGTGAGGAAGGAAAAATCAAATTTAGATTAATGAACCATGAGTTTACCCTTTCTTTAAGTGATTTTAATACGATATTTGATTTTCCTTGCGGAGGGGAGAGGCAAATTCATAGACATTTTATTGATCATCAATTTTGAAGATTAATTTCTGATAACCCTCGCCCTTATGATGCATCTAGGTCTAAATCATTTAACATCCCTAATCCTAATTTTCGTTATCTCCTTAGGTTTATGGCTAATACAATCTCTGGAAGATATGATAGTGTAGGGGTGGCTAGGCAGAGTGAGTTACAATTTTTATGGGCCATGCTAAATGAAGTTAATATTGATTATGGAGCCCATATGGTTAGACATTTAGTTAAGGTTAGTAATAGCTCATCTGGGGTCATAGTCATAGGTGGTATTATCACTAGGATTGCTGTGGCCTTAGGATGTGAATTGGATGACCTTGAATATTGTCCTGCTAGCCCTAGATTAGATTTGGATGCTTGTATAAATATGAAGATGATTGAGGCATGTGACGAGGGGTATCATTTGGTGTTAAGAAATGGAATTAAAATCCCTCTTCCAAACCCTGAGAGGATGACTGTACGTAATTCATCCAATTGGATTTTTAGAGATGTCCAGGGACCCTTTCCTACCCCCACTATCCATGCTCCATCACCCTCTCCTAGGGAGCCATCTCACATAGCCCCTGAGCCATCACATTCGACTCCTGAACCCCACGGTTTCTCGACAATGTTTCTGCAGGGTACTCTTCTTTTGATTTTTCAGGATTCCGATCATCATTCGAAGCTTTCAGGGTCAAGCATACCTCGCACATAGGTGTGTGGGATTGGTATGCCCAAGCTACAGAGGAGCACCATCGTATGGCGACACAACATTTGGATAGGGCAGCTGATTTTTACAGGAGAGCTGATGAGTTTTTCACTGCTGAGTCTGCCCGGAGGGAAGATGATGATAGATTTTGACAGGAGTCCCGAGAGTTTTACCAGGAGCAGCGACGTAGGTGGGCAGAAAAGGATGCTAGTAGCGAAGACGATGACCATTGACCACCTTGAACTATTTTGTGAGTTTCGATGCACATCCTTTACTGCTTATGCTGTCTCTACTTAGATTTTTAGTTTGGTTAGTGCTATTTTGTTTGCATCTTTTCATATATCATAACATTGCATTTTTATATCATCTAGCGTAATACAATTGAACATTGGTCGGATCATGATATTCCTTTGTGCCTATTTGATAAGAACCCTATTTCACTTCTAACACGGTCTATAGGTCTGAGGTATCCAA
The DNA here is from genome assembly GCA_025175895.1 of Wurfbainia villosa. NCBI lineage: Eukaryota > Viridiplantae > Streptophyta > Magnoliopsida > Zingiberales > Zingiberaceae > Wurfbainia > Wurfbainia villosa. Next base: position 44,103,788 of record CM045988.1, on the reverse strand, counting down.
AAAATGATTTAAATCCCCCATATCGGACGAGTACTCGATTTTCCATTGGAGACTTGCCTGCACAACTTGGTTACTGGAGAAACACTTTCACTAGAAGTATTATTGAAAAAAAAAACTGGAATTGTTTTCAATCACCCCTTTGAGACCAAGTAGTTATTGGGGAAACACTTAAAAGGTGCCCCTTTGAGACTAACTAGTTACTGGGGAAATGCTCTCTATAAATTCCTTCCCTTCTTTCTTCTTAGAAAGTGCTCCTTTGAGACCTTTTGTTGATAGGTAAGGATGATCCATTCATTAAGACAGGTAAGTGCCTCTATACCGGAAATAAGAATGTTCTACGATAGAAGGGATGTCAAATCTGGATTGTTGTCCAATGACTTTAGTCCAACTTTTCACGTGCACTATATAGGGATCTTTCAAGCTTGGCAACTAGGAATGATTTGAAAAGATTAAGATCAGATTGTATACCTCTGGATGGTGTCTAGCATTTCCACAATTAAGTTGTCTTTTGAGTTTTCTTTGCTCGAGGACAAGCAAAAGTTTAGGACTAGGGGATTTTGACGTGTGTAAATCATGCTATATTTTCACTACTCCATATGCATGCATTTTATCTCATTTCATGTCCTAGGCATGTATTTTATCATGATTTAGTTAAGTTTAGCATATTTTGGACGAAGAGACTGCTTTTGGGTGTTTTTCATGTTAACAGGGCGAAGAAGCAGGCGTATCAAAACAACACAGGCGTGTTATCAGTGACACGTCCGTGTCAGGAGTTCCAGCGCTCAACACACCCTAGTTCAGCCTTCGACACACCCCGTTCAAAGCGCTGACACGGCCGACGTATCAAAACAACACAGGCGTGTTATCAGTGACACGTCCGTGTCAGGAGTTCCAGCGCTCAACATGCCCCAGTTCAGCCTTCGACACGCCCCGTTCAAGCATGACACGGTCGGTGGGAAATGCGCGACACGCCTGTGCCCTCATTTGGCATGGGCGTGTTGTCCTGATTCCAGATTTCCTTTTCTGCGAGCAACTCGACGAAGCCGCGATCTTCGTCTCAATTAAAGGAAAATCTTTTGCCTTAATTAAAGAGGAGGCCAAGGCTATAAAAGAGGAGATATTCTAACCCTAAAAAAAGGACGACGGAGGGTCAAAAGGACGACAGAAGAAGGAAGGAGTCGACGACAGAGGAACACAGATGACACTAAGTATCGTAATTTCTTTCTCTAGCAATTCTTGTTCGACCATGGAGTAGTGTCTTGTAATCTTAGGATGGGGGAGTAGCCCTTGACGATTTATGATGGATGATGTAATCTATACTACTTGAATTATTGTTTGTTTTGATCTGTTTTTGGATTCTTATTGATAAATCTAAGGAGCTAAGGGGAAGTACCTAACAGTGAACCCAAGTTCCCGAAACCCAGAACCAACTAGCGATAAACTTCTGTCAAGTAGCGGTAGTGTATCTATGAGGGCTTCATGGTCTCGTGGACAGTCCCCTTAGTGATTATGGTCCGTGTACAAACCTATCGTGAAAAGGAAATTTAGACTCTAAAGGAACTCTTATGGACTTAATGGATCTATCAAATCCAGTTTTTACCAAGTAACGGAGGTAAGACTAGGGAGGTTTGCGGGGGTCTCGTGACAGGTCCCCTTAGATGATTATGATCTCCTACGCTCGAATACCGTGACAAGTAAATTGAGTTTGATATGTACAGTTAGCGTAGACCTCGAAAGGGGCCGTTGATTTACCTTAGGATAGGTTCCATCAAAACAACTCTAATAGGGGTAGGAAAGAATTAAATCACCTTATAAATCATCGACGTGGTGAAACCCATATCCTGAGATTCTCCTCAATTATTGACTTTTAGCTCGTTCTTCTCATTTGTTGTTCTTGACTGCTCAGTTTCTTTGCTTAATCCACAAATTGATTGACTAGATAACTTGGTATCATGATCATTCGATAATTGTCCCAATCCCTGTGGGATCGATATTTTTATTATTTGACGACAACCGTGCACTTGCGGAAAATAACACATCAGGAGACCACGTCGCCAGCATGCATGCAAATGACATTAATGCTCTATCACACAAATAGACATCCACCACAGACTCTCTATTCTACAGAGAGTCATAACAATCTGATCTAAGAAATCTCTATCCTGTAGAGAGGCGTACTCAACTTATCATAGCACTCTCTATATTGTAGAGAGTCGTACTTACTGATCGACGTACTCTCTATCCTGTAGAGAGTCGTACTCAACTGGTTATAACAAGCTAGGACCACCGGTCTATAGCGACATACTAAGTATAATTCACCTGATCATTTACACAATACATGGTCGGTGGTAAACATGCAACCTAAGCGACAAAGTCTGTGGTATCACTCTTCATACCGTTCCCACCAGTATAAATATCTCAAATCTCTGTACATTCGAGTATCACCAGGATGCATAGCAAATTACGAATGATGTGCCTCATGTAGCAACTCTTTCTTAAGTGGATGCGTGTCCAGAACACATATCCATATTAGAGATGAAAAATTATCTTCTCATAAGAAAAGTCCATCTACCATCAAAAATCCACTCCACCACACCCTCTGTAAGTGCATGGAAGACTATAGCGACCAATCTCACTTGTTGCAATTGTTCGTGTTCCAACAACTCTATAGTAGCTACCCAATAGCTAGTTAAATTCAATGAGCACCTTTGCTCCATACATCCATAAATCCAAATAATAACTACTAAAGCCACGTCATGTATATGACAACCTATCTCGTAGTTTCTTAACTGTCATAAGCATAAAATACGCCTCATTCAACTGCATTAGAAATCGCTCCGTTCCCAGAAACAAAGCATCCGCGTATCACATCCTTTCATCCACCTCGGAAGGAATAACTAATACCCGTGCACAAATTAACCACCATCTAGGTCCTGTAAACTGGTTTCACCAGCTTCCGACTAAGTGATTTCCATCATCACCTTTGTCAAACAAGTCTGTGGTATAGTAATGCCAAACATTCTATCCACATCTATAGAATTAACCAAATCATACAAGGCAAACCACCATCTACGTGTTGGGTTTCCGGCACCACGGCGTGTGTGTGTTCGATCATGTTTCGTAAACATGAGCACAGCGGAAGCAATTAAAAATAATAAATCTATATTTATTACAACACACACAACACACGCATGCATATTACAACAAGTGTAGACATAACCGTAAATTAAAATTTGCAATAAAAGAAATTTATCTACGTTATACCTTTCGTATGACGTGTAGCGGGAACAGCATCAACCGGAACGATCCTCGTAAGAATCGTCTCTATCCGTATCCACGCCGAGTTCCTCGGGATGACTTCGCTAAGTCACGAGCTTCGTCTTCGTACGGGTTACTAGCCTCGTGTTGAAGACGACGTGATCGAGAGATGATCACGATCCGAATCCAAATTCGGATCCTAAAACGAGTTCTCAAAACTCGCTTCTCCGGAGAGGTATTCGTCAACCGTTTGACGAATCCTTCGTCCCCCACCTCAGAGGATTACCGGAGATCAAATCCCCGATAAGTTAGCCGCTGTCGGAGCACTAACCGTCGTCCAAACGACGCTCCGACAACAAAGAAACAAGCTGTCCAGAAAAACTGGACAGCTTTTGGTGGAGGAATAGAGGCCGGCTAAGGAAAGATGGAAGCTCACCATATCACCGAACCCAAAGGAGATCGCCGGAGGGTCGCCGGAGGTTCTCCGACTGAAGCTTGGACGCCGGCAAAGACTTGGACGGCAGCACACAAGCTAGGCGGCGGCAGCTTTAGGGTTGGCGCCAATTAACTCCAAGGTGGAGGTGGGCGGCAACTCAAGGGGGCTAGGGTTTTTATTAGGGCTTAATTATCCCTTAAGCCCTCTTTTATAGAGAACTACTTCTCTTAATAGTTATTGGATCATAACCATTAGGCCCGTTAACCCGCTCCATTAGGATAAGTTAAAATAAACCAAACCATGATGGTTTATTTTAAGTTAAAACGAACCGAACCAACTTTTGGTTCATTCGTTTAAAATAAACCAAACCCTTTGGTTTATTCTCATCCATTGGATTAGAACCAAACCATTTTGGTCCATCCATTATGTCTTCATAAGACACGGCCTATCCACGCTTCCATTGCGACTGAAACAATTTCATGCTCGCTTTATGTTTGGTCCAACCAAACATAGTTCTCTCGGTCTGAGAATCCCATTCTCAAGCTCGTTTTAAATCCTTTGGATTACACTCGTTGTGCGTGTGACCAAATAGGTTCTCGGTTTATGTTGGCCGTCTATAATTAACCATTAATTATAGAACGATCATGAGTGACACCTAGTAGTACATCATGATCCCCAATTAACCGAAAAGATCAACGGTTGATCCAGAACTATTTCTGAAACCCTTCAGTAGCTCGAATGAATCGTGCCCCATTCCCTTCACTCATCTTATACCCACTTGGTTCAGGACATGATCTATAGTGTCAGTCCCCACTAGGCTGACTACGTCACACCTAGCCCAAGTATCATTTCCTCGTCCTACGGATTCTAGTTACTCCACATGTATCGAAGAGTACCTTACTCTAAACATGTAATGCTTTGGCCAAAGACTTTAGTAACAATCCGACGAGAGGCCATGGGTATACATCTCCTCGCAAGGAGTGGTGAATCCTTTATAGGCTATTCAAACACCTCCGATTACTTCGACTTATACCCAATCATCCCGGGTCCACATCTTCTTAGAGATGTTTGCTTAAGATGTCAAAGCATAAGTCTCCATGATCAAGATGACTTGAATACCGCAAGTCAAAGGAACCTCGCACTTATGCCACAGTAAGAACTTCATTGACATATCTATATATGCAGAGAACCATATGAAGTCTTACGGCTGGTCACTCCAATGAACTAGTTACCATAACTAGCATCCACGATTAACTCCGGACATCACTATGTCTCCAGCCAGTGAGAATCAGCTGCTTGGATACACCAAGGAGTATACCTCGTGCTAGTCTCGACAGAATTGATGGTGTCCAAATTCATCAATTCATCGACTAGGGATAATTCCAATACATCACAATTACACATGTAGAGATACTCACTAGTTGTGATCCAATCACAAATTCTCTCATGCTGTGAATCGTATCGTGGACATTCAGTAAATGAGTTTAAGATCCAGTCAAATACATAAAACATGTATACTCAAATAGTGAATCTTCATTTATCATATAAATGGTTCATACATAAGGCGATTGCCTTAGGACATCTCTCATATATTACTAACACTACGGTGGTTAAGTGCGCAACTCCAACTACCACAATCAACAGTGGCTAAGTTACGCAACTCTAACAACCACAAACTGATCCAATTGTGTCCAAAATACACGATTTCTCAAATCCATGGACGACTAAATCATTTTAATAGTCTAACAACTTAATCAAAACTCATCAAATTCATACCAAGTATGAAATTATCGTCTCTACACACCTGCATCCCCTTTACTCTAAGCTAATGATGTATTAATCATCACAACGACAATGATAATTATATGACACCATGATCCAGTCGTAAATCGATCCTAGAGTATACATAGGTGTTCTTATCTGATCTAAATAGATCATCTATCCACAATGAAGGATATGTACTTTCAACAACTATCGCATTTCATCATCGATAATCGATGCATAATTTCAAAGGTTCATCTCTCTTTAACAAAGAGTTCTGGATCCTCTTTAGAAGAAATACTGGAATAGATAAATATCTCATCCAACATCTCCTATTATCGCAACTTACGTTCTTTTAGTTTCCATAGTGTTTAGTTACACTTATACTAGTCAAATTATCACCCGGTATGGGATCTTTGATATCTGAACTATTTCCGTAATCATTTCAATCGCACACTCCACTTTCCTATGTAGCGGCAAGCCTAGGGGTTCATTCGAAATTACATCCGAATGCTCTCGAATTATACACACATTTGGGAGACATAATCATGTCATACTTCCAACAATTTGACTATTCGTAAAGATATGTTTACAGTAAAGATATGTCTATCCAAGTCTAAGGCATCTCTTGACTTCTTAATTGTTGATCCACATCTCACCTGACGGTAGAGATACCACCGACCTATAAGTCGATGTAAAGGAACCCTTCTTATTCGTACTAAAAAAATGTTCTAGACAAAGATATCTGTAAACTACAAGAATCTCTCAATATATTATCCCAGAGGGTAAATTAAAGTAATACCTTGAACGATTAATTATCTTCCAATCTGATCCAAAGGTTCCACGCAGGTCTCGACCTTTCTCCGAAGAGAACAAGATCAAATCCAACAGTCCGCGACAAACGGTCGCATTTCTACGACAAATGAACCAGGGATTTTCCTAGATCATCTAATCCCACCACTTAATCCTACGAGCTACAACTGTAGAATACCGAATAGATACGACCCTCGTCGTATACTCTCTCCTCTGTACAAAGCAAATCACATCTGGGGGGTAACTGTTGTTGTTGTCTACATGAGTCTCCTATTATGTCTTCTGCTGATACTGCTGCGTAAATCACTTCCCTTGAAGGGAAGTATCACGGAACTCTAACCATGCCTAAGGTAGTAGGTCTCCGCTGATGAGATAACCCAATCTTCTGTGCTGATCTCTACTGTCGAGACGGTGCATCATCCTCCCGGAACACCATTGATAGTCTTCAACTGAGTCTTCAAAGTATAGCTCCTCAAATGTACTGGTTGCTTACAATAGCAACAGATGAACTGATCCAACAGATAATCTGGCTTCGCATGTCTTCGTGATCCACACTACACGTACATAATCCCCTCGGAGTCTTTATTTTGATTTCGCTGATGTGCATGAGAACATCCTGATGATCTGTGGTTGGTCTTCTATAATCGGAAAATAGCTCAAAGCCTATGACTCTGATCTTACTCCTTTTATCCAACAGTCGGAGACTTCTGACTCTAATTAGTTGACCTGAAATATCTACTTACCGATCTCCAACTCTGAAACAATTGTACAGAGCCATTTCTATGCTCCTGACTCAATCCAATGTCTTCCGAGAAGATTTGATAGAAGATCCAATCATCTTAATCCAACAGTAAGCCAACAACCATGGGTGGCTTAAAACATCCATTCACATCTTGAGCTATTAGGTGAGCATAAACTCTGCAAGTCTAATGACTCTGCATGGTATTTCCGTTATAGATGATCACCCTACTTGAAGCTCAAGAATTTCTTACAATGTGTCACACGAAGTGACGCGGGGAATTACTCTCCCTCAACATCACTAAACCATGATCAAGTGATGTTTTATTCCCCTACAATGTTATTTTCTGCATTTACCATCAAGTATCATCTTGATCCTAATAATGGTATGCAAGTAACTCTACCTTCTCTGTATAATACAAGTTAAGTACTCAAAAGTAATTTCAAAGTTATACAACCCAGGACGAACAACTCAGAAATGAAAATCCCTATGAAACACCGTAAACTAGCCCTCCTTTTGCTGTAGCAATAAAAGTATACACACCTAGTCCATTACCCCATGGGTAATGATCTGACTAACCCCACTTAGTAAAAATCCCTAAGACTATAGTCTTTGATTTCCACAAGAAATGTGACGACTTGACCCCTATTTTTTGAATCGATATCAGTCGGCTCTCAAAGGTAAATTACCATTTCGACACAGGTTCAAGACTCACAGACTCAATAGGTCGTTCTCTTGGTCAACTCATACCATGGTTACGAACAATAACCAACACACAACAAGTTATTCCCTGTTATATACACTAAATGCATAGTCAACCAAAATCGGGAGTATAAACACTAAAGGTAACTCCGGTTGGTCGCCTCGGTGGACGACCCCTACTACGAGTCTGCACAGGTGTCATAACTCTGACTGTAAACACCTATTGATCAAGTTTAGATAAACATCTAACAAAGTATAAGTTATCAAGGATTCTTACCTCATGCTTCTTGAAGCTCAGGCCGTTGTCAGTCTCATCTCAGAAAACCAAATCCGAAACAAATCGACTCTCGAGAATCCAAGACTCGACACAAAAACACATTGTATGGCATCGCAGAACCTTCGGCTATGATACAACTAAAGTTGTCACGCCCCGAGAGTATGTCGTGCCGAAAAGCAAACGGACGACATCTCCCTTATACGTGACAACATATCGTGTTAATATAAGGACCTTGGGCCCCACAATAAACATAAACATAAACATATAAAAGTAAATACCACAAATACATAAAACACAGTGGAAACATAATACAACAATATCACAAACTACACACAGTGCATACTGGTATGACTAACACCAAACACAGAAACACCATAACAAAATCAGAAAAAAAAAAGAAAGGTACAACATTAACATCGTCCAATCACTACTAAACTTCACATAAACCAAATCCAACGATAACCCAAAACCCCGGACTCTCGGAGTTGAGATGAGACGATGCCAGCTAGCGGTGCTCCAAGTCCATCACGAAGTCGGCTACCTGTTACCTGGGCGACAGAAAAACCCAGAGTCCGTGGTGGTGAGTAAAACTCAACAGGTAATAGGAAAAACATGTATATATCAAATATCACATGTAATTCAACAGAAAAATCTACAGGTACATCAGGTAAATATCATCATGATAAATATATACATGCATATACCTTCTAACCAAATGAATAATGTAAAATGCAGACATACCTGAAAGTCTACTACGCTACACCTATCCAACCTGGGCACATATCCACAATATATGTATATATCATAGGAAATCTGGTCTAAACCATACAACATCATAAATACCGGTCAAAGGTATCTAATGGTCCGACCAACAAGTATACAGGTATCTTACACAACTATATAACGAATGCGAGTAGCATGTATGAAGATAATGTACAATCAAATGCAACAAGCATAGTACAATCAAATGCAACATCACAATAAGTATATATATATATATAGACTGCATCTATATATATATACTAATCACAATCATCCATATATATATATATATATATATATATATATATATATATATATATATCTATATATATATATATATATATATATATATATATATATATATATATATATATATATATATATATATATATATATATATATACATGCATATATGTATATATATGACAATATGCAAAAATGTCATAAGTCACAGCAATGCAGCATGCATGGTCATGCTGGCTCACCCTAAAGCTACCACGACCCCAGTGTGGCCTCGGTGGCTCGAGCATGACAACTGTCCCAACTCAACACCAACCACTACTCTCGAGTGGCCGAGTGGGCAGTATGATCGAGTAGCATATAAGCGTGAAAAGCAAGCTACACGATGAGGGTCCCTACTGTTGGTCACTCCGACAGTCACTACCCATGAGTGGTCGAGTGCCACACACGTAGGACTACGACACGCAAATCCAACTATCACCGTCTATAGTGGTAGAGTGCAGCACCATAATGCTCTGTCCTCACACCGGTTACTTCTCCTATGAGTAACTATGGAGGCAGGATGACTGACGACCCTCTCAACCATAAGGGAGACCACATCGCTAGCGTGCATGCAAATGACATGAATGCTGTCACACAAATAGACATGCACCACAGACTCTCTATTTTACATAGAGTCATAACAATCTGATCTACGCACTTTCTATTATGCAGAGAGTCATACTCAACTGATCATAGCACTCTCTATCCTGTAGAGAGTCATACTTACTGATCGACGCACTCTCTATCCTGTAGAGAGTCGTACTCAACAAGTTATAACAAGTCAGGACCACCGGTCCGTAGCGACATGTTAAGTACAATTCACCTGACCATTTACACAATACATGGTCGGTGCTAAACATGCAACCTAAGGGTATTAAAATTAACCCTAGGTTTAAGATATTATCTACCCACGGATGACCTTTTTGCCCAATTTACAATCAGGTCATCATCCGGACTTTACTATTTGCATTTAACTAAACAAATTCTAGGTTACTTACATCACATATATAACTCCTTATCATTATGAAGTGAAACCTGATAATAGCAATAGAGTTTAATAGCCAAAGATAAGGTATCAAGCGCAAGAGTAAATAAGATCAGAGTCAAGGTAACATGATCATATAAGATGATCACGTATCTAAATCTGCATGCATTAAAATTACCTGACCAGGATAGAAAATTACCCACCTGTTAAATAGCTCGTGCTAATGAAATCTTCACGGTCCTGTCTCGTATCCATGTCCTGCACATATCAAGTATTATGATTAAGTGCAAGCATACAACGAATAATCGAATTGAATATTACATCGACTTCGTATCCTGATCAACTAAATTGATCTAGTTATCCAATTAACCTAATCAATCCTCCATATTAATCCCTATTACACATCCAAATAATCTAATATTATAAGATGAACCAACTCATATATCTGCATGCATCCGTAAACATCCACATTTGAACGTACCTTACATCGCATCAATTCCCATAGCTTATCTGGAAGAACAATCCTCTTCCATAGTCATCCGGCTTCTTGATTCACCGTTGAAGTGGCAATCTATCACAACAAGATGAATTCAACCATAGCCTCCACCTAACATCACAACCAAAACCATTGTGACTTAATCATGTACACTTCATCATCCAACATCCGAAAACCTTACCTCCTACTGATTTAATTGCTCACAACCTATTCGGATAGATCAGAGCCACTGCCCACAAACTATTTAGAAGGTAAACCAACTTCCAATCTAGTTAATACTGCAACCAACCTCCAAATTCTATACACCAATGAAGCAAAAGGGATAACAAGGATTGCCAATAGACTTACCAAAAAATTAGGGCATATTGATTATAAGAACCCACTGATCGATCCACAGATCTGAACATCGAAGCACAATGACCGCGATCATTGGTTGCAAAGAAAGGCAGGCGATCAACGAGGTTGAGCCATCGGTGGCTTGTGTTGGGTTTCCGGCACCGCGGCGTGTGTGTTCGATCATGTTTCGTAAACATGAGCACAGCGGAAGCAATTAAAATAATAAATCTATATTTATTACAACACACACAACACACGCATGCATATTACAACAAGTGTAGACATAACCGTAAATTAAAATTTGCAATAAAAGAAATTATCTACGTTATACCTTTCGTATGACGTGTAGCGGGAACGGCATCAACCGGAACGTTCCTCGTAAGAATCGTCTCTATCCGTATCCACGCCGAGCTCCTCGGGATGACTTCGCTAAGTCACGAGCTTCGTCTTCGTACGGGTTACTAGCCTCGTGATGAAGACGACGTGATCGAGAGATGATCACGATCCGAATCCAAATTCGGATCCTAAAACGAGTTCTCAAAACTCGCTTCTCCGGAGAGGTATTCGTCAACCAATTGACGAATCCTTCGTCCTCCACCTCAGAGGATTACCGGAGATCAAATCCCCGGTAAGTTAGGCGCTATCGGAGCACTAACCGTCGTCCAAACGACGCTCCGACAACAAAGAAACAAGCTGTCCAGAAAAACTGGACAGCTTTTGGTGGAGGAATAGAGGCCGGCCAAGGAGAGATGGAGGCTCACCTTATACGTATTGCTAGGTTCATAAATTTGAAAGCAGTGCCTTTACGACAATAGCTTGAATGGCACAAGCTGGCGGCACAAAAAGGTTGTTGGCGGTGAATTCACCAGAAATTGCTTAGAAAAACTTTGTGTTGGGCGGCCAACTCAAGAGGCTAGGGTTTTGGAAGCAGGTTAGGGCTTAACAATCCATAAGCCCTCTTTTATGAGAACTAATTCTCTTAATGGTTATTGGATCATAACCATTAGGCCCGTTAACCGCTCCATTAGGATAAGTTAAAATAAACCAAACCATGATGGTTTATTTTAAGTTAAAAGCGAACGAACCAACTTTTGGTTCATTCGTTTAAAATAAACCAAACCCTTTGGTTTATTCTCATCCATTGGATTAGAACCAAACCATTTTGGTCCATCCATTATGTCTTCATAAGACACGGCCCATCACGCTTCCATTGCGGTGAAACAATTTCATGCTCGCTTTATGTTTGGTCGACCAAACATAGTTTCTCTCGATGCGAGAATCCCATTCTCAAGCTCGTTTTAAATCCTTTGGATTACACTCGTTGTGCGTGTGACCAAATAGGTTCTCGGTTTATGTTGGCCGTCTATAATTAACCATTAATTATAGAGCGATCATGAGTGGCACCTAGTAGTACATCATGATCCCCAATTAGCAGAAAAGATCAGCGGTTGATCGAACTATTTACGAAACCCTTGATGCTTCGAATGAATCGTGCCCCATTCCCTTCACTCATCTTATACCCACTTGGTTGAGGACATGGTCTATAGTGCCGATCCCACTAAGGTGACTCGTCACACTAGCCCAAGTATCATTTCCTCGTCCTCACAGTTCTAGTTACTCCACATGTATCGAAGAGTACCTTACTCTAAACATGTAATGCTTTGGCAAGACTTTAGTAACAATCAGACGAGAGGCCATGGGTATACATCTCCTCGCAAGGAGTGGTGAATCCTTTATAGGCTATTCAAACACCTTCGATCACTTGACTTATACCCAATCATCCGGGTCCACATCTCCTTAGAGATGTTTGCTTAAGATGTCAAAGCATAAGTCTCCATGATCAAGATGACTTGAATACATAAGTCGAAGGAACATCGCACTTAAGCCCACGAAGAACTTCATTGACATATCTATATATGCGAGAGAACCATATGAAGTCTTACGGTGGTCACTCCAATGAACTAGTTACCATAACTAGCATCCACGATTAACTCAGGACATCACTATGTCTCGGCCCGGTGAGAATCGGTTGCTTGGATACACCAAGGTATACCTCGTGCTAGTCTCGCGAATTGATGGTGTCGAATCCATCGATTCATCGACTAGGATAATTAGATACATCACAATTACACATGTAGAGATACTCACTAGTTGTGATCAATCACAAATTCTCTCATCTTTGTGAATCGTATCGTGGACATTGATAAATGAGTTTAAGATCAATCAAATACATAAAACATGTATACTCGAATAGTGAATCTTCATTTATCATATAAATGGTTCATACATAAAGCGATTGCCTTAGGACATCTCTCATATATTACTAACGGACTCCGCTTGGCCTAATGCCAATCGCTACGGTATCGATACCATAAGCTCGAACATGACCCTCGAGCTTACTTTGAGGTAATGCACTTAGTCAAGGATCGCTAAGTTCCTTTTAGTGGGAATTTTCTCGATTTGTATTTCGTTCCTACTGATGATCTCTCTGATAAGATGATAGCGGCGAAGCACATGTTTGGATCATTGATGAGACCACATCAAGTTCAGAGATGAACTTCTTGATCCAAACCGCTTCCTTCTTTGCTTCCCAAAGGCTGCGTGTATTACGCCTTAGTGGCGAGAATCCGCTATAGTGTCAAGCTTGGAACCTTTCCAACTTATTGCGCCTCCATTCGGTGAATACATACCCGACTTGAGACATGGAATCATCCTTATGCATGCAGGTAACATCCGTATACCCACGTATCACCATGTACCCTTCTCCGTATATTAGGAACACATCCTTAGTTCTTCTCAAGTACTTAAGGATCGTCTTAACAGCCGCCCAATGATCCATTCCTGGATCGGACTGGTATCTGCTCGTGACACTCAGAGCATACGATACATCGGGCCTCGTACATAACATAACATACATGATAGATCCTATTGCGGATGCATAGGGAATCTTACTCATGCAAATCCTCTAATCTTCTGTGCGCGGACACATAGACTTCGAAAGGTGTACCCCATGCCTGATGGGTAGGAAACCTTTCTTGGATTCCGACATGCTAAACCTCTTTAGCACTCGGTCTATATATGTAGACTGCGAAAGACCAAGCAACCGTTTCGATCTATCTCTATAGATCTTAATCCCGAGGATGTAGGTTGCTTCTCCCAGGTCTTTCATGGAGAATGTCTTGGATAACCAAACCTTCACTGACTGTAAGATTGAAACATCGTTTCCTATAAGTAGTATGTCATCGACATACAATACTAGGAATACGACTGCACTCCCACTAACCTTCTTGTACACACAAGGTTCGTCTGGATTTTGTGAGAAATCAAATCTTTTGATTATCTCATCAAAACGGATATTCCAGCTCCTGGATGCTTGCTTCAATCCATAAATGGATCGTCGCAATTTGCATACCTTGGTTTTATCAACCGATGTGAAACCCTCAGGCTGTATCATATACACGTACTCGGCGGGTTTCCATTAAGGAAAGCTTTTCACATCCATCTGCCATATCTCATAATCATAATGAGCCGCTATGGCGAGAGCATCCGAATGGATTTAAGCATAGCTACTGGGAATAGGTTTTTCGTAATCAACACCTTGTTTTTGGCGATATCCTTTCGCCACCAATTCTAGCCTTATAGGTAATCACATTACCATCCATGTCGGTTTCTTCTTGAAAACCCACTTGCACCCTATAGGCTTTATCCTTGGTGGGTCAACCAAGTTCCAAACTTGGTTTTCATACATGGAATCCATTTCCGACTTCATGGCACCAAGCCACTTATCCCTTCTGAACTTCGGCACTTCTTCATAAGCTGGTAGGCTCCTCATCATCAATGAGTAACACGTCGTTCGATTAAGAGAAATCCATATCTCTCGGGAATATTGCGTGTTCTACGGATCTACGAAGATGTGGTGTTACAATAGGTCCAGCCGATTGCTCATCACTATGAGTTGTCGGCTGTTGTGCTTCACCAGGTATCTCATTAATGTCTATTTGAGTCTCTCGAGCCTCCTCAAGCTCGATGACACTCCCACTGTTTTCTTGCAAGAGAAACTCTTTCTCTAGAAACACAGCATGCCTTGAAACAAACACCTTTTGTTCCACAGGATGATAGAATTGGTAACCCCTTGTTTCCTTAGGGTATCCAATAAATAGACATTTATCAGACTTAGCA
Organism: Wurfbainia villosa; assembly: GCA_025175895.1. Classification (NCBI taxonomy): domain Eukaryota; kingdom Viridiplantae; phylum Streptophyta; class Magnoliopsida; order Zingiberales; family Zingiberaceae; genus Wurfbainia; species Wurfbainia villosa. The sequence continues at coordinate 44,088,762 of CM045988.1, read as the reverse complement.
TCCAATTTATGCGTCTGTCACGCATAAGCAGGACAACCCCATATCTTCAAGTAAGATACATGAGGTTTCTTACTATTCCATATCTCATATGGAGTAGTTGAGACTACCTTGGTAGGCATTCTGTTTAACAAGTAAACAGCTATCTGAAGTGCATAGCCCCAAAAGGACTTGGGAAGAGTTGCATGATTCATCATTGACCTGACCATGTCCAACAAGGTCCGGTTACGCCTCTCAGATACACCATTATGCTGTGGTGTATAGGGCGGAGTCCATTGAGACAATATGCCATTGTCGCTTTAGATAATCAAGAAACTCTTGACTAAAGTATTCACCACCTCGATCCGATCGAAGTATTTTAATACTCTTGTCATGTTGTTTCTCTACTTCATTTCTGAATTCTTTGAACCTTTCAAAGGCTTCAGACTAGTGTTTCATCAAGAACACATACCCAAACCGTGAGTGATCATCGGTGAAGGTAATGAAGTAGCTATAGCCTCCTAATGCTTGAGTTGACATAGGTCCACATACATCAGTATGTATTAGACCTAGTAACTCTCCCACTCGTTCACCTTTTCGGTAAAGGTAACTTAGTCATCTTGCCTTTTAAGCATGATTCGCATGTATCGTATGAATCCAATTCAAACGATTCCAGAATTCCACATCGGTGTAATTAGGACATGCGTTTCTTGCTTATATGGCCAAGACGACAATGCCACATATAGGAGTCTATTTGATTATCCTTTTCGAGCACGCGTGTTGCTCGCTTCCGATATTGAAAAAATGTCCTGGATCGTCCAGCGTATAAATGCACCATTGCTTAAAGTTCCAGTCCCATAAAGAACTCCATTCAAAGTTATGTAACAATAATTGTTACTAAAAGTCAAATGGTACCCATTTCTATTTAAAATAGAAATGATGTTCTTTATCAACGAAGGAACATAAAAGCAATTGTCCAGTTCTAAGACAAGTCCTATAGGGAGTTCCAACAAATCCGTTCCGATGGCGAGTGCAACCTTTGCTCCATTCCCAACACGTAAATTTGACTCTCCTTGGACGAGTCTTCTTCTATTCCTTAGCCCATGTATGTCATTACATATATGTGAGCCACACCCAGTATCAAATACCCAAGTGTCTGAGGAAATAGAATGACAATCAATAAAGAAGATTTCTGAAGAAGATGGGGCATCCGATGCCTTATCCTTCTTCACGGACTCAAGATAAATCTTGCACTTTCTTCACAAATGGCTCTCCTTGCCATAATGATGGCAAGTTTCCTTTTGTGCTAGTTCTACCTTCTTAGCCCTTCTCTTCTTCCCCTTCTGTTGTTCCTTTGACTCCCTCTTAGAACCTTTCTTCGAGGAATCAACTAACAACACCTCCCCTCCTCATGCTTCTCGAAGACTCCACAGTCTTGACGATTGGCGATACCAGATGAACCTCCTAGCATCTCAGAGGTGAAGAGGAGCTTTGAGACTTAGAACCTTTCGAATCTCACTTGCTCATCAACCAACTCACAAAGATGAAGGACTACGATATGAGCATCCATATGCTCATGCTGCTTTCGTAGCTTGGGTTCCATCGCGGCTAACATGATGCAACTCATTTGTTCAGAATCACTCACATGTTTCTGATAGGCCAACAATTGGTCGAGTTGCATCGTCACTAGGATGCGGGAAGAGCGCTTGAGGACATTTGCAAGCTTTTCAACCTTGAGAACAATTCTCAAGCTTCTAAGCGATCCAAGCTCGGCCCGGTCAATTTATTGAATCAAAATGGAGCATATTCAAAGACATCATGATCAATCTTAGAAATACAAAGCGAGCATATATGAGAAAGATGATTTTAAAATGCATCAATATACATTTATAAATCCCATTCATTTTTGAATTTCAAAAACCCCAAAATCACTTCGGGAGATCGTAGGTCCATCTCCGAATGGGCTGATATCCATCATAGTTATGAACAACCTTGGAGAGAGTCCAACAAGCCATTCATAACTACGACGGTAGGTATCATCTATACCGATTGCATATCCCGTATATGCAACTATCACAATGTGCTATCAACTAATTGAATGTTCACACATACATCGGGTTGTTAACACATTAACAAGTATGCATCATATGCATAGCACCCAACTTCACCTCCCTTTACATCGACCTTGGAGAGAGTCCAACAAGCCGATGCTCCAGGTTAAAGCCAACCCATTCATCAGGACATAGTTTTAATATGGTTAGAGCGCATTCAACCAATTAGCCCAGCTTGGAGAGAGTCCAACAACCAAAGCTAACGATTGACCTCTGACTCTTACCATATTAGTATTAAACTATTCCATGGTTTGAACATATTCAGGTTAGAGCCTGTCTTGGAGAGAGTCCAACAACCCAAACTAGAAAAAGATCTCTGTTTCTAACCATATTAATGGAAGGTGTAGGCTTTAATATTGATTAAGGGTTTTTATGTCTCATCCTCTTTGCATGCAAATAACTATTATCTACATGGCATGACATACATGGCATACATCTACATGTCACGACACGCATGACATAATGTTATGCATCTAATGCAATTACATGGCATACAATTATGTCATGTATATATAATTTCCTTATATGTCATAACTATTTATGGAAATAAAATATGTTTAAGATTTGATTCTCCAAATCAAATCATAATTAAATTAGGAAACAAATTTCCAAATCTAATCACATATTTTATTCATGGAATTATTTGATTAAGGAAAATCTATTTAGGAAACCAATTTCCTAAATCATTAAAACTACTTATGGAAATAAAATATTTTAAGATTTGATTTCCCAAATCAAATCATGATTAAATTAGGAAACAAATTTCCAGAATCTAATCAAATATTTTATTTATGGAAAATATCAATTTCCATAAATATTTCCAACTTTCCAAAAGTGGAAGATTTCCATAAATACTTCTAGACTTTCCAAAATTGAAAAATTTCCATAAATACTTCTAAATTTCCAAAATTTAGAAAATTTCCAGAAATACATTATGACTATCAAAACCATTTTACGATTATGTGAAACACAACTGGGCTCGATACCACTTTGTTGGGTTTAAGACCATGGCGTGTGTGTGTTCGATCATGTTTAAATAAACATGAGCACAATGAAGCAATTAAAATAATAAATCTATATTTATTACAACACACACAACACACGATGCATATTACAACAAGTGTAGACATAACCTGTAAATTAAAATTTGCAATAAAAGAAATTTATCTACGTTATACCTTCGTATGACGTAGCGGAACGCATCAACCGAACGATCCTCGTAAGAATCGCCTCTATCCGATCCACGCCGAGCCCTCGATGACTTCGCTAAGTCACGAGCTTCGCCTTCGACGGGTTACTAGCCTCGTGTTGAAGACGACGTGATCGAGAGATGATCACGATCCGAATCCAAATTCGGATCCTAAACGAAGTTCTCAAACTCGCTTCCGGAGAGGTATTCGCCAACCGCTTGACGAATCCTTCGCCCCTCCACTCAGAGGATTACCGGAGATCAAATCCCGTAAGTTAGCCGCTGTCGGAGCACTAACCGCCGCCCAAACGACGCCCGACAACAAAGAAACAAGCTGTCCAGAAAACTGACAGCTGGTGGAGGAATAGAGGCCCGCCAAGGAAAGATGGAAGCTCACCTTATCACCGAACCCAAAGGAGATCACCGAGGGTCGCCGGAGGTTCACCGCTGAAGCTTGGACGCCGCAAAGACTTGACGGCAGCAACAAGCTGGGCGCGGCAGTTTAGGGTTGGCGCCAATTAACTCCAAGGTGGAGGTGGGCGGCAACTCAAGGGGGCTAGGGTTTTGATTAGGGCTTAATTATCCCTTAAGCCCTTTTATAGAGAACTAATTCTCTTAATGGTTAATGGATCATATCCATAAAGCCCGCTAACCCGCCTCCATTAAGATAAGTTAAAATAAACCAAACCATGATGGTTTATTTTAAGTTAAACGAACCAACCAACTTTTGGTTCATTCGCTTAAAATAAACCAAACCCTTTGGTTTATTCTCATCCATTGGATTAGAACCAAACCATTTTGGTCCATCCATTATGTCTTCATAAGACACCTATCCATGCTTCCATTGCATGATCAAACAATTTCATGCTTTCGCTTATGTTTGGTCCAACCAAACATAGTTTCTCTCGGTCCGAGAATCCCATTCTCAAGCTCGCTTTAAATCCTTTGGATTACACTCTCACTGCGCGGTGACCAAATAGGTTCTCGGTTTATGTTGGCCGCCTATAATTAACCATTAATTATAGAACGATCATCATGAGTGGCACCTAGTAGTACATCATGATCCCCAATTAACCAAAAGATCAACTGATCCGTAACTATTTCTAAAACCCTTCAGAGCTCGAATGAATCGTGCCCCATTCCCTTCACTCATCTTATACCCACTTGGTTCAGACATGGTCTATAGTGTCCCTCACTAGGTGACTCACGCCACACCTAGCCCAAGTATCATTTCTCGCCCACTGATTCTAGTTACTCCACATGTATCAAGAGTACCTTACTCTAAACATGTAATGCTTTGGCCAAAGACTTTAGTAATAATCCGACGAGAGGCCATGGGTATACATCTCCTCGCAAGGAGTGGTGAATCCTTTATAGGCTATTCAAACACCTTCGATCACTTCGACTTATACCCAATCATCCCGGGTCCACATCTCCTTAGAGATGTTTGCTTAAGATGTCAAAGCATAAATCTCCATGATCAAGATGACTTGAATACCGCAAGTCAAAGGAACATCGCAGTTAAGCCATAGTAAGAACTTCATTGACATATCTATATATGCAGAGAACCATATGAAGTCTTACGGCTGGTCACTCCAATGAACTAGTTACCATAACTAGCATCCACGATTAACTCCGGACATCACTATGTCTCCACCAAAGGAGAATCACCGCTTGGATACACCAAGGAGTATACCTCAGCTAGTCTCGTATAATTGATGGTGTCCAAATCCATCAATTCATCGACTAGGGATAATTCCGATACATCACAATTACACATGTAGAGATACTCACTAGTTGTGATCCAATCACAAATTCTCTCATGCTGTGAATCGTATCGTGGACATTCAGTAAATGAGTTTAAGATCCAATCAAATATATAAAACATGTATACTCAAATAGTGAATCTTCATTTATCATATAAATGGTTCATACATAAGGCGATTGCCTTAGGACATCCCTCATATATTACTAACACTACGGTGGTCAAGTGCGCAACTCCAACTCCCACAATCAACAGTGGCTAAGTTACGCAACTCTAACAACCACAAACTGATCCAATTGTGTCCAAAATACATGATTTCTCAAATCCATGGACGACTAAATCATTTTAATAGTCTAACAACTTAATCAAAACTCATCAAATTCATACCAAGTATGAAATTATCGTCTCTACACACCTGCATCCCCTTTACTCTAAGCTGATGATGTATTAATCATCACAACGACAATGATAATTATATGACACCATGTCACTACAATATCGACGATCCAGTCGTAAATCGATCCTAGAGTATACATAGGTGTTCTTATCTGATCTAAATAGATCATCTATCCACAATGAAGGATATGTACTTTCAACAACTATCGCATTTCATCATCGATAATCGATGCATAATTTCAAAGGTCCATCTCTCTTTAACAAAGAGTTCTGGATCCTCTCTAGAAGAAATACTGGAATAGATAAATATCTCATCCAACATCTCCTATTATCACAACTTACGTTCTTTTAGTTTCCATAGTGTTTAGTTACACTTATACTAGTCAAATTATCACCCGGTATGGGATCTTTGATATCTGAACTATTTCCATAATCATTTCAATCGCACACTCCACTTTCCTATGTAGCGGCAAGCCTAGGGGTTCATTCGAAATTACATCCGAATGCTCTCGAATTATACACACATTTGGGAGACATAATCATGTCATACTTCCAACAATTTGACTATTCGTAAGGATATGTTTACAGTAAAGATATGTCTATCCAAGTCTAAGGCATCTCTTGACTTCTTAATTGTTGATCCACATCTCACCTGACGGTAGAGATACCACCGACCTATAAGTCGATGTAAAGGAACCCTTCTTATTCGTACTAAAAAAATGTTCTAGACAAAGATATCTGTAAACTACAAGAATCTCTCAATATATTATCCCAGAGGGTAAATTAAAGTAATACCTTGAACGATTAATTATCTGCCAATCTGATCCAAAGGTTCGACGCAGGTCTCGACCTTTCTCCGAAGAGAACAAGATCAAATCCAAAATCATGATAAACGGTCGCATTTCTACGACAAATGAACCAGGGATTTTCCTAGATCATCTAATCCCACCACTTAATCCTACGAGCTACAACTGTAGAATACCGAATAGATACGACCCTCGTCGTATACTCTCTCCTCTGTACAAAGCAAATCACATCTGGGGGGTAACTGTTGTTGTTGTCTACATGAGTCTCCTATTATGTCTTCTGCTGATACTGCTGCGTAAATCACTTCCCTTGAAGGGAAGTATCACGGAACTCTAACCATGCCTAAGGTAGTAGGTCTCCGTTGATGAGATAACCCAATCTTCTGTGCTGATCTCTACTGTCGAGACGGTGCATCATCCTCCCGGAACACCATTGATAGTATTCAACTGAGTCTTCAAAGTATAGCTCCTCAAATGTACTGGTTGCTTACAATAGCAACAGATGAACTGATTCAACAGATAATCTGGCTTCGCATGTCTTCGTGATCCACACTACACGCACATAATCCCCTCGGAGTCTTTATTTTGATTTCGCTGATGTGCATGAGAACATCCTGATGATCTGTGGTTGGTCTTCTATAATCGGAAAATAGCTCAAAGCCTATGACTCTGATCTTGCTCCTTTTATCCAACAGTCGGAGACTTCTGACTCTAATTAGTTGACCTGAAATATCTACTTACCGATCTCCAACTCTGAAACAATTGTACGGAGCCATTTCTATGCTCCTGACTCAATCCAATATCTTCCGAGAAGATTTGATAGAAGATCCAATCATCTTAATCCAACAGTAAGCCAACAACCATGGGTGGCTTAAAACATCCATTCACATCTTGAGCTATTAGGTGAGCATAAACTCTGCAAGTCTAATGACTCTGCATGGTATTTCCGTTATAGATGATCACCCTACTTGAAGCTCAAGAATTTCTTACAATGTGTCACACGAAGTGACGCGGGGAATTACTCTCCCTCAACATCACTAAACCATGATCAAGTGATGTTTTATTCCCCTACAATGTTATTTTCTGCATTTACCATCAAGTATCATCTTGATCCTGATAATGGTATGCAAGTAACTCTACCTTCTCTGTATAACACAAGTTAAGTACTCAAAAGTAATTTCAAAGTTATACAACCCAGGACGAACAACTCAGAAATGAAAATCCCTATGAAACACCGTAAACTAGCCCTCCTTTTGCTGTAGCAATAAAAGTATACACACCTAGTCCATTACCCCATGGGTAATGATCTGACTAACCCCACTTAGTAAAAATCCCTAAGACTATAGTCTTTGATTTCCACAAGAAATGTGACGACTTGACCCCTATTTTTTGAATCGATCATCTGGCCTCAAAGGTAAATTACCATTTCGACACAGGTTCAAGACTCACAGACTCAACAGGTCGTTCTCTTGGTCAACTCATACCATGGTTACGAACAATAACCAACACACAACAGGTTATTCCCTGTTATATACACTAAATGCATAGTCAACCAAAATCGGGAGTATAAACACTAAAGGTAACTCCAGTTGGTCGCCTCGGTGGATGACCCCTACTACGAGTCTGCACAGGTGTCATAACTCTGACTGTAAACACCTATTGATCAAGTTTAGATAAACATCTAACAAAGTATAAGTTATCAAGGATTCTTACCTCATGCTTCTTGAAGCTCAGGCCGTTGTCAGTCTCATCTCAGAAAACCAAATCCGAAACAAATCGACTCTCGAGAATCCAAAACTCGACACAAAAACACATTGTATGGCATCGCAGAACCTTCGGCTATGATACAACTAAAGTTGTCACGCCCCGAGAGTATGTCGTGCCGAAAAGCAAACGGACGACATCTCCCTTGTACGTGACAACATATCGTGTTAATATAAGGCCCTTGGGCCCCACAATAAACATAAACATAAACATATAAAAGTAAATACCACAAATACACAAAACACAGTGGAAACATAATACAACAACATCACAAACTACACACAGTGCATACTGGTATGACTAACACCAAACACAGAAACACCATAACAAAATCAGAAAAAAAAAGAAAGGTACAACATTAACATCGTCCAATCACTACTAAAATTCACATAAACCAAATCCAACGATAACCCAAAACCCCGGACTCTCGGAGTTGAGATGAGACGATGCCAGCTAGCGGTGCTCCAAGTCCATCACGGTCACACTGCTACGGCGGCGAAAAACCCAGGGTCCGTGGTGGTGAGTAAAACTCAGTAGGAAATAGGAAAAACATGTATATATCAAATATCACATGTAATTCAACAGAAAAATCTACAGGTACATCAGGTAAATATCATCATGATAAATATATACATGCATATACCTTCTAACCAAATGAATAACGTAAAATGCAGACATACCTGAAAGTCTACTACGCTACACCTATCCAACCTGGGCACATATCCACAATATATGTATATATCATAGGAAATCTGGTCTAAACCATACAACATCATAAATACCGGTCAAAGGTATCTAATGGTTCGACCAACAAGTATACAGGTATCTTACACAACTATATAACGAATGCGAGTAGCATGTATGAAGATAATGTACAATCAAATGCAACAAGCATAGTACAATCAAATGCAACATCACAATAAGTATATATATATATATAGACGTGATCTATATATATATACTAATCACAATCATCCATATATATATATATATATATATATATATATATATATATATATATATATATATATATATATATATATATATATATATATATATATATATATATATACATGCATATATGTATATATATGACAATATGCAAAATGTCATAAGTCACAAAGAATGCAAAGATGCACATGGTCTTGGCTCACCCTAAAGCTACCACGACCCCAGTGTGGCCTCGGTGGCTCGAGCGTGACAACTGTCCCAACTCAACACCAACCACTACTCTCGAGTGGCCGAGTGGGTAGTATGATCGAGTAGCATATAAGCGTGAAAAGCAAGCTACATGATGGGGGTCCCTACTGTTGGTCACTCCGACAGTCACTACCCATGAGTGGTCGAGTGCCACACACGTAGGACTACGACACGCAAATCCAACTATCACCGTCTATAGTGGTAGAGTGCAGCACCATAATGCTCTGTCCTCACACCGGTTACTTCTCCTATGAGTAACTATGGAGGCAGGATGACTGACGACCCTCTCAACCATAAGGGAGACCACGTCGCTAGCGTGCATGCAAATGACATGAATGCTGTCACACAAATAGACATGCACCATAGACTCTCTATTTTACATAGAGTCATAACAATCTGATCTACGCACTTTCTATTATGCAGAGAGTCATACTCAACTGATCATAACACTCTCTATCCTGTAGAGAGTCATACTTACTGATCGGCGCACTCTCTATCCTGTAGAGAGTCGTACTCAACTAGTTATAACAAGCCAGGACCACCGGTCCGTAGCGACATGCTAAGTACAATTCACCTGACCATTTACACAATACATGGTCGGTGCTAAACATGCAACCTAAGGGTATTAAAATTAACCCTAGGTTTAAGATATTATCTACCCACGGATGACCTTTTTGCCCAATTTACAATCAGGTCATCATCCGGACTTTACTATTTGCATTTAACTAAACAAATTCTAGGTTACTTACATCACATATATAACTCCTAATCATTATGAAGTGAAACCTGATAATAGCAATAGAGTTTAATAGCCAAAGATAAGGTATCAAGCGCAAGAGTAAATAAGATCAGAGTCAAGGTAACATGATCATATAAGATGATCACGTATCTAAATCTGCATGCATTAAAATTACCTGACCAGGATAGAAAATTACCCACCTGTTAAATAGCTCGTGCTAATGAAATCTTCACGGTCCTGTCTCGTATCCATGTCCTACACATATCAAGTATTATGATTAAGTGCAAGCATACAACGAATAATCGAATTGAATCTTACATCGACTTCGTATCCTGATCAACTAAATCGAATAATCAATCCTCCATATTAATCCCTATTACACATCCAAATAATCTAATATTATAAGATGAACCAACTCATATATCTGCATGCATCCGTAAACATCCACATTTGAACGTACCTTACATCGCATCAATTCCCATAGCTTATCTGGAAGAACAATCCTCTTCCATAGTCATCCGGCTTCTTGATTCACCGTTGAAGTGGCAATCTATCACAACAAGATGAATTCAACCATAGCCTCCACCTAACATCACAACCAAAACCATTGTGACTTAATCATGTACACTTCATCATCCAACATCCGAAAACCTTACCTCCTACTGATTTAATTGCTCACAACCTATTCGGATAGATCAGAGCCACTGCCCACAAACTATTTGGAAGGTAAACCAACTGCCAATCCAGTTAATACTGCAACCAACCTCCAAATTCTACACACCAATGAAGCAAAAGGGATAACAAGGATTACCAATAGACTTACCAAAAAATTAGGGCATATTGATTATAAGAACTCACTGATCGATCCACAGATCTGAACATCGAAGCACAATGACCGCGATCATTGGTTGCAAAGAAAGGCAGGCGACCAACGAGGTTGAGCCATCGGTGGCTTGGTTGCCGATGAAGACGGCTGACCTAACAGTTCCAGCAGTGGCGGCGGGATTGTCCGGGGTGGCTACAATTGAACACAATGGTTGTTTGCGACGACTAAAAAAAAAGTTACGGTAGTGAGTAAATGATCAAGATCGAGGATGGAAGACCACCGACACAGCATGCGATCTGGAGAGGTAAGCGGCGATGCCGCGTGCACAGCTGTGGCGACACATGAGTCGGAGGGTAGCACTGCCGGCATGGCGATCAACACAATTGGGAAGGTTGAAGATGCTGACGAAGAAGGGAAGGTTGCGGTGCGGTGGCTCGAGCATGGTTGCGACCGGATCGATCGAGAAGGCTCGCGATCGGCAATCGGGCGACAGCGACCTTGCTGCTGTTGGATCAGGAGAATAACGGGGAGTGCCCGACGCTCGTATGGGTTCGGGAGAGGGGACAACGACGGCGAGAAATTGAGAGAGAGAGAGAGAGAGAGAGAGAGAGAGAGAGAGAGAGATAAAGATTGGGCGGAGATCGGCAAGAAAATCGAGCAGGAGGAAGAAGGACTCGCGGCTGCAGCTGGGAGGAGGAAAGTCGCGATGAAGATCGAGATCGGGGAAGAAGGATCGGCGGAGAAATAAACGTTTAGCATAGGTTAATTAAACCTATAAATTCCTCAATAGCAGATAGTTTAAACAGGCTTTACAAAAGCCTATCCACTTATCTCCATGAAATGTCCATAAAGCTTTCGTTTAAATCCAGAAATATTTCTAAAAATTTCTGAAAAATTCCACAAGAAAATTTATTAATTAACAAGGAATATATATATATATTCTGGTATTTTATATTCTCCCCCACTAATAAAAATTTGATCCCCAAATTTCATACTAACATGCAAAAATTACTTCAAGCAAGTTTCCAAAAGGACCACATATATTCCTCAAGTGAACAGATGAGGGTATCGAGCTCGGATAGTATCTTCCAACTCCGACGTAGCCTCCTCATCAGTATGCTGCTTCTATCCAACCTTTACGAGTTGGATGGTCTAGTTCTGCAACTGTCTCTCCTTACTACCAAGAATCCGTATTGGAATCTCCTCATAGGTCGCATTAGACTGAAGTGGGATTGATACCTCCTTCAGAACATGATCAGCATGCGACACATATTTCCTCAGCATAGAAATATGAAATACGTTATGAACACTCGCAAATGCCTGAAGTAAAGCCAACCGGTAAGCTACACCCCCAATCCGCTCCAATATCTTAAATGGACCAATGTAGTGTAGAGCTAATTTTTCCTTTCAACCTAAATCGTTTCACCTTTTTCATAGGTGAAACATGCAGAAATACTTATTCCCCAACTGAGAACTCCAAAGGCTTTCACCTATGGTCTGCGTAACTCTTCTGTCGACCCTATGCCTCTAACAACCATCATCCGATGACACTCACCAACTTTGCATCATGCTGGATACTCTGTGGCCCCCAATAGCTATCATTCCCCGACTTCCTCCCACAACACGAGAGATCTACAGGGTCTACCGTATAGGGCCTCAGAAGAAGTCATCTGAATGGATGAGTGATAACTGTTCTTATAGTCAAATTCCACAAAAGGAATGTGATTCTCCCAACTACCTCCATAATTCATGACACAAGATCTTAATAGATCTTCCATAGTCTGAATGTTATGCTCAGACAGTCCATCAGTCTGCAGATAAAATGTTGCACTAAGCCGAAGCTCTGTGCCCATAGTCTGATGCAGACTCTGTCAAAATCTCGAGGTAAATCGCGGATCTCTATGTGATATGGTACTTAAAAGTACCCCACGTAATCTGATAATCTTTCGTCAATACAACTCTGTCGGACAATCCAATGGGTACGACCCACGAATAGGAAGGAAATAAGCTGATTTGGTCAGTCGATCCACAATCACCCAAATCGCATCACGTCCTTTACGGGTTCTAGGCAATCCCGTAACACAATCAATAGTGATATGTTCCCACTTCCATTCCAGAATCGAAATTTCCTAGAGCAATCTAGCGAGTTTCTAATGTTCAGCCTTCACCTGCTGGTATACTAAATATTCAGCAACAAAGTCTATGGTATCTCTCTTCATACCGTTCCCACCAGTATAAACATCTCAAATCTCGGTACATCCGAGTACCACCAGGATGCATAGCAAATCCCGAATGATGTGCCTCCTGTAGCAATTCTTTCTTAAGTGGATGCTTGTCTAGAACACATATCCATATTAGAGACAGAAAATTATCTTCTCACAAGAAAAGTCAATATACCGTCCAAAATCCACTCCACCACACCCTATGTAAGTGCATGGAAGACTATAGCAACCAATCTCACTTGTTGCAACTGTTCGCATTCCAACAACTCTATAGTAGCTACCCAGTAGCTAGTTAAATTCAATGAGCACCTTTGCTCCATACATCCATAAATCCAAATAATAACTACTAAAGCCACATCATGTATATGACAACCTATCTCGTAGTTTCTTAATTGTCGTAAGCATAAGATATGCCTCATTCAACTGCATCGGAAATCATTCCGATCCCTGAAACAATGCATCTGCGTAAACATCCTTTCAACCACCTCGGAAGGATTAACTAATACCCATGCACAAATTAACCACCGTCTAGGTCCTATAAACTGGTTTCACCCGCTTCCGACTAAGTGATTTCCATCATCACCTTTATCAAACAAGTCCATGGTATAGTAATGCCAAACATTCTATCCACATCTACAGAATTAACCAAATCATACAAGGCAAACCACCATCTATGGTGGTCGAGTGCGCAACTCGAACTTCCACAATCAACAGTGGCTAATTTACGCAACTCCAACAATCACAAACTGATCTAATTGTGTCCCGAATACATGATTTCTCAAATCCATGGACGACTAAATCATTTTAATAGTCTAACAACTTAATCAAAACTCATCAAATTCATACCAAGTATGAAAATGTCGTCTCTACACACCTGCATCCCCTTTACTCTAAGCTAATGATATCTTAATCATCACAATGACAATGATAATTGTATGACACCATGTCACTACAATATCAATGCTCCAGTCGTAAATCGATCCTAGAGTATACACAGGTGTTCTTATCTGATCTAAATAGATCATCTATCCACAACGAAGGATATTTACTTTCAACAACTATTGCATTTCATCATCGATAATCAATGCATAATTTCAAAGGTCTATCTCTCTTTAACAAAGAGTTCTGGATCCTCTCTAGAAGAAATACTGGAATAGATAAATATCTCATCCAGCATCTCCTTTTATCACAACTTACGTTCTTCTAATTTCCATAGTGTTTAGTAACACTTATACCAGTTAAATTATTACCCGGTATGGGATCTTTGATATCTGAACTATTTCCATAATCATTTCGATCCCCTACTCCCTTTGCCTATGTAGCGGCAAGCCTAGGGGTTCATCCGAAATTACATCCGAATGCACTCGGATTATACACACATCTGGAAGACATAATCATGTCATACTTCCAATAATTTAACCATCCGTAAGGATATGTCTACAGTAAAGATATGTCTATCTAAGTCTAAGGCATCTCTTGACTTCTTAATTGTTGATCCACATCTCACCTGACGGTAGAGATACCATCGACCCACAAGTCGATGTAAAGGAATCCTTCTTATCCGAACTAAAAAAATGTTCTAGACAAAGATACCTGTAAACTACAAACATCTCTCAATATATTATCCCAGAGGGTAAATTAAAGTAATACCCTGAACGATCAATTATCTGCCAATCCAATCCAAAGGCTCCACGCAGGTCTCGGCCTTTCTCCGAAGAGAACAAGATAAGATCCAACAGTCCGTAACAAATGGTCACATTTTTGTGACAAATGAACCGGGGATTTTCCTAAATCATCTAATCCCACCACTTAATCCTACGAGCTGCAACTGTAGAATACCGAATAGATACGAACATCATCGTAATTGGGATGTATACTGAAAAGTTTATCTTTTGTATGAACATCTTTATTTTGAAATAAGAATCACATGATCATTGTTTGCATATTTATGGTTATGCAATTTGTCTAATACATTACATTTTAGATAACATAGTGTGTAGTGTCACACGGGAGATCATGTTATCAGTTCCTTGTAAAGTATAAGTAAAGGCTCACAACCGAGATGGTTATGGACAAACCATTGGAATGGTTGTAGTGTGATTTGGTATTGGTTTGTCTTGACCATAGAATTACACTAGTACACTTTGTGTGTATTGAGCAGAATCGACTTAGAGGTGATTCGATTTATTGCTGACTACATAATCGAATCGGACCTCAGATATTATGTTGTACATGCTCTTAATCCCGATATAATAATGGGCACATATACTTAGTATTCATTTCTTTGATTTACCAATGGGCGAAATTTATAGAGTAAATCGATAGGCTCGGTAAGTTGGGAAATTGTATTATTTATATGGTATGTCGTTGATTATAGGAGGAAACTGTGTCCTATATATTAGGATGATGATGTCCCCTTGAGGAGCTCATAAGGTTCATCATGTAAACCCTGCAGGTGGACTTGGTCCGGCATGATGATAAGGTTGAGTGGTACTACTCATGAGTTAGATGTTGATTAATTAATTGTCAATAAATTAATTAATCGACGGACATTCGAGATCTTAAACACGGGGAGATAAATCTACAAATAATATATGGAGCCCATATTAACTTATGGGGGTTGGTGAGGTAGATCAATGATAATCCTCTAGTGGAATGGATTATCATTAATGGATCGGACTTTATGTGGGCTTGATCCATTGGGTGGCCAAGATCCAACTCCTCCTCATGGTCCCTATTGTAGCCTATTAAAACCTCATGGAGCCTAGATCCGATGGTGGAAAATGAAACTCTCATTCCGACGGTGGAGATCAAAACTCTAGATCCAAAGGTGGAGATTAAATCTTTAGATCCGACGGTGGAGATTAAATCTCTAGATCCGACGGTTGAAATTAAATTCCTAGATCCGGCGGTTGAGATTAAATCTCTAGATCCGATGGTAGAGATTAAAAGGAGGTATGGATGAAATCTATAAAATGGGAGCCAAGGCTTGGGTGGCACAAGGGTTGAGAGATTCTAGGGTTTGCTCTCCTTGGCTTGGGCGGCAAGAAACTCAAGGGGATTAGGGTTCGGGGTTGGCAGCAACAAGAGGTAAGGCTTTTGTTTTTCTCATCCTTCCTCTTGGCCAGCTCTAGGGCATCTTCTTCCTTAGGTTTGAGCGGTGCCTCATCCCTTTTCTCCTTCATCCTTTGGCCGGCAAATCCTTTCCCACTCCTTTGGCCGACGGACACCAAGTTGGAGCTTGGTGGTTGGTGCAAGTGAGGAGAAGAAGAGTTTTGTTTTATAATCTTCCTTTGTTCGGGGTGAATAAAGAAAGAAAGATTGGTGATCTAGGAGGCTTCGACTTTTGGAAGATCATCGCCCACACGACGTCCAAAAGGAGGAAGGACATACAATAGAAGATCGAGAGGTATAATGCTTGTTTATATTCTTTTGTATTATGTCTATAATTGTTTTCAATTATATGCATGTTGTATGTTTTGTTATGTGGCTAAATTTACTTGGATCCCGAATACAAATGCAAAAACTGGCGATCTGTACATCGTCTATTCCGCTGCTAATCGTAGAATAGAGGTTGGTTGCTTAAACAACAAGTTTGTTCAAGTGACCACTCTAATCGAGTTTAAGCAACCACTCTAATCGAATAGCACGACGATGGAAAGGTTGCTTGGGTAATCACTTTTTATCTAGGATTATTTTTTTTTAATCCGGGGACATAGACGAGATCGCCATGAACAAGCGACCAAGTTGAAGTGGGAAGCGAGGTTTCCTACCTTCAGTATACTCTCTCCTCTGTACAAAGCAAATCACATCTGGAGGGTAACGGTTGTTATTATCTGCATGAGTCTTCTATAATGTCTTCTGCTGATGCTGCTACGTAAATCACTTCCCTTGAAGGGAAGTATCACAGAACTCCAACCACGCCTAAGGTAGTAGGTCACCGCTGATGAGAAAACCCAATCTTTTGTGTTGATCTCTGGTGTCGAAACGGTGCATCATCCTCCCAGAACACCATTGATAGTCTTCAACTGAGTCTTCAAAGTATAGCTCCTCAAATGTACTGGTTGCTTACAATAACAACAGAGGAACTGATCCAACAAATAATCTGACTTCACATGTATTTGTGATTCGCACTGCACGCACATAATCCCTTCGGAGTCTTTGTTCTGATTTCGCTGATGTGCACGAGAACATCCTCATGATCTACGGTTGGTCTTCTATAATCGGAAAATAGCTCAAAGCCTATGACTCCGATCTTGCTCCTTTTATCCAACAGTCGGAGACTTCTGACTCTAATAAGTTGACCTGCAATATCTGCTTACCAGTCTCCAACTCTGAAACACTTGTACGGAGTCATTTCTAAGCTCCTGACTCAATCCAACATCTTTCGGCAGGATCTGATAGAAGATCCAATCATCTTAATCCAACAGTAAACCAACAACCATGGGTGGCTTAAAACATCCATTCACATCTTGAGATATTAGGTGAGCATAAACTCTGCAAGTCTAATGACTCTGCATGGTATTCCTGTTATCGACGATCACCCTATTTGAAGCTCAAGAATTTCTTACAATGTGTCACATGAAGTGACGCGGGGAATTACTCTCCCTCAACATCACTAAACCATGATCAAGTGATGTTTTATTCCCCTATAATGTTATTTTCTGCATTTACCACCAAGTACCGTCTTGATCCCAATAATTGCATGCAGGAAACTCTACCTTCTCTATATAACACAAGTTAAGTACTCAAAAGTACTTTCAAAGTTATACAACCCAGGACGAACAACTCAGAAATGAAAATCCCTATGAAACACCGTAAACTAGCCCTCCTTTTGCTGTAGCAATAAAAGTATACACACCTAGTCCATTACCCCACGGGTAATGATCTGACTAACCCCCCTTAGTGAAAATCCCTAAGACTATAGTCTTTGATTTCCACAAGAAATATGATGACTTGACCCCTATTTTTCGACTCGGTATCAGTCGACTCTCAAAGGTAAATCACCTTTTCGACATAGGTTCAAGACTCACATGCTCAACAGGTCATTCTCTTGGTCTACTCATACCATGGTTACGAACAATAACCAACACACTACAGGTTATTCCCTGTTATATACACTAAATCCATAGTCAACAAAAATCGTGAGTATAAACACTAAAGGTTACTCCGGTTGGTCACCTCGGTGGATGACCCCTATAACGAGTCTGCACAGGTGTCATAACTCTGACTGTAAAGACCTATTGATCAAATTTAGATAAACAACTAACTAAGTATAAGTTATCAAGGATTCTTACCTTGTGCTACTTGAAGCTCAGGCCGCTATCAATCTCATCTCAGAAAACCAAATCTGAAACAAATCGACACCCGAGAATCCACGACTCGACACAAAACAACATTGTATGGCATCGCAGAACCTTCGGCTATGATACCACTAAAGTTGTTAAGCCCCGAGAGTATGCCGTGTCGAAAACCAAATGGACGACATCTCCCCTGTACGTGGCAACATATCATGTTAATACAAGGCCCTTGGGCCCACAATAAACATAAACATAAACATATAAAAGTAAATACCACAAATACACAAAATACAGCGGAAACATAATACAACAACATCATAAACTACACACAGTGCATACCGGTATGACTAACACCAAACACAGAAACACCATAACAAAACCAGAAAAAAAAGAAGAAATGTACAACATTAGCAGCATCCAATCACTACTAAACATCACATAAACCAAATCCTTATCGGAACACCAACGAGAACCCAAAAACTCAGACTCTTAGAGTTGAGATGAGACAATGCCAGCCAGCAGTGCTCCAAGTCCATCACGAAGTCGGCTACCTTTTACCTGGGCGATAGAAAAATTCAGGGTTCGTGGTGGTGAGTAAAACTCAACAGGTAATAGGAAAAACATGTATATATCAAATATCACAAGTAATTCAATAGAAAAATCTATAGGTACATTAGGTAAACACCAGCATGATAAATATATACATGCATATACCTTCTAACCAAATGAATAACGTAAAATGCATATACTCGAAAGACACGCTACACCTATCCAACTCGGCAATTACGTATTGCTTATATGTATATATCATAGGAAATTTGGTCTAAACCATACAACATCATAAATAATGGTGAAAGGTTTCTAATAGTCCGACCAACAAGTATATAGGTATCTGACACAACCATATAACGATTGCGAGTAGCATGTATGAAGATGATGTACAATCAAATGTAACAAGCATAGTACAATCAAATGCAACATCACAATAAGTATATATATATAGACTGCATCTATATATATATACTAATCACAATCATCCATATATATATATACATGCATATATGTATATATATGACAATATGCAAAAATACCATAAGTCACAACAATGCAGCATGCATGGTCATGTCGGCTCAACCTAAAGTTACCACGACCCTAGTGTGGCCTCGGTGGCTCGAGCATGACAACTGTCCCAACTCAACACCAACTGCTACTCTCGAGTGGTTGAGTGGGCAGTATGATCGAGTAGTATATAAGCGTGAAAAGCAAGCTACACGATGGGGGTCCCTACTGTTGGCCACTCCGATAGTCACTACCCATGAGTAGTCGAGTGCCACACACGCAAGACTACGACACGCAAATCCAACTATCACCATCTATAGTGGTAGAGTGCGGCACCACAATGCTCTACTCTCATACCAGTTACTCATCCTATGAGTAACCCTGGAGGCAGAATGACTGACAACCCTCTCAACCATAAGGGAGACCACGTCGCCAGCATGCATGCAAATGACATGAATGCTCTATCATACAAATAGACATCCACCACAGACTCTCTATTCTACAGAGAGTCATAACAATCCCGATCTACTCTCTTTCCTCTGAGAGAGTACTCATCATGCACTCTATCACAGCAGAGAGTCATTATCTTGATCGGCCCTCTACATCCTGAGAGTCATACTCAACTAGTTATAACAAGCCAGGACCATTGGTCCGTAGCGACATACTAAGTACAATTCACCTGACCATTTACATAATACATGGTCGATGGTAAACATGCAACCTAAGGGTATTAGAATTAACCCTATGTTCAAGACATTATCTACCCACGAATGACCTTTTTGCCTAATTTACAATCAGGTCGTCATCCAGACTTTACTATTTGCGCTTAACTAAACAAATTCTAGGTTACTTACATCACATATATAACTCCTAATCATGATGAAGTGAAACCTGATAACAACAATAGAGTTTAATGTTGGTGCAGGGGCACAAGATGATCGAACTTATGTTTTGATTATGGCAAAGACACAAAGTTAAGATTACAACGTTATCTCACGAGCTGAATCGAGTGTGCAGAAAAGTGCTAAAGCTGGAGCTGAAGGCTAGCGACACCCGGAGGAAGCCGCGATGGTCGGGCAACACTCGAGTGACTTCGGAGGAAGCCGAAGGAATTGAGTGGAAGGTCGGAAGCGAGAGCTACAAAGTAAATATCGAGGTAAGCTCGTGTGTGTGAGCGTAAGTGAGGTCGTATCCTTCTTACGGGGATGGTATTAAGCGTAGATCCGACCAAAGATATCCCATGGATGGTCTAGGTCGAGATCGGACAGTCGGTGACCGTCGAAATTATATTTTTGTTGAGCTAACTTTGACTTGCAGCAAGCATCGGTCATTGATCGGCTTGGAGCACTCATTGCCGTCCATCGTCATTGCCGTGATCGGCCTTAAGCCGGTCTTGCCATTAGTCGTGATGATGGCCATCGATTAGATGGACGGATTAACCAGTCGAGCCTTATCACCTCATTCCAAGGAGCTTTGTGCCCATTTGTGATTGGTTGAAGACCCATTCGATGAGGGGCTCAAAGGCTATAAAAGGAGGGATTGTCCTAGGATTTTTCATTAATTCAAAAGGTTCCAAGTGCTTCTGATATACTACGAGTCTCTGACATCCCTACGACAAAACACTGGCGAGACGAAGACTCTGTTGGATCGAAGCGGATCGCTAGAGGGGGGGTGAATAGTGATAAACCTTTTTCTTTTCAATTTACGTATTGCTACATTCATATTGCACAAAGTATTCAGAACTATAGTAGTCTTTAAATGTTAAGCAACTTTCAGATGGTGCTAAGACTTTATAGCTATCATAGGAACTTGATAGGGCTAGTACAAAAATACTAAAGAACTCCTCCTCGTTAGAGGTAGGAGTTAATCAATACAAATGAAGCATAAAGCTTGAGGTAGAGGGACACTCCCCCTCTCCTGTTAGTAATATATGAGAGATGTCCTAAGGCAATCGCCTTATGTATGAACCATTTATATGATAAATGAAGATTCACTATTTAAGTATACATGTTTCATGTATTTGATTGGATCTTAAACTCATTTACTGAATGTCCACGATACGATTCACAGCATGAGAGAATTTGTGATTGGATCACAACTAGTGAGTATCTCTACATGTGTAATTGTGAAATATCGGAATTATCTGTTGGATCGAAAGTGTCGCTAGAGGGGGGGGGGGGTGAATAGCGATACGGTGTCGTTAAAAACTTTTGCAATAAGTAAAAAGCAAGTAGAGAATGCACAGCGGAAATATAAAGTAGACAAGATATTTTTACGTGGTTCACAATCTTTCGATTGCTAATCCACGGCCCTAGTGATCCTTGATCACGTCACGGAGAACAATTCACTAAAACCACTCCTCCTCGTTGGAGGTAGAACCTTGATTACAAAAGAAATCAAGGCAAAGGACACTCCCCTTTCCTTATT
Organism: Wurfbainia villosa; assembly: GCA_025175895.1. NCBI lineage: Eukaryota > Viridiplantae > Streptophyta > Magnoliopsida > Zingiberales > Zingiberaceae > Wurfbainia > Wurfbainia villosa. Next base: position 44,066,982 of record CM045988.1, on the reverse strand, counting down.
ACGATTAAAGCACAAAGACAATTTAAAGTAGAACTTAAATAAATATACCGACAACTCTTATAAGTAGAAGATGTAGCTTTACGTTGTCGTGACACTTCGTCGTAGCAAATGTGAGTAGTAGTAGCGGCGTTACTGACGTGGAGCTCTTGATTTCTTGTCTTTGCTTGGGTGAACATGTCTATTTATGGATATTGATCTATGAATTTAGACATAGGTAGTGTCAAGGTGAGGTTCTTATCCCAACTCAAGGATGAGGTGTTTCATCCAACCACCTTGTGCCACCTCCAACCTTCTTGTGCCCAACTCAAGGATGAGGTGTTTCATCCAACCACCTTGTGCCACCTCCAACCTCCTTGGCGCTGACTTGAGGATGAGGTGTTTCATCCAACCACCTTGTGCCACCTCCAACCTTCTTGTGCGACTCAAGGATGAGGTGTTTCATCCAACCACCTTGTGCCACCTCCAACCTCCTTGGGCGCCAACTTGTTGGAGCCATTCAACTTGTGCCACATCATGGGAGCCAACCATCTTGTGCCAACTCACCTTATTTTGGCGTCCACCACAAGGAAGCTTGGTGATGGTTTGGATGTCCACCTTGATGCCACATCACCCTTTGTACCAAAACACGAGTCAAGTCAAATTCACCCCTTGAAATTCGAGCTCTTCTCGAAATTTGGAACTTGACTAGCAGTTGGGTATAGTCAAAGGGTTTTGGGCTATGATACAAGTTAGCTTAAAATATAAAAAGTCTCGATGGTTCTAACCATCGATCTCGACCTAGACCTTCCATTGGAGGTATTGGGTCGGATCTAACGCCGCTTTCGCTTTCACGAGCTTACCTTGTAGCCTCGCTCGGTCTTCACCCGAGTACCTCGGCTTCCTCCGAAGTCCCTCGGCGTTGCCCACCACCTCGGTTCCCACCGGTGTCGCGAACCTTCGCTCAACTTTAGCATTTACGCACACTTAATTGAGCTCGTAAGATAACAAATATACCCTTAACTATTGAGCCTTTTGCCATAATCAAAATACGGTTCGACTTTGGTGCCCACTTTGCACCAACAATCTCCCCTTTTGATTCATGGCAAACCTAAAGTTAAGGAAAAATTAACATAACAGCTAGCATAATGATTAAGCATGAATGAGCTAGCATAAAGATTAAATATGAATGAGCTAGCATAATGATTAAGCATGAATGAGCTAGCATAAAGATTAAATATGAATGAGCTAGCATAAAGATTAAATATGAATGAGCTAGCATAATGATTAAATATGAATGAGCTAGCATAACGATTAAGCATGAGTGAGCTAGCATAAAGATTAAATATGAATGAGCTAGCATAAAGATTAAATATGAATGAGCTAGCATAATGATTAAGCATGAGTGAGAAATATTATTGTTTCAAGTTCTCCCCTTTGAGGTAACCTCCCCCTTGACCGAAGGTGAGTTCTTGAAAAATAATTTTTACTCCCCCTTAATAGTTGCTTAAGTAAACGGAATTACTTAATATAAAAGGTAATAATTTTGTTTACTTTCTTCCTTACTTTTGTGACTTTCTCCCCCTTTTGCCTTAACTCAAAAAGTTTGTAAATATATTTTAGGGTTTGTAAGTCCAAGCAAGTTTCCAATATGATTTCTAAGGTAAGACTTAGGCTAATTTCATAAAAAGAAGCAAAAATAGAGTACATATATAGAAAAATTTAAATCCTACTCTATTACGCACATACCTAACTTTTAATGTTGTTAAAGATTAAGCTAAAGTCTTGGAGAGTGTGCTTCATCCACGAGGTGAGACACACTCACCCATCGCAACGTGTTAAACCGGTGGTAGATAAGGCAACGCTTTGCTTCCTCTTTGCACCAACTCACTAGACTCGGTAGAGGATTTGACAACCACTCGTGCTCTTTCTATCGAGTTTACTACCGATAGTCGTCAGAGTAGCCGATTAGATTAAACTCGGTAGATCTAAGGTACCAAATACCTCGTTTAGCGTGCCCTTTAGATATCTAAGGATACGCTTGACTAGGGTTAGGTGAGACTCCTTGGCACAGTTTGTAACCTTGCGCATACTTACCATGAATAAAATGTCGGGTCGGCTCTTAAGTATAGGAGACTTCTATTGCGCTCTATAGTATTTTAGGTCAACGGGTTTTCCTTCTACATCTTCGTTTATATTAACATTAGTTGCCATAGGTGTATTGATTATTTTAGCATCTTGCATTCCAAATCGATTTATTAAGTCCTTAGTATATTTTTGTTGATGTAAATATATTCCATCTTTAGTTTGTTTAATTTGTAAACCTAAGAAGAAACTTAACTCTCCCACTAAATTCATTTCAAATTCACTTTCCATAAGTGAGATGAATTCGTTTAGCGAGGATCGAGTTGGTAGTTCCAAAAATTATATCATCTACATAGATTTGGGCTATAAAGATTTCTTTTCCTACTCGGTTTTTACGAATAAGGTTGGGTCGACTAAACCTTGGTTGTGAGGCGTAGGTCTCATCGTAATCTAAACCTTCGACTTGACTAAACCCTTTTGCGACTAACTGGCTTTATTTCTAACTACTTCACCTTTATCATCAAGTTTATTTGAAATACCCACCTTGTTCCAATAATTGATTTTTCTTTAGGTGGTGGTACTAATTCCCGGACTTCATTTCTAGTGAATTGAGCTAGCTCTTCTTGCATAGCAATAATCCGGTCGGGATCAAGAAGTGCTTGTTCAATAGTTTTGGGTTCGATTTTGAAATTAACAGATTTGACTAAGGTTTCGTATGAAGCTCTAGTTCGAACCCTAAATTTGGATCGCTTTATAACTTGATTGATAGGATGATTTGTTTGAGTCTTAGTGTGACTCGGGTTAGGGTCATCTATCACTTGGTCGATAGGATGACTTGGGTGAGTTCTAGTTTGACTTGGGTTATAGTCATCTATCACTTGGTCGATAGGATGACTTGGGTTAGGACGAGATTCAAGTTCAAGATCAGAGTCGGGTTCGCTATAAGTTGATTTGCGAGTTGGTTTTGTTAAGGATTGAACGGGTTCGTGTCCTTCGTCGAAAACTATATTAATGGTTTCTTCGACTCTTATGTGTAGGATCAATGGAATTACTAAAGGGTTGTTTGTAAGTTTTTAAACCTAAATCATCTCACCAATATCTACATGATCAAAACATGTTATTCCTATATTCTTGTGAGATGACTTTCAATTTTACTTGATTAATTTTAATGAATTTAAATTAACCAACATTAGGTTAGATTCGGATTTAGTCTAAGCTCATCAAGTAATCTTTTCAAGAGATTAGCTTCGGTCGTGGCGAGCACAGAGGCCTTCTTTGATCGGAACAACGACCACTTCCTTGACAAGCTAATTTCAAGAAATTGATAACTCGACTTACTTGAGACTACATCTTGGTCTAACTAGTTATTTTGAAAAGAGGCTCCCGAGGCTCAATCTTTTCGTAGGATTTTAGTTGATTTATTTTTGAAAAGAGGCTCCCGAGGCTCAATCTTTCGCAGGATTTTAGTTGGTTATGAGTCCTATCTAACCAGTCTTAATATAAAGGTAAAACTAATCCTGCAATTTCTAAGACTGATCAAAAATACATTTTTTATTGGATCCCCCTGGACCATTGACTCGTGTGGGTCTATTCACATAGTGAATTTGGTCCTTGGGAACCCAATACATGTTAGATCCTAAAGTTGAAATCAAAGTGGTCTTAGGGACCCATGCTTGGACATTTTCTTATGTTGGTTTACTATAGACATATATGACTTATTGGTTGTATTTGAGTTAAACCCAGTCGGCCTTGTTGTACACGGCCCTTTGTGATCCAAGTAAGAGGTCAAGTCCCTTGGATCCCAAAGTGAACCTTTCAACGTGTTCTAAGGTCTTGACTTGTGTTTTCAAAGCGAGTTCTCAACTTCAAGCTTTTCAGCAGGTTGAGTCCTCCTCTTGAATACGAGTAGTCGAAGAGGTTAGGAGACCTCATGTTTGAGAGGTTAACCTCCTCAATTAATCTCGACCTTGGACTCGGACTTAGCTAGTTTCTTATTTAAAATTTAATTGCACCATACAAAGTATTAAGTAACGACCGACTTACCCTTAATGATTCTTTTGAACCGGATCGGATCCGTGGCTTGTCTTGAATGGAAGCTCATCGCCGGATTCGGACTCGGACTCTTCTTGGTTTGGTCGTGCTCGGTCGGCTTGGCCATTAGAGCTTGGATATCGTCTTCTTCCTCCGGGGTGGCTTGCTTGGGGCTTCTTCTTCTTGGAACAGCAACTAACGCAATACTCTTCTCGGCACTGGACCACGTTAGTTTGCTCATGTAATTCAAGTTCGAAAACAATTCGTCTAACCTAATCTTAGAAAGGTCTTGGAGACCTTGTAGGCATCGACCATGGATGCCACAAGGTGGTCCTAGGAAGCGAGTTAAGAGAATACCGATAAGGTCGCGATCCTCGACCTTTTGTCCGATGGCATGGAGTTGGTTGTGATGTCTTGATCACGAGCATGTAGTTGAGTTGCGGTCTCGTTTTCCTGCATTTTCAAGTTATACAATTTATTTAAAAGTAAATCTCTTTTACATACCTTCGTGTCGTCGGTGCCTTCGTGTAGTTCCACTAGCTTGGTTCATAAGTCCTTTGCACTAATGAAGGGGCCGACGCGGTTGAACTCTTCCTTGGACAACCCACATTGCAAGATTTGAGTTGCCTTGGCATCGACTTCTACTTGTTTTTTCATGGAATTTGACCATTGATCGTAACCCAAAGATTCACCATCTTCATTAGGAAGTGTGAAACCGGTTTGGATTACGATCCACATCTCGATTTGGGTTTTAAGAAAGCATTCCATCCGACCCTTCCAATAAGGAAAGTCATTACGTTGTAAAGCGGGGTCAGGATGCTAAACCCTTCGAGATGGGCCATTTAAAAACAAGAAGAAGAGCACGAAAAGAATCTTGCAAAACACACTGAAAGAATATTCCAAGACTTTCGTCTTGGATTAGTAATCTTGAGAAGTAAAAAGATATATAAAATGTAACTTGCAAAAGAAATAAACAATCAAATGCGAATGTCGTTGAAGTTCAGGAGGATAACCTTACTCGGGATCTAACGAAGGACAACCTTATCCAGGATCCTAAAGCCTCTAATGCAATTCTATATGTAGGAGAAGATAAGCAAGTGAAATAATTATACGAAAACAGAAATAAATAAATAAAAAATTTGTGAAAAAAAGAAAAACAAAGCTAGATTGGTGGTTTCACCGAATCTTAGCGCCCCCGGCTCTGATACCAATTGTTGGATCGAAAGTGTCGCTAGAGGGGGTGAATAAGCGTCTGATGTCGTTAAAAACTTTTGCAATAAGTAAAAAGCAAGTAGAGAATGCACAGCGGAAATATAAAGTAGACAAGATATTTTTACGTGGTTCACAATCTTTCGATTGCTAATCCACGGCCCTAGTGATCCTTGATCACGTACGGAGGACAATTCACTAAAACCACTCCTCCTCGTTGGAGGTAGGAGCAACGATTACAAAAAGAAATCAAGGCAAAGGGACACTCCCCCTTTCCTTGTTACGATTAAAGCACAAAGACAATTTAAAGAAGTAGAACTTAAATAAATATACCGACAACTCTTATAAGTAGAAGATGTAGCTTTCGTTGTCGGTGACGCCGTCGTAGCAAATGTGAGTAGTAGTAAGCGGCGTTACGGCAGGCGTGTTGAGAGCTCTTGATTTCTTGTCTTTGCTTGGAGTGAACATGTCTATTTATGGATATTGATCTATGAATTTAGACATAGGTAGTGTCCAAGGTGAGGTTCTTATCCCAACTCAAGGATGAGGTGTTTCATCCAACCACCTTGTGCCACCTCCAACCTTCTTGTGCGCCAACTCAAGGATGAGGTGTTTCATCCAACCACCTTGTGCCACCTCCAGCCTCCTTGGGCGCCAACTTGAGGATGAGGTGTTTCATCCAACCACCTTGTGCCACCTCCAACCTTCTTGTGCGCTGACTCAAGGATGAGGTGTTTCATCCAACCACCTTGTGCCACCTCCAACCTCCTTGGGCGCCAACTTGTTGGAGCCATTCAACTTGCCACATCATGGGAGCCAACCATCTTGTGCCAACTCACCTTATTTTGGGCGTCCACCACAAGGAAGCTTGGTGATGGTTTGGATGTCCACCTTGATGCCACATCACCCTTTGTACCAAAACACGAGTCAAGTCAAATTCACCCCTTGAAATTCAGGCTCTTCTCGAAATTTGGAACTTGACTAGCGATTGGGTAGTAGGGTAGTCAAAGGGTTTTGGAAAATATAAAGTCTCGATGGTTCTAACCATCCGATCTCGACCTAGACCTTCCATTGGAGGTATTGGGTCGGATCTACGCTTAACGACCTTGCCGCTTTCACACGAGCTTACCTTGTAGCCTCGCTTCGGTCTTCACCCGAGTACCTCGGCTTCCTCAGAAGTCCCTCTGGCGTTGCCCGACCACCTCGGTTCCCAGGGTATCGCATGACCTTCCGCTCAACTTTAGCATTTCTGCACACTTAATTGAGCTCGTAAGATAACAAATATACCCTTAACTATTGAGCCTTTTGCCATAATCAAAATACCGGTTCGACTTTGGTGCCCACTGCACCAACATTATCCCTATTCGATGAATTGATGGATTTGGACACCATCAATTCTGTCGAGACTAGCACGAGGTATACTCCTTGGTGTATCCAAGCAGCTGATTCTCACTGGCTGGAGACATAGTGATGTCCGGAGTTAATCGTGGATGCTAGTTATGGTAACTAGTTCATTGGAGTGACCAGCCGTAAGACTTCATATGGTTCTCTGCATATATAGATATGTCAATGAAGTTCTTACTGTGGCTTAAGTGCGATGTTCCTTTGACTTGCAGTATTCAAGTCATCTTGATCATGGAGACTTATGCTTTGACATCTTAAGCAAACATCTCTAAGGAGATGTGGACCCGGGATGATTGGGTATAAGTCGAAGTGATCGAAGGTGTTTGAATAGCCTATAAAGGATTCACCACTCCTTGCGAGGAGATGTATACCCATGACCTCTCGTCGGATTGTTACTAAAGTCTTTGGCCAAAGCATTACATGTTTAGAGTAAGGTACTCTTCGATACATGTGGAGTAACTGGAATCCGTAGGACGAGGAAATGATACTTGGGCTAGGTGTGACGTAGTCAGCCTAGTGGGGACTGACACTATAGACCATGTCCTGAACCAAGTGGGTATAAGATGAGTGAAGGGAATGGGGCACGATTCATTCGAAGCTCTTGAAGGGTTTGAAATAGTTACGGATCAACCGTTGATCTTTTTGTTAATTGGGGATCATGATGTACTACTAGGTGCCACTCATGATCGTTCTATAATTAATGGTTAATTATAGGCGGCCAACATAAACCGAGAACCTATTTGGTCACACGCGCTGCGAGTGTAATCCAAAGGATTTAAAACGAGCTTGAGAATGGGATTCTCAGACCGAGAGAAACTATGTTTGGTTGGACGAAACATAAAGCGAGCATGAAATTGTTTCAGTCGCAATGGAAGCGTGGATGGGCCGTGTCTTATGAAGACATAATGGATGAACCAAAATGGTTTGGTTCTAATCCAATGGATGAGAATAAACCAAAGGGTTTGGTTTATTTTAAGCGAATGAACCAAAAGTTGGTTGGTTCGTTTTAACTTAAAATAAACCATCATGGTTTGGTTTATTTTAACTTATCTTAATGGAGCGGGTTAGCACGGGCTTTATGGATATGATCCATTAACCATTAAGAGAATTAGTTCTCTATAAAATAGGGCTTAAACCCTAACCCTAAAGCTAATCAAGTTTTGGCACAAACCCCTCCTTCTCCTATTGGCGCCAACACCTTCATTGCCGCCCCAGCTTTTGTGCCGCCGTCAAGTCCTTGCCGGCGACAAGCTGGCCGGTGAACCCTCCGGCGATCCTCCGGTGATCCTCTATAGGTTTGGCATCAAGGTGAGCCTTTTCTTTCCTTGGTTGGCGGCGCCTATATCCTCCACCAAGCTGTCAGTTTTACGGACAGCTTCTCCTCGTCGGGCGTCGTTTGGGCGGCGGTTAGTGCTCCGACAGCGGCTAACTGCAGGGGATTTGATCTCGGTAATCCTCTGAGCTGGGGGCGAAGGATTCGTCAAGCGGTTGTGAATACCTCTCGGAGAATCGAGTTTTGAGGACTCGGTTTTGGATCGAATTTGGATTCGGATCGTGATCATCTCTCGATCACGTTGTCTTCAACACGAGGCTAGTAACCCGTCACGAAGCGAAGCTTGTGGCTTAACGAAGTCATCCCGAGGAGCTCGGCGTGGATACGGATAGAGACGATTCTTACGAGGATCGTTCCGGTTGATGTCGTTCCCGCTACACGTCATACGAAAGGTATAACGTAGATAATTTTCTTTTATTGCAAATTTTAATTTACGGTTATGTCTACACTTGTTGTAATATGCATGCGTGTGTTGTAATAAATATAGATTTATTATTTTTATTGCTTCCGCTGTGCTCATGTTTACGAAACATGATCGAACACACACACGCCGCGGTGCCGGAAACCCAACAGTGGTATCAGAGCCCAGGTTGTGTTTCGACATAATCGTAAAAATGGTTTTGCGATAGTCATAATGTATTTCTGGAAATTTTCTAAATTTTGGAAATTTAGAAGTATTTATGGACATTTTTCAATTTTGGAAAGTCTAGAAGTATTTATGGAAATCTTCCACTTTTGGAAAGTTGGAAGTATTTATGGAAATTGATATTTTCCATAAATAAAATATTTGATTATATTCTGGAAATTTGTTTCCTAATTTAATCATGATTTGATTTGGGAAATCAAATCTTAAAATATTTTATTTCCATAAGTAGTTTTAATGATTTAGGAAATTGGTTTCCTAAATAGATTTTCCTTAATCAAATAATTCCATGAATAAAATATGTGATTAGATTTGGAAATTTATTTCCTAATTTAATTATGATTTGATTTGGAGAATCAAATCTTAAACATATTTTATTTCCATAAATAGTTATGGCATATAAGGAAATTATAAACATGACATAAGTGTATGCCATGTAATTGCATTAGATGCATAACATTATGCCATGCGTGTCGTGACATGTAGATGTATGTCATGTATGTCATGCCATGTAGATAATAGTTATTTGCATGCAAAGAGGATGAGACATAAAACCCTTACTCAATATTAAAGCTTACACCTTCCATTAATATGGTTAGAACCAGAGTTCTGTTTCTTGTTTGGGTTGTTGGACTCTCTCCAAGCCCGGCTCGAACCTGAATATGTTCAAACCATGGAATAGTTTAATACTAATATGGTAAGAGTCAGAGGTCAATCATTAGCTTTGGTTGTTGGACTCTCTCCAAGCTGGGCTAATTGGTTGAATGCGCTCGAACCATATTAAAACTATGTCCTGATTAATGGGTTGACTTTAACCTGGAGCATCGGCTTGTTGGACTCTCTCCAAGGTCGATGTAAAGGGAGGTGAAGTTGGGTGCTATGCATATGATGCATACTTGTTAATGTGTTAACAACCCGATGTATGTGTGAACATTTAAATAGTTGATAGCACATTGTGATAGTTGCATATACGTGATATGCAATCGGTATAGATGATATCTACCGTCGTAGTTATGAATGGCTTGTTGGACTCTCTCCAAGGTTGTTCATAACTATGATGGATATCAGCCCATTCGGAGATGGACCTACGATCTCCCGAAGTGATTTTGGGGTTTTTAAAATTCAAAAAATGAATGGGATTTATAAATGTATATTGATGCATTTTTAAAATCATCTTTCTCATATATGCTCGTTTTGTATTTCTAAGTTAATATATTGATCATGATGTGTTTGAATTTGCGTTCCATTTTGGATTCAAATAAATTGACTGGGCCGAACTTCTTGGACTGACTTAGAAACTTGAGAATTGTTCTCAAGGTGAAAAGCTTGTGTATATCCTCGAAGCGCCTCTTCCCGCCCATCCTAGTGACGATGCAACTTTGGATCAATTGTTGGCCTATCAGAAACATGTGAGTGATTCTGAACAAATGAGTTGCATCATGCTAGCCGCGATGGAACCCAAGCTACGAAAGCAGCATGAGCATATGGATGCTCATATCGTAGTCCTTCATCTCTGTGAGTTGGTTGATGAGCAAGTGAGATTGAAGGTTGAAGTCTCCAGCTCCTCTTCACCTCGAGATGCAAGGAGGTTCATCTGTAGTCTTTGCTCAACATCTTGAAGGCTGTAGAGCCTTACGAGAAGCATGAGTAGGGGCAGTGTTGTTAGTTGATTCCTCGAAGAAAGGTTCTAAGAGGGAGTCAAAGGAACAACAGAAGGGGAAGAAGAAAAAGGCTAAAAGGCAGAACCAGCTCAAAAGGGCACTTGCCATCATTATGGCAAGGAGGGTCATTGGCGAAGAAATTGCAAGGTTTATCAAGAGTCCGTGAAGAAGGATAAGGCATCGGATGCCCCATCTTCTTCAGAAATCTTCTTTATTGATTGTCATTCTATTTCCTTAGACACTTGGGTATTGGATACTGGGTGTGGCTCACATATATGTAATGACATACATGGGCTAAGGAATAGAAGAAGACTCGTCAAGGGAGAGTCAAATTTACGTGTTGGGAATGAAGCAGAGGTTGCTGCACTCGCCATCGGAACGTATTTGTTGAAACTCCCTGCAGGACTTGTCTTAGAACTGGACAATTGCTTTTATATTCCTTTGTTGATAAAGAACATCATTTCTATTTCTTGTTTAAATAGAAATGATTTCCATTTGACGTTTAGTAACAATTGTTGTTACATAACTTTGAATGGGGTTCTTTATGGGACTGGAACTTTAAGCAATGGTGTTTATACGTTGGACGTATCCAGTGACATTTGCAATATCGAAGCGAGCAACAAGAGTGCTCGAAAGGATAATCAAATAGACTCCTACATGTGGCATTGTCGTCTTGGCCATGTAAGCAAGAAACGCATGTCCAAATTACACCGATGTGGAATTCTGGAATCGTTTGAATACGATACATGCGAATCATGCTTAAAAGGCAAGATGACTAAGTTACCTTTTACGGGAAAAGGTGAACGAGTGGGAGAGTTGCTAGGCCTAATACATAGTGATGTATATGGACCTATGTCAACTCAATCTTTAGGAGGCTATAACTACTTCATTACCTTCACCGATGATCACTCATGGTTTGGGTATGTGTTCTTGATGAAACACAAGTCTGAAGCCTTTGAAAGGTTCAAAGAATTCAGAAATGAAGTAGAGAAACAACATGACAAGAGTATTAAAATACTTTGATCGGATCGAGGTAGTGAATACTTGAGTCAAGAGTTTCTTGATTACCTAAGAGACAATGGTATATTGACTCAATGGACTCTGCCCTATACACCACAGCATAATGGTGTATCTGAGAGGCGTAACCGGACCTTGTTGGACATGGTCAGGTCAATGATGAATCATGCGACTCTTCCCAAGTCCTTTTGGGGATTTGTTGTTAAATGTAATGCCTACCAAGGTAGTCTCAACTACTCCATATGAGATATGGAATAGTAAGAAACCTCATGTATCTTACTTGAAGATATGGGGTTGTCCTGCTTATGTGAAGCGGACTGTATCAGACAAACTGGATGCTAAGTCTGATAAATATCTATTTATTGGATACCCTAAGGAAACAAGGGGTTACCAATTCTATCATCCTGTGGAACAAAAGGTGTTTGTTTCAAGGCATGCTGTGTTTCTAGAGAAAGAGTTTCTCTTGCAAGAAAACAGTGGGAGTGTCGTCGAGCTTGAGGAGGCTCGAGAGACTCAAATAGACATTAATGAGATACCTGGTGAAGCACTACAGCCGACAACTCATAGTGATGAGCAATCGGCTGGACCTATTGTAACACCACATCTTCGTAGATCTGGTAGAACACGCAATATTCCTGAGAGATATGGATTTCTCGTAAGTGAATCGAACGACGTGTTACTCATTGATGATGAGGAGCCTACATTATGAAGAAGTCTTGACAAGTTGAAAGGGATAAGTGGCTTGGTGCCATGAAGTCGGAAATGGATTCCATGTATGAAAACCAAGTTTGGAACTTGGACCACCAAGGCATAAAGCCTATAGGGTGCAAGTGGGTTTTCAAGAAGAAAACCGACATGGATGGTAATGTGATTACCTATAAGGCTAGATTGGTGGCGAAAGGATATCGTCAAAAGCAAAGTGTTGATTATGACGAAACATATTCGCCTGTAGCTATGCTTAAATCCATTCGGATGCTCCTGGCCATAGCGGCACATTATGATTATGAGATATGGAAGATGGATGTGAAAACAGCTTTCCTTAATGGAAACCTGCTCGAGGACGTGTATATGATACAGCCTGAGGGTTTCACATCGGTTGATAAAACCAAGGTATGCAAATTGCGACGGTCCATTTATGGATTGAAGCAAGCATCCAGGAGCTGGAATATCCATTTTGATGAGACAATCAAAAAGTTTGATTTCTCACAAAATCCAGACGAACCTTGTGTGTACAAGAAGGTTAGTGGGAGTGCATTCGTATTCCTAGTATTGTATGTCAATGACATACTACTTATAGGAAACGATGTTTCAATCTTACAGTCAGTGAAGGTTTGGTTATCCAAGACATTCTCCATGAAAGACCTGGGAGAAGCAACCTAGATCCTCGCGATTAAGATCTATAGAGATAGATCGAAACGGTTGCTTGGTCTTTCGCAGTCTACATATATAGACCGAGTGCTAAAGAGGTTTAGCATGTCGGAATCCAAGAAAGGTTTCTTACCCATCAGGCATGGGGTACACCTTTCGAAGTCTATGTGTCCGCGCACGTAAGACGAGAGAGAGGATTTGCATGAGTAAGATTCCCTATGCATCCGCAATAGGATCTATCATGTATGCTATGTTATGTACGAGGCCCGATGTATCGTATGCTCACGAATGTCACGAGCAGATACCGATCCGATCCAGAATGGATCATTGGGTATTGTTAAGACGATCCTTAAGTACTTAAGAAGAACTAAGGATCGTTCCTAATATATGGAGAAGACATGGTGATACGTATACGGATGCCATCTCCGCATGCATAAGGATGATTCCATGTCTTTGTCCGGGTATGTATTCATCCGGAATGGAGGCGCAATAAGTTGGAAAGGTTCCAAGCTTGACACTATAGCGGATTCTCGCCACTAAGCGAGAATACATTGCGACTTTGAAGCAAAGAAGGAAGCGGTTTGGATCAAGAAGTTCATCTCTGAACTTGATGGTGTCTCATCAATGATCCAAACATGTGCTTCGCCGCTATCATCTTATCAGAGAGATCATCAGTAGGGAATGAAACAAATCGAAAATTCCTAATCGAAAGGAACTTAGCGGATCCTTTGACTAAGGCATTACCTCAAAGTAAGTTTGAGGGTCATGTTAGAGCTTATGGTATTGATACCGTGAGCGATTGGCATTAGGCCAAGTGGGAGTCCGTTAGTAATATATGAGAGATGTCCTAAGGCAATCGCTTTATGTATGAACCATTTATATGATAAATGAAGATTCACTATTTGAGTATACATGTTTCATGTATTTGATTGGATCTTAAACTCATTTATCAATGTCCACGATACGATTCACAAGATGAGAGAATTTGTGATTGGATCACAACTAGTGAGTATCTCTACATGTGTAATTGTGATATCTAATTATCCCTAGTCGATGAATTGATGGATTCGACACCATCAATTCGCCGAGACTAGCACGAGGTATACTCCTTGGTGTATCCAAGCACCGATTCTCACCGGGCCGAGACATAGTGATGTCCGAGTTAATCGTGGATGCTAGTTATGGTAACTAGTTCATTGAGTGACCAGTAAGACTTCATATGGTTCTCTGCATATATAGATATGTCAATGAAGTTCTTCTTGTGGCTTAAGTGCGATGTTCTTCGACTTGGCGGTATTCAAGTCATCTTGATCATGGAGACTTATGCTTTGACATCTTAAGCAAACATCTCTAAGGAGATGTGGACCCGGATGATTGGGTATAAGTCAAGTGATCAAGGTGTTTGAATAGCCTATAAAGGATTCACCACTCCTTGCGAGGAGATGTATACCCATGGCCTCTCGTCGGATTGTTACTAAAGTCTTTGGCCAAAGCATTACATGTTTAGAGTAAGGTACTCTTCGATACATGTGGAGTAACTAGAATGTAGGACGAGGAAATGATACTTGGGCTAGGTGTGACGAGTCACTTAGTGGGGATCGACACTATAGACCATGTCCTCGAACCAAGTGGGTATAAGATGAGTGAAGGGAATGGGGCACGATTCATTCGAGCTGCTGAAGGGTTTCAGAAATAGTTCTGGATCAACCGTTGATCTTTTCGGTTAATTGGGGATCATGATGTACTACTAGGTGCAACTCATGATCGTTCTATAATTAATGGTTAATTATAGATGGCCAACATAAACCGAGAACCTATTTGGTCACACGCACAACGAGCGTAATCCAAAGGATTTAAAACGAGCTTGAGAATGGGATTCTCAGACCGAGAGAAACTATGTTTGGTCGACCAAACATAAAGCGGCATGAAATCGTTTCAGTCGCAATGGAAGCGTGGATGGGCCATGTCTTATGAAGACATAATGGATGAACCAAAATGGTTTGGTTCTAATCCAATGGAGGCGAATAAACCAAAGGGTTTGGTTTATTTTAAACGAATGAACCAAAAGTTGGTTCGGTTCGTTTTAACTTAAAATAAACCATCATGGTTTGGTTTATTTTAACTTATATTAATGGAGCGGGTTAACGGGCTTTATGGATATGATCCATTAACCATTAAGAGAACCCTTCTCTATTGGCGCCAACACCTTCATTGCCGCCTAAACCCTCCTTTGTGCCGCCGTCAAGTCCTTGCCGCGCCCAAGCTAAGCCGGTGAACCCTCCGGCGATCCTCCGGTGATCCCCAGGTTGGCATCAAGGTGAGCCTTTTCTTTCCTTGGTTGGCCAGCGCCTATATCCTCCACCAAGCTGTCCAGTTTTCTGGACAGCTTCTCCTCCTCTCGTCGGAGCGTCGTTTGGACGACGGTTAGTGCTCCGACAGCGGCTAACTTATCGGAGATTTGATCTCCGGTAATCCTCTGAGGTGGGGGACGAAGGATTCGTCAAACGGTTGACGAATACCTTTCCGGAGAATCGAATTTTGAGGACTCGGTTTTGGATCCGAATTTGGATTCGGATCGTGATCATCTCTCGATCACGTTGTCTTCAATACGAGGCTAGTAACCCGTACGAAGACGAAGCTCGTGGCTTAGCGAAGTCATCCCGAGGAGCTCGGCGTGGATACGGATAGAGACGATTCTTACGAGGATCGTTCCGGTTGATGCCGTTCCCGCTACACGTCATACGAAAGGTATAACGTAGATAATTTTCTTTTATTGCAAATTTTAATTTACGGTTATGTCTACACTTGTTGTAATATGCATGCGTGTGTTGTGTGTGTTGTAATAAATGTAGATTTATTATTTTTATTGCTTCCGCTGTGCTCATGTTTACGAAACATGATCGAACACACACACGCCGCGGTGCCGGAAACCCAACATCACCTCGTTACGATAAAAGCTCCGAGAATTGAAAGTAATGAACTGAAATAAAAACTTAAATCGACGTAATAAAATGAAAACAATTAAAACCTAGACGTCGGAGAAGAAGCATTTCGTTGTCGGAAAGTTGTAGCTTGGCGGAGGCTTTTGGAAGCTTAGAATTGATTAAGAAACCCTAGGATAGGCCCTCCTTTTATAGCCTTTGAGTCCCATTTCGAGAGGAACTTTAGCCAATCACAATTGAGCACCAATCTTCTTGAAATGGGGTGATAAGCCTTGACTCCTCGAAGTTGATCATTGACCATCAGTCGACTGATGGCCATCATCAGTCTACTTATGGCAGCATCAGTCGAATGCTGACAGCAGGCAGTCGACTAATGGACAACAGTCGAGTCCTCCAAGCTGGCAGTCGACTGATACTAGCTGAAATGACAAGTTAGCTAAAAAATAACATTCTTTTGACGGCCTCCGACCGTCCGATCTCGACCTAGACCACCGATGGGATGTCTTGGGTCGGATCTACGCTTAAGTCTATCCCCGTAAAGAGGATACAACCTCACTTACACTCGCACACACGAGCTTACCTCGATACTTACTGTGTCGCTTTCGCTTCCGGCCTTCCACTCGATTCCTTCGGCTCCCTCTGAAGTCACTCAAGTGTCGCCCGACCACCGCGACTTCCTCCGGGTGTCGCTAACCTTCAACTCCAGCTATAGCAATTTTCTGCACACTCGATTCAGCTCGTGAGATAACAACATGAGCTTAACTTTGTATCGCTTGCTATAATCAAAACTCAGGTTCGACTTAGGTGCCTACTGCACCAACAATCTCCCCCTTTTTGATTTATGGCAAACCCACATACCAAGTTAAGTAAATAGCAAGCATAATAATGTGCATGAGAAACAAAAGTGAAGATTAAGTTGGAGTAGTAAGGATTTTCTTCAAGTACTCCCCCTTGAGAAAACCTCCCCCTTGACCGAGGGTGAGTCTTGAAGAAAGACCTTAATCCTCCCCCTTGAGGGTTGCTTTAAGTAATTAACATTACTTAAAGTTGGCCTTAGTAAAACGTTTAAGTTAAGATGTCTTCTTAACTTGGCCCTTTCTCCCCCTTAAGTAAAACATTAATGTTTTTGTTAAGAATAAGTTTTTAAGTTAAGAATTCTCTTAACTTAGCCTTTACTTCTTTTTGTTAAAAAAGTTAAGTAAGTTTTCAAAACTTAAAGTTAACTTTTGGTCATGTAAATAAATATGAAGTAAGAGTTAAGTTATCAAAATTTTAAAATTTTGACCCCTTAACTTTGGCCTTTTTCTCCCCCTTTTGCCATATATCGAAAAGAGTAAGGGTGTGTGGAAAACAAAAATAAGTATTAAATTTAAAGTCCAAGCATGTTCCACATTATTTTGAAAATAATATACTGAAAATAAGCTCATCTATAAAATGTTCGACTCATATTTGGCTTGATTGATACGAAAGATCAACCAGTCCTGGTCAGAGTCAGTTAATATATATGATTATACTCCATGGTTCATGGCGATGCACTGACTCTACATCTGGAACCAGGAGTAAGGTCCTAACATCTCACACCCATCTACGTGGCTAAGTACACAAACACATTAGTCCTATGTGTTGTGAGATGTATTGGCTCCTTAAATCTATAGGTGCATGATATCTAAGGTATGTCCTATACTAGTTCCATGAAAAATGAAAAGTAAGAAATAGTAGTAATATAATTTGCAAAGTCCTATTCTACTACGCACATGCCCAATTTTCGTCTTAATAGACTAAATTCGGCTTCGGGTAGGGGTTTAGTAAATAGGTCTGTCAAGTTAGACTTCGATTCGACGTATTCAAGTTGTATGGCTCCGTTGGCCACATGTTCTCGAATGAAATGGTGTTTGACCTCTATATGTTTGGTCCTAGAGTGACATATCGGATTCTTAGTAAGATTAATTGAACTAATGTTATCTACGTGAAGTTTAGTATTTGTAAAGTCTAACTTAAAGTCGCGGAGAGTGTGCTTCATCCAAAGAAGCTGAGTGACACACTCACCCATTGCGATGTATTCGACTTCGGTGGTAGATAAGGCAACACATTGTTGCTTCCTACTGCACCAACTTACTAGACTCGAGCCGAGAAGTTGATAACAACCACTCGTACTATTTCTATCGAGCTTACTACCAGCATAGTCTAAATCGGAGTAGCTAGTTAGTTCGAACTCGGTAGATCTAGGGTACCAAATACCGACATTAAGTGTACCCTTTAGATATCTAAGGATACGCTTGACTAGAGTTAGGTGAGACTCCTTGGCACAGGTTTGGAACCTTGCGCACATACTTACTGCAAATAAGATATCAAGTCGGCTTGCAATTAAGTAAAGGAGACTCCCTATTACACTTCTATAGTATTTTAAATCAATTGAGTTTCTGATTGCATCTTCTTCTATATTCACATTAGTTGCCATTGGGGTATTAATAATTTTAGCATCTTGCATTCCAAAGCGTTTAATTAATTCCCTAGTATATTTACATTGATGTAGGTATATTCCATCTTTAGTTTGTTTAATTTGTAGACCTAAGAAGAAACTTAACTCACATACTAAATTCATTTCAAATTCACTTTCCATAAGTGAAATGAACTCATTTAGTAGGATTGAGTTGGTGGTTCCAAAAATAATATCATCTACGTAGATTTGGGCTATGAATATGTCTTTACCTAAGGTTTTTATGAAAAGGGTTGGGTCAACTACACCTTGGTTAAATCCTTTAGACTTAAGATAAATCAAAAGTCTCTCGTACCAAGCTCGAGGAGCTTGTTTAAGTCCATAGAGGGCTTTCTTTAACCTAAGGATATGGTCGAGTTTATCTACAGTTTCGAAACCAGGAGGTTGACTAACATAAACCTCTTCCTTAATGTATCCATTTAAGAACACTGATTTCACATCCATTTGAAACAACTTAAATCCTCGATGTGCAACATACGCTAATAGCATTAGAATGGACTCTAATCTAGCTACTGGGGCATATGTCTCGTCGTAATCTAAACCTTCAACTTGACTAAACCCTTTAGAGACTAGTCTAGCTTTATTTCTAACTACTTCACCTTTATCATCAAGTTTATTTCTAAACACCCACCTTGTTCCAACGATTGTTTTATCTTTAGGTGGTGGTACTAATTCCCATACTTCGTTCCTAGTGAATTGAGCCAGCTCTTCTTGCATTGCAATAATCCAATCGGGATCAAGAAGAGCTTAGTCAATAGTATTGGGTTCAATTTTAGAAATCAAGGAGATTTGACTAAGGTTTCTGTATGAGGCTCTAGTTCGAACTCCTAGACTTGGATTACCTATCACTTGGTCTATAGGATGATTCGTTTGAGTCCTAGTTGGATTTGGGTTTGAGTCTACAACTTGATCAATAGGATGACTCATTTGAGTTCTAGTTTGGTTAGATTCATCTATCACTTGATCGATAGAGTGACTTGGTTGACTTAGGTTAGGATTAACACTAGACCTGATCTCCGGATCAGAGTTAGGTCTAGTATGAATCGGCTCGCTAATTGGGGTTGCCGGGGGTTTTGTAGGTTTGTGTCCTTCATCAAATACTATATTGATAGTCTCCTCGACTCTAAGGGTGTCATGGTTATATACTCTATAAGCTCTACTTGTAGTTGAGTATCTTAGAAAGATTCCGGTCGTGGTTTTGGATGTAAATTTCCCTAGGTAATCCTTAGTGTTTAGGATATGTACCTTACACCCAAATACCCTAAAGTACTTGATGTTAGGTATTTTATCGTGATAAATCTCGTATGAGGTCTTAAGGTGCCTTTTTACCATAAGGATCATATTTTGGACATAGCATGTCATACTCACGGCTTCCGCCCAAAACCTATCGGGTAGGTTATACTCGTTTAACATTGTCCTAGCGGCTTCTTGTAGGGTTCTATTTTTGCGTTCTACTAGGCCATTTTGTTGTGGAGTTCTAGAGCAAGAGAACTCATGGTGGTATCCATTTAGGTTACAGAATTCTGTAAACCAATGGTTCTCAAATTCACCACCATGATCAGTCCTAAGTCTTTTGATTTTAATGCTTTGTTGATTTTCTATTAATTTAAATAGGTTGATTAATTGATCTAGAGTATCACTTTTGTATTTGATGAACCTAACCCAAGTAAATCTAGAATAGTCATCAATTATGACTAAGCAGAATTTACTTCCATTAAGTGACTTAGCTCTGTGTGAATCAAATAGATCCATGTGTAGGAGCTCAAGCACACTTTTAGTTCGTTCTTGATTAGTTAGTTGATGTTATGTCCTAGCTTGCAAGAATAGGTTCGTTCTTCCATAGTCATCCGACTTCTTGAATCACCGTTGAAGTGGCAATCTATCACAACAAGATGAATTCAACCATAGCCGCCACCTAACATCACAACCAAAACCATTGTGACTTAATCATGTACACTTCATCATCCAACATCCGAAAACCTTACCTCCTTCTGATTTAATTGCTCACAACCACTTCGGATAGATCAGAGCCACTGCCCACAAACTATTTGGAAGGTAAACCAACTGCCAATCCAGTTAATACTGCAACCAACCTCCAAATTCTACACACCAATGAAGCAAAAGGGATAACAGGTATTACCAATAGACTTACCAAAAAATTAGGGCATATCGATTATAAGAACCCACCGATCGATCCATAGATCTGAACACCGAAGCACAATGACCGCGATCATTGGTTGCAATGCAAGGTAGGCCATCAACGAGGCTGAGCCATCGGTGGCCTGGATGTCGACGAAGACGTCTGGCCTAACAGATCCAGCAGTGGCAGCGGGGCTGTCCGGGGTGGCTGCAATTGAACACAATGGTTGTTTGCGATGACGAAAAAGAAAGCTGCGGTAGTGAGTAAATGGTCAAGATCGAGGATAGAAGACCACTGACACAGCATGTGATCTGGAGAGGTAAGCGGCGACATCGCGTGCATAGCTGCGGCGACACATGAGTCGGAGGGTAGCGCTACCGGCGTGGTGATCAGCACGATCGGGAAGGTTGAAGACGCTGACGAAGAGGGGAAGGTTGTGGTGCGGTGGCTCGAGCATGGTGCCGACCGGATCGATCGAGAAGGCTCGCGATCGACAATCGGGTGGCAGCGACCTTGCTCCTATTGGATCGGGAGAATAATGGGGAGTGGCCAGCGCTCGTATGGGTTTGGAAGAGGGGACGATAGCGGCGAGAAATCGAGAGAGAGAGAGAGAGAGAGATAGAGATTGGGCAGAGATCGACAAGAAAATTGAGCAGGAGGAAGAAGGACTCGCGGCTGCGGTTGGGAGGAGGAAAGTCGCGATGAAGATCGGGGTCGGGGAAGAAGGATCGACGGAGAAATAAATGTTTAGCATAGGTTAATTAAACCTATAAATTCCCCAATAGCAGATAGTTTAAACAGGCTTTACAAAAGTCTATCCGCTTATCCCCATGAAATGTCCATAAAACTTTCATTTAAATCCAGAAAAATTTCTAAAAATTTCTGAAAAATTTCACAAGAAAATTTATTAATTCACAAGGAATATATATATATATATTTATATTTTCGGTATTTTACATGGACACTGTTGCATCTTTATCACATCTTGAAAAGTCACCTTCCTACCAAGATAACCATCATATTAAGCACCATATGAAAATAAAATTCAATAAAATATTGGCAAATGTGACAATGTGAATATTAATCATAAAAATACTGACAAATATAAAAATTTACGCTATATTAATAAAAAAATACTGATAATGAAACTAGCATATATCTGTCACTAAAGAACTAGTATTTTATATTAATCAAAAATTGCTTCTAGCAGATGAGCAAAGTCGTAGGAAGATTGACAAAGGGATACAGAACAAAGTAAACAAGTAGAATGACAAGATTAGCTTCCCCATTAGGATGAAAAGAATATCAAGTTAACCTTCTTAAATAAACTTACCTGTCATATGGTAAGTGTATTAATCCAAAATTTCAAGTAATTGGTCAATTCAAAATCTTTGCATGGATATTGGAGAAGAACTGACCTTCGCATGAAGAATGTCAAAAAACCCAAGCGAAACACCTGCATTGGACCTAAATGTCATTTGTGTTGCTGTTTCTCATAGGCCTCGTAAGATTCTGGCAATTCACAAAGATACAATTACAATGGAATCCATTGTCAAGAAGAATTTGTATAAGAATAAATTAAAACAAATAGTAAAAAAATAAACTTTCATAGAACCTTGACATCATTGAGAAATATGAAATTCGAACAACAAAGGTTAGCTCAAACGACAATATCCATGTCCTCGACAATGGTTCTTTCCAGCCAGAACTAGACTCTTCAAGATCTTGCATTCTCCTTATTCCAACTGTTCCATAAAAGCCAAAGAAATTGATAAATATGCCATTAACTTGTTGTTCAACCTCAAAATGGAAAGTTAGATTTATGTTCTACAACCTTGTGAGAAGGTTTTCATCCTTGTTTACAAAGGACCATATAGCTTGTGATAATGCTACAACATCATGCCCCTAAAGAAAATATTCAAGAAGAAATAAAAAAATCAGAACATAATACAAACACGTACCACTAAGGCTATATTCACTATCTAAAATGCTCTTAAAAAACTTAGACTTCAAGATACAAAAAAAAAAACTTTCGTTGGTCTGAAAATTATTGCAAGTGCTTCTCCATGGCTAAGAAAAGAATGATAAAAATAAAATCATGTTCTTATTTTAGAGTATCAATCATGTTAAATCATGTCTTTCACTTCTCAATCTTGATACTGTCCAACTTAGCAGAAATGTTGCTTTCTACTTCCTTAGGTGAAAAGAAAAGAGATACCTTAAAATGTGGGATTGTCTTCCTTAAGAAATCAAGTGTCGACTAAAAATCTGCATTACATATTGTGACAAATTAATAATCTTTCACGTAATCACAACTCATGATAGATTTTAGGTTCCCAGCTTTGTAGCCTATTGATGTCAGCACGGTATTTGTCGTGGTACCGTTTCAAATTAATTACCGAACCCCTAACTACACTAATATAGGATAGTGAATGGCCCGGATCGTTTCCCAACGAGTGTAATCGACAGAATAGTAAACTTAGGATTTCTAATTATTGCTTCAGTTTTCTATTGAAGATTGGGGGTTTGGGTTTTGAAAGACTAATTCTACTAAACGAAAAGACAATGCACGAAATTAAATCACAAAAACTGAAAGAGGAAATAATCTGATCAGCCCAATATAGGCTTGGTGAATGAACAAGATCTTCCGACTAAGTCCAACAAAGCTCAATTGAGACTCCGCAAACGGCGGTGGATGTGGATGGTGCAAACTCCTGAATCCAGTTGTTTGATAGATGCTTCGAACTCTCACGGATCTGGTTGAACTCAAAAAAGTATCGTCGGATCAGAACTCCTCGAATCCGAAGGAGAAGGTGGATGAGATGTGGAGATGGAGGACGGCACCGAAATCTCTTGATGAAACGGTTCCTCCTCGAATCCGTGGAGGACAATAGATGGAAGGAAGGTGGAGGTGACTGCTAAGGTTCAAGGGAAGAAGAGATTTAACTGACAACGAAATGAAATAAGCAATGCATCAACAAAATCTACTGTATGAACATGATTAAAAGAAAACAACTAACAAAACTATGATTACGATGAAATTAAGGACAACATAAACTAAGTATCCTAATCTAACTGCATCCTAATTACTCTAAGAAACAATTCATCAAACACTTCATGAGCATGAAGAAAATTAACCCAAATGCATGCAACTCTAAACGTAAAAGGGAAATTTGATTACAAACATTCAATTAACAAACTAAACAGACAATCGAGAAAGCTAGAAATGAAGCTGCTGTCGGACGAAATGAAGAGGCTGCCGGAGAGCTACTGGTGGTGGATGGCCGGAGCGGACGTAACGGCTGGAATTGATGCTGCTGCCGGCGCTATGAAAGAGCTGCAGAAGGCTGTGATGGGCGGTTGCCGGAGCTGTGGAGCGCTGCCGGAGCTGCTGGCCGCATGGAAACGGAGGGGAATCCCCACTCCGGTGATCGGCAGCAACAGAAGGGGCGGAGCTGGATGATGCTGCCGGCGTTGAATCGAGGCGGAGATGGGGCGAAGCCGGCTGCGGATGAAGGTGATGTGGCTGTCGGTGGTAGAAGAGGCGATGGAGGAGACCACCGCCGGCCTTGGCGGATGGAGTGGATGACCGGCGGTGCTTGGACGTGGAAGGGGAAGAAGCCGGCGTCGCGCGATGGAGGAAAGCTTCTCTGCTGCGCGATGAGAAGAAGTGGTGAAAATGTTGATTTATTTAAGAGCCTTTTCCTCGACTGTCCGATTGAAGAAGGATCAATCCCAGCCGTCCATTAAAATTAGGTTTTGATTGCCTTGATTAATCCATTAATGGGTTGTACATCCAACAACTGAGAATTCTCTGACTTTGAGTGGATGGATCTGATCCATCCGAAGGGATAATCACGATCGATTGAATCTAGATGAAGGGCTCAGATGTACAGATCAATATGTATGAACCAGATCTTTCTAGATCTGGGTAAATGACTCAGAATCAAGCCACTTTCATCGCACGGTCCATATCGCTCAGATCTGATCTCTTGATTAAATTGCCCTTGATCATGATGAAAGGTCTAGATTGATCCAGCTTAAAATATCTTTCTAGCCCTAGATGAAGCCATATTTGATCAAACTGAAGTCTAATCCATTGGCTGATCTCGATCTCCTACGATTAAGATGTAAAATTTGCATATAAGTCCAAAAATTAGGAGAATTTATAATTAGGTCCAAAAATAGATCCAACTCATAAAACATGCAAATAATCAATAATTAATCACTCGAGAGGATAAAAACAGTGATATTAAGGACCAAAATAACACGACAAAATGACAGTTATCAATTCCCCCACACTTATTCTTGCACGTCTCGAGCAAGTAAATAAAACTAAAAATAAACTGAAAGTATATTTCCCTAGCAATTCCCAAGTATACATAGAAAATCGTGAAAGAAAGTTACCTAGGATTGTCAAATCTCAAGGACTCAAGCAATTATGGACTCAAATCTTACACAAGTTAACAAACATGGTGACTTCAATCCATCATGAATAGACTAAGAATGATTAAGCCTCACAAGATATGTGGTGGTTTCTCTCGCTCTCATAAGCATGTAATAGTGGAGTTCACTCAAGCTACTCATGGTTTATGAACTACCATATGCTTGCTTTTCTTCTACCTTCACCACTATATACACATAAGAATGCACAATCATTGAAGGTTTATTAAGAATGTAAGGGAAATATGAATACAAGAAAAATGACAATATCTGTGAAAGAAAAGAAATATAAGAAATGAAATAGATAAAGAAATGCAAGAAGAAGATATGGAAATACTGGAATGCTACATAAATGAGTACAAGAAAGCATTGCCCTAAATTTTTTTTCTTCCAACCCAATAAACATGTAAACAACCCTCATCACATTCTTCAATAAAAATCTACTCAAGATATACAATAAATCTCTCAATGATTGCAACAAGGGATGTCGTTAACAAAAAATATTATCACACATAAATAATAATGACACAACATGTCAAAATTTTCACAATATATTTTTTTTAATTTCATGGGCACCCAATTTATTTTTTTTTCAACTTTTTTTTTCAGTTTTTTTTCTTTTTTTTTTTCAAACTTTTTTTTTCTCTGACATGTAGTGCACTTCCCTATGCTCCAACATCAAGCTCAGCTAAAAAGATAAAGAGCATGGCTAGCTCATGGTGATCAAGAACGACTTGCCTATGCTAACACCAAATTTCCCTTAGCTACTCCTCTCCCCCACACTTAAATTTTTGTCCATCCTGGGCAAAACACTCATCATGAAACATCCAAGTATTCCACATCCAGAAATAAAAATGGAGAAGAAAGTAAGGAAAGAAAAATGCAAGGATGAATGACTACAATGTTATTCAATAAGCATGTGATGATAAAAGAAGTGAAGGAAAACAAATGTGATTGCCTTCATAATAATCATGCAAACCTACTATTGTTGTTAGTAATATATGAGAGATGTCCTAAGGCAATCGCCTTATGTATGAACCATTTATATGATAAATGAAGATTCACTATTTGAGTATACATGTTTAATGTATTTGATTGGATCTTAAACTCATTTACTGAATGTCCACGATACGATTCACAGCATGAGAGAATTTGTGATTGGATCACAACTAGTGAGTATCTCTACATGTGTAATTGTGATGTATCGGAATTATCTCTAGTCGATGAATTGATGGATTTGGACACCATCAATTCTGTCGAGACTAGCACGAGGTATACTCCTTGGTGTATCCAAGCAGCTGATTCTCACTGGCTGGAGACATAGTGATGTCCGGAGTTGATCGTGGATGCTAGTTATGGTAACTAGTTCATTGGAGTGACCAGCCGTAAGACTTCATATGGTTCTCTGCATATATAGATATGTCAATGAAGTTCTTACTGGGCTTAAGTGCGATGTTCCTTCGACTTCAGGTATTCAAGTCATCTTGATCATGGAGACTTATGCTTTGACATCTTAAGCAAACATCTCTAAGGAGATGTGGACCCGGGATGATTGGGTATAAGTCGAGTGATCAAGGTGTTTGAATAGCCTATAAAGGATTCACCACTCCTTGCGAGGAGATGTATACCCATGGCCTCTCGCGGATTGTTACTAAAGTCTCTCGCCAAAGCAATACATGTTTAGAGTAAGGTACTCTTCGATACATGTGGAGTAACTAGAATCCGTAGGACGAGGAAATGATACTTGGGCTAGGTGTGACGTAGTCAGCCTAGTGGGGACTGACACAATAGACCATGTCCTGAACCAAGTGGGTATAAGATGAGTGAAGGGAATGGGGCTTCATTCGAGCCATCAAGGGTTTCGTAAATAGTTCTGGATCAACCGTTGATCTTTTCGGTTAATTGGGGATCATGATGTACTACTAGGTGCCACTCATGATCGCTCTATAATTAATGGTTAATTATAGACGGCCAACATAAACCGAGAACCTATTTGGTCACACGCACAACGAGTGTAATCCAAAGGATTTAAAACGAGCTTGAGAATGGGATTCTCAGACCGAGAGAAACTATGTTTGGTTGGACTAAACATAAAGCGAGCATGAAATTGTTTCAGTCGCAATGGAAGCATGGATGGGCGTGTCTTATGAAGACATAATGGATGGACCAAAATGGTTTGGTCCTAATCCAATGGATGAGAATAAACCAAAGGGTTTGGTTTATATTAAACGAATGAACCAAAGGTTGGTTCGGTTCGTTTTAACTTAAAATAAACCATCATGGTTTGGTTTATTTTAACTTATCTTAATGGAGCGGGTTAACGGGCTTTATGGATATGATCCATTAACCATTAAGAGAATTAGTTCTCTATAAAATAGGAAGTTGCCGCCAACCTCTGGTGAAGTTGCCGCCACCTTGTGTTGCCGCCACCCCACACCTCCTCCAACCGCGCCCGAAGGCTTCCTTCCTCCTCGCCGAGCTGCTGCCGGAAGAGTTCCGTGATCCCTAAAGGTTCGGCATCAAGGTGAGCTTTTGTCTCCTTGTTTTGGCCGGCCTATCTCCTCCACCAAGCTGTCCAGTTTTCTGGACAGCTTCTTCTCCTTCTCGTCGGAGCGCCGCTTGACGACGCTTAGTGCTCACAGTGGCTAATATACGGGATTTGATCTCCGGTAATCCTCTGAGGTGGAGGACGGCGATTCACAATCGGTTGACGAATACCTCTCCGGAGAAGCAAGTCTTGAGGACTTGTTTTTGGTCCGAATTTGGATTCGGATCGTGATCATCTCTCGATCACGTCGTCTTCAACACGAGGCTAGTAACCCGTACGAAGACGAAGCTCGTGGCTTAGCGAAGTCATCCCGAGGAGCTCGGCGTGGATACGGATAGAGACGATTCTTACGAGGATCGTTCCGGTTGATGCCGTTCCCGCTACACGTCATACGGAAGGTATAACGTAGTTTAATTTCTTTTATTGCAATTTTAATTTACGGTTATGTCTACACTTGTTGTAATAGCATGCGTGTGTTGTGTGTGTTGTAATAAATAGGAGTATTTATTTTTTATTTGCTCCATTTGTGCTCGTATGTTTACGAAACATGATCGAACACACCTGCCATGTCTTAGGAAACCCAACAGTGGTATCGAGAGCCCAGTTGTGTTTCACATAATCGTAAAATGGTTTTACGATAGTCATAATGTATTTCTGGAAATTTTCTAATTTTGGAAATTTAGAAGTATTTATGGAAATTTTTTAATTTTGGAAAGTCTAGAAGTATTTATGGAAATCTTCCACTTTTGGAAAGTTGGAAGTATTTATGGAAATTGATATTTTCCATAAATAAAATATTTGATTAGATTCTGGATATTTGTTTCCTAATTTAATCATGATTTGATTTGGGAAATCAAATCTTAAAATATTTTATTTCCATAAGTAGTTTTAATGATTTAGGAAATTGGTTTCCTAAATAGATTTTCCTTAATCAAATAATTCCATGAATAAAATATGTGATTAGATTTGGAAATTTGTTTCCTAATTTAATTATGATTTGATTTGGAGAATCAAATCTTAAACATATTTTATTTCCATAAATAGTTATGACATATAAGGAAATTATAAACATGACATAATTGTATGCCATGTAATTGCATTAGATGCATAACATTATGCCATGCGTGTCGTGACATGTAGATGTATGCCATGTATGCCATGCCATGTAGATAATAGTTATTTGCATGCAAAGAGGATGAGACATAAAAACCCTTAATCAATATTAAAGCCTACACCTTCCATTAATATGGTTAGAACTGCAGTTCCGCTTTCTTGTTTGGGTTGTTGGACTCTTCCAAGCCCGGCTCAACTCAATATGTTCAAACCATGGAATAGTTTAATACTAATATGGTAAGAGTCGAGGTCAATCGTTAGCTTTGGTTGTTGGACTCTCTCCAAGCTGGGCTAATTGGTTGAATGCGCTCTAACCATATTAAAACTATGTCCCGATTAATGGGTTGGCTTAACCTGGAGCATCGGCTTGTTGGACTCTCTCCAAGGTCGATGTAAAGGGAGGTGAAGTTGGGTGCTATGCATATTATGCATACTTGTTAATGTGTTAACAACCCGATGTATGTGTGAACATTCAATTAGTTGATAGCACATTGTGATAGTTGCATATACGTGATATGTAATCGGTATAGATGATACCTACCGTCGTAGTTATGAATGGCTTGTTGGACTCTCTCCAAGGTTGTTCATAACTATGATGGATATCAGCCCATTCGGAGATGGACCTACGATCTCCCGAAGTGATTTTGGGGTTTTTAAAATTCGAAAAATGAATGGGATTTATAAATGTATATTGATGCATTTTAAAATCATTTTCTCATATATGCTCGTTTTGTATTTCTAGGTCAATAAATTGATCATGACGTCTTTGAATTTGTGCACTATTTTGGATTGAACAACCGACCGGGCCTAACTTCTGGCTTAGAAACACGAGAATTGTTCTCAAGGCGGAAAAGCTTGCATATGTCCTTGAAGAGCCTCTTCCGACCGTCTAAGGACGATGCAACTGCACAAATGTTGGTCTATCGAAGCATGTGGCGATTCTCGGTGGCGAGTTGCATCATGCTAGCGGCGATGGTACGAGTGCGAAGATGAGCATATGGATGCTAACACTATGGTCTTCCATCTTCATGAGTTGTTCGATGAGCAAGCGAGATCCAGAAGGTTCGAGGTCTCTAGGCTCCTCTTCACCACGAAGATGCAAGAAGGTTAAATCAGAGTGCAGTTTGTGCTAAAGATGAGCATACATCGAGACTAGCTACCCTCGGTTTTGTGATGGATCATGAGTTAAGTATTGACTTAATTCGCATTGTTTGCCCAAGAGTTTCTGCAATTTGTGATGAACTATCGGATGAACAAATTGGAATCCACCATTCCCGAGCTCCTCAATATCTTTGAAGACAGGGAGCCTTACATGAAGCATGAGGAGAAGGCGGTTACATGAATTGATTCCTCAAAGAAAGGTTCTAAGAGGAAGGCAAAAGAAAGAAGAAAGGAAAGAAAAGGCAAAGAAGGCGGAACCGAAAAGGGCACTTGCCATCATGTGGCAAGGAAGGCCACTGGCGAAAGAGCTAAGATTTATCTTGAGTCCATGAAGAAGAAGAAGGCATCCGATGCCCCATCCTCTTCAGGTATCTTCGTTATTGATTGTCATTCTATTTCCTTAGACACTTGGGTATTGGATACTGGGTGTAGCTCACATATATGTAATGACATACAGGGGCTAAGGAATAGAAGAAGACTTGTCAGAGGGGAGTCAAATTTGCGAGTTGGCAATGGAGCAAAGGTTCGCGCCGCCATCGGAACTTATTTGAAGCTCCTAGTGGACTAGTCTTGAACTGGACAATTGCTATTATGTTCCTTCTCTAATAAAGAACATTGTTTCTATTTCTGCTAAATAGAAATGGTTTTCATTTAACATTTAGTAACAATTGTTGTTATATAACTTTGAATGGCGTACTTTATGGAACTGGAACTTTGAGTAATGGCATTTATACGTTGGACGTATCCAGTGACATTTTCAATATCGAAGCGAGCAACACGCGTGCTCGAAAGGATAATCACATATACTCCTATATGTGGCATTGTCGTCTTGGCCATATAAGCAAGAAACGCATGTCCGAATTACACCGATGTGGAATTCTGGAATCGTTTGAATTGGATTCATACTATACATGCGAATCATGCTTAAAAGGCAAGATGACTAAGTTACCTTTTACTGGAAAAGGTGAACGAGTGGGAGAGTTACTAGGTTTAGTACATACTGATGTATGTGGACCTATGTCAACTCAAGCATTAGGAGGCTATAGCTACTTCATTACCTTCACCGATGATCACTCACGGTTTGGGTATGTGTTCTTGATGAAACACAAGTCTGAAGCCTTTGAAAGGTTCAAAGAATTCAGAAATGAAGTAGAGAAACAACATGACAAGAGTATTAAAATACTTGATCGGATCGAGGTGGTGAATACTTAAGTCAAGAGTTTCTTGATTATCTAAGAGACAATGGCATATTGTCTCAACTACTCCATATGAGATATGGAATGGTAAGAAACCTCATGTATCTTACTTGAAGATATGGGGTTGTCACCGCTTATGATTGTAATGGACAAATTTGGATGCTAGATATGGAATGTAAGTCGATAAATCTATTTATTGGATACCCTAAGGAAACAAGGGTTACCAATTCTATCATCTGTGGAACAAAATGTTTGTTTCAAGGCATCTTGTGTTTCTAGAGAAAGAGTTTCTCTTGCAAGTAAGCATGGGAGTGTCATCGAGCTTGAGGAGGCTCGAGAGACTCAAATAGACATTAATGAGATACGGTGAAGCACAGCGGTAATGACAACTCATAGTGATGAGCAATCGATTTGGACTATTGTAACACCACATCTTCGTGATCCAGAACACGCAACATTCAGAGAGATATGGATTTCTCGTAAGTGAATCGAACGACGTGTTACTCATTGATGATGAGGAGCCTACCAGTTATGAAGAAGTGCTGACAAGTTCAGAAAGGGATAAGTGGCTTGGTGCCATGAAGTCGGAAATGGATTCCATGTACGAAAACCAAGTTTGGAACTTGGTTGACCCACCTGAAGGCATAAAGCCTATAGGGTGCAAGTGGGTTTTAAAGAAGAAAACCGACATGGATGGTAATGTGATTACCTATAAGGCTAGATTGGTGGCGAAAGGATATCGTCAAAAGCAAGGTGTTGATTATGACGAAACCTATTCGCCTGTAGCTATGCTTAAATCCATTCGGATGCTCCTGGCCATAGCGGCTCATTATGATTATGAGATATGGCAGATGGATGTGAAAACAGCTTTCCTTAATGGAAACCTGCTCGAGGACGTGTATATGATACAGCCTGAGGGTTTCACATCGGTTGATAAAACCAAGGTATGCAAATTGCGACGATCCATTTATGGATTGAAGCAAGCATCCAGGAGCTGGAATATCCGTTTTGATGAGACGATCAAAAGGTTTGATTTCTCACAAAATCCAGACGAACCTTATGTGTACAAGAAGGTTAGTGGGAGTGCAGTCGTGTTCCTAGTATTGTATGTCGATGACATATTACTTATAGGAAACGATGTGTCCATCTTCTGATCGATTAAGGTTTGGTTATCCAAGACATTCTCCATGAAAGACACAGGAGAAGCAACCTACATCCTTGGGATTAAGATCTATAGAGATAGATCGAAACGGTTGCTTGGTCTTTCGCAGTCTACATATATAGACCGAGTGCTAAAGAGGTTTAGCATGTCGGAATCCAAGAAAGGTTATCTGCCCATCATGGGTACACCTTCAAGTCTATGTGTCATGCACGTAAGGCGAGAGGATTTGCATGAGTAAGATTCCCTATGCATCCGCAATAGGATCTATCATGTATGCTATAGTTGTCGAGGCCCGATGTATCGTGCTCGAGTGTCACGATCGGATACGATCGATCCAGAATGGATCATTATGTTAAGACGATCCTTAAGTACTTGAGAAGAACTAAGGATGTGTTCCTAATATATGGAGAAGGGACATGGTGATACGGGTATACGGATGCGCTTCGCAGACAAGGATGATTCCGTGTCTCACCGATCGTGTTCACCTTGAATCGGGGCGCAGAGTTGGAAAAGTTCCAAACAAGAGATCAGAGCGGATTCTACCACGAGGCGAATATATTGCGGCTTCGGCAAAGGGAAGCGGTTTGGATCAAAGTTCGCTCATGAACTTGGTGTGATTCCGCCATTGTTGAAGCAATACCGGTCTCTGCGACAACAATGGAGCAATATGAAAGCGAAAGAGCCAAGGTCTCATCAACGATCCAAACATGTGCCGCTATCATCTTATCATCTTATCAGAGAGATCATCGAGGAATGAAATACAAAGAA
This sequence comes from Wurfbainia villosa, assembly GCA_025175895.1. Lineage (NCBI taxonomy): Eukaryota > Viridiplantae > Streptophyta > Magnoliopsida > Zingiberales > Zingiberaceae > Wurfbainia > Wurfbainia villosa. The sequence continues at coordinate 44,034,285 of CM045988.1, read as the reverse complement.
AATTCCCGAAAGGAACTTAGCGGATCCTTTGACTAAAGCATTACCTCAAAGTAAGTTTGAGGGTCATGTTGGTGCTTATGGTATTGGATACCGATTGGCATTAGGCCAAGTAGAGTCTGTTAGTAATATATGAGAGATGTCCTAAGGCAATCGCCTTATGTATGAACCATTTATATGATAAATGAAGATTCACTATTTGAGTATACATGTTTTATGTATTTGATTGGATCTTAAACTCATTTACTGAATGTCCACGATACGATTCACAACATGAGAGAATTTGTGATTGGATCACAACTAGTGAGTATCTCTACATGTGTAATTGTGATGTATCGGAATTATCCTAGTCGATGAATTGATGGATTTGGACACCATCAATTCGCCGAGACAAGCACAGGTATACTCCTTGGTGTATCCAAGCATTCTCCTTTGGCCGAGACATAGTGATGTCCGAGTTGATCGTGGATGCTAGTTATGGTAACTAGTTCATTGGAGTGACCAGTAGTAAGACTTCATATGGTTCTCTGCATATATAGATATGTCAATGAAGTTCTTCTTGTGGCTTAAGTGCGATGTTCACGACGGTATTCAAGTCATCTTGATCATGGAGACTTATGCTTCTGACATCTTAAGCAAACATCTCTAAGGAGATGTGGACCCGGATGATTGGGTATAAGAAAGTGATCGAAGGTGTTTGAATAGCCTATAAAGGATTCACCACTCCTTGCGAGGAGATGTATACCCATGGCCTCGGATTGTTACTAAAGTCTTTGGCCAAAAGCAATACATGTTTAGAGTAAGGTACTCTTCGATACATGTGGAGTAACTAGAATCCGTAGGACGAGGAAATGATACTTGGGCTAGGTGTGACGTAGTCAGCCTAGTGGGGACTGACACAATAGACCATGTCCTGAACCAAGTGTTAGTAATATATGAGAGATGTCCTAAGGCAATCGCCTTATGTATGAACCATTTATATGATAAATGAAGATTCACTATTTGAGTATACATATTTTATGTATTTGATTGGATCTTAAACTCATTTACTGAATGTCCACGATACGATTCACAGCATGAGAGAATTTGTGATTGGATCACAACTAGTGAGTATCTCTACATGTGTAAATGTGATGTATCGGAATTATCCCTAGTCGATGAATTGATGGATTAGGACACCATCAATTCTGTCGAGACTAGCACGAGGTATACTCCTTGGTGTATCCAAGCAGCTGATTCTCACTGGCTGGAGACATAGTGATGTCCGGAGTTAATCGTGGATGCTAGTTATGGTAACTAGTTCATTGGAGTGACCAGCCGTAAGACTTCATATGGTTCTCTGCATATATAGATATGTCAATGAAGTTCTTACTGTGGCTTAAGTGCGATGTTCCTTTGACTTGCGGTATTCAAGTCATCTTGATCATGGAGACTTATGCTTTGACATCTTAAGCAAACATCTCTAAGGAGATGTGGACCCGGGATGATTGGGTATAAGTCGAAGTGATCGAAGGTGTTTGAATAGCCTATAAAGGATTCACCACTCCTTGCGAGGAGATGTATACCCATGGCCTCTCGTCGGATTGTTACTAAAGTCTTTGGCCAAAGCATTACATGTTTAGAGTAAAGTACTCTTCGATACATGTGGAGTAACTAGAATCCGTAGGACGAGGAAATGATACTTGGGCTAGGTGTGACGAGTCGACCTAGTGGGGATCACACAATAGACCATGTCCTCAACCAAGTGGGTATAAGATGAGTGAAGGGAATGGGGCACGATTCATTCGAGAGCCATCAAGGGTTTCGTAAATAGTTCGATCAACCGCTGATCTTTTCGTTAATTGGGGATCATGATGTACTACTAGGTGCCACTCATGATCGCTCTATAATTAATGGTTAATTATAGACGGCCAACATAAACCGAGAACCTATTTGGTCACACGACAACGAGTGTAATCCAAAGGATTTAAACGAGCTTGAGAATGGGATTCTCAGACCGAGAGAAACTATGTTTGGTTGGACCAAACATAAAGCGAGCATGAAATTGTTTCAGTCGCAATGGAAGCGTGGATGGGCAGTGTCTTATGAAGACATAATGGATGGACCAAAATGGTTTGGTTCTAATCCAATGGATGAGAATAAACCAAAGGGTTTGGTTTATATTAAACGAATGAACCAAAGGTTGGTTCGGTTCGTTTTAACTTAAAATAAACCATCATGGTTTGGTTTATTGTAACTTATCTTAATGGAGCGGGTTAACGGGCTTTATGGATATGATCCATTAACCATTAAGAGAATTAGTTCTCTATCAAATAGGGATAAAACCCTAACCCTAAACCTAATCATTGAGTTGCCGCCCAACCCTTCGCGCCACCTCCTAAGGTCCTCCAACCGGCGTCCAGAAGGTTGCTTCCTTCCTCCTCGCGTCGCCGAGCTGCTGCCGGAAGAGTTCCGGTCATCCTCCTTAGGTTTGGCATCGTGGTAAGCACTTTGCTTCCTTGGTTTTGGCCGGGCGCCTACTCCTCCACCAAGCTGTCCAGTTTTCTGGACAGCTTCTTCCTCCTCCGAGCGCTGCTTGACGACGGTTAGTGCCCGACAGCGGATAACATACCGGGATTTGATCTCCGTAATCCTCTGAGGTGGAGGACGGCGATTCGCCAATCGGTTGACGAATACCTCTCCGGAGAAGCAAGTCTTGAGGACTTGTTTTAGGTCCGAATTTGGATTCGGACCGTGATCATCTCTCGATCACGCCTCTTCAACACGAGGCTAGTAACCCGCACGAAGACGGGCTCGTGGCTTAGCGAAGTCATCCCGAGGAGCTCGGCGTGGATACGGATAGAGACGATTCTTACGAGGATCGTTCCGGTTGATGCCGTTCCCGCTACACGTCATACGGAAGGTATAACGTAGTTTAATTTCTTTTATTGCAATTTTAATTTACGGTTATGTCTACACTTGTTGTAATAGCATGCGTGTGTTGTGTGTGTTGTAATAAATAGGAGTATTTATTATTTTATTGCTTCCGCTGTGCTCATGTTTACGAAACATGATCGAACACACACGCCATGCCTAAACCCAACAAAGGGTATCGAGCCTGTGTTGTGTTTCGACATAATCGTAAAATGGTTTTGCGATAGTCATAATGTATTTCTGGAAATTTTCTAATTTTGGAAATTTAGAAGTATTTATGGAAATTTTTTAATTTTGGAAAGTCTAGAAGTATTTATGGAAATCTTCCACTTTTGGAAAGTTGGAAGTATTTATGGAAATTGATATTTTCCATAAATAAAATATTTGATTAGATTCTGGAAATTTGTTTCCTAATTTAATCTTGATTTGATTTGGGAAATCAAATCTTAAAATATTTTATTTCCATAAGTAGTTTTAATGATTTAGGAAATTGGTTTCCTAAATAGATTTTCCTTAATCAAATAATTCCATGAATAAAATATGTGATTAGATTTGGAAATTTGTTTCCTAATTTAATTATGATTTGATTTGGAGAATCAAATCTTAAACATATTTTATTTCCATAAATAGTTATGACATATAAGGAAATTATATACATGACATAATTGTATGCCATGTAATTGCATTAGATGCATAACATTATGCCATGCGTGTCGTGACATGTAGATGTATGCCATGTATGCCATGCCATGTAGATAATAGTTATTTGCATGCAAAGAGGATGAGACATAAAACCCTTAATCAATATTAAAGCCTACACCTTCCATTAATATGGTTAGAACCAGAGTTCTCGCTTTGTTTGGGTTGTTGGACTCTCTCCAAGCCCGAACTCGAATATGTTCAAACCATGGAATAGTTTAATACTAATATGGTAAGAGTCAGAGGTCAATCGTTAGCTTTGGTTGTTGGACTCTCTCCAAGCTGGGCTAATTGGTTGAATGCGCTCTAACCATATTAAAACTATGTCCCGATTAATGGGTTGGCTTTAACCTGGAGCATCGGCTTGTTGGACTCTCTCCAAGGTCGATGTAAAGGGAGGTGAAGTTGGGTGCTATGCATATGATGCATACTTGTTAATGTGTTAACAACCCGATGTATGTGTGAACATTCAATTAGTTGATAGCACATTGTGATAGTTGCATATACGTGATATGCAATCGGTATAGAAGATACCTACCGTCGTAGTTATGAATGGCTTGTTGGACTCTCTCCAAGGTTGTTCATAACTATGATGGATATCAGCCCATTCGGAGATGGACCTACGATCTCCCGAAGTGATTTTGGGATTTTTGAAATTCGAAAAATGAATGGGATTTATAAATGTATATTGATGCATTTTAAAATCATCTTTCTCATATATGCTCGTTTTGTATTTCTAAGTTAATATATTGATCTTGATGTGTTTGAATTTGTGTTCCATTTTGGATTCAAATAAATTGACTGGGCCGAACTTCTTGGACTAGCTTAGAAACTTGAGAATTGTTCTCAAGGTGGAAAAGCTTGCAAATGTCCTCGAAGCGCCTCTTCCCGCCCGTCCTAGTGACGATGCAACTCTGGACCAATTGTTGGCCTATCAGAAACATGTGAGTGATTCTGAACAAATGAGTTGCATCATGCTAACCACGATGGAACCCAAGCTACGAAAGCAGCATGAGCATATGGATGCTCATATCGTAGTCCTTCATCTTTGTGAGTTGGTTGATGAGCAAGTGAGATTCGAAAGGTTCGAAGTCTCAAAGCTCCTCTTCACCTCTGAGATGCTAGGAGGTTCATCTGTGGTATCGCTCAATATATGTCAAGACTGGAGTCTTCTGAGAAGCATGAGCAGGGGACGATGCTATTAGTTGATTCCTCGAAGAAAGGTTCTAAGAGGAAGTCAAGGAAACAGCAGAAGGGAAAGAAGAGAAAGGCTAAGAAGGTAGAACTAGCACAAAAGGAAACTTGCCATCATTATGGCAAGGAGAGCTATTTGCGAAGAAAGTGCAAGATTTATCTTGAGTCCGTGAAGAAGGATAAGGCATCGGATGCCCCATCTTCTTCAGATATCTTCGTTATTGATTATCATTCTATTTCCTCAGACACTTGGGTATTTGATACTCGGTGTGGCTCACATATATGTAATGACATACATGGGCTAAGGAATAGAAGAAGACTCAAGGGGAGTCAAATTTACGTGTTGGGAATGGAGCAAAGGTCACGTCGCCATCGAACGTATTTGTTGGAACTCCTGTAGGACTTGTCTTAGAATCGACAATTGCTTTTATGTTCCTTCGCTGATAAAGAACATCATTTCTATTTCTTGTCTAAATAGAAATGGGTTCCATTTGACTTTAGTAACAATTGTTGTTACATAACTTTGAATGGAGTTCTTTATGGATTGAACTTTAAGCAATGGTGTTTATACGCTGGACGATCCAAAGGACGATATTTCAATATCGGCGAGCAACACGCTGCTCGAAAGGATAATCACATAGACTCCTATATGTGGCATTGTCGTTTGGCCATATAAGCAAGAAACGCATGTCCGAATTACACCGATGTGGAATTCGGAATCGCTTGAAATGGATTCATACGATACATGCGAATCATGCTTAAAAGGCAAGATGACTAAGTTACCTTTACCGAAAAGGTGAACGAGTGGGAGAGTTACTAGGTCTAATACATACTGATGTATGTGGACCTATGTCAACTCAAGCATTAGGAGGCTATAGCTACCTCATTACCTTCACCGATGATCACTCACGGTTTGGGTATGTGTTCTTGATGAAACACAAGTCTGAAGCCTTTGAAAGGTTCAAAGAATTTAGAAATGAAGTAGAGAAACAACATGACAAGAGTATTAAAATACTGATCGGATCGAGGTGGTGAATACTTAAGTCAAGAGTTTCTTGATTATCTAAGAGACAATGGCATATTGTCTCAATGGACTCCGCCTATACACCACAAAGATAATGGTGTATCCGAGAGGCGAATCGGACCTTGTTGGACATGGTCAGGTCAATGATGAATCATGCAACTCTTCCCAAGTCCTTTTGGGGCTATGCACTTCAGACAGCTGTTTACTTGTTAAACAGAATGCCTACCAAGGTAGTCTCAACTACTCCATATGAGATATGGAATAGTAAGAAACCTCATGTATCTTACTTGAAGATATGGGGTTGTCCTCGCTTATGTGAAGCGGATCAGATCGCATAAACCGGATGCTAAGTCTGATAAATGTCTATTTATTGATATACCCTAAGGAAACAAGGGGTTACCAATTCTATCATCCTGTGGAACAAAAGGTGTTTGTTTCAAGGCATGCTGTGTTTCTAGAGAAAGAGTTTCTCTTGCAAGAAAACAGTGGGAGTGTCGTCGAGCTTGAGGAGGCTCGAGAAACTCAAATAGACATTAATGAGATACCTGGTGAAGCACAACAGCCGACAACTCATAGTGATGAGCAATCGGCTGGACCTATTGTAACACCACATCTTCGTAGATCTAGTAGAACACGCAATATTCCTGAGAGATATGGATTTCTCGTAAGTGAATCAAACGACGTGTTACTCATTGATGATGAGGAGCCTACCAGTTATGAAGAAGTGCTGACAAGTTCAGAAAGGGATAAGTGGCTTGGTGCCATGAAGTCGGAAATGGATTCCATGTACGAAAACCAAGTTTGGAACTTGGTTGACCCACCTGAAGGCATAAAGCCTATAGGGTGCAAGTGGGTTTTCAAGAAGAAAATCGACATGGATGGTAATGTGATTACCTATAAGGCTAGATTGGTGGCGAAAGGATATCGTCAAAAGCAAGGTGTTGATTATGACGAATCCTATTCGCCTGTAGCTATGCTTAAATCCATTCGGATGCTCCTGGACATAGCGGCTCATTATGATTATGAGATATGGCAGATGGATGTGAAAACAGCTTTCCTTAATGGAAACCTGCTCGAGGACGTGTATATGATACAGCCTGAGGGTTTCACATCGGTTGATAAAACCAAGGTATGCAAATTGCGACGATCCATTTATGGATTGAAGCAAGCATCCAGGAGCTGGAATATCCGTTTTGATGAGACAATCAAAAGTTTGATTTCTCACAAAATCCGCAGAACCTTGTGTGTACAAGAAGGTTAGTGGGAGTGCAAATGTGTTCCTAGTATTGTATGTCGATGACATATTACTTATAGGAAACGATGTGTCAATCTTACATCGATTAAGGCTTTGGTTATCCAAGACATTCTCCATGAAAGACTGGGAGAAGCAACCTACATCCTGGGATTAAGATCTATAGAGATAGATCGAAACGGTTGCTTGGTCTTTCGCATATATATAGACCGAAAAGTGCTAAAGAGGTTTAGCATGTCGGAATCCAAGAAAGGTTTCCTACCCATCGTGCATGGGGTACACCTTTCGAAGTCTATGTGTCCGCGCACAGAAGACGAGAGGATTTGCATGAGTAAGATTCCCTATGCATCCGCAATAGGATCTATCATGTATGCTATGTTATGTACGAGGCCCGATGTATCGTACGCTCTGAGTGTCACGAGCAGATACCAATCTGATCCAGGAATGGATCATTGGGCGGCTGTTAAGACAATCCTTAAGTACTTGAGAAGAACTAAGGATGTGTTCCTAATATATGGAGAAGGGTACATGGTGATACGTGGGTATACGGATGCGACTCGCATGACAAGGATGATTCCATGTCTTTATGCAGGTATGTATTCACCTGGAATGGAGGCGCAATAAGTTGGAAAGGTTCCAAGCTTGACACTATAGCGGATTCTGCCACTAAGGCAAAATACATTGCAGCTTTGGAAGCAGCAAAGGAAGCGGTTTGGATCGAGAAGTTCATCTCTGAACTTGATGTGGTCTCATCAATGATCCAAACATGTGCTTCGCCGCTATCATCTTATCAGAGAGATCATAAGTAGGAACGAAATACAAATCGAGAAAATTCCCACTGAAAGGAACTTAGCGGATCCTTTGACTAAAGCATTACCTCAAAGTAAGTTTGAGGGTCATGTTAGAGCTTATGGTATTGGATACCGTAGCGATTGACATTAGGCCAAGTGGGAGTCTGTTAGTAATATATGAGAGATGTCCTAAGGCAATCGCCTTATGTATGAACCATTTATATGATAAATGAAGATTCACTATTTGAGTATACATATTTATGTATTTGATTGGATCTTAAACTCATTTACTGAATGTCCACGATACGATTCACAGCATGAGAGAATTTGTGATTGGATCACAACTAGTGAGTATCTCTACATGTGTAAATGTGATGTATCGAAATTATCCCTAGTCGATGAATTGATGGATTAGGACACCATCAATTCTGTCGAGACTAGCACGAGGTATACTCCTTGGTGTATCCAAGCAGCTGATTCTCACTGGCTGGAGACATAGTGATGTCCGGAGTTAATCGTGGATGCTAGTTATGGTAACTAGTTCATTGGAGTGACCAGCTGTAAGACTTCATATGGTTCTCTGCATATATAGATATGTCAATGAAGTTCTTACTGTGGCTTAAGTGCGATGTTCCTTTGACTTGCGGTATTCAAGTCATCTTGATCATGGAGACTTATGCTTTGACATCTTAAGCAAACATCTCTAAGGAGATGTGGACCCGGGATGATTGGGTATAAGTAGTGATCAAGGTGTTTGAATAGCCTATAAAGGATTCACCACTCCTTGCGAGGAGATGTATACCCATGGCCTCTCGTCGGATTGTTACTAAAGTCTTTGGCCAAAGCATTACATGTTTAGAGTAAAGTACTCTTCGATACATGTGGAGTAACTAGAATCCGTAGGACGAGGAAATGATACTTGGGCTAGGTGTGACGTAGTCAGCCTAGTGGGGACTGACACAATAGACCATGTCCTGAACCAAGTGGGTATAAGATGAGTGAAGGGAATGGGGCACGATTCATTCGAGCATCAAGGGTTTCGTAAATAGTTCGATCAACCGCTTGATCTTTTTAATTGGGGATCATGATGTACTACTAGGTGCCACTCATGATCGTTCTATAATTAATGGTTAATTATAGACGACCAACATAAACCGAGAACCTATTTGGTCACACGCACAACGAGTGTAATCCAAAGGATTTAAAACGAGCTTGAGAATGGGATTCTCAGACCGAGAGAAACTATGTTTGGTTGGACCAAACATAAAGCGAGCTTGAAATTGTTTCAGTCGCAATGGAAGCGTGGATGGGCAGTGTCTTATGAAGACATAATGGATGGACCAAAATGGTTTGGTTCTAATCCAATGGATAAGAATAAACCAAAGGGTTTGGTTTATTTTAAACGAATGAACCAAAAGTTGGTTCGGTTCGTTTTAACTTAAAATAAACCATCATGGTTTGGTTTATTTTAACTTATCTTAATGGAGCGGGTTAACGGGCTTTATGGATATGATCCATTAACCATTAAGAGAATTAGTTCTCTATAAAATAGGATTAAACCATAACCCTAAACAGGTCCTCCAACCGCGCCCGAAGGTTGCTTCCTTCCTCGGCCGCGTCGAGCTGCTGGAAGAGTTCGGTCATCCTCCTTAGGTTTGGCATCGTGGTAAGCACTTTGCTTCCTTGGTTTTGGCCGGCGCATACTCCTCCACCAAGCTGTCCAGTTTTCTGGACAGCTTCTTCTCCTCTCGTCGGAGCGTCGTTTGGACGACGGTTAGTGCTCCGACAGCCGATAACATACCGGGGAATTGATATCCGGTAATCCTCTGAGGTGGAGGACGGCGATCTGGCCAATCGGTTGACGAATACCTCTCCGGAGAAGCAAGTCTTGAGGACTTGTTTTAGGTCCGAATTTGGATTCGGACCGCGATCATCTCTCGATCACATCGCCTTCAACACGAGGCTAGTAACCCGTCACGTAAGACGGCTCGCTTAGCGAAGTCATCCCGAGGAGCTCGGCGTGGATACGGATAGAGACGATTCTTACGAGAATCGTTCCGGTTGATGCCGTTCCCGCTACACGTCATACGGAAGGTATAACGTAGTTTAATTTCTTTTATTGCAATTTTAATTTACGGTTATGTCTACACTTGTTGTAAAAGCATGCGTGTGTTGTGTGTGTTGTAATAAATAGGAATATTTATTATTTTTATTGCTTCCGCTGTGCTCATGTTTACGAAACATGATCGAACACACACACGCCGCGGTGCCGGAAACCCAACACCAAGTGGGTATAAGATGAGTGAAGGGAATGGGGCACGATTCATTCGAGCTACTGAAGGGTTTCAGAAATAGTTCTGGATCAACCGTTGATCTTTTCGGTTAATTGGGGATCATGATGTACTACTAGGTGCCACTCATGATCGTTCTATAATTAATGGTTAATTATAGATGGCCAACATAAACCGAGAACCTATTTGGTCACACGCACAACGAGTGTAATCCAAAGGATTTAAAACGAGCTTGAGAATGGGATTCTCAGACCGAGAGAAACTATGTTTGGTTGGACCAAACATAAAGCGAGCATGAAATTGTTTGATGCAATGGAAGCGTGGATGGGCCGTGTCTTATGAAGACATAATGGATGGACAAAAATGGTTTGGTTCTAATCCAATGGATGAGAATAAACCAAAGGGTTTGGTTTATATTAAACGAATGAACCAAAGGTTGGTTCGGTTCGTTTTAACTTAAAATAAACCATCATGGTTTGGTTTATTTTAACTTATCTTAATGGAGCGGGTTAACGGGCTTTATGGATATGATCCATTAACCATTAAGAGAATTAGTTCTCTATAAAATAGGATTAAACCTAACCCTAAACCTAATCCAATTTTGGCGCCCAACATCAAGAGTTGCCGCCAACCTCCTTGGTGAAGTTGCTTGACTTGTGTGCCTTGACCCACGCTCCTCAGCGTCGAGCGGCTTCCTTCCTCCTCGCGGCGTCGCTGCTGCGGAAGAGTTCGGTGATCCCCTAAAAGGTTCGGCATCAAGGTGAGCTTTAGTCTCCTTGTTTTGGCCGGCGCCTATCTCCTCCACCAAGCTGTCCAGTTTTCTGGACAGCTTCTTCTCCTCTCGTCGGAGCGTCGTTTGGACGACGGTTAGTGCTCCGACAGCGGCTAACATACCGGGGATTTGATCTCCGGTAATCCTCTGAGGTGGAGGACGAAGGATTCGTCAATACCTCTCCGGAGAAGCAAGTCTTGAGGACTTGTTTTTGGTCCGAATTTGGATTCGGATCGTGATCATCTCTCGATCACGTCGTCTTCAACACGAGGCTAGTAACCCGTACGAAGACGAAGCTCGTGGCTTGGCGAAGTCATCCCGAGGAGCTCGGCGTGGATACGGATAGAGACGATTCTTACGAGGATCGTTCCGGTTGATGCCGTTCCCGCTACACGTCATACGGAAGGTATAACGTAGTTTAATTTCTTTTATTGCAATTTTAATTTACGGTTATGTCTACACTTGTTGTAATAGCATGCGTGTGTTGTGTGTGTTGTAATAAATAGGAGTATTTATTATTTTTGTTGCTTCCGCTGTGCTCATGTTTACGAAACATGATCGAACACACACACGCCGCGGTGCCGGAAACCCAACAGTTGTGTGGTCTCGAAAGAATCAAAGCAAATTCTAGAGTTACAATAACCACAAGTGCACTACACACAAGCAATAAAAATAGGCTCAATTTTCACTAGGTAAACAAAAATAATCAACTTAGTATATCAACATAGAATCCATCACCACATAGTAACCACATGCAATCAAATAATCCATTCATGACAATAAATCTCAAAACTCGACAATCAAATTTAACTAGCTTTCACGAATTCTAAGGTGATATAAAGGAATGTATAGGAAATTTATTTGAAAATCCCAACAAAACAAAAACTCAACAACAAAACATAACAACTATTGGGATGTATACTGAAAAGTCTATCTTTTGTATTAACATCTTTATTTTTGAAATAAGAATCACATGATCATTGTTTGCATTTTTATGGTTATGCATATTGTCTAATACATTACATTGTAGATAATATGGTGTGTGGTGTCACACGGGAGATCATGTTATCGGCTCCTTGTAAAGTATAAGTAAAGGCTCACAACCGATATGGCTTTGGACAAACCATTGGAATGGTTGTAGTGTGATTTGGTATTGGTTTGTCTTGACCATAGAATCACACTAGTGCACTTTGTGTGTATTGAGAAGGACCGACTTAGAGGTGATTCGATTTATTGCTGACTACATAATCGAATCAGACCTCAGATATTATATTGTACATGCTCTTAATCCCGATATAATAATGGGCACATATACTTAGTATTCATCTCTTTGATTTACCAATGGGCGAGATTTATAGATTAAATCGATAGGCTCGGTAAGTTGGGAGATGATATTATTTATATGGTGTGCCATTGGTTATAGGAGGAAACCGTGTCCTATATATTAGGATGATGATGTCCCCTTGAGGAGCTCATAAGGTTCATCATGTAAATCCTGCAGGTGGACTTGGTCCGACATGATGAAAAGGTTTAGTGGTACTACTCATGGAGTTAGATGTTGATTACTTAATGGTCAGTAAATTAATTAATCGACGAACATTCGAGATCTTAAACACGGGGAGAAAATGTACATATAATATATGGAGCCCATATTAACTTATGGGGGTTGGTGAGGTAGATCAATGATAATCCTCTAGTGGAATGGATAATCATTAATGGATCGGATTTTATGTGGGCTTGATCCATTGGGTGGCCATGATCCAACTCCTCCTCATGGTCCCTATTGTAGCCTATTAAAACCTCATGAAGCTTAGATCTAATAGATGAAAACAAAACTCTAGATCCAAAGCTAAAGATTAAATCTCTAGATCCGACGATTGAGATTAAATCTCTTGATCCGACGGTTGAGATTAAATCCTTAGAACCAATGGTGGAGATTAAAAGGAGGCTTATCCCTAACTCTATAAAAGGAGATGATAGGGGTGGGCAGTAAGATGATGGATGAGGGTTCGGGTTTGCTTCCTTTGGGCGGCAAGCAATCCTAATTAGATTAGGATTAGGAGTGGGCGGCTAGGGTTAGGATTTTGGGATTGGTTGTGGGCGGCAACAATGAGGAGAAGGCTTTTTCTTCTTCTTCCAAGGTTTGGCCGGCACCTATCCTTCTTTCCTCTACCTTGGCCAGAGATCAAACTATTCTTCTTCCCTTCATCCTTAGCCGGAAATTAGGAGAGCTAGGCTTAGGGTTTGGGCGGCAACAAGGAGAAGGATTGCTTTCCTTTCTCTTCTCCAAGTGTTGGCCGGCGCTCATGCCCTCATTGATTCTTCTTTGGCCGATTCATATACTCCATCTTCTCTTCCTTAGCCAGTGGCAACATCGAGTCTATTGACTTGGTGGTCGGTTCTAGATAGGAAGAAGAGTTTTGTTTGATGATCTTCCTTTGTTCGGAGTGAACAAGGAAAGGAAGATTGGTGATCTAGGAGGCTTCAACTTTTGGAAGATCGTCGCCCACACGACGTCCAAAGGAGGAAGGACATACAATAGAAGATCAAGAGGTATAACAAGAGGTATAATCTTGTTTATTTTGATTAGTCTTCCTTTGTATTATGTTTATAATTTCTTTTAAATTATATGCATCTTTTATGTGGATGTTTACTTATGTATGTGGCTAAATATACTTGGACCCCGAACATAAACACAAAAACCGACGATCCATACATCGTCTATTTCGCGGCTATTCATGGAATAGAGGTTGGTCGCTTGAACAATAAGTTTGTTCAAGTGACTACTCTAAACGAATGGCACGACAATGACAAGGTTGCTTGGGTGTTCCCTTTTGTCTAGGATTAAATTTTAATCCGGGGACATCGATGGGATCGCCATGAACAAGTGACCGAGTTGAAATGGGAAGCGAAGTTTCCCCTCACGGACCCTCAAACCAACAATTGGTATCAGAGCCACGGTTTCCGGTTTTGTGTGTTTAGGATTCGGTTACTCTTATGCATTTTTTTCCATATATTATATGTGTCGGATAATTGTAGGATATGAGTAGGTTAACTCTTTGGTTGCAGGCATATGATCCGACTATTATGGCAATATGTGTGTATGTGAATGTATGTGTATATTTTGTTGAATCCTCGGGGTTGACAAGGCTAGTATTTAATTTTTTGTAAATTAGATACGACGTTGTTTAGCCACTCCTTTTATTTTAGTTTACTTTCGATCTAGATTTCATGTACACTCCCTCGTGGAGTATAGGATCGATGGATGTAAATTAAAATAGATTTTAGTCTCGCCTCGGATCTCCGGATGGCTCGTACATGGAGTAGGAGGAGTGGACGAGAAGGCGATGCGACGGGAGACATATTGAAGACAAAAGCCATAATAGTTGGAAAATAATTTATTTTTCATATTTATTGCTTATTGTTTGTTATGCATGTGGTAGGCTAGAAAATTCCTCATTTTCAAATTACTAAGTGGGAGAGGGATATTTTTATAAATTCCCATGACCTCCATTACGATTTGACAAGTGATGCAAACAAACTTGCGCGTTGGCTCTGATTGCCTTCCTCCCCATCGGATGAGTTTGTTTGCGGATCACAAGGTCAAATATGGTTATAGGAAATTATTAAGGAGCGTGTGTACTTCCCCATTGAAAGGCACATAACCTGAGATAATTACCTTGGTACCGAGTAATAGTGAACACTTAGATACAAATATAAGTATCGTCCCCATCGGAGTCATTGCTTTTATTTGTAGGGCCAAAGAGGAACCAACTATTAATTTTACTTGTCAAAAAGTTAGGTTGACAAGATAGTAAAATTAATGGATAAAACCTCCTCTTACAAATGTAGAATTTGTATACGTCCACACTATCGTGACATACGATATTCTAAGTGTTTTGAGGTATTGGTTGATTTTAAAATTTTATTGTTTGAGGAATCAATAATTTTTTGAAATCTAATGTTTTGATCTATGTGATTCTTAGGTTTTCTTTTAAAATGACTTTCAACCCACTTGCTGTGATACTGAAAGAGAATAAACTTACTGGACCCAACTATGATGATTGGAAGAGGAATCTTGACATTGTCTTGTCTGCTGAGGAATACAAATATATACTCCTCGTAGAGTGCCCTCCTAAGCTTGCAGATGATTCTGGGGAAAAGGAGAGAGAGAGTTATAAGAAGTGGATCAAGGCCGATGAGATGGCGTGGTGTTACATTTTGGCATCTATGTCAAATGTACTGCAACATCAGCATCAAGCCATGCCCACTGCTTATGACATGATGCTCAATCTCAAAGAACTTTTCAGACACCAGAATCGAGCTGCGAGGCAAGAAGCCATGAGAAACTTGATGACGACCACCATGATCGAGGGAACACCCGTAAAAGATCATATTCTTAAGATGATGGCTCATTTGAATGAGATGGAGGTCCTTGGAGCTGAGATCGATGGGGAAACCCAAGTCGATATCATACTCTAGTCTCTACCTAGGAGTTTTGAGCAGTTTCGCCTGAACTACAACATGAACAAGAGGTTGTATTCGTTGGCGGAGCTTCTGACAGAACTCTAGGCGACAGAGGGGCTATTTTGTTAGAGTGCTCAGGCACATGCCATGGTGACCCAAAAGGTTTCTGCTTCTAAGTCGAAAGGCAAGAAGAAGAAGAAACAAACTGGGGAGAAGGTGGTAGGAGGTACTCAGGGAGGAATGAAGAAGCCGAAAGGCAAGTGCTTTACTTGTAAGTAGACTAGACACTGGAAGAAGGACTGCCCCAACCGCAAGCAGAACAAAGGTATATCTTTTGGTCTAGTCGTTGAAACATATTTAGCGGTGTTATCTACCGGCACCTGGTGTGTAGATACGGGAGCCACTGATCAAGTCTGCAATACTTTGTAGGGGTTCCAGGAAACCAGACGACTGGCTGAGGGAGAGATTACCGTGTACTTGGGCGATGCCATGAAGGTGGCGGCTATTACAATGGGAGACATTCATTTATATTTTGAGAAAAATAAACTTTTGGTTCTTAAGAATTGCCTTTATGTATGTTTATTTAGAAAGAATTGTATTTCGGTTTCTAAATTATTTATGGATGGATATTCTATTTCTTTTGATGACAGAGTTGTTATAAAAAGGAATAGGGACATTATCTGTTCAGGTGCATTGATAGGAAATCTATACACACTTGAACCAAAACCTCCCACGATGCAAATTGAAGTTAATAACTCTTCTTCTAATTCCAATAAGAGAAAAGAACCTTCGAAGATGAACCAAACATATCTTTGGCATCTTAGGCTTAGTCATATTAACCTAAGCAAAATTCAAAAGTTGATAGCTGATGGACCTTTGGGTTCTTTAGTGGTGGAGGATTTCCTAACCTGTGAATCATGCTTGGAGGGTAAAATGACCAAGAGGCCTTTTAAGGCCAAGGGGTATAGAGCCAAAGATGTGTTAGAATTGGTTCATTCTGATTTATGTGGTCCTATGACTATCCAGGCTAGAGGTGGTTTTGAGTATTTCGTCTCTTTTATAGACGATTACTCAAGATATGGATACATTTACTTGATGCGCCTTAAGTCTAAATGCTTTGACAAGTTCAAAGAATTCAAGGCTAATGTGGAGAAATGTCAAGGTAAAAGTATCAAGACACTACGATCTGATCGTGGTGGCGAGTACCTCTTGGGAGAGTTTAGGAACTACTTATCAGAGGCTGGGATTCAATCCCAATTGTCTGCACCTGACACACCCCAGCAGAACGGTGTAGCAGAGCGATGGAATAGGACTCTTATGGAGATGGTTAGATCGATGATGAGTTATTCTGAGTTGCCAGATTCATTCTGGGGATATGCTCTAGATACGGCGGTGTACATTCTGAACTTGGTTCCATCTAAATCAGTGCCTTCTACTCCCACAAAGTTATGGACTGGGCGAAAGCCTAGTCTAAGACATATTCGGATATGGGGGAGTCCAGCACATGTGATGAAGGAAGATGTTGGTAAGTTAGAACCTCGTACAGAAGTACGCATGTTCGTTGGCTATCCTAGAGGAACGAAGGGTGGTTTTTTTTATAGTCCTAGAGATCAGAGGGTGATCGTTAGCACGAATGCCAGATTTCTAGAGGAAGACTATGTGATGAACCACAAGCCCAAGAGTAAAATTATTCTGGAGGAATTAAAAGGGGAAGTCACTTCTTCAGTACCACCGGTACAAGAGGATATACCACAAGTCACTGCACCGTGTGTCACAGAGAATACACAGGAGATATCTAGTCGTAGTGGGAGGGTTGTTAGACAACCTGATAGATTCATGTTATTGGGAGAATCTTCTGATTTGGTCTTTGGCGAACATGAACTTGATCCCTAGACATATGACGAGGCAATCCAAGATATAGATGCAGCATCTTGGCAAAGTGCAATGAATACTGAGATTGAATCTATGGATTCAAATCAGGTCTATGAGCTAGTGGAACCACCCGATGGTGTAAAAACCATTGGATGCAAGTGGATCTACAAAAGAAAGAGAGGAATAGATGGGAAGGTTGAGACCTTCAAAGCAAGGCTTGTTGCGAAGGGGTATACTCAGAAAGAGGGTATTGATTATGAGGAGACCTTTTCGCCGGTAGCCATGCTTAAGTCTATCCGGATTCTCTTATGCATAGTAGCTCATATGGATTATGAGGTGTGGCAGTTGGATGTCAAGACAGCTTTCCTGAATGGAAGACTTGAGGAAGACATCTATATGAAGCAACCAGAGGGATTCATTGCGAAGGGCAAAGAGCATCTTGTATGTAAGCTTAATCGGTCCATTTATGGATTGAAGCAAGCTTCGAGGTCTTGGAACATCCGCTTTGATAAATAATCCAGTCTTATGGATTTATTCAAAGTCCGGATGAGTCTTGTGTATATAAGAGATGTGACGGAAACGTAGTGGTATTTCTTGTACTATACGTTGATGACATTTTGATGATTGGCAACAATATCAATGTGTTATCGGACGTAAGGGTATGGTTGTCCAAACAGTTTGATATGAAGGACTTGGGAGAAGTGGAACACATCCTTGGGATCAAGGTTATAAGAGATCGCAAGAAAAGGATGTTGTGCTTATCCTAAGCTTCATACATAGACACGATTATGGATCGTTTTAGCATGCAGAACTCCAAGAAGGGTTTTCTACCTTTCAGGCATGGAGTTCCATTATCTAAGGAGATGTGTCCTAGAACATCTAAGAAGATAGAGGAGATGAAGGCGGTTCCTTATGCTTCGGCAGTAGGAAGCCTCATGTATGTGATGCTATGTACGAGACCAGATATCTACTTTGCCGTGGGCATGGTCAGCAGATATCAGAGTAATCCAGGGCAGGGATATTGGACTGTGGTAAAGCATATATTAAAGTACCTGAGAAGGACTAGGGATTATATGCTGGTTTACCAGGCAGACCAATTACTCTCTATGGGTTACACAGATTCCGACTTCCAATCTGATAGGGATAACAGTAAGTCTACCTCAGGTTTTGTGTTTACTTTGGGAGGTTGAGCCATCGTATGGAGGAGTGTCAAGTAGAAATACGTGGCAGACTCCACCATGGAAGCTGAGTATATGGCAGCCTCTGAGGCAGCCAAAGAAGCTGTGTGGCTTAGGAACTTCCTGATGGACTTGGATGTGATTCCTGGTTTGCCCAGAACTATCACAATTTATTGTGATAATAATGGTGCAGTTGCAAACTCGAAGGAACCACGATCCCATAAGGTAAGTAAATACATAGAGCGCAAATACCACCTGATACGAGAAATCGTAAAGGAGGTAGAAGTTATTGTCGCCTAGATTGCATTAGAAGATGACCAGGTAGACCTTTTCACTAAGGCCCTTCTAGCGAGAGCTTTGACAGGCATGTGGAGGGAAGGGGAATCAGATGTATGACAGTATGAGGACAACATAGTCTTTTAGTATAAGTGGGAGATTGTTGGGATGTATACTGAAAAGTCTATCTTTTGTATGAACATCTTTATTTTTGAAATAAGAATCACATGATCATTGTTTGTATTTTTATGATTATGCATATTGTCTAATACATTACATTATAGATAACATGGTGTGTGGTGTCACACGGGAGATCATGTTATCGGCTCCTTGTAAATTATAAGTAAAGGCTCACAACCGAGATGACTTTGGACAAACCATAGGAATGGTTGTAGTGTGATTTGATATTGGTTTGCCTTGACCATAGAATCACACTAGTGTACTTTGTGTGTATTGAGCAAGATCGACTTAGAGGTGATTCGATTTATTGCTGACTACATAATCGAATCAGACCTCAGATATTATATTGTACATGCTCTTAATCCCGATATAATAACGGGCACATATACTTAGTAGTCATCTCTTTGATTTACCAATGGGAGAGATTTATAGAGTAAATCGATAGGCTCGGTAAGTTGGGAGATGATATTATTTATATGGTGTGTAGTTGATTATAGGAGGAAACCGTATCCTATATATTAGGATGATGATGTCCCCTTGAGGAGCTCATAAGGTTCATCATGTAAACCCTGCAGGTGGACTTGGTCCGACATGATGAAAAGGTTGAGTGGTACTACTCATGGAGTTAGATGTTGATTAATTAATGGTTAGTAAATTAATTAATTGACGGACATTCGAGATCTTAAACACGGGGAGAATATGTACATATAATATATGGAGCCCATATTAACTTATGGGGGTTGGTGAGGTAGATCAATGATAATCCTCTAGTGGAATGGATAATCATTAATGGATCAGACTTTATGTGGGCTTGATCCATTGGGTGGCCAAGATCCAACTCCTTCTCATGGTCCCTATTGTAGCCTATTAAAACCTCATGAAGCTTAGATCCAATGGATGAAAACAAAACTCTAGATCCAAAGCTAGAGATTAAATCTCTAGATCCGACGGTTGAGATTAAATCTCTAGATCCGACGGTTGAGATTAAATCCCTAGAACCAATGGTGGAGATTAAAAGGAGGCTTATCCCTAACTCTATAAAAGGAGATGATAGGGCTGGGCGGCAAGATGATGGATGTGGGTTAGGGTTTGCTTCCTTTGGGCGGCAAGCAATCCTAATTAGATTAGGATTAGGAGTGGGCGGCTAGGGTTAGGGTTTTGGGGTTGGTTATAGGCGACAACAATGAGGAGAAGGCTTTTTCTTCTTCTTCAAAGGTTTGGCCAGGACCTATCCTTCTTCCCTCTACCTTAGCCGGAGCTCAACCTATTCTTCTTCCCTTCATCCTTAGCCGAAAATTAGGAGAGCTAGGTTTAGGGTTTGGGCGGCAACAAGAAGAAGGATTGCTTTCCTTTCTCTTCTCTAAGTGTTGGCTTGCGCCCATGCCCTCATTAATTCTCCTTTGGCCAGTTCCTATACTCCATGTTCTCTTCCTTGGCCGGCTGTAACATCGAGTCTATTGACTTGGTGGCCGATTCTAGATAGGAAGAAGAGTTTTGTTTGATGATCTTCCTTTGTTCGGAGTGAACAAGGAAAGGAAGATTGGTGATCTAGGAGGCTTCAACTTTTGGAAGATCGTCGCCCACATGACATCCAAAAGGAGGAAGGACATACAATAGAAGATCAAGAGGTATAACAAGAGGTATAATCTTGTTTATTTTGATTAGTCTTCCTTTGTATTATGTTTATAATTGATTTTCAATTATATGCATGTTTTATGTGGATGTTTACTTTATGTATGTGGCTAAATATACTTGGACCCCGAACATAAACACAAAAATCGACGATCCGTACATCGTCTATTCCACGACTATTCGTGGAATAGAGGTTGGTCGCTTGAACAACAAGTTTGTTCAAGTGACTACTCTAAACAAATGGCACGACGATGACAAGGTTGCTTGGGTGTTCCCTTTTGTCTATGATTAAATTTTAATCCGGGGACATCGATGGGATCGCCATGAACAAGCGACCGAGTTGAAGTGGGAAGCGAAGTTTCCCCTCACGGACCCTCAAACCAACAACAACTAAAACAAAAACAAATGAAGTAAAAGAGATATATATACAAGGAAAAAGAAAAGAGATAAGATGGAGCAAACTCCTCTGAGGTCTTGGTGGTTGATGAAGATTTAGCAGGAGAAGCCACTCAGGCAATGGAGTGCTCCGTGAGAAATCCTGTCTCGGTGGTTGAAGAAGATTCAACTTTAACATCCATGCTGGGAGTGGAATAGACTGAATGAGGGTGAGCGCCTTCATGGTGTGATCATGATAGTACTGTGCTGCTCCCTCCAATATGATCGTCTCATCATATGTAATCTTTAGCGGTCGAAGGCGATTCTGAAAAAGTGTCCAGCCTTGGGGCAAGATTATTGCAGGTGTTGTCAGGGCTTTCATCAGCCAAATTCTTGGAGACTCTGGCTGAGATGGAAGTGTCCAGTCTGGGGGCCTCCTGTTAGTAATATATGAGAGATGTCCTAAGGCAATCGCCTTATGTTCGAACCATTTATATGATAAATGAAAATTCACTATTTGAGTATATATGTTTTCATGTATTTGATTAGATCTTAAACTCATTTACTGAATGCCCACGATACGATTCACAGCAGGAGAGAATTTGTGATTGGATCACAACTAGTGAGTATCTCTACATGTGTAATTATGATGTATCGAAATTATCCCTAGTCGATGAATTGATGGATTTGGACACCATCAATTCTGTCGAGACTAGCACGAGGTATACTCCTTGGTGTATCCAAGCAGCTGATTCTCACTGGCTGGAGACATTGTGATGTCTGGAGTTAATCGTGGATGCTAGTTATGGTAACTAGTTCATCGGAGTGACCAGTCGTAAGACTTCATATGGTTCTCTGCATATATAGATATGTCAATAATGTTCTTACTACAACTTAAGTGCGATGTTCCTTTGACTTGCGGTATTCAAGTCATCTTGATCATAAAGACTTATGCTTTGACATCTTAAGCAAGCATCTCTAAGGAGATGTGGACCCAGGATGATTGGGTATAAGTCGAAGTGATCGAAGGTGTTTGAATAGCCTATAATGGATTCACCACTCCTTGCAAGGATATGTATACCCATGGCCTCTCGTCGGATTGTTACTAAAGTCTTTGGCCAAAGCATTACATGTTTAGAGTAAGGTACTCTTCGATACATTTGCAGTAACTAGAATCCATAGGACGAGGAAATGATACTTGGGCTAGGTGTGATGTAGTCAACCTAGTGGGGACTGACACTATAGACTATGTCCTGAACCAAGTGGGCATAAGATGAGTGAAGGGAATGTGGTACGATTCATTCGAGCTGTTGAAGGGTTTCAGAAATAGTTCTGGATCAACTGTTGATCTTTTCGGTTAATTGGGGATCATGATGTACTACTAGGTGCCATTCATGATCGTTCTATAATTAATGGTTAATTATAGACGACCAACATAAACCGAGAACTTATTTGGTCACACGCACAACGAGCGTAATCCGAAGGATTTAAAACGAGCTTGAGAATGAGATTCTCAGACCGAGAGAAACTAGGTTTGGTTGGACCAAACAATGAAGCGAGCATGAAATCGTTTCAGTCACAATGGAAGCGTGGATGGGCCGTGTCTTATGAAGACATGATGGATGAACCAAATTGGTTTGGTTCTAATCCAATGGAGGAGAATAAACTAAAGGGTTTGGTTTGTTTAAAACGAATGAACCAAAGTTGGTTCGGTTCGTTTTAACTTAAAATAAACCATCATGGTTTGGTTTATTTTAACTTAAATTAATGGAGCGGGTTAATGGGCTTTTGGTTATGATCCGATAACCATTAAGAGAATTTGTTCTCTATAAAATAGGGCTTAAGGGTTTTGTTAAACACTAATCTAGTGGTTGCCGCCCAACCCCCTCTCCTCTCCAAGTCTTGTCGGCGCCAACCCTCTTGCCGCCGCCCAGCTCCCTTGCCGGCATCTAGAAGGTGCTGTCCTTCTCTCTTGCCGGCGTCGAGCTGCTGCCGGAGGAGCTCCGGTGATCTCCTTTGGGTCCGGCGACAAGGTGAGCCTCAACCTTCCTTATTTGGTCGGCCCCTATTCCTCCACCAAAGCTGTCCAGTTTTCTGGACAGCTTGTTTCCTTCTCGTCGGAGAATCATTTGGATGACGTTTGGAGCTCCGACAGTGGTAGCCTTGTCGGGGATTCGATCTCCGGTAATCCTCATAGGTGGAGGAAGAAGGATTCGTCAAACGATTGACGAATACCTCTCCGGAGAAGCGAGTTTTTGAGGACTCGATTTGGATCCGAATTTTGATTCGGATCGTGATCTTCTCTCGATCACATCGTCTTCAACACGAGGCTAGTAACCCGTACAAAGACGAGGCTCGTGACTTTGTGAAGTCATCCCGAAGATACTCAGTGTGGATACAGATAGAGACGATTCTAGCGAGAATCGTTCTGGTTGATGCCTTACCCGCTACACGTGAGATGTCAGGTATACGTAGTATAAATTTCCTATTATTGCAAAATTTGAATTTACGATTATGTCTACACATGTTGTACTATGTATGCGTGTGATGTGTGTATTGTAATAAATTAGATTTATTATTTTATTTCTTCCACTGTGTACATGTTTGCGAAACATGTTCGAACACACACTCGCCGCGGTGTCGGAAACCCAACAGTGGTATCAGAGCCCAGGTTGTGTTTCGACATAATCGTAAAATTGTTTTGTGATAGTCATAATGATATTTCTGGAAATTTTCGACTTTTGGAAAGTTAGAAGTATTTATGGAAATTTTTCAATTTTGGAAAGTCTAGAAGTATTTAATGAAATCTTCTACTTTTGGAAAGTTGAAAGTATTTATGGAAATTGATATTTTCCATAAATAAAATATTTGATTTGATTTGGGAAATCAAATCTTTAAATATTCTATTTCTATAAGTAGTTTTGATGATTTAGGAAATTGGTTTCCTAAATTGACTTTCCTTAATCAACTATTTTCACATTTAAAATATGTGATTAGATTTGGAAATTTGTTTTCTAATTTAATCATGATTTGATTTGGAGAATCAAATCTTAAACATATTTTATTTCCATAAATAGTTATGACATATAAGGAAATTTTGTACATGACATAATTGTATGCCATGTAATTGCCTTAGATGCATATCATTATGTCATGCGTGTCGTGACATGTAGATGTATACCATGTATGTCATGCCATATAGATAATAGTTATTTGCATGCAAAGAGGATGAGACATAAAAACCCTAACTCAATATTAAAGCCTACACCTTCCATTAATATGGTTAGAACCAGAGTTCCGTTTCTTATTCGAGTTGTTGGACTCTCTCCAAGTTCGGCTCGAACCCGAACATGTTCAAACCATGGAATAGTTTAATACTAATATGGTAAGAGTTAGAGGTCAATCATTAGCTTTGGTTGTTGAACTCTCTCCAAGTCGGGCTAATTGGTTGAATGCACTCTAACCATATTAAAACTATTTCTCGATTAATGGGTTGGCTTTAACCTGGAACATCGGCTTGTTAGACTCTCTCCAAGGTCGATGTAAAGGGAGGTGAAGTTGGGTGCTATGCATATGATGCATACTTGTTAATGTGTTAACAACCCGATGTATGTGTGAACATTCAATTAGTTGATAGCACATTGTAATAGTTGCATATACGTGATATGCAATCGGTATAGTTGATACCTACCATCGTAGTTTTGAATGGCTTGTTGGACTCTCTCCAAGGTTGTTCATATCTATGATGGATATCAGCCCATTCGGAGATGGACCTACGATCTCCCGAAGTGATTTTGGGGTTTTTGAAATTCGAAAAATGAATGAGATTTATAAATATATATTGATGCATTTTAAAATCATTTTCTCATATATTCTCATTTTGTATTTCTAGGTTAATCAATTGATCATGACGTCTTTGAATTTGCGCACTATTTTGGATTCAAACAAATTGACTGGGCCTAACTTCTTGGACTGGCTTAGAAACCTAAGAATTGTTCTCAAGGCGGAAAAGCTAGCATATGTCCTTGAAGAGCCTCTTCCCAACGGGCCCTAAGGACGATGCAACCTGCATCAAATGTTGGTCTATCAAGCATGTGGCGATTCTCGAATCGGGCGAAGTTGCATCATGCTAGCCGCGATGGTACGAGCCGCAAAAGCAAAGATGAGCATATGGATGCTAACACTATGGTCTTCCATCTTCATGAGTTGTTCGATGAGCAAGCGAGATCCGAAAGGTTCGAGGTCTCTAGGCTCCTCTTCACCACGAAGATGCAAGAAGGTTCATCTGTAGTGCAGTTTGTGCTAAAGATGAACGGGTACATCGAGCGGCTAGCCACCCTCGGGTTTGTGATAGATCATGAATTTAGTATTGACTTAATTTTGCATTGTTTTCCCAAGAGTTTCTCACAATTTGTGATGAACTATCGGATGAACAAATTAGAATCCACTATTCCTGAGCTCCTCAATATGCTGAAGATTGTGGAGCCTTCTGTGAAGCATGAGAAGAAGGTGGTTCTGTTAGTTGATTCCTCAAAGAAAAGGTTCTAAGAGGAAGGCAAAGGAACAGAAGGAAGGGAAGAACAAGAAGGCAAAGAAGGCAGAACCAGCACAAAAGGGCACTTGCCATCATTGTGGCAAGGAAGGCCACTAGCGAAGAAACTGCAAGATTTATCTTGAGTCTATGAAGAAGAAGAAGGCATCCGATTCCCCATCATCTTCAGGTATCTTCGTTATTGATTGTCATTCTATTTCTTTAGACACTTGAGTATTGGATACTGGGTGTGACTCACATATATGTAATGACATACAGGGGCTAAGGAATAGAAGAAGACTCGTCAGAGGGGAGTCAAATTTACGAGTTGGCAATGGAGCAAAGGTTGCTGCGGTCGCCATCGGAACTTATTTGCTGAAGCTCCCTAGCGGACTAGTCTTAGAACTAGACAATTGCTATTGTGTTCCTTCTCTAATAAAGAACATTGTTTCTATTTCCTGCTTAAATAGAAATGGTTACCATTTGACATTTAGTAACAATTGTTGTTATATAACTTTAAATGGCGTACTTTATGGAACTGGAACTTTGAGCAATGGCATTTATACGTTGGACGTATCCAGTGACATTTTCAATATCGAAGCGAGCAACAAGCGTGCTCGAAAGGATAATCAAATAGACTCCTACATGTGGCATTGTCGTCTTGGCCATGTAAGCAAGAAATGCATGTCCGAATTACACCGATGTGGAATTCTGAAATCGTTTGAATTGGATTCATATGATACATGTGAATCATGCTTAAAAGGCAAGATGACTAAGTTACCTTTTACTGAAAAAGGTGAACGAGTGGGAGAGACTAGGTCTAATACATACTGATGTATGTGGACCTATGTCAACTCAAGTTTTAGGAGGCTATAGCTACTTCATTAACTTCACCGATGATCACTCACGGTTTGGGTATGTGTTCTTGATGAAACACAAGTCTGGAGCCTTTGAAAGGTTCAAAGAATTCAGAAATGAAGTAGAGAAACAACATGACAAGAGTATTAAAATACTTCGATCGGATCGAGGTGGTGAATACTTAAGTCAAGAGTTTCTTGATTATCTAAGAGACAATGGTATATTGTCTCAATGGACTCCGCCATACACACTACAGCATAATGGTGTATCTAAGAGGCGTAACCGGACCTTGTTGGACTTGGTCAGGTCAATGATGAATCATGCGAATCTTCCCAAGTCCTTTTGGGGCTATGCACTTCAGACAACTGTTTACTTGTTAAACAGAATGCCAACCAAGGTAGTCTCTACTACTCCATATGAGATATGGAATAGTAAGAAACCTCATGTATCTTACTTGAAGATATGGGGTTGTCCTGCTTATGTGAAGCGGACTGTATCAGACAAATTGGATGCTAAGTCTGATAAATGTCTATTTATTGGATAGCCTAAAAAAACAAGGGGTTACCAATTCTATCATCCTGTGGAACAAAAGGTGTTTGTTTCAAGGCATGATGTGTTTCTAGAGAAAGAGTTTCTCTTGCAAGAAAATAGTGGGAGTGTCATCGAGCTTGAGGTGGCTCAAGAGACTCAAATAGACATTGATGAGATACTTGATGAAGCACAACAGCCGATAACTCATAGTGATGAGCAATCGGCTGGACCTATTGTAACACCACATCTTCATAGATCTAGTAGAACACGCAACATTCCTGAGAGATATGGATTTCTTGTAAGTGAATCGAACGACGTGTTACTCATTGATGATGAGGAGCCTACCAGTTATGAAGAAGTGCTGACAAGTTCAGAAAGGGATAAGTGGCTTGATGTCATGAAGTCGGAAATGGATTCCATGTATGAAAACCAAGTTTGAAACTTGGTTGACCCACCTGAAGGCATCAAGCCTATAGGGTGCAAGTGGGTTTTCAAGAAGAAAACCGACATGGATGGCAATGTGATTACCTATAAGGCTAGATTAGTGGCGAAAGGATATCGTCAAAAATAAGGTGTTGATTATGACGAAACCTATTCGCCTGTAGCTATGCTTAAATCTATTCGGATGCTCCTGGCCATAGTGGCTCATTAGGATTATGAGATATGACAGATGGATGTGAAAACAACTTTCCTTAATGGAAACCTGCTCGAGGACGTGTATATGATACAGCTTGAGGGTTTCACATCGATTGATAAAACCAAGGTATGCAAATTGCGACGGTCCATATATGGATTGAAGCAAGCATCCAGGAGTTGGAATATCCGTTTTGATGAGACAATCAAAAAGTTTGATTTCTCACAAAATCCAGACGAACCTTGTGTGTACAAGAAGGTTAGTGGGAGTGCAGTCGTGTTCCTAGTATTGTATGTCAATGACATATTACTTATAGGAGACGATGTTTCAGTCTTATAGTCAGTTAAGATTTGGTTATCCAAGACATTCTCCATGAATGACCTAGGAGAAGCAACCTACATCCTTGGGATTAAGATCTATAGAGATAGATCGAAATGGTTGCTTGGTCTTTCGCAGTCTACATATATAGATCGAGTGCTAAAGAGGTTTAGCATGTCAGAATCCAAGAAAGGTTTCCTACCCATCAGGCATGGGATACACCTTTCGAAGTCTATGTGTCCGCGCACAGAAAACGAGAGGATTTGCATGAGTAAGATTCCCTATGCATCTGCAATAGGATCTATCATGTATGCTATGTTATGTACGAGGCCCGATGTATCATATGCTCTGAGTGTCACGAGTAGATAACAGTTTGATCCAGGAATGGATCATTGGGTGGCTGTTAAGACGATCCTTAAGTACTTAAGAAGAACTAAGGATGTGTTCCTAATATATGGAGAAGGGGACATGGTGATACGCAGGTATACTGATGCCAGCTTCCAGACAGACAAGGATGATTCCAGGTCTTAGTCTGGATACGTGTTTACCTTGAATGAAGGCGCAGTGAGTTGGAAAAGTTCCAAACAAGATACTGTAGCGGATTCTACCACTGAGGCAGAATACATTGCAACTTCGGAAGCATCAAAGGAAGTGGTTTGGATCAAGAAGTTCATTTATGAACTTGGTGTGATTCCAGCCATTGTTGAAACAATACCGGTCTACTGCGACAACAATGGAGCAATTGTACAGGCGAAAGAGCCAAGGTCTCATCAACGATCCAAATATGTGCTTCGCCGCTATCATCTTATCAGAGAGATCATCAGTAGGAAGGAAAAATAAATCGAGAAAATCCCCACTGAAAGGAACTTAGCGGATCCTTTGACTAAGGCATTACCTTAAAGTAAGTTTGAGGGTCATGTTAGAGATTATGGTATTGGATACCGTAGCGATTGACATTAGTCCAAGTGAGAGTTTGTTAGTAATATATGAGAGATGTCCTAAGAAAATCGCCTTATGTTTGAACCATTTATATGATAAATGAAAATTCACTATTTTAGTATACATGTTTTCATGTATTTGATTAGATCTTAAACTCATTTACTGAATGTCCACGATACGATTCACAACATAAGAGAATTTGTGATTGGATCACAACTAGTGAGTATCTCTACATGTGTAATTGTGATGTATCGGAATTATCCCTAGTCGATGAATTGATGGATTTGGACACCATTGATTCTGTCGAGACTAGCACGAGGTATACTCCTTGGTGTATCCAAGCAGCTGATTCTCACTGGCTGGAGACATTATGATGTCCGGAGTTAATCGTGGATGCTAGTTATGGTAACTAGTTCATTGGAGTGACCAACCGTAAGACTTCATATGGTTCTCTGCATATATAGATATGTCAATGAAGTTCTTACTACAGCTTAAGTGCGATGTTCCTTTTGCTTGAGGAATTCAAGTCATCTTGATCATAAAGACTTATGCTTTGACATCTTAAGCAATCATCTCTAAGGAGATGTGGACCCGGGATTATTGGGTATAAGTCGAAGTGATCGAAGGTGTTTGAATATCCTATAAAGGATTCACCACTCCTTGCGAGGAGATGTATACCCATGGCCTCTCATCGGATTGTTACTAAAGTCTTTGGCCAAAGCATTACATGTTTAGAGTAAGGTACTCTTCGATACATATGCAGTAACTAGAATCCGTAGGATGAGGAAATGATACTTGGGCTAGGTGTGACGTAGTCAACCTAGTGGGGACTGACACTATAAACCATGTCCTGAACCAAGTGGGTATAAGATGAGTGAAGGGAATGATGCACGATTCATTCGAGCTGCTGAAGGGTTTCAATAATAGTTCTGGATCAACCGTTGATCTTTTCGGTTAATTGGGGATCATGATGTACTACTAGGTGCCACTCATGATCGTTCTATAATTAATGGTTAATTATAGACGACCAACATAAACCGAGAACCTATTTGGTCACACGCACAATGAGCGTAATCCGAAGGATTTAAAACGAGCTTGAGAATGAGATTATCAGACCGAGAGAAACTAGGTTTGGTTGGACCAAACAATGAAGCTAGCATGAAATCGTTTTAGTCGCAATGGAAGCGTGGATGGGCCATGTCTTATGAAGACATGATGGATGAACCAAATTGGTTTGGTTCTAATCCAATGGAGGAGAATAAACCAAAGGGTTTGGTTTGTTTTAAACGAATGAACCAAAGTTGGTTCGGTTCGTTTTAACTTAAAACAAACCATCGTGGTTTGGTTTATTTTAACTTAAATTAATGGAGCGGGTTAACGGGATTTTGGTTATGATCCGATAACCATTAAGAGAATTTGTTCTCTATAAAATAGGGCTTAAGGGTTTTGTTAAACCCTAATCTAGTGGTTGCCGCCCAACCCCCTCTCCTCTCCAAGTCTTGTCGGCGCCAACCCTCTTGCCGCCGCCCAGCTCCCTTGCCGGTGTCAAGAAGGTGTTGTCCTTCTCTCTTGCCGGCATCGAGCTGCTGCCGGAGGAGCTCCGGTGATCTCCTTTGGGTCCGGCGACAAGGTGAGCCTCAACCTTCCTTATTTGGCCGGCCCCTATTCCTCCACCAAAGCTGTCCAGTTTTCTGGACAGCTTGTTTCCTTCTCGTCGGAGCATCATTTGGACGATGTTTGGAGCTCCGACAGCGGTAGCCTTGCCGGGGATTCGATCTCCGGTAATCCTCATAGGTGGAGGACGAAGGATTCGTCAAACGGTTGATGAATACCTCTCCGGAGAAGCGTGTTTTTGAGGACTCGATTTGGATCCGAATTTTGATTCGGATCGTGATCTTCTCTCGATCACATCGTCTTCAACACGAGGCTAGTAACCCGTACGAAGACGAGGCTCGTGACTTTGTGAAGTCATCCCGAAGATACTCGGCGTGGATACGGATAGAGACGATTCTAGCGAGAATCATTCCGGTTGATGTCTTTCCCGCTACACGTGATACGTCAGGTATACTTAGTATAAATTTCCTATTATTGCAAAATTTGAATTTACGATTATATCTACACATGTTGTACTATGTATGCGTGTGATGTGTGTGTTGTAATAAATTAGATTTATTATTTTATTTCTTCCGTTGTGTACATGTTTGCGAAACATGTTCGAACACACACTCGGCGCAGTGCCGGAAACCCAACACCTCCAACTATCCACCACTTCCATAGGAATCAGCTCATCAGAATTGCTTGCCACTGCTATCTCACTTGACTTCTGGTCTGGCTGGCAAGTCTAGGCACTGACATCTTGAAGCTGCTCCATTTCTTCAGGATAATCTAGGGAACAAACAACATCACAGAGTAAATCCAAGCCGCTAGTATCATCCTGCAAGTCATTGACCACAGAAGAAACTTCATCAATATCTGGAGCATCAGATATTACATCATCATCATGCACATCAGCAGAGGAGTTCTGTAGAGCTGCAGAGGTAGAAGCGTACATATCACTGTTAGGGCAATCAACCCATGTGATATGGTTTTGATGTGTGTGGCAAAGGGTTTAAGTTAGGTTGTTATTATTTGATATATGCGTTGGAGTCTTGCAGGACTTAGTAATTCGCACATGGAGCTTTGGCAAGTTTCACCAACTCACAACCTTGTGCTTGAGTCGGCAAAGGAGCATTGCGAAGTCGTGTGCTTGATGCATCCGAGGGACCGCCAGAAGAGATGACTTGAAGCGAAGCCAAGGAAGCAGACTTCGAGGGCAAGAGATGCGAAGGAGCATTGCAGAGTCGTGCGCTTGATGCTGCCGAGGGACGTGGCCATGAACGAAGAGAGCTTCGACAAGGGACTTCAAGTGAGATGAGAGAATGAGTGAAATGTAAGTAGCTCATTAGGTGAACTTGGTCGAATGGCTAAGTGTCAAAGACTCGACCACAAGGGTTGAGGTTTACCCGACCGCCAAAAGCTCAAACAGATGTTAAGTTTGAGGTTTATCTAGCATCAGTCAACTGCCATGTCATGGCGCGACGCCTAAGTCGATTGTGACTCGACCGTATACGAAACCGATTATGTGCCATCACCGACCGCCACAGGGGAGGGGGAGGGGGCAGATCAAGAGACCACCAGACCGATGATGGCATTAGTCGATCGTCACGAGGGTTTCGTGCACGTAATGGTGATCACCGAGTGCCTACTTCCGCAAGACTCGACTTTAGCTCTACGGGCTTGATTGATGGGAAGATCACGATCGATGGGAGTCGTTGGATGAAATCCAACATGAAAGAAGCCGTATTGGTTAAAGGCTATAGGAGCAGTCGACTGATCGGGGCATCAGTCGACTTCTAGTGCCCAACGGGAAGAAAATAGCCTTCTCTATTTATAGAGAAGGTGTGAGGTTGTGGATGGCTAATGCTTATGCTCTAAGTGATCATCCAAGTGCTCCACAAGCTTCCAACTCTTTCTCTTATTCTTAATTCAAATCCATTGTAAGAAAGAGTGTTCTTGAGTTGTAAGAAGGTTTACCTCCACCTTGCTTTGGCTAAAGGGATAGACCGATATTGGATTGGTTTCGGAGTGATTCACCGGAGACGAATTAGACTGTGGATTAGCGGCGAGGTCGTGAACCACATTACATATTGGTTTTAGCATTGTTTTATCTTTGTGTTGTCTTAATTGCTTATTTAGTTTTGTTTCCGTTGCACTAATATTGTTTGTAGACAAGTAATTCCACCATATGACAATTGAGGGATATTCACCCCACTCTAGCCGGCCACCAACGATCCAATAAGTGGTATCAGAGCCAAGTAGCTTGTCGAGGACTAACCGCCGCAATAAGCACAATCAAGGATGGTCGGCTCAAACATTCACCCACCGAAGTTTGAAGAAGAATTCTCATGGTGGAAGAAGAGAATGGAGGTATTCTTCGAAACCGACTTCGAAATTTTATTGATAATGGAAAATGGTTTCGAGATACCTAGGGATGAAGATGGGGAGCAAATAGAGAAGACAAGATGGAAAAAGAGACAAAGAGAGGAGTACTTGGCGAATTCGAAGGCCAAGCATCACTTGTACAACGTACTCCCCCAACAAGAGATCAACCGGATAGGGGAATGTGCAAGCGCCAAGGAAATGTGGGAGAAACTCATAGAGTTTCATGAAGGCACTTCCAAGGCCAAGCTTGCAAGAAGAGATCTCCTTCGCTCCCAATTAAGCAACATCAAACTCGAAAAGGGAGAGAAGGTAAATTCTTTACATTCTAGGTTTAAAGAAATTTTGATTGGACTAACAAGTGTAGGAGAAAAACTCTTCAACCAGGACATGGGCATGAAGGCAATAGATGCCTTCCCTCGATCATCAAGATGGAGCTCAATGGTGGACTCTTTCTACATATCCAAGAATCTAGAGATAACCACTCTAGAGCAATTCTTTTCCACCATGGAGTTGCATGAGACAAGACTTGAGGGAGTAATTGAAGAATCAAGCATCAAGCCATCAAGAGGAGTAGCCTTAGTAGCCAACAAGGGGAAGAAGAAGAAGATAGAGACTTCCTCCTCCTCCGATGAAGCATCCTCCTCATCCTCCATGAATAGCAATGAAGATGCTTATAAGGTAAGAAAGGTAAGGCGTTCCTTAAGAAATTTAAAATTTAACAAATCTTATGATAGGAGAAGGCACAAGAGAAAGATCATATGCTACAATTGCCAAGGAGAAGGGCATATAAGAGATGATTGTCCTCTCTTGAACAAGAACAAAAAAGAGAGGAGGAAGAAAGAAGAAAAGAAGAAGGGGAGTAAGAGAAAGGAAGAAGAGAAGAAGGCCAAAGAAAAAGGGAAGGCCAAAGCACTTAAGGCAAGGACATGGGATGATCCTTCCTCATCATCATCATCGGAGGAAGAAAATTCTTTTGTCACAAACCTTGCCTTGATGGCATTTGATGATCTAGACTCCACCTCCTCCGAAGGTGAAAAATCAAGCTCAAGTGAGGAGAGCTCAAGTGAAGGGGGAGGCTCTTCATCATTCTCATCATCCGAAGAAGAAGACATGGAAACTATGGTAAAACATCTTCCCACTCAAGAAATAGTTGCCATGATTTCTAGCTTAACTAGGGATTTATTTAGGGCCAAAAATAAAAAATAAGAGCATGCTAGATCAAATTAAGGCCCTAGAAGAAAAATTAGAACAAGCATGCTTAAATATTAATTATAATATTTCTTCTAGCTTTGAAAATGCATGCTCACATGATAACTATATGCCTTTTGATGTTAATGATGCATGCATTGAGGAAAATAGGCTTTAAGGGAAAAGGTAGACCATTTGACTAAAGCCCTAGAAAAATTCACAATAGGCTCCAATACATTAAACATGATCACAGGGAGTCAAAGGGCTAGCTTCAATAGAAAGGACCTAGGTTATAAGGGAAAGACAAATGAAAAGGTCTGTAAATGTTTGATTACTAGGGGTCAAGCGAAAAATAAGACAATTGCTAGAAAATGAATCCCTAAGAAATATTTGGTGAACCCCATAGGAAAGAACTTGTATTGGGTTCCTAAATCCATCCTTAAGGGTTAGGAAAACCCTAGGATAGTCAACCATAAGGATTTCACTTATATCATGTTGATTGGTTGACTTAGGATGGTGTGGACTTAATTTTGAAATAGTGTTGGGTGATGATAATGCACCCATAAATAGTTTAAATTATGCTTTGGGTGATACTTTGTTGGATCGAGCGGATCACTAGAGGGGGGTGAATAGCGATAGAAACATTTCGTACAAATTCGTTCGAGTAGATAATTAAACGCAGCGGAAGATAAATGAGAAATAAATGAGACAAGAAGATTTTTTACTTGGTTCGTAGCCTTCAGCTACTACTCCAAGGCCCTAGTGGTCCTTGACCACGCACGGAGGGCAAAGCTCTAACTAACTCCTCTTCGTTGGAGGTAGGAGTTAATCGAATACAAGAAAACACAAAAGCTTGAGGTAGAGCGACACTCCCCCTCTCCTCGTTACGATAAAAATCTCTAAGACAATAATATGAAAAGAGATAAACTAAATTAAACTTATACTGACGAATAAGAAATGAAAACTTAAGCGTAGATCGTCGGAGTTGTAGCACTTCGTTGCCGGAGAGTTGCAGCGTTTGCTGAGACTTTAGAGAACTTAGAATTGATGAGAAAACCCTAGGAGAGGCCCTCCTTTTATAGCCTTTGAGTCCCTTCTCAAGAGGATCTTCAACCAATCAGATTTGAGCACAAATTCCCTTGAAATGAGGTGATAAGGCTTGACTCCTCGAAGTTGATCTTTGACCATCAGTCGACTGATGGTAGCATCAGTCGAGTGCTGACCGCGGACAGTCGACTGATGGATGGAAGTCGAGTGCTCCAAGCTGGTAGTCGACTGATGCTAGCTGAAATCAAAAGTTAGCTTAACAAAAATATTATTTTGACGGTCACCGATCATCCGATCTCGACCTAGACCATCCATGGGATGTCTTTGGTCGGATCTACGCTTAAGACCATCCCCGTAAGGAGGATACGACCTCACTTATGCTCACACACACGAGCTTACCTCGATACTTACTTTTTAGCTCTTGCTTCCAGCCTTTCACTCGATTCCTTCGGCTCCCTCCGAAGTCACTCGAGTGTCGCCCGACCACCGCAGCTGTCTCTGAGTGTCGCTAGCCTTCAGCTTCAGCTTTTGCACTTTTCTGTACACTCGATTAAGCTCATGAGATAACAATGAAATCTTAACTTTGCGTCTTTTGCCATAATCAAAACACAGATTCGATCATTTGGTGCCCCTGCACCAACAATATCCCCCTTTTTGATCTATGACAAACTTACGCAAAGTTAAGGAAAAATATAATGTGGAAAATGAGTAAATGTAAACGAAGTTAATCTTAGGTGAGGTTAATCTTAAAACAAAAATTTTAAAATTTTGTTCTCCCCCTTAACTTGTGCTATTCTCCCCCTTTTGCCATAAATCAAAAAAGATTTGGGGTTGTATATAAAACGTAGGTGATTTTAACAAAAAAAGTAGCATTCATAAAGATTATCTAACAAGAGTCCAAGCATGTGTCTCGATTTACTTTGGTTCGAGGTATAACCCTCTGCACTAACAATATATGTCTGGAGACTAATTTGATTTTCAAAAATACTTATAAAATTAGCTTTGAGTTTCAAAATACTTATACGCTAATTACTTTTGAAAATATATAACCCTTAGGGTTAGTTTGCTCTCCCCCTTAATCAAGTATATAAGGTATAGAAGAGTTAGGGGGCGCTAAACATTGACCTAGAAGGTTGTATATTTAGAGTTTTGTCCGAGTATAAGTAAACGTTTAAGCTCGATAGTTTGAAAAATAGATAACATTTTTGAAAAGATTATGTAAATTGAAATTGTTCCTTATTCATCTCACCCATTCTAAGTGTCTTAGAATTGGTTCACCTTATATGTTGTGTGAGATGATTCCAATTTTATCTTGATTAAATTTAATGATTTGAAACTGGTCAACCTTGCATTAGATTTAGATTTGATCCTAAGCTCATCAAGTCACCTTTTCAAGATCTTGGCTTCCAGGTCGTGGTGAGGCACAGAGGCCTTCTTTGATCGGAAAAATGACCACTTCCTTAGACAAAGCCAATTTCGAGAAAATAGTAACATGACTCACCTAAGACCACTTCCTGGTTAACTAGTCTACGATACGACAAGGTAGCTTCAGCTAGTTCCACTCGGTCAAGTGAACCGAACTAGATACGCCTTATCTTGCCCGAATACACGAGACCCCATTTTCCTAGCATACTATCATCTAGCCACATTCTGGTACTATGTTATCAAACATTGACGAGTTATAGTCCTATCTAACCATTAAAAAAAAATTAGGTTACCAGATATACTATTTTGGTATTAGCTCCCCCTGGATCATTGAACCAATATGGTCTGGTCAAGTAATGAACTTGATCCTGGGGAATCCAAAACCTATTGGTCCTTATATGTGAGTTTAATAAAGTTTTCGGGACCCACGCTTGGACTTGATGATGACTACGGTTTACGATAGACATGTAAGATCTATTTGTAGTCTTTGAGCTATATCCGAGTCTGACTCTGTTGTACACGGCTCTTTGAGTTCAAAGAAGTCGATTAAGATTCTTGGACCCCGTCGAGAACTTGTTCAATCGAGCTTCGAGCTCTTGGACTCATCCTTTCAAGAGAGAGTTCTCTTCTTCGAGTTTTTCAACTCGAGTTGAGTCCTCCTCTTGAACTCGACTAGTCGAAGAGTTTAGGGGTGTCTCTTGTTTGAGGGTTTCAACCTCCTCAACCAAGGACTCGACCCTAGACTCGGATTTAGCTAATTTCCTAGTTAGCAATTTATTTGTATTGTAAAGCGTATGAATTAGTGATTGACTAACCTTAATTTTCCCTTTCGTTCTGGCTTTGAGTTGCTTCTCGAAGTAGTCCTCGAGTTCGGAGTCGGTGTTGTAGTTGGATTCAGATTCGGACTCTGACTCGGACTCTTTGGGTCTTACCATACACGCTATGCCGACGCCTTCTTCGTTGTCCCATGTTGCATGAAAAACCTTCTTTTGATTCGATTTGAATTGTGCCCTCTTTTGGTTCTTTAGTAGCCTCCTTTCCCTCCGAACGATTTTCCGCACTACGTTCACTATTGCTTCCACCTCTTCGGATTCGGACTCTGATTCGTCTTTGGGTTTGAGTCCATCTTCTTTCCTGGTAGATGGCTCTCTTCTTTGTCTTGCAAGTAGAGCAATACCTCTCTTGGCCCGGACCACGTTAGTCTGCTCGTGAAGTTCAAACTTGGAAAATAATTCGTCTAACCTAAGCTTCGAAAGGTCCTTAGAGACCTTGTAGGCATCGACCATGGATGACCACAAGGTAGTCCTAGGAAATGAATTAAGAACGTACCTTAGGAGGTCACGGTTTTCAACCTTGTGTCCAATGGTGTGCAAGCCGTTAACAATGTCCTGGACGTGGGCATGTAGTTGCATCGCCGTCTCGTGTTCCTGCATCTTACGGTTATACAACTTATTGAAAAGAAGGTCACGTTTACATACCTTAGCATCGGGCGTTCCATCGTGTAGCTCGATTAATTTGTTCCACAGGTCCTTTGCACTGATGAAGGGTTCGATGCAGTTGAGCTCCTCTTTGGACATACCACACTGCAACATTTGGGTCGCCTTTGCATCGCCTTCAATTTGCCTCTTAGTTGCATGGTCCACTTGTTGAAGTCCAAGGGCTCACCTTGATCATTGATGGGTAGAGCAAAGCCGATTTAGATGATTATCCAAGTCTCGACTTGTGTTTTTAGAAAACACTCCATCCGACCTTTCCAATAACAGAAATCATCTCCGTTAAAGAATGGAGGTCGGGTGGTGTTGTACCCCTTAATGTGGGCCATGTTGGTGCAACAATGCCCCAAGCATTCATATGTTTTGATGTTTGGATAATCATCTAAGTTAGGCAACAAATTGTAATCTAATGGTGAACATGATTAAGTGACAGGTAAAGGCAAAGTCCAAGTATGATCTTGGCAAGAGAAGTCCAAAGGGAAGTCTTGGCAGCGTAAGTCCAAGCATGTAGGCTTGGCGGCGTAAAGTCCAAGCACGCCTTGGCAAAGGAAAACCCAAGACATGACAAAACCGAAGGAAGCTCTTGGAAGCAAAGCGCAAAGGATGAACAAGTCGAGGACTCGGAGGGATCCTGGAAGCGCAAGGCTTAAGAAAGAGCTAGAAGGTTGAGTCTAGGTCAAGGGGGTGAAATCAAGTATGAAATACTCATACTTGATGTGTATCAGTCAACTGATACGATGTATCAGTCGATTGGTCAAGTGCTCGACTGAGTCAGGGTGAAACCCTGACTATCAGTCGACTGCCTTGGCAATGGTAGTCGACTGATGATGCTATCAGTCGACTGCCAAAAGTGGCAGTCGACTGATCAAGACAAAAACATGCACAGAATGAAGTCCCACTCGACTACGGCCTGTGATCACTCGACTGATCACTTCATCAGTCGACTGATGGAGGGATCAGTCGACTGATGAGAATGCCATTGGACGAAATGACTCTAAATCCCGCGAATCCGGTTGTTCATGTAGGGGATCGGATGGCCGGCTAGAGTGGGGTGAATAGCCCTCGTACGTTGGACGTCGTAAATTGCTCTCGTCTACAAAAGATTAGCGCAAGCGGAATATACAAATACAAAGCAAAAGACAAACAATAAAACAAACGCTAACACGATGGTATAACGTGGTTCACGGCTACGCCGCTAATCCACGGTCCCCGATTCGTCCTCGGTGAATCACTCCGTTAAACCAATCCACTAAATGGTCTCTCCTTTGCACCAAGCTAGGTGGAGGTAACCTTTACAACCAAGATCACTCTTCTTACAATAGGATTGAAGTAAAGACAAGTAAGAAGAGTTTAAAGCTTGTGGGGCACTAGGAAGATCGTTTGGAGTATGAGCATTAGCCTCTCAAAGGCTTACACCTCTCTTTATAGAGAGGGCTTTTCTTCCGTTCGCCATCACGATCGCCGCTCTGGCGGCCGATCGCCACTACAACGGCCTCCGAACACGCCGGATCCCGACCGCTGTAGTCCAATGGAACTCTTGGCCGATCGATGGACCTCATCGACCGATCGATGCCTCCGTAGTCGACGATCGCTAGGCTACGAATGGTTCTGCGTGGTCGAACTATTGATCACCGATCCCGTTTTTCAGCAATGATCGATGGTCTTGGCAATGATCGCCCACGATGGCGATCACGCCACAATCCAATCGAGTGATACCACCGAACTCACTCGATTAGCGGCCGACCGCCATGACATGGCAATGATCGGGTGTCGAAAACCCATCGACACTTGGCCAAATGGCCAAGTTTCACCTAAGAGCTACCCTTCCCGGGTTACAATCGCCACTCTCATTTCTCGAGTCCTCGCCTTTGAAGTTCTCTTCGTTCTCCCACGCCCCTAAGATCGACGACGGCTCTGCAATGCTCCTTCGCCTCTTGCCTCAAGTCTACTTCCTCCGGCTTCACTAAGCTTCTCGTCCGGCGGTCCCTCGGATGCTCCAAGCGCACGGCTTTCGCAAAGCTATCCTTCACCGACTCAAGGCACGAGTCATGAGATGTGAAACTCGCCACGGCTCCATGTGCGAATTACTAAGTCCTGCACGACTTCAACGCACATATCACATCAACATATCAAACTAACTTAAACCCTTTGCCACACCATCAAAACCATATTACAAGAGATTGCCCTAACAATCTCCCCTTTGATGTGTGGCAATCCGTTTAAGTTAGGTAAAAACATTTGATATAAATTCTAAGGTAAGAAAGCATGTAAAGATAAACATGATATAACAACATGCAACTCCCCCTTAATCCATGAAACTCTCTATGCAAATTTTCTCCCCCTATCATATATTTCTCCCCCTAAAATATATTTCTCCCCCTAAAATAATTAACTTAAACATAATTATTTCTCCCCCTTTGACACCATCAAAAAGATTAACACTAAGTTATAAGCTCATGGCATCAAGTATAATGGAGGGAAAATATGACAAGTTGATTTAAAATTGGGTATCACTTGTTGGTTTACAAACTGAATTCGGCCTTCAATGTTCTGATTTACAGGCCACCAATGATCGCTATCGATGATAATGACCGCACAAAGGAATCTGAATTTTTGATTTTCTGGACGAATTTCAGAAACGCATTATAAATTCCAGAAAATTCGAAAAATCGTGAAATTTGGGGAACATATTTCTTTTAAGTATGTCTATCAATGAAAAATAGTTTTTCATGAAAACTCATTATATTTTCTTGTTTTTGCCAAAAATCCAAAAACTCTAAAAACCACTAGGTTTTTGATCATTCTAGTATCAAGTTAGCTACCTAGTTTTGCATCCAATTGTTTCAAAACATGAATACATGTATTTTAAGGTAAGAAATTGTTTTGAAAACATATGAAATATCCAACCATGATCTTTGGGCAATATGTTTATTTATTAAACATAAGCCTTCCCCATGATTGGTCTATTATTGCTATGTTGATACTTTAAATGACCATCTAAATGCCATAGGCATTAGTGGACATTTGTATCATCCTAACATCTCACCCATGCTAAGTTTGCAATCAAGGTAGCCTATAGTGGGTGTGAGATGCATCCTAGGGGGTATTTGTATATACTTAACCAATATATTCATGCAATTCTATCATGGTTAAGTATCATCCTAACAATTAACATGGTCATAATGACATATATGAATGAATTCTACATTATGATCATGAAATACATGTTTTCATCAAATTATAATCATGCATTAGGTATTTTATGATGATAATAAACAAAGTATCACCTAAAGCATGATTCAACCCTATTTCTCATGATTACGTGCCAAATATTAAAATCATAAATCATGATTTCAAACATACATAGCAATTACATTAATCATCATGATTTAAGCATTATTACCTATTTATGGGCACGTTATCATCACCCAACACTATCTAAAAATGTTGTCCCGTCATCCTAAGTCAACCAAAATATGATATAGATTAAGTCCATATGGTTGACTACCCTAGGGGTTTTCTAACCCTTAAGGATGGATTTTGGAACCCAAAATAAGTTCTTTCCTATTGGGTTCACTAAATATTCCTTGGGGATCCATTTTCTAGCTATTACTTTCTTTTTATCTTGTCCCCTAGCTATTAGGCATTTGTAGGCCTTTTCATTTTTCTTTTCCTTATATCCTAGGCCTTTCTTGTTGAAACTAGCTCTTTGGCTCCCTAAGATCATGTTCAAAGTGTTGGAGCCAATTGTGAATTTTTCTAGGGCTTTTGTTAAATAATCTACTTTTTCCCTTAAGGCCCTATTTTCATTTATACATGCATCACTAACATCTAATGGCATATAAAGGTCATGTGAGCATGCTTCATTTAAGCTAGAAGAAATATTATCATTTAAGCATGCATTTTCTAGTTTATTTTTTAGGTCCTTAATTTGATCTAGCATGCTTTTGTTTTTCTTCTTAGCTCTAAATAAATCTCTAGTTAAGCTAGAAACCATGGAAACTATTTTCTTAGGAGTTAGATTTGTTACCATAGTTTCCATGTCCTCTTCTTCTTCGGATGAGGAGGATGTGGAGGCTCCCCCTTTACTTGAGCTTTCCCCACTTGAGCTTGATTCTTCATTTGAGGAGGAGGAGGAGCAATCCAAGTCATCAAAGGCCATCAAGGCCAAATTGGTGACAAAGGCATTCTCCTCATCTGATGATGAGGAGGAGGATGAGGATGGATCATCCCAAGTCCTTGCCTTGAGAGCCTTAGCCTTTCCCTTCTCCTTTGTCTTCTTCTCCTCTTCCTTCTTTTTCTTGCTCCCCTTTTTCTTTTTCTTTTCTTCTTTCTTTTTCCTTTCTTCCTTGCTCTTGTTTAGGAGAGGACAATTGTCCCTTATGTGCCCTTCTCCTTGGCAATTGTAGCATATGACCTTCCCCCTTGGTCTTCTATTCCTATCATTAGATTTATCAAATCAAAAATTCTTAAATGCACGTCTTACCCTCCTTACCATATAGGCTTCTTCAGTGCTATCCATGGAGGAGGAGGAAGACGCTTCGTCATCGGAGGAGGAGGGGATTTCCATTTTCTTCTTCCCCTTATTTGCCAACAATGCTACTCCTCTTGAGGGTTGAATTCTAGGCTCCTCTTGTATTCCTTCAAGCCTAGTTTCGTGGAGTTCCATTGTTGAGAAGAACTCCTCCAAGGTGCTCACTTCTAAATTCTTTGAGATATAGAATGAGTCCACCATGGAGCTCCACTTTGAGGACCGGGGAAAGGCATCTATGGCCTTCATTACCATATCCCGGTTTGATAGCTTCTCACCTACACTTGTTAGTCCATTTAAAATTTCTTTGAATCTAGAATGCAAAGAAATTACCTTTTCTCCCTTTTCTAATTTGATGTTGGATAGTTGGGAGCGGAGGAGATCTCTTCTTGCTAGCTTTGCCTCGGATGTGCCTTCATGAAGCTCAATTAGCTTCTCCCACATCTCCTTGGCGCTTAGGCATTCTCCTATTCGGTTGATTTCTTGTTGGGGGAGCACATTGAAAAGATGATGTTTTGCCTTTGAGTTTGCAAGGTGCTCCTCTCTTTGCTTCTTAGTCCATCGTGATTTTTCGATTGGTTTCCCTTCTTCATCCCTAGGCAAAACGAAACCGGATTCCATTGTAATCATTATATCAAAATCCGTTTCGAAAAATACCTCCATTCGCTTCTTCCACTGCTTAATTCTCCTTCAAACTTCGGAGGATGAATGTTGGAGCCGGCCATTTTGAAAATTGCTTGTTGTAGCGGTTAGTCCTCGACAAGCTTTCCTCGACTCTGATACCACTTGTAGGGGATCGGATGGCCGGCTAGAGGGGGTGAATAGCCCTCGTACGTTGGACGTCGTAAATTGCTCTCGTCTACAAAAGATTAGCGCAAGCGGAATATACAAATACAAAGCAAAAGACAAACAATAAAACAAACGCTAACACGATGGTATAACGTGGTTCACGGCTACACCGCTAATCCACGGTCCCCGATTCATCCTCGGTGAATCACTCCGTTAAACCAATCCACTAAATGGTCTCTCCTTTGCACCAAGCTAGGTGGAGGTAACCTTTACAACCAAGATCACTCTTCTTACAATAGGATTGAAGTAAAGACAAGTAAGAAGAGTTTAAAGCTTGTGGGGCACTAGGAAGATCGTTTGGAGTATGAGCATTAGCCTCTCAAAGGCTTACACCCTCTCTTTTTATAGAGAGGGCTGTTTTCTTCCCGTTAGCGCCATCACGATCGCCCTTGGCAGTCGACTGCCGTCACTACAACGGCCTCCGAACACGTCGGATCCCGACCGTTGTAGTCCAACGGAACTCTTGGCAGTCGACTGATGGACCTCATCAGTCGACTGATGCCTCCGTAGTCGACTGCCCAGTCGGCTACGAACGGTTCTGTGGCCGAAACCCTATTGATCCGATCATTGCTGCGATCGATGGTCTTGGCACGATCGCCCACGATGGCGAGCCGATCGCCCACAATCCGGGCGATCGATACCAATGAACTCACTCGATTCGAGCGCCGATCGCCATGACATGGCTGATCGACCGTGTCGGGAAAACCCATCCGACACTTGGCCAAATGGCCAAGTTTCACCTAAGAGCTACCCTTCCCCGGGTTACAATCGCTCACTCTCATTTCTCGGAGTCCCTCGCCTTTGAAGTTCTCTTCGTTCTCGGCCACGTCCCTCGGCAGCATCAGGCGCACGGCTCTGCAATGCTCCTTCGCGTCTCTTGCCTCGAAGTCTACTTCCTCCGGCTTCACTCCAAGCTTCTCGTCCGGCGGTCCCTCGGATGCTCCAAGCGCACGGCTTCCGCAAAGCTATCCTTCACCAACTCAAGGCACGAGTCATGAGATGTGAAACTTGCCACGGCTCCATGTGCGAATTACTAAGTCCTGCACGACTTCAACGCACATATCACATCAACATATCAAACTAACTTAAACCCTTTGCCACACCATCAAAACCATATTACGGCAAGAGATTGCCCTAATAGTTCAGAGGCTGTTAATCGCGTCGACAGTCGACTGATGCTGTGCATTAGTCGACTGATCGTGCTCCAATGGGAAAATCATCCTTCTCTCTATAAAAAGAGGGCTGGTGGAGGTTTTTGGGGTTAATGCTTATTCTCTGATTCTTCTCCAAAGCCTCCACAAGTTTTCAAGCTTTCTAAGTGATCTTAAATCCTCTCCTCCTCTCTCTAAGCTAAAATTTCATTCTTTGTAAAGAAGAGGAGGTTTTGTTGTAAAGGAGAGCTTCTTAGTGGAATTTCTTGGGTTGATCCACCTTAAGGATCGCCGTGGAGTAGGAGCGTTATCTCTGAACCACGTAAAGGCTTTGTTAGCATTGTTTTTCATTTTTACTTATATTATCTTTG
The DNA here is from genome assembly GCA_025175895.1 of Wurfbainia villosa. NCBI lineage: Eukaryota > Viridiplantae > Streptophyta > Magnoliopsida > Zingiberales > Zingiberaceae > Wurfbainia > Wurfbainia villosa. Next base: position 43,989,525 of record CM045988.1, on the reverse strand, counting down.
TTTTTGCTTCCGCTAATCATTCTTGTAGAAACGAAAAATGCTATTCACCCCCCTCTAGCTTCCAAACGATCCCCAACAAGTGGTATTAGAGCCCGGATCGCATCGGAAGATCTAGCAATCAACCGGAGCAAAGATGACTTTTCAAGAGGGGTATAGCACGGCAAGACCTCCGTTCTTCGACGGCAACGACTTTGGATATTGGAAAGGTAGGATGGAGTATTACTTAGTGAATGATATTGAGAATTGGTTTAGTGTTGTAGATGGTTTCGAGAAGCCGGTCGACGAATTAGGAGAACCACTACCAACAAAAGATTGGACAAGAGAGATGGCCAAGAAAGCACAAGCCAATGCAAAAGCAATGACCACACTTCAATGTGGTCTATCCAAGGAGCAACTTTCTAAAGTCGGGCCTTTCGATTCCGCAAAAGAGCTTTGGGAGAAGCTCATCGAATTGAATGAAGGTTCAAAGGAGACTAGAAGAGCCAAAAGAGACCTATTGATAGGTCAACTCCAAAGCTTCACCATGAAGACCAACGAAACCGTGAGTCAAATGCACGGTCGTTTCAAGGAAGTAGTCAACGGACTACATGTTATAGGTGAGAAGGTCGACAATCGAGACCTTGTAAGGTATGTGTTACAAGCTTTCCCTAGGACAACCTTATGGGCTTCAATGGTAGATGCCTATAAGGTCTCTAGGGATCTTTCATTAGTTAAGTTAGATGAGCTATTTTGTGAATTTCAATTACATGGACAAGCTAACACTTCATCCAAAGAGAAGGGTATAGCTCTTTTTGTAGGAAAGAAGGAGAAGAAGAAAAAGGAGAAGAAGGAAGTGTCCTCCTCATCCGAATCCGAGGAAGACTCATCAAGTAGTGAAGATGAGTTATCGGCAAGTGAGGTGGCACATTACGTCAAGAAGTTTGGTGGGAAGTCAAGGAGACTCACCAAGAAAGATGTGAAGAGGATGTTCCAATCCTCAAGAGGTAAATCTTCAAATAATTCAAATTCTACCTCTAACGTGACTTGTTTTGGTTGCAACAAGAAAGGGCACATAAAGCCAAATTGCCCGGAACTAAAGAAGAAGGAGGAGAAGGAAAAGAAAAAGAAGGAAAAGAAGGAGAAGAAGAAGAAGGAGGCGATGGTGGCACAAACATGGGACACTCTAAGCATGGAGGAGTCTTTCGATGATGAAGAAGTTTGCCATGCCACCCGGAATCTAGCCCTCATGGCATTGGAGGAAGAAGCCGGGAGCTCAAGCGAGGAGTCTTCTTCCTCTTCAAGAGATGAATCATCATCAAGTGATGATGATGAGGTAAACAACTCACCGAAAGTAGATTTACTTTACAAGACTATTGCATGTTTACAAAATGCTTTAAATAGATTGAAAACTAGGATTAAGGATCTAAAATTAGAGATCAAATCACTTAAGAGTGTAGATTCATCATGTGGTAAACCATCTAGTGATAACGATGAATGTACCCTTAGGGATGAAAATGATGAGTTAAGAAAAGAAATAGGTAAATTAAGAGCATGCTTAGAAAAATTCATCAATGGTTCAAAATACCTAGCCATGATTATTAAGGATCAAAGGGCTATCTACAACAAGGCCAGATTAGGATATAGGTCTAAGGAAAAAGAGGTAGCATTTACATCTCTCGTTAGTAGAAAATCAATAATTAAAAGCAAGGGGAGAAAGGCATGGGTACCTAAGAAATTTATCATTGATGCTAGTGGTCCTAAGAATTGGGTACCTAAGGATTGTGTTTTTCATGTGATATAGGTAGAAGAACCAAGCTTGTGGATAGTTGATAGTGGGTGCTCAAAGCATATGACCGGGGATGAGAGAAAATTCTCCACTATCAACCACACTAGCAAAGGAAAAGTCTCATTTGGTAATAGCGGCAAACTTAAGATTCTAGTAAAGGGCACAATTGAGGTATCCCCCAATCATGTCATTCATATAGTGCTATTAGTTAAAAATATGAAATTTAATTTACTTAGTGTAAGTCAACTATGTGATGCAAACTTTGATGTTAAATTTGATTCCTCAAAATGTTTTATAAGACACAAAACTCAAAATGATTGCATGTTAGTAGGTTTTAGGAAATCAAATATATATTATGTTGATTTATCCTATGCTACTAATGCTTCCACTAAGTGTCTTATTGCAAAAGTGGAAGAAAGTTGGCTTTGGCATAGGAGGCTAGGACACATAAACATGAAGAATATAGCCAAAGTAGCGAAATTGAAGCTAGTCAAAGGATTGCCTAAAGTCAAATTTCTCAAGGACAAAATCTGTGATGCATGCCAAGAAGGGAAACAATCAAAAACATCACACAAAGGTAAAAATTTACTTAGTACCGCTTTACCATTAGAACTCTTACATATGGATTTATTTGATTGCCATAGTACCCCCTTTATAATTGGTAGTAAATATTGCTTGGTAATAGTAGATGATTTCTCTAGGTTTACTTGGGTATTTTTCTTGAAAAATAAAGATGAAACCTTAGGAATAATCATAGGATTTAGCAAAAGAGTAGAAAATAAAAGAAAATTCAAAATCAACCGGATCCGTAGTGATCATGGTGGAGAATTTGAGAATTCTAACTTTTCAACTTTTTGCTTAGAACAAGGGTACAAGCATGAGTTTTCTTGTCCTAGAACACCCCAACAAAATGGGGTTGTGGAAAGGAAAAAGCGTGCCCTACAAGAAGCAGCTAGGATAATTCTTAATGCATACTCCTTACCTAGCTACTTGTGGGCGGAAGCGGTTAATACCACTTGCTATATCCAAAATAGGGTATTGATTCATAGGTTTTTAGGAAAAACTCCATTTGAATTGTGGAATGGTACAATTCCAACAATTCATTATTTTAAGGTCTTTGGATGTAAAGTCTATATTTTAAATACCAAAGACAACCTAGGTAAGTTTGAGTCCAAAGAGGATGAGAGAATCCTAGTTGGATACTCATCCACTAGTGTAGGGTATAGAGTTTACAATAAAAGGACTCAAAGGATTGAAGAATCTTCAAATGTTCAATTTGATGAATCCTCAAATACATATCCTAGGAAATCCCTTATTAATGATGATATTAATAATGAAAATCAAGAAATTACCCAACAATTTCAAAATTTAACCTTAGGGGGTAATGATCAAGGGGGAGGATTGAATCAAGGGGGAGTAAGGGATGATTCCGATGATGAGCATAGGATTGAGGTTGATCATGATCAAAACCAAATTAGTACACCTCCTAGAACCATAAGAGTTCATCAAAGTCACCCCTTAGATCAAATTGTGGGTGAATTATCTCAAGGAGTTAGGACTAGGTCATTCCATAGGGATCCCACTAGTCATATAGCTCTAATTTCTCAAATTGAGCCCAAAACAATTAAAGATGCATTACTTGATCCCGATTGGATCTTAGCAATGCAAGATGAATTGGCTCAATTTGAAAGGAGTCAAGTATGAGAGTTAGTTCCTAGACCAAGTGAAAACACCATTGTTACTACAAGATGGTGTTAGTGCTTATAAGCTCCACATATCTCCACAATGGCATGATATTGTCCACTTTGGGTCTAAGCCCTCATGGTTTTATTTTTGGGCTTTACCCAAAAGGCCTCATACCAATGGAGATATCTTTTTTTCTTATAAGCACATGATCTTTTCCATGTCTTACCAATGTGGGACTTTGATTGTATTCCCCATACTCCCAACAATCCCCCCCTCAAACGAAGGACCACATTGGGCCCCCCCTCAAGCCTATCCCTCCTCGAAGGATTTTCTCTGCTTGATGTCCGATCTTCAACCCACCAGGACTTCCTGCCAGTTGTTCGGTCCCCCCGACCCAACTAGACTTCCTTCCTGATGTCTGGTTCTCTTGATCCGGACGTGGGAGCTCAACTTCCTTCGTTCAAGGTTCATGGCTTGACATGGACCATGGCTCTGATACCAATTGTTAGTGCCTATAAGATCCACATATCTCCACAATGGTATGATATTGTCCACTTTGGGCCTAAGCCCTCATGGTTTTGTTTTTGGGCTCTACCCAAAAGGCCTCATACCAATGGAGATATCTTTTTTTCTTATAAGCACATGATCTTTTCCATGTCTTACCAATGTGGGACTTTGATTGTATTCCCCATACTCCCAACAGATGGGTCTTTAGAAACAAACTAGATGACCAAGGAAATATCACTAGAAATAAAGGAAGATTAGTTGCAAGGGGTTTTAATCAAGTTGAAGGACTTGACTATGATGAAACATATGCCCCGGTTGCTAGGTTAGAGTCCATTAGAATACTTTTAGGGTATGCCTCCTTTATGGGCTTCAAACTCCATCAAATGGATGTCAAATCGGCATTCCTAAATGGGTTTATTAAGGAAGAGGTATATGTAGAACAACCTCCCGGGTTTGAAAATATGGACTATCCAAACCATGTATACAAGCTTAGGAAAGCGTTGTATGGTTTGAAACAAGCTCCCCGGGCTTGGTATGAAAGATTATCATCTTTCTTAATTTCTAAGGATTTTAAAAGGGGTAGTATAGATCAAACTCTCTTTATAAAGTCAACATCTAAGGACATCTTTGTAGCCCAAGTATATGTTGATGACATTATCTTTGGGTCAACAAATGATGAACTCCTTCAAGACTTTATTCAAAATATGGAAAAAGAGTTTGAAATGAGTCTAGTTGGGGAATTAAATTTCTTCCTAGGATTGCAAGTCAAACAAACTAGTGAAGGTATTTATATTTTTCAAACCAAATATGCTAAGGAAATGATTAAAAAATTTGGTTTGAAAAATGCTAAGGTGGTTTCAACTCCAATGTCAACCAATACTAAAATAGATAGTGATAGTGAAGGAAAACAAATAGATCTTACACTTTATAGGAGCATGATTGGTAGCCTTTTGTACTTAACCGCTAGTAGACCCAACATATTATTTGCGGTTGGTATGTGTGCTAGGTATCAATCATGTGCTAAAGAATCTCATTTAGTTGCCGTTAAGAGAATTCTAAGATATGTTAAAGGCACACTAAATGTAGGTCTATGGTACCCTAGGACTAGGTCTTTTGATTTGATTGGGTATACCGATTCCGATTATGCCAGTTGCAAATTGGATCGGAAAAGTACTAGTGGTGGATGCCAATTCCTTGAGTCTTCCCTAGTTAGTTAGAGTAGTAGGAAGCAACCTTGTGTTGCCTTATCTACCACCGAGGCCGAATATGTGGCTATGGGTGGTTGTGTAGCTCAACTACTATGGATGAAACATACCCTAGAGGATTATGAGCTATCTTACTCCAACATGAAAGTATTTTGTGATAATGTGAGCACCATTAATTTGACCAAAAATCCGGTGCATCACTCTAGGACCAAGCACATTGAAGTGAAACATCACTTCATTAGAGATCATGTGGCTAAGGGGGACATTGAGCTTAATTACATTGAATCCAAGTCCAACCTAGCCGACATATTTACCAAGGCGCTCCCCGAGATAGAATTTTCTTCACTTAGGAGAGAACTTGGAATGTGCTTGGTTGAGTAAAGGTATAGGTTTGCATGATCCTATAGAAATACTAGGATTTATACTTTTAAGCATCTCATAAAATACTTAAGAAACCATAATTTTTGTATTGAGCCACTTAGACAATATGTGAGATGTTAGGAAGATGCACTTGGTTCATCATGCTTGTTATGATGCATTACTATGAACCAAAGTGTCATCTAGAGACATTAATCCTTCATTGGACCAATCATTGGGAAGACTTATACACAATTGATGTGCATATAGCTCCAAGAACATGATTGGAAATGTCAAATAAAACATATTTTAAACTATGTTTATCATACTTTGAAAAACATTTTTCAAGTGAAACACAAAAGTGATACAAAGTTTGCAAAAGGTTTAGAACTTTTACTAGTTTCCAAGGTTGTATCAATATTGAAATCTGGAAAACTTATATTTTTCAAAATATTTTTCCTTGATAAAGTATGATTTCAGAAATGTGTACACAAAATTTCATAATTTTTTTAGATTTCTGGAATTTCTGACGCATTTCTGAATTTTTTGGTGAAAAGGTGAATTTCAGACATAGACGTATAAATGATTCAATCAAATTAGATCCATTTTCTGATATTTAGTGTATCCTTGTTGATCTAAAACTATAGATTGATAATATTGAGCATAAACAACTTGTATGACTGTTTAATGCGGTGTTTTAGGGGGAGCTTCACATAACGTAACTTTCTTATTCCAAAAAGTTACATTGTTGGTGGAAAGTTAGGAGTTAAATCTTCAAATTAATTGATAGACTTTTGCTCCACATGTTTTGTTTACTCATCATGAACTATATCTTGGATTAAGGGGGAGCTACAATTCATATCTATACCTTAGTTCAAGATTATAATACATTCAATTCTTCTGTGAATTACATGATTTCTTCTCTTTTTGATGTATGTCAAAGGGGGAGAAGAAATGTTTAAGTTAGAAATTGGATATATGATTATGTGATTATGTGTATCTTTAAAAGACCTAACTTAAATGATTGCCAAACATCAAAAAGGGGGAGATTGTTGGTGCAACAATGCCCCAAGCATTCATATGTTTTGATGTTTGGATAATCATCTAAGTTAGGCAACAAATTGTAATCTAATGGTGAACATGATTAAGTGACAGGTAAAGGCAAAGTCCAAGTATGATCTTGGCAAGAGAAGTCCAAAGGCAAGTCTTGGTAGCGTAAGTCCAAGCATGTAGACTTGGCGGCGTAAAGTCCAAGCACGCCTTGGCAAAGGAAAACCCAAGACATGACAAAACCGAAGGAAGCTCTTGGAAGCAAAGCACAAAGGATGAACATGTTAGTAATATATGAGAGATGTCCTAAGGAAATCGCCTTATGTATAAACCATTTTTATGATAAATGAAGATTCACTATTTGAGTATACATGGTTTCATGTATTTGATTGGATCTTAAACTCATTTAATGAATGTCCACGATACGACTCACAGCATGAGAGAATTTGTGATTGGATCACAACTAGTGAGTATCTCTACATGTGTAATTTTGATGTATCAGAATTATCCCTAGTCGATGAATTGATGGATTTGGACACCATCAATTCTGTCGAGACTAGCACGAGGTATACTCCTTGGTGTATCCAAGCAACTGATTCTCACTGACTGGAGACATTGTGATGTCCGGAGTTAATCGTGGATGCTAGTTATGGTAACTAGTTCATTGGAGTGACCAGCCGTAAGACTTCATATGGTTCTCTGCATATATAGATATGTCAATGAAGTTCTTACTGTAGCTTAAGTGCGATGTTCCTTTGACTTGCGGTATTCAAGTCATCTTGATCATAAAGACTTATGCTTTGACATCTTAAGCAAGCATCTCTGTGGAGATGTGGACCCGGGATGATTGGGTATAAGTCGAAGTGATCGAAGGTGTTTGAATAGCCTATAAAGGATTCACCACTCCTTGCGAGGAGATGTTGGGTTTCCGGCACCGCGGCGTGTGTGTGTTCGATCATGTTTCGCAAACATGAGCACAGCGGAAGCAATTAAAAATAATAAATCTATATTTATTACAACACACATAACACACGCATGCATATTACAACAAGTGTAGACATAACCGTAAATTAAAATTTGCAATAAAAGAAATTTATCTACGTGATACCTTTCGTATGACATGTAGCGGGAACAGCATCAACCGGAACGATCCTCGTAAGAATCGTCTCGATCCGTATCCACGCCGAGCTCCTCGGGATGACTTCGCTAAGTCACGAGCTTCGTCTTTGTACGGGTTACTAGCCTCGTGTTGAAGACGACGTGATCGAGAGATGATCACGATCCGAATCCAAATTCGGATCCTAAAACGAGTTCTCAAAACTCGATTCTCCGGAGAGGTATTCGTCAACCAATTGACGAATCCTTCGTCCTCCACCTCAGAGGATTACGGAGATCAAATCCCGGTAAGTTAGCGCTGTCGGGCACTAACCGTCGTCCAAGCGGCGCTCCGGACAACAAAGAAACAAGCTGTCAGAAAAACTGGACAGCTTTGAGTGGAGGAATAGAGGCCAAAGGAGATGTGGAGCTCACCTTATCACCGAACCACAAGGAGATCACGGAGGGTGGCGGAGTTCATCGGCTGAAGCTTGGATCGGCGGCAGGAGGTTGGGCGCTCCATGAAGGTGGCGGCAACACCATGTTAGGCGGGGTTTAAGCCCTATTTTATAGAGAACTAATTCTCTTAATGGTTAATGGATCATATCCATAAAGCCCGTTAACCGCTCCATTAAGATAAGTTAAAATAAACCAAACCATGATGGTTTATTTTAAGTTAAAAGCGAACCGAACCAACTTTTGGTTCATTCGTTTAAAATAAACCAAACCCTTTGGTTTATTCTCATCCATTGGATTAGAACCAAACCATTTTGGTCCATCCATTATGTCTTCATAAGACCACGGCCCATCCACGCTTCCATTGCAGTGAAACAATTTCATGCTCGCTTTATGTTTAGTCAACCAAACATAGTTTCTCTCGATGCGAGAATCCCATTCTCAAGCTCGTTTTAAATCCTTTGGATTACACTCGTTGTGCGTGTGACCAAATAGGTTCTCGGTTTATGTTGGCCGTCTATAATTAACCATTAATTATAGAGCGATCATGAGTGGCACCTAGTAGTACATCATGATCCCCAATTAAGAAAGATCAGCGGTTGATCGAACTATTTACGAAACCCTTGATGCTTCGAATGAATCGTGCCCCATTCCCTTCACTCATCTTATACCCACTTGGTTGGGACATGGTCTATTAGTGTCGGTCCCCACTAAGTGACTCGTCACACCTAGCCCAAGTATCATTTCCTCGTCCTCACAGTTCTAGTTACTCCACATGTATCGAAGAGTACCTTACTCTAAACATGTAATGCTTTGGCCAAAGACTTTAGTAACAATCCGACGAGAGGCCATGGGTATACATCTCCTCGCAAGGAGTGGTGAATCCTTTATAGGCTATTCAAACACCTTGATCACGACTTATACCCAATCATCCGGGTCCACATCTCCTTAGAGATGTTTGCTTAAGATGTCAAAGCATAAGTCTCCATGATCAAGATGACTTGAATCTGCAAGTCAAAGGAACATCGCACTTAAGCCCGTAAGAACTTCATTGACATATCTATATATCACGAGAGAACCATATGAAGTCTTACGGTGGTCACTCAATGAACTAGTTACCATAACTAGCATCCACGATTAACTCGGACATCACTATGTCTCGGCCCGGTGAGAATCATTTGCTTGGATACACGAGTATACCTCGTGCTAGTCTCGACGAATTGATGGTGTCAAATCCATCAATTCATCGACTAGGGATAATTCCGATACATCACAATTACACATGTAGAGATACTCACTAGTTGTGATCAATCACAAATTCTCTCATCTTTGTGAATCGTATCGTGGACATTGATAAATGAGTTTAAGATCCAATCAAATACATAAAACATGTATACTCAAATAGTGAATCTTCATTTATCATATAAATGGTTCATACATAAGGCGATTGCCTTAGGACATCTCTCATATATTACTAACAGACTCCCACTTGGCCTAATGCCAATCGCTACAGTATCCAATACCATAAGCTCGAACATGACCCTCAAACTTACTTTGAGGTAATGCCTTAGTCAAAGGATCCGCTAAGTTCCTTTCAGTGGGAATTTTCTCGATTTGTATTTCGTTCCTACTGATGATCTCTCTGATAAGATGATAGCGGCGAAGCACATGTTTGGATCATTGATGAGACCACATCAAGTTCAGAGATGAACTTCTTGATCCAAACCGCTTCCTTTGCTGCTTCCAAAGCTGCAATGTATTCTGCCTTAGTGGCAGAATCCGCTATAGTGTCAAGCTTGGAACCTTTCCAACTTATTGCGCCTCCATTCCAGGTGAATACATACCCAGACTGAGACATGGAATCATCCTTATGCATGCGGGCATCGTATCCGCGTATCACCATGTACCCTTCTCCATATATTAGGAACACATCCTTAGTTCTTCTCAAGTACTTAAGGATCGTCTTAACAGCCGCCCAATGATCCATTCCTGGATCGGACTGGTATCTGCTCGTGACACTCAGAGCGTACGATACATCGGGCCTTGTACATAACATAGCATACATGATAGATCCTATTGCGGATGCATAGGGAATCTTACTCATGCAAATCCTCTCGTCTTCTGTGCGCGGACACATAGACTTCGAAAGGTGTACCCCATGCCTGATGGGTAGGAAACCTTTCTTGGATTCAGACATGCTAAACCTCTTTAGCACTCGGTCTATATATGTAGACTGCGAAAGACCAAGCAACCGTTTCGATCTATCTCTATAGATCTTAATCCCGAGGATGTAGGTTGCTTCTCCCAGGTCTTTCATGGAGAATGTCTTGGATAACCAAACCTTCAGCTTGTAAGATTGAAACATCATTTCCTATAAGTAGTATGTCATCGACATACAATACTAGAATCTGTTGCCTCCCACTAACCTTCTTGTACACACAAGGTTCGTCTTGATTTTGTGAAATCAAACTTTTGATGTCTCATCAAAGCGGATATTCGACTCCTGGATGCTTGCTTCAATCCATAAATGGACCGTCGCAATTTGCATACCTTGGTTTTATCAACCGATGTGAAACCCTCAGGCGGTATCATATACACGTCCTCGAGCAGGTTTCCATTAAGGAAAGCTGTTTTCACATCCATCTGCCATATCTCATAATCATAATGAGCCGCTATGGCCAGGAGCATCCGAATGGATTTAAGCATAGCTACTGAGGCGAATAGGTTTCGTCATAATCAACACCTTGTTTTTGATGATATCCTTTGCCACCAATCTAACCTTATAGGTAATCACATTACCATCCATGTCGGTTTTCTTCTTGAAAACCCACTTGCACCCTATAGGCTTTATGCCTTGGTGGGTCGACAAGTTCCAAACTTGGTTTTCATACATGGAATCCATTTCGACTTCATGGCACCAAGCCACTTATCCCTTCTGAACTTGTCGGCACTTCTTCATAAGCGGTAGGCTCCTCATCATCAATGAGTAACACGTCGTTCGATTCACTTACGAGAAATCCATATCTCTCGGGGAATATTGCGTGTTCTACGGATCTCTGAAGATGTGGTGTTACAATAGGTCGAGATTGCTCATCACTATGAGTTGTCGTACATTGTGCTTCACCGGTATCTCATTAATGTCTATTTGAGTCTCTCGAGCCTCCTCAAGCTCGGACACTCCCACTTGTTTTCTTGCAAGAGAAACTCTTTCTCTAGAAACACGGCATGCCTTGAAACAAACACCTTTTGTTCCACAGGATGATAGAATTAGTAACCCCTTGTTTCCTTAGGGTATCAACAAATAGACATTTATCGGACTTAGCATCCAATTTATGCGTCTGATCCACTTCACATAAGCGGGACAACCCCATATCTTCAAGTAAGATACATGAGGTTTCTTACTATTCCATATCTCATATGGAGTAGTTGAGACTACCTTGGTAGGCATTACATTTAACAAGTAAGCGGTATGCGAAGTGCATAGCCCCAAAAGGACTTGGGAAGAGTTGCATGATTCATCATTGACTGACCATGTCCAACAAGGTCGATTCGCCTCTCGGATACACCATTATCTTTGTGGTGTATAGGGCGGAGTCCATTGAGACAATATGCCATTGTCTCTTAGATAATCAAGAAACTCTTGACTTAAGTATTCACCACCTCGATCCGATCAGTATTTTAATACTCTTGTCATGTTGTTTCTCTACTTCATTTCTGAATTCTTTGAACCTTTCAAAGGCTTCAGACTTGTGTTTCATCAAGAACACATACCCAACCGTGAGTGATCATCGGTGAAGGTAATGAAGTAGCTATAGCCTCCTAATGCTTGAGTTGACATAGGTCCACATACATCAGTATGTATTAGACCTAGTAACTCTCCCACTCGTTCACCTTTTCGAAAAGGTAACTTAGTCATCTTGCCTTTTAAGCATGATTCGCATGTATCGTATGAATCTAATTCAAGCGATTCGAATTCCACATCGATGTAATTGGACATGCGTTTCTTGCTTATATGGCCAAGGCGACAATGCCACATAAAGTCTAATTGATTATCCTTTCGAGCACGCGTGTTGCTCGATATTGAAAATGTCCTTTGGATCGTCCAGCGTATAAACACCATTGCTTAAAGTTCGGACATAAAGAACTCCATTCAAATTTATGTAACAACAATTGTTACTAAAAGTCAAATGGTACCCATTTCTATTTAAACAAGAAATAGAAATGATATTCTTTATCAAGCGAAGGAACATAAAAGAAATTGTCGATTCTAAGACAAGTCTGCGAGGAGTTTCAACAAATGCGTTCGATGGCGAGTCGACAACCTTTGCTCCATTCCCAACACGTAAATTTGGCTCTCCCCTTGGCGAGTCTTCTTCTATTCCTTAGCCCATGTATGTTATTACATATATGTGAGCCACACCCAGTATCAATACCCAAGTGTGTTTGAGAAATAGAATGACAATCAATAACGAAGATACCTGAAGAGGATGGGGCATCGGATGCCTTCTTCTTCTTCATGGACTCAAGATAAATCTTGCAGTTTCTTCGCCAGTGGCCTTCCTTGCCACAGTGATGGCAAGTGCCCTTTTTTGCTAGTTACGCCTTTTAGCCCTTTCTTCTTCCCCTTCTGTTGTTCCTTTGACTCCCTCTTAGAACCTTTCTTCGAGGAATCAACTAACAACACCGTCCCCTGCTCATGCTTCTCAGAAGGCTCCACAATCTTCAGCATGTTGAGCAGTTCCAAAGATGAACCTTCTTACATCTCAGAGGTGAAGAGGAGCTTGAAGACTTCGAACCTTTCGAATCTCACTTGCTCATTAACCAACTCATAAAGATGAAGGACTACGATATGAGCATCCGTATGCTCATGCTGTTTTCGTAGCTTGGGTTCTATCATGGCTAGCATGATGCAACTTATTTGTTCAGAATCACTCATATGTTTCTGATAGGCCAACAATTGGTCCAGAGTTGCATTGTCACTAGGATGGGCGGGAAGAGGCGCTTCGAGGACATACGCAAGCTTTTCCACCTTGAGAACAATTCTCAAGTTTCTAAGCTAGTCCAAGAAGTTCGGCCCGATCAATTTATTTGAATCAAAATGGAGCATAAATTCAAAGACGTCATGATCAATTTATTGACCTAGAAATACAAAACGAGCATATATGAGAAAATGATTTTAAAATGCATCAATATACATTTATAAATCCCATTCATTTTTCGAATTTCAAAAACCCCAAAATCACTTTGGGAGATCGTAGGTCCATCTCCGAATGGGCTGATATCCATCATAGTTATGAACAACCTTGGAGAGAGTCCAACAAGCCATTCATAACTACGACGGTAGGTATCAACTATATCGATTGCATATCACGTATATGCAACTATCACAATGTGCTATCAACTAATTGAATGTTCACACATACATCGGGTTGTTAACACATTAACAAGTATGCATCATATGCATAGCACCCAACTTCACCTCCCTTTACATCGACCTTGGAGAGAGTCCAACAAGCCGATGCTCCAGGTTAAAGCCAACCCATTAATCGGGACATAGTTTTAATATGGGTCGAGCGCATTCAACCAATTAGCCCAGCTTGGAGAGAGTCCAACAACCAAAGCTAACGATTGACCTCTGACTCTTACCATATTAGTATTAAACTATTCCATGGTTGGATCGATTAATGTTGAGCTTGGAGAGTCCAGAATAACAAAGCAACTCTTTTCTTTTAATGGAAGGTGTAGGCTTTAATATTGATTAAGGGTTATTAATCCTCTTTGCATGCAAATAACTATTATCTAAAATAAAACAATGTCAACACAAGGGTTTTACTTGGTTGTGGCAGACATACTACAATTATAGTATATATTCTTGACCATGTCATAACTATTTATAAACAAAATATATTTAGGATTTGATTCTCAAATCAAATCATAATTGAACTTGAGGTAAACACTCCCTCTCCAAATCTAATCACATATTTTATTCATGGAATTATTTGATTAAGGAAAATCTATTTAGCAAACCAATTTCCTAAATCATTAAAACTACTTATGGAAATAAAATATTTTAAGATTTGATTTCCCAAATCAAATCATGATTAAATTAGGAAACAAATTTCCAGAATCTAATCAAATATTTTATTTATGGAAAATAGGTTTCGCCCTCCTTTTATAGCCTTTGAACTTTCAAAAGTGGGTCTTCCATAAATACAAATGGACACCAAAATGAGGTGGGAAAGCCTTGACTCCTAAATACTTCTAAATTTCAAAATTAGAAAATTTCTAGAAATACATTATGACTACTCAAAACCATTGATTTTACGATTATGTGAAACCGGCGATCGATACCTGTTGGGTTTAGCACCGGCGTGTGTGTGTTCGATCATGTTTAGTAAATAATGATGCAGTGATAATTAAACCATAATCTACTAGACCATCTATAAGATGCGCATGCATATTACAACAAGTGTAGATCATAGCAGTAAATTAAAATTTGCAATAAAGCTTACCTCGTTATACCTTTCGTATGGCGTGTCCACTCGATTCCTTGGCGATCTCTGAAGTAACTCGTATCTGCCGTATCACGCGAGCTCCTCGGGATCGCTAAGTGACCGTCTTATATCGATCTTACTAGACGTGTTGCTCGTGATCGAAGATGATCAAAATAGACTTAACTTTGTTCGCTATAATCAAAAGCGAGATTTCGTGCCTCAGAGAATCTCAACCCGTTTGATATATGGCAAAAACACACTCCACCTCAGTTAAGGATTACTGGAGAAGACAATCGATAAGTAGCAGTAGTAAAAATATTTCGTCAAGCTCTCCCTTAGAGGAACCCTGTCAGAAAACTGGACAGCTTGAAAAAGACTTTTAGTTCTCCAAACACAAAGAGTTAAGTTAGGCTTCTTAGAGTCAAAAATAAGTGCAAGTTAAGTAATCAAAAGTTAAGTCAAAGGTTAATTATTCAAAGGTTTAACTTTTGATTTCTTAACAGGCCTTTAAAGTTTTCAATTGAAGAGTTGAAACCTAAACCTTACTCCCCCTTAACTTAGGCGATCAAAGTTTTATAGTTAAGTTATCAATTTCAAAAATTTGAAATTGAACTTTGGCCTTTTCTTGAACCTTAACTTTGGCCTTTTCTCCCCCTTAAGATAAGTTAAAATCAAGGACCAAAAGTGGGGGGTTTATTTTAAGAAAACCCTAAGTCCAACTTTTGATTTTAAAAATAGTATGTGAAAATAATTCATCTAAATGTTCAACTCTAGTTTGACTTGATTGAAATGATATTATCAACAAGTCTGATTAGAGTTGGTTAATATTGCATATTTATACTCAGGGTTCATATTGGCCCATCCACTTGATCTACATCTTGGAACAGAGGGTCCTCATCTCACGCCCATCTATGTTTAGTCACAACACATTAGTCCTCGATGCGAGAATCCCATTCTCAAGCTCCTTAAATCTATAGGATTACATGTTATCTAAGGTGACCAAATAGGTTCTCGGTTTATGTTGGCCATCAAAATGAAAAATAGAGCGATAGTAGTAAGAAAATATAGTTTAGTACATCATGATCCCCAATTAAGAAAAGATCAGCTTGATAGACTATTTAGAAACCCTTGGTAGGTTTAGATAATTCCCTTCACTCATCTTATACCCACTTGGTTCGGACATGGCTCGTTGTATGTTCTCGAATGAAATGGTGTTTGACTTCTATCATGTTTGGTCCTCGTCCTCTATTGGATTCTTACTAATGTATCGAACTAATGTTATCTAAACATGAATGCTTTGGCCAAGACTTTAGTAACAATCGAGAGTGTGCTTCATCTCCTCAAAGAAGTTGGTGACACTCACCCATCGCGATGTATTGAGCCGGTGGTAGATAAGGCAACACAATGTTGCTTCCTCCACAACTCACTAGAGATGTTTGTAGTTGACAACAACCACTCGTGCTCTTTCATGATCAAGTTTACTACAGGCATAATCGAATCGAAGGTAGATTAGTCGAACTTCAGTTCTAGGATATCTAATATGTCATTAAGTGTACCCTTTAGATATCTTAAGGATCACTAGAACTAGGGTTAGACCTTAGCATCGAGTTTGAAACTCAGGACATACTTCTGCGAATAGGATGCTTGGATCACCAAGGTATATAAGTATAGAAGACTTCTATTGCTCTATAGTACTTTAAGTCAATGGACTTACTTTCTAGGTCTTCTCCTATGTTAACATTTATCTCCATTACGTGTTTATTACCTTAGCGTTGTTGCATTCCAAATCTTTAATTAACTCCTTAGTGTATTTTTGTTGATATAGGTATATACCATCCTTAGTTTGTTTAATTTGTAGACCTAAAAGAAATACTCTAGTGAATCTTCATTTATCACTTTTCATAATGGCTTAATACTCGTTTAGTAAGTGAGTTAGAGGTTCCAAAAATTATATAGTCTCGTAAATTTGAGCTATGAATATTTACCTATAGTTTTTACAAGAGAGTTAATAACTAAGCCTTGGTTAAACCCTTTTGACTTAAGATGGATTGAAAGTCTCGTACCAAGCTCGAGGAGCTTGTTTAAGTCATGATAGAGAGCTTTCTTAAGTTTTAGAACATGGCTGTTTATCTAGATTTTGAATTGGCTAACATAAACTTCTTCTTTAATGTATCCATTTAAGAATGCCGACTTAACATCCATTTGAAACAGCTTAAATCCTCGATGTGCGGCATAAGCTAGCAATATTCGAATGTGTTGGTGCAGTGGGCACCAAAGTCGAACCGGTATTTTGATTATGGCAAAAGGCTCAATAGTTAAGGGTATATTTGTTATCTTACGAGCTCAATTAAGTGTGCAGAAATGCTAAAGTTGGCAGGAATCTGCGACACCGGTGGGCATAAGGTGGAGTTGAACGCGCGAGAGGATCGGATCCTGAGCGAGGCTACAAAAGGCGACAATCGTAAGCGAAGCAAAGAGTTAAGCGTAGATCATTATGAAACCTCTAGGTCTGGAATACATTTATGATTTCTACATATTTATATTTTAAGCTAACTTGTTTGAATTAAAACCAATTGAATTTTAGATCAAGTTCCAAAGAAAGAGACTCGAATTGAATTTGGACTTGACTGTGTTTTGGTACAAATGTGGCATCAAGGTGGACATCCAAACCATCACCAAGCTTCCTTGTGGTGGGCGCCCAAAATAAGGTGAGTTATACAGTTGATGGTTGGCTCCCATGATGGCACAAGTTGAAGCTCCAACAAGAACAAGTTGGAGGTGGCACAAGGTGGTTGGATGAAACACCTCATCCTCGAGTTGGCGCCCAAGGAGGTTGGAGGTGGCACAAGGTGGTTGGATGAAACACCTCATCCTCGAGCTTGGCCCAAGGAGGTTGGAGGTGGCACGGTTGGATGATGAAACACCTCCTCCTTAGCGAGGTGTTGGAGGTGGCACAAGGTGGTTGGATGAAACACCTCATCCTTGAGTTGGGATAAGAACCTCACCTTGGACACTACCTATGTCTAAATTCATAGATCAATATCCATAAATAGACATGTTCACTCCAAGCAAATAACAAGAATTCAAGAGCTCTCAACACTTCCGTAAATGCACCCACTACTACTCACATTTTAAACTTCGACGAAGTATCAAAGCTACATCTACTTATAAGAGTTGTCGGTATATTTATTTAAGTTCTACTTCTTTAAATTGTCTTTGTGCTTTAATCGTAACAAGGAATGTATTTTCTTTGCCTTGATTTCTTTTTTATGTCGTTGCTCCTACTTTAAGTGGTTTTAGTGAATTGTTCCTGCCCTAAATCGTGATCAAGGATCAGAGTGGATTAGCAATCGAAAGATTGTGAACCACGTAAAAATATCTTGTCTACTTTATATTTCATTTCTCTTACTTTTTTTACTTATTGCAAAAGTTTTTAACGACACCGTGTCGCTATTCACCCTCTAATTTCGATCCAACAATTGGTATCGAAGGCGCTAAGATTCGGTGAAACCACCAATCTAGCTTTGTTTTTCTTTTTAGTTTTTTTTTATTTATTTTTCGTATAATTATTTCACTTGCTTATCTTCTCCTACATATAGAATTGCATTAGAGGCTTTAGGATCCGGATAAGGTTGTCCTTTGGGTTAGATCCAGTAAGGTTGTCCTCGGAACTACTTCACATTCGCATTTGATTGTTTTCTTTTTGCAAGTTACATTTTATATATCTTTTTTACTTCCTACTAATCCAAGGCGAAAGTCTTGGAATATTCTTATTGTGTTTTGCAAGATTCTTTTTCGTCGTTCTCCTTCTTGTTTTTAAATGGCCCATCTCGAAGGGTTTAGCCTTGAGGTTTTCAGCGGTAATGACTTATTGGAAGGGTGGGATGGAATGCTTTCTTAAAAAACCCAATCGAGATGTGGATTATCAAACCCTTCCTATTAATGAAGATGGTGAATCTTTGGGTTACGGTCAAATTCCATGAAAACTCAAATCTTGCAATTGCTTCATTAGTGCAAAGGACTTACCAAGCTAGAAATAAATTATATAACTTGAAAGGTTCACTTTGGGATCCAAGGGACTTGACCTCTTACTTGGATCACAAAGGGCCGTGTACAACAAGGCCAGACTCGGGTTTAACTCAAATACAACCAATAAGTCATATATGTCTATAGTAAACCAACATAAGAAAAATGTCCAAGCATGGGTCCCTAAGATCACTTTGATTTCAACTTTAGGATCTAACATGTATTGGGTTCCCAAGGACCAAATTCACTATGTGAATAGACCCACTCGATTCAATGGTCCAGGGGGAGCCAATACAAAATGTATTTTTGTTAAGTCTTAGAAATTGCATGCTTAGTTTTTCCTTTATTTTTAGAATGGTTAGATAGGACTCATAACCAACTAAAATCCTGCGAAAAGATTGAGCCTCGGGGAGCCTCTTTTCAAAAATAAATCAACTAAAATCCTACGAAAAGATTGAGCCTCGGGGAGCCTCTTTTCAAAAATAACTAGTTAGACCAAGATGTAGTCTCAAGTAAGTCGAGTTATCAATTTCTTGAAATTAGCTTTGTCTAGGAAGTAGTCGTTGTTCCGATCAAAGAAGGCCTCTGTGCCTCGACGACACAATCTCTTGAAAAGATTACTTGATGAGCTTAGACTAAATCCGAATCTAACCTAATGTTGGTTAATTTAAATTCATTAAAATTAATCAAGTAAAATTGAAAGTCATCTCACAGTAACACATAGGAATAACATGTTTTGATCATGTAGATATTGGTGAGGTGATTTAGGTTTAAAAAACTTACAAACAACCCTTTAGTAATTCCATTGATCCTACACATAAGAGTCGAAGAAACCATTAATATAGTTTTCGACGAAGGACACAGGACCTGCCCTTAACAAAACCAACTAGCAAATCAACTTATAGAACCCGACTGATCTTGAACTTGAATCTCGTCCTAACCCAAGTCATCATCATCGACCAAGTGATAGATGACTCTAACCCAAGTCAAACTAGAACTCACCCAAGTCATCCTATCGACCAAGTGATAGATGACCCTAACCCGAGTCACACTAAGACTCAAACAAATCATCCTATCAATCAAGTTATAAGTGATCCAAATTTAGGGGTTCGAACTAGAGCTTCATATCGAAACCTTAGTCAAATCTCGTTAATTTCCAAAATCGAACCCAAAACTATTGAACAAGCACTTCTTGATCCCGACTGGATTATTGCTATGCAAGAAGAGCTAGCTCAATTCACTAGAAATGAAGTCTCAGAATTAGTACCACCACCTAAAGAAAAATCAATTATTGGTGGGTATTTGAAATAAACTTGTTGATAAAGGTGAAGTAGTTAGAAATAAAGCCAGTTAGCGCAAAGGGTTTAGTCAAGTCGAAGGTTTAGATTACGATGAGACCTACGCCCCGTAGCAAGACTAGAGTCCATCCGAATGTTGTTAGCATATACGCACATCGAGGTTTTAAATTGTTTCAAATGGATGTCAAGTCAGCATTTTTGAATGGATACATTAAGGAAGAAGTTTACGTCAAACCTCCGGATTGAAAATCTAGATAAACCCATGTCCTTAGACTTAAGAAAGCCCTATATGGACTCAAACAAGCCCCAAGAGCTTAGTACGAAGGCTTTCGATCTATCTTAAGTCCAAAGGATTCAACCAAGGTTTAGTCGACCCAACCTTATTCGTAAAACCGTAGGAAAAGAAATCTATAACCCAAATCTATGTAGATGATATAATTTTTGAAACTACCAACTCGATCTGCTAAAGCGAATTCATCTCACTTATGGAAAGTGAATTTGAAATGAATTTAGTGGGAGAGTTAAGTTTCTTCTTAGGTTTACAAATTAAACAAACTAAAGATGGAATATATTTACATCAACAAAAATATACTAAGGACTTAATAAATCGATTTGGAATGCAAGATGCTAAAATAATCAATACACCTATGGCAATGTTAATATAAACGAAGATGTAGAAGGAAAACCCGTTGACCTAAAATACTATAGGAGCAATAGAAGTCTCCTATACTTAGCGAGCGAACATTTTATTGCGGTAAGTATGCGCAAGGTTACAAACCTGTACAAGGAGTCTCACCTAACCCTAGTCAGCGTATCCTTAGATATCTAAAGGGCACGCTAAGCGAGGTATTTGGTACCCTAGATCTCACGAGTTTAATCTAATCGCTACTCACTCGACTATGCGGTAGTAAACTCGATAGAAAGAGCGCAGTGGTTGTTGTCAAATCCTCGGCTCGAGTCTAGTGAGTTAGTGCGATGGAAGCGACATTGCGTTGCTATCTACCACCGCGGCGAATCGTTGCGATGGGTGAGTGTGTCTCTCAGCTCCTGTGGATGAAGCACACTCTCCAAGACTTTAGCTTAATCTTTAACAACATTACAACCTACATAGATAACATCAGTTCAATTAACTTAACTAAAAATCCAATATGTCATTCTAGGACAAAACATATAGAAGTTAAACACCACTTCATTAGGGAACATGTAACTAATGGAACTATACAACTAGAGTATGTTGAGTCCAAATCAAACCTACAATATATATATATTGGGAACTTGCTTGGACTTACAAACCCTAAAATATATTTACAAACTTTTTGAGTTAAGGCAAAAGGGGGAGAAAGTCACAAAAGTAAGGAAGAAAGTAAACAAAATTATTACCTTTTATATTAAGTAATTCCGTTTACTTAAGCAACTATTAAGGGGGAGTAAAAATTATTTTTCAAGAACTCACCTTCGGTCAAGGGGGAGGTTACCTCAAAGGGGAGACGGTCAAGGGGGAGGTTACCTCAAAGGGGAGAACTTGAAACAATAATATTTCTCATTCATACTTAATCATTATGCTAGCTCATTCATATTTAGTCATTATGCTAGCTCATTCATATTTAATCTTTATGCTAGCTCATTCATATTTAATCTTTATGCTAGCTCATTCATGCTTAATCATTATGCTAGCTCATTCATATTTAATCATTATGCTAGCTCATTCATATTTAATCTTTATGCTAGCTCATTCATGCTTAATCATTATGCTAGCTTCTTATGTTTTAATTTTTCCTTAACTTTGTGTGGTTTGCCATGAATCAAAGGGGAGATTGTTGTGGGCACCAAAGTCGAACATTTTGATTATGGCAAAAGGCTCAATAGTTAAGGGTATATTTGTTATCTTACGAGCTCAATTAAGTGTGCGAAATGCTAAAGTTGGGAAGTGCGACACGGTGGGAACAGGGTGGTCGGGCAACGCCTTGAGGACTTGGAGGTAACTGGGTGAAGGCCAAGCGAGGCTACAAGGTAAGCTGTGAAAGCGAAGCAAGGTCGTTAAGCGTAGATCCGACCCAATACCTCCAATGGAAGGTCTAGGTCGAGATCGATGGTTAGAACCATCGTACTTTATATTTTAAGCTAACTTGTATCAAAACCCTTGACTAAGCAATTTAGTCAAGTTCCATCGAAGAGCTCAATTTCAAGGGGTGAATTTGGACTTGACTCGTGTTTTTTACAAATGGGTGATGTGGCATCAAGGTGGACATCCAAACCATCACCAAGCTTCCTTGTGGTGGGCGCCCAAAATAAGGTGAGTTGGCACAAGATGGTTGGCTCCCATGATGTGGCACAAGTTGAATGGCTCCAACAAGTTGGCGCCCAAGGAGGTTGGAGGTGGCACAAGGTGGTTGGATGAAACACCTCATCCTCAAGTTGGCCCAAGGAGGTTGGAGGTGGCACAAGGTGGTTGGATGAAACACCTCATCCTCAGTCAGCGCCCAAGGAGGTTGGAGGTGGCACAAGGTGGTTGGATGAAACACCTCATCCTTGAGTTGGCGCACAAGAAGGTTGGAGGTGGCACAAGGTGGTTGGATGAAACACCTCATCCTTGAGTTGGGATAAGAACCTCACACTACCTACCTATGTCTAAATTCATAGATCAATATCCATAAATAGACATGTTCCTCCAAGCAATAACAAGAATTCAAGAGCTCTCAACAGCCGTAAATGCGCCGCTACTACTACTCACATTTGCTCTGACGAAGTGCACCAAGCTACATCTTCTACTTATAAGAGTTGTCGGTATATTTATTTAAGTTCTACTTCTTTAAATTGTCTTTGTGCTTTAATCGTAACAAGGAAAGGGGGAGTGTCCCTTTGCCTTGATTTCTTTTTGTAATCGTTGCTCCTACTTCCAACGAAGAGGAGTGGTTTTAGTGAATTGCCCTCCGTACGTGATCAAGGATCACTAGGGCCGTGGATTAGCAATCGAAAGATTGTGAACCACGTAAAAATATCTTGTCTACTTTATATTTCCGCTGTGCATTCTCTACTTGCTTTTTACTTATTGCAAAAGTTTTTAACGACACCGTATCGCTATTCACCCCCCCCCTCTAGCGACACTTTCGATCCAACAGAATGGATTCGAGTCTAGCTATTGGGGCATAGGTTTCGTCGTAATCTAAGCCTTCGACTTGGCTAAATCCTTTGGCGACTAACCGAGCCTTGTTTCTAACTACTTCACCTTTATTATCAAGCTTGTTTCGAAACACCCACCTTGTTCCAATTATCGTTTTGTCTTTAGGTGATGGTACTAATTCCCACACTTCATTCCTAGTAAATTGAGCTAGCTCTTCTTGCATTGCAATAATCCAATCGGGATCAAGAAGAGCTTGTTCAATTGATTTGGGTTCTATCTTTGAAATTAAGGAAATTTGACTAAGGTTCCTATAGGATGCTCTAGTTCGAACTCCTAGATTAGGATCTCCTATCACTTGATCGATAGGGTGGTTAGTCTGAATCCTAGATTGGGTTGGGTTTGTGTCACCTAATGCTTGATCAATGGGGTGACTTGGTTGAACACTAGTTTGGTTGGAGTCATCTATCACTTGATCAATAGAGTGACTAGGTTGACCTAGGTTAGGATTAACACTAGACCTGATCTCCGGATCAGAGTTAGGTCTAGTATGAATCGGCTCGCTAATTGGGGTTGCCGGGGGTTTTGTAGGTTCATGTCCTTCATCAAATACTACATTGATAGTCTCCTCGACTCTAAGGGTGTCATGGTTATATACTCTATAAGCTCTACTTGTATGAGTATCCTAGAAAGATTCCGGTCGTGGTTTTGGAAGTAAATTTCCCTAGGTAATCCTTAGTGTTTAGGATATGTACCTTACACCCAAATACCCTAAAGTACTTGATGTTAGGTATTTTATCGTGATAAATCTCGTACGAGGTCTTAAGGTGCCTCTTTACCATAAGGATCCTATTTTGGACATAGCAAGCTGTGCTAACGGCTTCTGCCCAAAATCTATCGGGTAGGTCGTATTCATTCAACATGGTCCTAGCGGCTTCTTGTAGAGTTCGGTTTTTCCGCTCCACTAGGCCATTTTGTTGAGGGGTCCTAGGGCAAGAGAATTCATGGTGGTATCCGTTTAGGTTACAGAAGTCGGTGAACCTTTGATTTTCGAATTCACCACCATGATCGCTTCTAAGTCTTTTAACCTTAAGGTCTTTTTGATTCTCAATTAATTTGAATAGATTGATTAATTGATCTAGGGTATCTTTTTTATGTTTGATGAACCTAACCCAGGTAAACCTGGAGTAGTCGTCAATTATGACTAAGCAATATTGACTTCTATTGAGTGACTTGGCTCCATGTGAATCGAATAGATCCATATGCAGGAGCTCAAGTACACTTGAGGTTCGTTCTTGGTTAGTTAACTTGTGTTGTGTCCTAGGTTGTTTTCCTTGTTGACAAGCATTACATATTTTATTAACCAAGTTGTTGAGGTTGGGTAAGCCTCTGACTAAGCCACTCTGACTCATCTTGTGGACGAGTCTTGGGTGCGAGTGACCGAGTCGTCGGTGCCACAACCATGATTCCTCTTGCCGTGTCATAAGACACTTAGTTGAGGAGTTAGTTAAGTTGATCGTATAAATGTTGTTATTTCTAGTTCCTTTAAGAATTGTTTTAGAGGTTTCGTTGGTATTAATTATGCATTCATTTTCTAGAAATATAACCTTATAGTTATTATCACACAATTGGCTTACACTAAGTAAGTTATATTCAAAATTCTCTACAAGTAATACATTTTTAATAACAAAATTCATGTTAAGCTCGATATCACCTGATCCGATGATTTTGAGCTTGCCGTTATTCCCAAAGGCTACCGATCCTTGTCGTTTGAATCGAAGCTTTGCGAATTTGAGTTGATCCCCTGGCCATGTGCTCGGGAGCAACGCTGTCCAACATCCATTGATCCTACACATAAGGTGGTTGGATTGGATGTTAGATTTTGTAAGAAAATTGGTTGTAAGTTGTTAACCTAGGTCATCTCACCGAGTCTATATGATCAAGCATGTTATACTTATGTGTTTATTTTGAGATGACTTCTAATTAAGTTGATTAAGTGGATTTAGGTTCAAGTAATTTTATGTTAGATTTGGATTTAACCCTAGGCTTGTCAAGTTTACCTTTTCAAGATCATGGCTTCCAGGTCGTGGCGAGGCACAGGGGCCTTCTTTTATCGGATCATCGACCACTTCCTTAAACAAAGTCATTTTCAAGAAAATGATGACTTGACTTACCTAAAATTATTTCCTCGTCTAACTAGTTATTTTTGAAAAGAGGCTCCGAGGCTCAATCTTTCAAGAATTTTAGTTGGTTATGTTTTGAAAAGAGGCTCCCGAGGCTCAATCTTTTCGAAAAATTTTAGTTAGTTATGTTTTTGAAAAGAGGCTCCACGAGGCTCAATCTTTTCGAAAAATTTTAGTTGGTTATGTTTTTGTTCTAAGTGAGTTCACAAGTTTTAAAGTACAAACTTTCTAAGTTAAAGCATGCAATTTCTAAGTTAAAGCATAAACATTCTAAGTTAAAACATGCAATTTCTAAGTTAAAGCACAAACAGGTTTTGTACTGGCTCCCCCTAGACCGTTGAATCGGTTCGGTCTATCCACATAGTGGATTTGGTCCTTGGGAACCCAGTACGGGTTGGATCCTAGAGTTGAAATCAAAAAGTTCTTAGGGACCCATGCTTGGACATGTTTCTTATGTCGACTTACAATCGACATATACTACCTATTAGTCGTGTTTGAGTTAAACCCTAGTCCAGCCTTGTTGTACACGGCCCTTTGAGATCCAAGTAGGAGGTCAAGTCCTTTGGATCCCGAAGTGAACCTTTCCAACGTGTTCCTAAGATCTTCGACTTGACTTTTCAAGAGAGAGTTCTCAACTTCGAGCTTTTCAACTCGAGTTGAGTCCTTCTCTTGAACTCGACTAGTCGAAGAGGTTAGGGAGACCTCGTGTTTGAGGAGTTTAACCTCCTCAACAAGGGTCTCGACCTTGGACTCAGACTTAGCTAACTTCCTAGACAAAAACCTAACCGTATTATGTAAAGTATTAAATAAAGTTCGACTCACCTTAAGGGTATCTTTTGAACCGGATGCGTATCCGTGGCTTGACTTGAAGGTAGCTTCGTAGTCCGAGTCATCCTCAGGTTATGACTCAAGTTCGGTCTCCATGTCTGACTCAATTGATTTCGCCATGAAGACGTGGTCTTCGTCTTCTTCGGATGACGCTTCTTCCCATGTCGCGTTGAGGGCCTTCTTGTGCTTAGGTGCTTGGTGGTTGAGCTTGGGGCACTCGGACTTGATATGTCCAAACCTGTTGCACTCATAACACCTAATGTTAGAACTTTTAGGTTTACCTTGGTTGGGTCGAGTCGTAGTTCGCTTTCGTCCCTTGGCTATCCTTCGAGCTAGGTTCATTAGTTCGGCAGTCAACTCCGGGTCAACTTCTTCTTCGGGCTCATCTTCCTCCTCGGGTGGTGGTGGCTTGCTTGCGATTTTCTTCTTCTTTGAACCTGCAAACAAGGTTATATCCCTCTCGGGTTCCGAGTTGGATTGTTCATGTAATTCGAAATCCGAAAAGAGTTCGTCTAACCTAATTTTAGAAAGGTCCTTGGAGACCTTATAGGCATCAACCATGGATGCCCATAAGGTAGTCCTCGGAAAAGAGTTTAGGACATACCTAATAAGGTCGCGGTTTTCGACCTTTTGCCCGATTGCATGTAGGTTGTTGACTATGTCTTGGACACGGGCGTGGAGTTGCGTCGCGGACTCGTGTTCCTGCATTTTTAGTGTGTACAATTTATTGAATAACAAATCACGTTTGCAAACCTTAGCTTGATCCGATCCTTCGTGTAACTCGATTAGCTTTGTCCAAAGATCCTTTTATAGCCTTTGAGCCCCTTTTCGAGTGGGTCTTCAACCAATCACAAATGGACACCAAACCGCTTTGAGGTGGAGTGATAAGCCTTGACTCCTCGAATCTGATCATTGACCATCAGTCGACTGATGGCCATCATCAGTCGACTGATGGCAGCATCAGTCGATTGATGACCTTCGGCAGTCGACTGATACACGACAGTCGAGTCCTCCAAGCTAGCAGTCGACTGATGCTTGCTGCAAGTCAAAGTTAGCTCAATAAAAATATAATTTCGATGGTTGTCGACCATCCGATCTCGACCTAGACCATCTATAAGATGTCTTTGGTCGGATCTACGGTTAAGATCATCCTCGTAAAGAGGATACGACCTTACTTACTCTCGCACACACGAGCTTACCTCGATACTTACGTGTTGCTTTTGCTTCCGGCGTTCCACTCGATTCCTTCGGCTCCCTCCGAAGTAACTCGAGTATCGCCCGACCACCGCGGCTTCCTCCGGGTGTCGCTAGCCTTCAGCTCCAGCTATATCAATCTTCTGCACACTCGATTCAGCTCGTGAGAAAACAAAATAGACTTAACTTTTGTGTATTTGCTATAATCAAAACACAGGTTCGATTTCGGTGCCTCACTGCACCAACATTCCATGGTTTGAACATGTTCGGGTTCGAGCCGGGCTTGGAGAGAGTCCAACAACCCAAACAAGAAACGGAACTCTGGTTCTAACCATATTAATGGAAGGTGTAGGCTTTAATATTGTTTAAGGGTTTTTATGTCTCATCCTCTTTGCATGCAAATAACTATTATCTACATGGCATGACATACATGGCATACATCTACATGTCACGACACGCATGGCATAATGTTATGCATCTAATGCAATTACATGGCATACAATTATATCATGTATTTATTTCCTTATATGTCATAACTATTTATGGAAATAAAATATGTTTAAGATTTGATTCTTCAAATCAAATCATAATTAAATTAGGAAACAAATTTCCAAATCTAATCACATATTTTATTCATGGAATTATTTGATTAAGGAAAATCTATTTAGGAAACCAATTTCCTAAATCATTAAAACTACTTATGGAAATAAAATATTTTAAGATTTGATTTCCCAAATCAAATCATGATTAAATTAGGAAACAAATTTCCATAATCTAATCAAATATTTTATTTATGGAAAATATCAATTTCCATAAATACTTCCAACTTTCCAAAAGTGGAAGATTTCCATAAATACTTCTAGACTTTCCAAAATTGAAAAATTTCCATAAATACTTCTAAATTTCCAAAATTAGAAAATTTCCAGAAATACATTATGACTATCGCAAAACCATTTTTACGATTATGTGAAACACAACTGGCTCTGATACCACTTTGTTGGGTTTTGGCACATGGCGTGTGTGTGTTCTATCATGTTTATGAAACATGAGCACAGTGAAGCAATTAAAAATAATAAATCTATATTTATTACAACACACACAACACACGCATGCATATTACAACAAGTGTAGACATAACCGTAAATTAAAATTTGCAATAAAAGAAATTTATCTACGTGATACCTTTCGTATGACGTGTAGCGGGAACGGCATCAACCGGAACGATCCTCGTAAGAATCGTCTCTATCCGTATCCACGCCGAGCTCCTCGGGATGACTTCGCTAAGTCACGAGCTTCGTCTTCGTACGGGTTACTAGCCTCGTGTTGAAGGCGGCGTGATGAGAGATGATCACGATCCGAATCCAAATTCGGATCCTAAAACGAGTTCTCAAAACTCGCTTCTCCGGAGAGGTATTCGTCAACCGTTTGACGAATCCTTCGTCCCCCACCTCAGAGGATTACCGGAGATCAAATCCCCGGTAAGTTAGCCACTGTTGGAGCACTAACCGTCGTCCCAAGCGGCTCCGACAACAAAAACAAGCTGTCCAGAAAAACTGGACAGTTTTGGTGGAGGAATAGAGGCCGGCCAAAGGAGATGTGGAGCTCACCTTATCACCGAACCCACAAGAGATCACCGGAGGTTGCGAACATCGCCCGGCTGAAGCTTGGATGCCGGCGGCAAGGAGGTGGCAGCAGCTCCATGAAGTTGGCGGCAACACCATGTTGGGCGGCAACAACAAAAGGAGGCTAGAGTTGGGCGGCCAAAACTTCATTAGAGTCTTTGGGTTAGGGTTTAACCCCTATTTTATAGAGAACTAATTCTCTTAATGGTTAATGGATCATATCCATAAATCCCGTTAACCCGCTCCATTAAGATAAGTTAAAATAAACCAAACCATGATGGTTTATTTTAAGTTAAAACGAACCGAACCAACTTTTGGTTCATTCGTTTAAAATAAACCAAACCCTTTGGTTTATTCTCATCCATTGGATTAGAACCAAACCATTTTGGTTCATCCATTACGTCTTCATAAGACGCGGCCCATCCACGCTTCCATTGCGACTGAAACGATTTCATGCTCGCTTTATGTTTGGTCCAACCAAACCTAGTTTCTCTGAGTCTGAGAATCCCATTCTCAAGCTCGTTTTAAATCCTTTGGATTACACTCGTTGTGCGTGTGACCAAATAGGTTCTCGGTTTATGTTGGCCGTCTATAATTAACCATTAATTATAGAACGATCATGAGTGGCACCTAGTAGTACATCATGATCCTAATTAAAGAAAAGATCAACGGTTGATCCAGAACTATTTCTGAAACCCTTCAGCAGCTCGAATGAATCGTGCCCCATTCCCTTCACTCATCTTATACCCACTTGGTTCAGGACATGGTCTATAGTGTCAGTCCCCACTAGGCTGACTACGTCACACCTAGCCCAAGTATCATTTCCTCGTCCTACGGATTCTAGTTACTCCACATGTATCGAAGAGTACCTTACTCTAAACATGTATTGCTTTCGCCAAAGACTTTAGTAACAATCCGACGAGAGGCCATGGGTATACATCTCCTCGCAAGGAGTGGTGAATCCTTTATAGGCTATTCAAACTCCTTCGATCACTTCGACTTATACCCAATCATCCCGGGTCCACATCTCCTTAGAGATGTTTGCTTAAGATGTCAAAGCATAAGTCTCCATGATCAAGATGACTTGAATACCGCAAGTCAAAGGAACATCGCACTTAACCCACAGTAAGAACTTCATTGACATATCTATATATGCAGAGAACCATATGAAGTCTTACGGCTGGTCACTCCAATGAACTAGTTACCATAACTAGCATCCACGATTAACTCCGGACATCACTATGTCTCTAGCGGTGAGAATCATTGCTTGGATACACCAAGGAGTATACCTCGTACTAGTCTCGACAGAATTGATGGTGTCCAAATCCATCAATTCATCGACTAGGGATAATTCCGATACATCACAATTACACATGTAGAGATACTCACTAGTTGTGATCCAATCACAAATTCTCTCATGCTGTGAATCGTATCGTGGACATTCAGTAAATGAGTTTAAGATCCAATCAAATACATAAAACATGTATACTCAAATAGTGAATCTTCATTTATCATATAAATGGTTCATACATAAAGCGATTGCCTTAGGACATCTCTCATATATTACGCAGTGTTGGTGCGGGCACCAAATTCGAACCGATGTATTTTGATTATGGCAAAAGGCTCAATAGTTAAGGGTATATTTGTTATCTTACGAGCTCAATTAAGTGTGCGAAATGCTAAAGTTGAGCGGAAGGTGCGACATTGGGAAGAGGTGGTCGGGCAGAGAGAGGACTTCGGAGGAAGCCGAGGTACTCGGGTGAAGGCGAGCGAGGCTACAAGGTAAGCTCGTGTGAAAGCGAAGCAAGGTCGTTAAGCGTAGATCAGGAATACCTCCAATGGAAGGTCTAGGTCGAGATCGGATGGTTAGAACCATCGTACTTTATATTTTAAGCTAACTTGTATGCTGCGGTCAAAACCCTTTGACTGGGTCAGTGCTAGTCAAGTTCGACCTCGAGAAGAGCTCGAATTTCAAGGGGGTGAATTTGGACTTGACTCGTGTTTTGGTACCACGGGTAATGTGGCATCAAGGTGGACATCCAAACCATCACCACGCTTCCGTGTGGTGGCCGCCCAAAATAAGGTGAGTTGGCACAAGATGGTTGGCTCCCATGATGTGGCACAAGTTGAATGGCTCCAACAAGTTGGCGCCCAAGGAGGTTGGAGGTGGCACAAGGTGGTTGGATGAAACACCTCATCCTTGAGTTGGCGCACAAGAAGGTTGGAGGTGGCACAAGGTGGTTGGATGAAACACCTCATCCTCAAGTTGGCGCCCAAGGAGGTTGGAGGTGGCACAAGGTGGTTGGATGAAACACCTCATCCTTGAGTTGGCGCACAAGAAGGTTGGAGGTGGCACAAGGTGGTTGGATGAAACACCTCATCCTTGAGTTGGGATAAGAACCTCACCTTGGACACTACCTATGTCTAAATTCATAGATCAATATCCATAAATAGACATGTTCACTCCAAGCAAAGACAAGAAATCAAGAGCTCTCAACACGCTGTAGCATACTCTACTACTCATTTGCTACGACGAAGTGCCCGAACGAAAGCTACATCTTCTACTTATAAGAGTTGTCGGTATATTTATTTAAGTTCTACTTCTTTAAATTGTCTTTGTGCTTTAATCGTAACAAGGAAAGGGGGAGTGTCCCTTTGCCTTGATTTCTTTTTGTAATCGTTGCTCCTACCTCCAACGAGGAGGAGTGGTTTTAGTGAATTACCCTCCGTACGTGATCAAGGATCACTAGGGCCGTGGATTAGCAATCGAAAGATTGTGAACCACGTAAAAATATCTTGTCTACTTTATATTTCCGCTGTGCATTCTCTACTTGCTTTTTACTTATTGCAAAAGTTTTTAACGACACCGTATCGCTATTCACCCCCCCCCTCTAGCGACACTTTCGATCCAACAAACAGGAGATGTATACCCATGGCCTCTCGTCGGATTGTTACTAAAGTCTTTGGCCAAAGCATTACATGTTTAGAGTAAGGTACTCTTCGATACATGTGCAGTAACAAGAATCCGCAGGACGAGGAAATGATACTTGGGCTAGGTGTGACGTAGTCAGTGTTGGAATGTATACTGAAAGCCTAGCTCTTTTTGTATGAACATTTTTATTTTGAAATAAGAATCACATGATCATTGTTTGCACTTTATATATTTATTATATGTGTGCATATTGTCTAATATTTTACATTGTAGATAACATGGTGCTTGGTGTGGCACAGAAGATCATGTTATCAGTATCTTGTAGAATATAAGTAGAGGCTCACAACCAAGATGGTTTTGGACAAACCATTGGCATGGTTGTAGTGTAGCTTGGTATTGTTTTGTCTTGAACATAGAGTTACACTAGTACACTTAGGTGTATTGAGCAGGACCGACATAGAGGTGATTCAATTTATTGCTGACTACATAATTGAATCGGACCTCGGATATTATGTTGTACATGCTCTTAATCCCGATATAATAATGGGCACATGTACTTAGTATTTATTTTTTTGATTTACCAAAGGGTGAGATTTAAATGGATTAAATCAATATGCCCGGTAAGTTGGGAAATGATATTATTTACATGGTGTGTCATTGATTATAGGAGGAAATCATGTCCTATATATTAGGTTGATGATGTCCCCTTGAGGAGCTCATAAGGTTCATCATGTAAACCTAGCTGGTTGACTTAGTCAACATGATGATAAGGTTGAGTGGTACTACTCGAGGAGTTAGATGTTAATTAATTGATGGTCAGTAAATCAATTAATTGACGGACATTCGATATCTTAAACATGGGGAGATGGATGTAAAAATAATATATGGAGCCCATATTGATTTATGGGGGTTGGTGAGGTAGTTCAATAATGATCCTCTAGTGGAATGGAACATCATTGATGGATCAAGTTTGTGTGGTTCCAATCCATCGGGTGGCCAAGATAATCGTAGCCTAATATAATCCTCTAGAAGCCTAGATCCAAGGATGTAAAACGAAACTCTAAAACCAACGGTTAGGATGAAACCCTATATCCGATGGTTGGGATGAAACCCTAGATCCGACGGTTGGGATGAAACCCTAGATCCGACGGTTGGGATGAAACCCTAGATCCGACGGTTGGGATGAAACCCTAGATCCGACGGTTGGGATTAAACCCTAGATCCGACGGTGGAGATTAAATCCCTAGATCCGACGGTGGAGATTAAAGGAGGCTTAAGCCCAATTCTATAAATAGAGGGCTAAGGCTTGGGCGGCAATAATGGTTCTCTTGGATTAGGGTTTTGCCTCTAGAGTGTTTTAGGCGGCTAGGGTTTTGGAAGTGGTTTGGGCGGCAACAAGAAAGGAGATTAGGGTTTCCTTCTTTTCTCCTTGGTGGCCGGCGCTCACTCCCTCTTCTTCCTTGCTTTGGCCGACCCTCTTCCTCCTCCTTTGTTCCTTGGTGGCCGGCGGTTCTCCAACTTCTTGGTGGCCGGCGCTTCTCCAACTTCTAGGTGGCCGGCGACAACATTGTCACAAGGTTGGCCGGCGCTCAACCATTCACTCCTTGGCCGGAGGTTAGATCGAGCTCCTTGGCTTGGTGGCCGGTTCTAGAAAGGAGAAGGAGTTTTGCTTGGTTCTTCTCTTTGTTCGCAGTGAACAAGGAAGGGAAGAACGCGATCTAGGAGGCTTCTACTCGTGGAGGATCTTCGCCCACACGACGTCCACGAGGAGGATAGGACATACGGTAGAAGATCGTGAGGTATAAAAGTTTTACAACTTTATTTTCTGATCTTAGCATGTTCTTTTATGTGTTGATTATACAAGTGTGCATTTGTATATATTTTGTATAATCATGGACCCCGAAGACAAACACAAAAACCGGCGATCCGTCCATTGTCTCTTCCGCGGCTAACCAACTAGAAGAGTTGTGTTGCTTGAACAACTAGTTTGTTCAAGCGATCACTCAAGTTGTTAGCACGACGACAAATTGGTTGTGCTAAGGAAACTCATCCCATCCAGATTAGTTCTTTCATTAGTGAAAATTTTAATCCGGGGACATGGGAGCCAATGAGCCTCCGAAGCAACTCCCTTCAGTCAGCCTAGTGGGGACTGACACTATAGACCATGTCCTGAACCAAGTGGGTATAAGATGAGTGAAGGGAACAGGGCACGATTCATTCGAGCTGCTGAAGGGTTTCAGAAATAGTTCTGGATCAACCGTTGATCTTTTCGGTTAATTGGGGATCATGATGTACTACTAGGTGCCACTCATAATCGTTCTATAATTAATGGTTAATTATAGACGGCCAACATAAACCGAGAACCTATTTGGTCACACGCACAACGAGCGTAATCCGAAGGATTTAAAACGAGCTTGAGAATGAGATTCTCAGACCGAGAGAAACTAGGTTTGGTTGGACCAAACAAGAAGCGAGCATGAAATTGTTTCAATCGCAATGGAAGCGTGGATGGGCCGTGTCTTATGAAGACATAATGGATGAACCAAAATGGTTTGGTTCTAATCCAATGGAGGAGAATAAACCAAAGGGTTTGGTTTATTTTAAACGAATGAACCAAAGTTGGTTCGGTTCGTTTTAACTTAAAATAAACCATCATGGTTTGGTTTATTTTAACTTATATTAATGGAGCAGGTTAACGGGCCTTATGGTTATGATCCAATAACCATTAAGAGAATTAGTTCTCTATAAAAGAGGGCTTAAGGGTTTGTTAAGCCCTAATCCAAAACCGCTAACCTAGAGTTGTCGCCCACCTCTCCCCTTTGAAGAAGCCGGCGCCAACCCTAGTGCCGCCACCCCTTCTCCTCCAACCGGTGACCAGTTGCTGTCGTCTTCTCCACTTGCCGGCGTCGAGCTGCTGCCGGAGGAGCTCCGGTGATCTCCCTTGGGTTCGGTAATAAGGTGAGCTTCCACCTTTCCTTTGGCCGGCCCCTACTCCTCCACAAAAAGCTGTCCAGTTTTCTGGACAGCTTGTTTCCTTCTCGTCGGAGCATCATTTGGACGACGTTTGGAGCTCCGACAACGCCTTACTTATCGGGGATTCGATCTCCGGTAATCCTCATAGGTGGAGGATGAAGGATTCGTCAAACGGTTGACGAATACCTCTCCGGAGAAGCGAGTTTTGAGGACTCGTCTTTGGATCCGAATTTGGATTCGGATCGTGATCTTCTCTCGATCACATCGTCTTCAACACAAGGCTAGTAACCCGTACGAAGATGAGGCTCATGACTTAGTGAAGTCATCCCGAAGATACTCGGCGTGGACACGGAGAGAGACGATTCTAGCGAGGATCGTTCCGGTTGATGTCGTTCCCGCTACACGTGATACGTAAGGTATACGTAGTTAAATTTCCTTTTATTGCAAAATTTAAATTTACGGTTATGCCTACACATGTTGTACTATGCATGCGTGTGATGTGTGTGTTGTAATAAATTAGATTTATTATTTTTATTCCTTCCGCTGTGCACATGTTTACGAAACATGTTCGAACACACACTCGCCGCGGTGCCGGAAACCCAACAGTGGTATCAGAGCCCAGGTTGTGTTTCGACATAATCGTAAAATTGTTTTGCAATAGTCATAATGATATTTCTGGAAATTTTCTACTTTTGGAAAGTTAGAAGTATTTATGGAAATTTTTCAATTTTGGAAAGTCTAGAAGTATTTATGGAAATCTTCCACTTTTGGAATGTTGGAAGTATTTATGGAAATTAATATTTTCCATAAATAAAATATTTAATTAGATTTGGAAATTTGTTTCCTAATTTAATCATGATTTGATTTGGGAAATCAAATCTTAAAATATCTTATTTTCATAAGTAGTTTTGATGATTTAGGAAATTGGTTTCCTAAATTGACTTTCCTTAATCGACTATTTCCACAAAAAAAATATGTGATTAGATTTGGAAATTTGTTTCCTAATTTAATCATGATTTGATTTGGAGAATCAAATCTTAAACATATTTTATTTCCATAAATAGTTATGACATATAAGGAAATATTGTACATGACATAATTGTATGCCATGTAATTGCATTAGATGCATATCATTATGCCATGTCGTGACATGTAGATGTATGCCATGCCATATAGATAATAGTTATTTGCATGCAAAGAGGATGAGACATAAAAACCCTAACTCAATATTAAAGCCTACACCTTCCATTAATATGGTTAGAACCAGAGTTCCGTTTCTTGTTTGGGTTGTTGGACTCTCTCCAAGCCCGGCTCGAACCCAAACATGTTCAAACCATGGAATAGTTTTATACTAATATGGTAAGAGTCATAGGTCAATCATTATCTTTAGTTGTTGGACTCTCTCCAAGCCGGGCTAATTGGTTGAATGCGCTCTAACTAAATTAAAACTATTTCTCGATTAATGGGTTGGCTTTAACCTGGAGCATCGGCTTGTTGGACTCTCTCCAAGGTTGATGTGAAGGGAGGTGAAGTTGGGTGCTATGCATATGATGCATACTTGTTAATGTGTTAACAATCCGATGTATGTGTGAACATTCAATTAGTTGATAGCACATTGTGATAGTTGCATATACGTGATATGCAATCGGTATAGTTGATACCTACCATCGTAGTTATGAATGGCTTGTTGAACTCTCTCCAAGGTTGTTCATATCTATGTTGGATATCAACCCATTCGGAGATGGACCTACGATCTCCCGAAGTGATTTTGGAGTTTTTAAAATTCGAAAAATGAATGGGATTTATAAATGTATATTGATGCATTTTAAAATCATTTTCTCATATATGCTCATTTTGTATTTCTAGGTCAATCGATTGATCATGACGTCTTTGAATTTGCACACTATTTTGGATTCAAACAAACTAACTGGGCCTAACTTCCTGGACTGGCTTAGAAACCTGAGAATTGTTCTCAAGGCGGAAAAGCTAGCATATGTCCTTGAAGAGCCTCTTCCCAACCGTCCTAAGGACGATGCAACTCCAGACCAAATGTTGGTCAATCAGAAGCATGTGGCAGATTCTGAGCTGGCGAGTTGCATCATGCTAGCGGCAATGGTACCTGAGCTGCAAAAGCAGCTTGAGCATATGGATGCTAATACTATGGTCTTTCATCTTCATGAGTTGTTTGATGAGCAAGCGAGATCCGAAAGGTTCGAAGTCTCCAGGCTCCTCTTCACCACGAAGATGCAAAAAGGTTTGTCTGTAGTGCAATTTGAGCTATAGATGAACGGGTACATCGAGCGGCTAGCTACCCTCGGGTTTGTGATGGATCACGAATTAAGTATTGACTTAATTCTGCATTGTTTTCCCAAGAGTTTCTCACAATTCGTGATGAACTATCGGATGAATAAATTGGAATCCACTATTCCTGAGCTCCTCAATATGCTGAAGACTGTGGAGCCTTCTGTGAAGCATAAGGAGAAGGCGGTTATGTTAGTTGATTCCTCAAAGAAAGGTTCTAAGAGAAAGGCAAAAGAACAGAAGAAAGAGAAGAACAAAAAGGCAAAGAAGGCAGAACCAGCACAAAAGGGCACTTGCCATCATTGTGGCAAGGAAGGCCACTGGCGAAGAAACTGCAAGATTTATCTTGAGTCCATGAAGAAGAAGAAGGCATCTGATGCCCCATCCTCTTCAGGTATCTTCGTTATTGATTGTCATTCTATTTCCTTAGACACTTGGGTATCAGATACTGGGTGTGGCTCACATATATGTAATAACATACAGGGGCTAAGAAATAGAAGAAGACTCGTCAGAGGGGAGTCAAATTTGCGAGTTGGCAATGGGGCAAAGGTTGCTGCGGTCGCCATCGGAACTTATTTGCTAAAGCTTCCTAGTGGACTAGTCTTGGAACTTGATAATTGTTATTGTGTTCCTTCTCTAATAAAGAATATTGTTTCTATTTCCTGCTTAAATAGAAATGGTTTTCATTTGACGTTCAGTAACAATTGTTGTTATATAACTTTGAATGGCGTACTTTATGGAACTGGAACTTTGAGCAATGGTATTTATACGTTGGACGTATCCAGTGACATTTTCAATATCGAAGCGAGCAACAAGCGTGCTCGAAAAGATAATCAATTAGACTCCTACATGTGGCATTGTCGTCTTGGCCATGTAAGCAAGAAACGCATGTTCGAATTACACAGATGTGGAATTCTGGAATCGTTTGAATTGGATTCATACGATACATGCGAATCATGCTTAAAAGGCAAGATGACTAAGTTACCTTTTACTGGAAAAGGTGAACGAGTGGGAGAGTTACTAGGTCTAATACATACTGATGTATGTGGATCTATGTCAACTCAAGCTTTAGGAGGCTATAACTACTTCATTACCTTCTCCGATGATCACTCACGGTTTGGGTATGTGTTCTTGATGAAACACAAGTCTAAAGCCTTTGAAAGGTTCAAAGAATTCAGAAATGAAGTAGAGAAACAACATGACAAGAGTATTAAAATACTTTGATCAGATCGAGGTGGTGAATACTTAAGTCAAGAGTTTCTTGATTATCTAAGAGACAATGGCATATTGTCTCAATGGACTCCGTCATATACACCACAACATAATGGTCTATCTGAGAGGCGTAACCGGACCTTGTTGGACATGGTCAGGTCAATGATGAATCATGCGAATCTTCCCAAGTCCTTTTGGGGCTATGCACTTCAGACAACTGTTTACTTGTTAAACAGAATGCCAACCAAGGTAGTCTCTACTACTCCATATGAGATATGGAATAGTAAGAAACCTCATGTATCTTACTTGAAGATATGGGGTTGTCCTGCTTATGTGAAGCGGACTGCATCAGACAAATTGGATGCTAAGTCTGATAAATGTCTATTTATTGGATACCCTAAGGAAACAAGGGGTTACCAATTCTATCATCCTGTGGAACAAAAGGTGTTTGTTTCAAGGCATGCTGTGTTTCTAGAGAAAGAGTTTCTCTTGCAAGAAAATAGTGGGAGTGTCGCCGAGCTTGAGGAGGCTCGAGAGACTCAAATAGACATTGATGAGATACCTAGTGAAGCACAACAACCGATAACTCATAGTGATGAGCAATCGGCTGGACCTATTGTAACACCACATCTTCGTAGATTTGGTAGAACACGCAACATTCCTGAGAGATATGGATTTCTCGTAAGTGAATCGAACGACGTGTTACTCATTGATGATGAGGAGCCTACTAGTTATGAAGAAGTGCTGACAAGTTCAGAAAGGGATAAGTGGCTTGAAGCCATGAAGTCGAAAATGGATTCCATGTATGAAAACCAAGTTTGGAACTTGGTTGACCCACCTGAAGGCATAAAGCCTATAGGGTGCAAGTGGGTTTTCAAGAAGAAAACCGACATGGATGGTAATGTGATTACCTATAAGGCTAGATTGGTGGCGAAAGGATATCGTCAAAAACAATGTGTTGATTATGACGAAACCTATTCGGCTGTAGCTATGCTTAAATCCATTCGGATGCTCCTGGCCATAGCGGATCATTATGATTATGAGATATGGCAGATGGATGTGAAAACATCTTTCCTTAATGGAACCTGCTCGAGGACGTGTATATGATACAACCTGAGGGTTTCACATCGGTTGATATAACCAAGGTATGCAAATTGCGACGGTCCATTTATGGATTGAAGCAAGCATCCAGGAGCTGGAATATCTGTTTTGATGAGACAATCAAAAAGTTTGATTTCTCACAAAATCCAGACGAACCTTGTGTGTACAAGAAGGTTAGTGGGAGTGCAGTCGTGTTCCTAGTATTATATGTCGATGACATATTACTTATAGGAAATGATGTTTCAATCTTATAGTCAGTTAAGGTTTGGTTATCCAAGACATTCTCCATGAAAGACCTGGGAGAAGCAACCTACATCCTCGGGATTAAGATCTATAGAGATAGATCGAAACGGTTGCTTGGTCTTTTGCAGTCTACATATAGACCGAAAAGCAAAGAGGTTTAGCATGTCGGAATCCAAGAAAGGTTTCCTATCCATCAGGCATGGGGTACACCTTTCGAAGTCTATGTGTCCGCGCACAGAAGACGAGAGGATTTGCATGAGTAAGATTCCCTATGCATCCGCAATAGGATCTATCATGTATGTTATGTTATATACGAGGCCCGATGTATCGTATGCTCTGAGTGTCACGAGCAGATACCAGTCTGATCCAGGAATGGATCATTGGGTGGCTGTTAAGATGATCCTTAAGTACTTAAGAAGAACTAAGGATGTGTTCCTAATATATGGAGAAGGGGACATGGTGATACGCGGGTATACGGATGCCAGCTTCCAGACAGACAAGGATGATTCCAGGTCTCAGTCTGGATACGTGTTCACCTTGAATGGGGGCGCAGTGAGTTGGAAAAGTTCCAAACAAGACACTGTAGCGGATTCTACCACTGAGGCAGAATACATTGCAGCTTCGGAAGCAGCAAAGGAAGCGGTTTGGATCAAGAAGTTTGTTTATGAACTTGGTGTGATTCCAGCCATTGTTGAAGCAATACCGGTATACTACGACAACAATGGAGCAATTGCACAGGCGAAAGAGCCATGGTCTCATCAACGATCCAAACATGTGCTTCGTCGCTATCATCTTACCAGAGAGATCATCATTAGAAAAGAAATACAAATCGAGAAAATCCCCACTGAAAGGAACTTAACGGATCCTTTGACTAAGGCATTACCTCAAAGTAAGTTTGAGGGTCATGTTCGAGCTTATGGTATTGGATACCGTAGCGATTGACATTAGGCCAAGTGGGAGTCTGTTAGTAATATATGAGAGATGTCCTAAGGCAATCGCCTTATGTATGAACCATTTATATGATAAATGAAGATTCACTATTTGAGTATACATGGTTTCATGTATTTGATTGGATCTTAAACTCATTTACTGAATGTCTGCGATACGACTCACAGCATGAGAGAATTTGTGATTGGATCACAACTAGTGAGTATCTCTACATGTGTAATTGTGATGTATCGGAATTATCCCTAGTCGATGAATTGATGGATTTGGACACCATCAATTCTCTCGAGACTAGCACGAGGTATACTCCTTGGTGTATCCAAGCAGCTGATTCTCACTGGCTGGAGACATTGTGATATCCGAAGTTAATCGTGGATGCTAGTTATGGTAACTAGTTCATTGGAGTGACCAGCCGTAAGACTTCATATGGTTCTCTGCATATATAGATATGTCAATGAAGTTCTTACTGTGGCTTAAGTGCGATGTTCCTTTTACTTGCGGTATTCAAGTCATCTTGATCATGGAGACTTATGCTTTGACATCTTAAGCAAACATCTCTAAGGAGATGTGGACCCGGGATGATTGGGTATAAGTCGAAGTGATCGAAGGTGTTTGAATAGCCTATAAAGGATTCACCACTCCTTGCGAGGAGATGTATACCCATGGCCTCTCGTCGGATTGTTACTAAAGTCTTTGGCCAAAGCATTACATGTTTAGAGTAAGGTACTCTTCGATACATGTGCAGTAACTAGAATCCGTAGGACGAGGAAATGATACTTGGGCTAGGTGTGACGTAGTCAGCCTAGTGGGGACTGACACTATAGACCATGTCCTGAACCAAGTGGGTATAAGATGAGTGAAGGGAATGGGGCACGATTCATTCGAGCCAGCCAAGGGTTTCAGAAATAGTTCTGGATCAACCGTTGATCTTTTCGGTTAATTGGGGATCATGATGTACTACTAGGTGCCACTCATGATCGTTCTATAATTAATGGTTAATTATAGATGGCCAACATAAACCGAGAACCTATTTGGTCACACGCACAACGAGTGTAATCCAAAGGATTTAAAACGAGCTTGAGAATGAGATTCGCATCGAGAGAAACTAGGTTTGGTTGGACCAAACAAGAAGCGAGCATGAAATTGTTTCATGCAATGGAAGCGTGATGGGCCGTGGTCTTATGAAGACATAATGGATGGACCAAAATGGTTTGGTTCTAATCCAATGGAGGAGAATAAACCAAAGGGTTTGGTTTATTTTAAACGAATGAACCAAAGTTGGTTCGGTTCGTTTTAACTTAAAATAAACAATCATGGTTTGGTTTATTTTAACTTATATTAATGGAGCGGGTTAACGGGCCTTATGGTTATGATCCAATAACCATTAAGAGAATTAGTTCTCTATAAAAGAGGGCTTAAGGGTTTGTTAAGCCCTAATCCAAAAACCCTAACCTAGAGTTGCCGCCCACCTCTCCCCTTTGAAGAAGTCGGCGCCAACCCTAGTGCCGCCGCCCCTTCTCCTCCAACCGGCGACCAACTTCTGCTGTCTTCTCCACTTGCCGGCGTCGAGCTGTTGCCGGAGGAGCTCCGGTGATCTCCCTTGGGTTCGGTAATAAGGTGAGCTTCCACCTTTCCTTTGGCCGGCCCCTACTCCTCCACCAAAAGCTGTCCAATTTTCTGGACAGCTTGTTTCCTTCTCGTCGGAGCATCGTTTGAACGACGTTTGGAGCTCCGACAATGCCTTACTTACCGGGATTCGATCTCCGGTAATCCTCATAAGTGGAGGATGAATGATTCGTCAAACGGTTGACGAATACCTCTCCGGAGAAGCGAGTTTTGAGGACTCGTCTTTGGATCCGAATTTGGATTCGGATCGTGATCTTCTCTCGATCACATCGTCTTCAACACGAGGCTAGTAACCCGTACGAAGACGAGGCTCGTGACTTAGTGAAGTCATCCCGAATATACTCGGCGTGGACACCGATAGAGACGATTCTAGCGAGGATCGTTCCGGTTGATGCCGTTCCCGCTACACGTGATACGTAAGGTATACGTAGTTAAATTTCCTTTTATTACAAAATTTAAATTTACGGTTATGCCTACACATGTTGTACTATGCATGCGTGCGATGTGTGTGTTGTAATAAATTAGATTTATTATTTTTATTCCTTCCGCTGTGCACATGTTTACGAAACATGTTCGAACACACACTCGCCGCGGTGCCGGAAACCCCACAGAACAAGTCGCGGACTCGGAGGGTTCCTGGAAGCGCAAGGCTTAAGGAAGAGCTAGAAGGTTGAGTCTAGGTCTAGGGGGTGAAATCAAGTATGAAATACTCATACTTGATGTGTATCAGTCGACTGATACAATGTATCAGTCGACTGGTCAAGTGCTCGACTGAGTCAGGGTGAAACCCTGACTATCAGTCGACTACCTTGGTAATGGTAGTCGACTGATGATGCTATCAATCGACTGCCAAAAGTGACAGTCGACTGATCAAGACAAAAACAGGCACAGAATGGAGTCCCACTCGACTACGGCTTGTGATCACTCGACTGATCACTTCATCAGTCGACTGATGGAGGGATCAGTCGACTGATGAGAATGTCGTTGGACGAAATGACTCTAAATCCCGCGAATTCGGATGTTCAGAGGTCGTTAATCGCGCCAGCAGTCGACTGATGCTGTGCATCAGTCGACTGATCATGCTCCAACGGGAAAATCAGTCTTCTCTCTATAAAAAGAGGGATGGTGGAGGTTTTTAGGGTTAATGCTTATTCTCTGATTCTTCTCCAAAGCCTCCACGAGTTTTCAAGCTTTCTAAGTGATCTTAAATCCTCTCCTCCTCTCTCTAAGCTGAAATTTCATTCTTTGTAAAGAAGAGGAGGTTTTGTTGTAAAGGAGAGCTTCTTAGTGGAATTGCTTGGGTTGATCCACCTTAAGGATCGCCGTGGAGTAGGAGCGTTATCTCCGAACTACGTAAAGTCTTTGTTAGCATTGTTTTTTATTTTTACTTATATTATCTTTGTTTTTTCTTCCGCTAATCATTCTTGTAGAAACGAAAAACGCTATTCACCCCCCTCTAGCTTCCAAATGATCCCCAACAGGCCATTTGGAAGGAAAACCTTGCACACAAAATAATAAAAAAAACACGAAAAAGGTTCCAAGACTTTGCCTTGGATTAGAAATGTAGGAAATGAAAAGAAACAAAAGGAATAAACGATAAATAACCAACTAAAATAAAAGATGAGCACTTACAACCTTCAATGTCCCCGAAAGGGTAATAAACGTTGGTTTTTGGGGATGAATACAGCTTGTTACAAGTGTAAACCCTTGGTAAGAAGTGTAGATCTCTTAGAGAGCTTCATTTTGGTAGGTAGCCCATTTCGTGGGTCAACTTGTATGAAAAGTTATGCCCATTTTACCATCGGCTACTCCAAAAGCGATTACTTGCAAAACAAAACCAAAAGAAGAGTACCAAGACTTCGTCTTGGATTAGTAGTGCAGGAGAAAGTTTAAACGAACGAAAAAGGATTCGTAAAATTCAAAAACAAATCTGTAAAAAGGCTAGATTGGTGGTTTCACCAAATCTTAGTGCCCCCGACTCTGATACCAATTGTTGGATCGAGCGGATCGCTAGAGGGGGGGTTGAATAGCGATAGAAACTTTTCATACAAATTTGTTAGAGTAGACAATTAAACGTAGTGGAAGATAAATGAGAAATAAATAAGACAAGAAGATTTTTTACTTGGTTCGTAGCCTTCGGCTACTACTCCAAGGCCCTAGTGGTCCTTGACCACACACGGAGGGCAAAGCACTAACAAACTCCTCCTCGTTGGAGGTAGGAGTTAATCGAATACAAGAAAACACAAAAGCTTGAGGTAGAGGGACACTCCCCCTCTCCTCGTTACGATAAAAAGCTCTGAGACAATAATATGAAAAGAGATAAACTAAATTAAACTTATACTGACGAATAAGAAATGAAAACTTAAGCGTAGATCGTCGAGTAGTAGCACTTCGTTGCCGGAGAGTTGCAGCGTTTGCGGAGGCTTTAGAGAACTTAGAATTGATGAGAAAACCCTATAAGAGGCCCTCCTTTTATAGCCTTTGAGTCCCTTCTCGAGAGGATCTTCAACCAATCAGATTTGAGCACCAATCCCCTTGAAATGAGGTGATAAGGCTTGACTCCTCGAAGCTGATCCTTGACCATCAGTCGACTGATGGCCATCATCAATCGACTGATGGTAGCATCAGTCG
Source organism: Wurfbainia villosa (assembly GCA_025175895.1). Lineage (NCBI taxonomy): Eukaryota > Viridiplantae > Streptophyta > Magnoliopsida > Zingiberales > Zingiberaceae > Wurfbainia > Wurfbainia villosa. Next base: position 43,944,677 of record CM045988.1, on the reverse strand, counting down.
AGTGTTGACCGTGGACAGTCGACTGATGGACGACAGTCGACTGATGGACGACAGTCGAGTGCTCCAAGCTGGCAGTCGACTGATGCTAGCTAAAATTAAAAGTTAGATTAACAAAAACATTATTTCTACGGTCACCGACCGTCCGATCTCGACCTAGACAATCCATGGGATGTCTTTGGTCGGATCTACGCTTAAGACCATCCCCGTAAGGAGGATACGACCTCATTTACGCTCACACACATGAGCTTACCTCGATACTTAATTTTTAGCTCTTGCTTTCGGCCTTTCACTTGATTCCTTCGGCTCCCTCTGAAGTCACTCGAGTGTCGCCCGACCACCGTGGCTTCCTCCGGGTGTCGCTAGCCTTCAGCTTCATCTTTTGTACTTTTCTACACACTCGATTAAGCTTATGAGATAACGATGTAATCTTAACTTTTCGTCTTTTGCCATAATCAAAACACAGGTTCGATCATTTGGTGCCCCTGCGCTAACATACTTGACCTATTATCATAATTTTATACCTAATGCATGATTAATACACTTGTTTCATGATCATAATGTGAAATCAATACATATATGTCTTTATGATAATGTGGTATGTTAGTGTGATACTTAGCCTTGTGTAGAATTGCATGAATTTGAAGGTTAAGTATATAAATACCTTTAGGAACATCTCACACTCACCATAAGGCTAACTTTGATTGAAAACATAGCATGGGTGAGATGATAGGATGATACTAATGGTCCACTAATGCCTATGGCATTTAGATGGTCATTTAAAATATCAAAAGAGCAATAATAGACCAATCATGAGGAAGACTTATGTTTAATTCATAGATGTTGGTGCAGTAGGCACCTAAGTCGAACCTGAGTTTTGATTATAGCAAACGATACAAAGTTAAGCTCATGTTGTTATCTCACGATCTGAACCGAGTGTGCAGAAAATTGCTATAGCTGGAGCTGAAGGCTAGCGACACCCGGAGGAAGCCGCGGTGGTCGGGCGACACTCGAGTGACTTCGGAAAGAGCCGAAGGAGTCGAGTGGAAGGCCGGAAGCAAAAGCAACACGTAAGTATCAAGGTAAGCTCGTGTGTGCGAGCGTAAGTGAGGTCGTATCCTCTTTACAGGGAGAGACTTAAGCGTAGATCCGACCCAAGACATCTCATAGGTGGTCTAGGTCGAGATCGGACGGTCGGAGGCCATCGAAATAATGTTTTCTTTGAGCTAATTTTGCCTTGCAGCTAGCATCAGTCGACTGCCAGCTTGGAGGACTCGATAATCGGCCGACCGCCGGAGGTCGCGACTGATCGACGCCGCCATCACGATCGATGATGGCCATCAGTCGACTGATGGTCAATGATCATATTCGAGGAGTCAAGGCTTATCACCAAATTTCAAGGGGAGTTGTGCTCAAATTTGATTGGCTAGGGTTCCTCTCGAAAAGGGGCTCAAAGGCTATAAAAGGAGGGCCAAACCTAGGGTTTCATCCTCAATTCTAAGTGCTCAAAAGCCTCCGTTACGCTGCAACTCTCCGACGACTCTACAACAACGAAGTGCTACCAACAACCCTAGCTTAAAGTTTCTTTTGTTTAGTTGTTGGTATAATCTTAATTTGTTATTGCTTTCAATATTGCAATTCTTTTCAATCGAGGTTTTTCGTTGCATTTTACTTTAATAGAAGAGAGGGTTTGTCTCTCTATCTTTTTGCTTCGAAGGCTTTTGTAATCGTAAAACTCCTACCTCCAACGAGGAGGAGTGTTTTAGTGAATTGCCCTCCGTACACGGTCTAGGACCGTTAGGGCCTTGGAGTAGTAGTCGAAGGCTATGAACCAAGTAAAAAAATTATTTGTCTCATTTAGGTTTTATTTACATTTCCGCTGCATTTAATTGTCTATCGAATGTTTTAAAAGAAATGTTTTTATCGCTATTCACCCCCCCCTCTAGCGATCTGCTTCGATCCAACAATTGGTATCAGAGCTGGGGGTTGCTAAGATTTGGTGAAACCACAATCTAGCCATTTTTATAGATTTATTGTTCTTTTAATTCTGTTTATTTCTATTTATTTCGCTTTGTTAAGTTTTCTCCCGCACTGCTAATCCAAGACGCGAGTCTTGGTACTCTTCTTTGTGTTTTTGTTGCTAGTTAGTTTCTTCGCTTGTGTCCTTGTGTCTTTTGTTCTAATGGCCCATCTCAAGGGTTTTAGCACCGTCCGACCTCCGTTTTACAACGGAGATGACTTCCGTTATTGGAAGGGTTGGATGGAATGCTTTCTCAAAACCCAAATCGAGATGTGGATCATAATCCAAACGGGTTTCACACTTCCAACTAATGAAGTGGGTGACTCCTTGGATTATGATCAATGGACCATTGCGACAAAACGACAAGTCGAAGCCGACGCCAAGGCAACACAAATCCTTCAATGCGGCCTATCCAAGGAGGAGCTAAATCGCGTCGGCCCCTTCATAAGCGCAAAGGATCTTTGGACAAAACTAATCGAGTTACACGAAGGATCGGATCAAGCTAAGGTTTGCAAACGCGATTTGTTGTTCAATAAATTGTACACACTAAAAATGCAGGAACACGAGTCCGCGACGCAACTCCATGCCCGTGTCCAAGACATAGTCAACAACCTACATGCAATCGGGCAAAAGGTCGAAACCGCGACCTTATAAGGTATGTTCTAAACTCGTTTTCGAGGACTACCTTGTGGGCATCCATGGTCGATGCCTACAAGGTCTCCAAGGATCTTTCTAAAATTAGGTTAGATGAACTCTTTTCCGATTTCGAATTACATGAGCAGTCCAACTCGGAACCCGAGAGGGGTATAGCCTTGTTTGCAGGTTCAAAGAAGAAGAAAATCGCAAGCAAGCCACCACCAACCGAGGAGGAAGACGAGTCCGAAGAAGAAGTTGACCCGGAATTGACTGCCGAACTAATGAACCTAGCTCGAAGGATAGCCAAGGGACGAAAGCGAACCATGACTCGACCCAACCAAGGTAAGCCTAAAAGTTCTAATATTAGGTGTTATGAGTGTAACAGGTTTGGACATATCAAGTCCGAGTGCCCCAAGCTCAACCACCGAGCACCTAAGCACAAGAAGGCCCTCAACGCGACATGGGAAGAAGCATCATCCGAAGAAGACGAAGACCACGTCTTCATGGCGAAATCGATTGAGTCAGACACGGAGACCGAACCTGAACTTGAGTCAGAACCTGAGGATGACTCGGACTACGAAGCTACCTTCAAGTCAAGCCACGGATACGCATCCGGTTCAAAAGATACCCTTAAAGTGAGTCGAACTTTATTTAATACTTTATATAATACGGTTAGGTTTTTGTCTAGGAAATTAGTTAAGTCCGAGTCCAAGGTCGAGACCCTGGTTGAGGAGGTCAAACTCCTCAAACACAAGGTCTCCCTAACCTCTTCGACTAGTCGAGTTTAAGAGAAGGACTCAACTCGGGTTGAAAAACTCGAAGTTGAGAACACACTCTTGAAAAGTCAAGTCGAAGATCTTAGGAACACGTTGGAAAGGTTCACTTCGGGATCCAAAGGACTTGACCTCCTACTTGGATCTCAAAGGGCCGTGTACAACAAGGCTGGACTAGGGTTTAACTCAAACACGACTAATAGGTCGTATATGTCGATTGTAAGTCGACATAGGAAACATGTCCAAGAATGGGTCCCTAAGAACCTTTTGATTTCAACCCTAGGATCCAACCCGTACTGGATTCCCAATGACCAAATCCACTATGTGGATAGACCGAATCGATTCAACGGTCTAGGGGGAGCCAGTACAAAACATGTTTGTGCTTTAACTTAGAAATTGCATGTTTTAACTTAGAAAGTTTGTGCTTTAACTTAGAAAGTTTGTGCTTTAAAACTTGTGAACTCACTTAGAACACGAACATAACCAACTAAAATTCTTCGAAAAGATTGAGCCTCGGGGAGCCTCTTTTCAAAAACATAACCAACTAAAATTCTTCGAAAAGATTGAGCCTCGGGGAGTCTCTTTTCAAAAATAACCAGTTAGACTAGGAAATGGTCTTAGGTGAGTCAAGTCATCATTTTCTTGAAAATGGCTTTGTCTAAGGAAGTGGTCGATGATCCGATAAAAGAAGGCCTCTGCGCCTCGCCACGACCTGGAAGCCATGATCTTGAAAAGGTAAACTTGACAAGCCTACGGTCAAATCCAAATCTAACATAAAATTACTTGAACCTAAATCCACTTAATCAACTTAATTGGAAGTCATCACACAAAAACCACATAAGTATAACATGCTTGATCATATAGACACAGGTGAGATGACCTAGGTTTAAAAACTTACGACCAATTTTTAAAAAAAAAATTATAAAAAATCTAACATCCAACCCAACCACCTTGTGTGTAGGATCAATGGATGTTGGACAGCGGTTGCTCCCGACACATGACCGGGGATCAACTCAAATTCACAAAGCTTCGATTCAAACGACAAGGATCGGTAGCCTTTGGGAATAACGGCAAGCTCAAAATCATCGGATCAGGTGATATCGAGCTTTACTCGAATTTTGTTATTAAAAATGTATTACTTGTAGAAAATTTTGAATATAACCTGCTTAGCGTAAGCCAATTATGTGACAATAACTATAAGGTCGTATTTTTAGAAAATGAATGTGTAATTAAAACAAATAAAATAGCTAAAACAATACTCAAAGGAACTAGGACAAATAACATTTATACAATTAACTTAATCAAATCCTCAGCCAAATGTCTTATGACACAGGAAGAGGAATCATGGTTGTGGCAACCGACTTCTTGGTCACTCGCACCCAAGACTCGTCCATAAGATGAGTCAGAGTGGCTTAGTCAGAGGCTTACCCAACCTCAACAATTTGGTTAATAAAATCTGTAATGCTTGTCAACAAGGAAAACAACCTAGGACACAACACAAGTTAACTAACCAGAAGCAGACCTCAAGTGTACTTGAGCTCCTGCATATGGATCTATTCGATTCACATGGAGCCAAGTCACTCAATAGAAGTCAATATTGCTTAGTCATAATTGACGACTACTCCAGGTTTACCTGGGTTAGGTTCATCAAACATAAAAATGATACCCTAGATCAATTAATCAATCTATTCAAATTAATCGAGAATCAAAAAAATCTTAAGGTTAAAAGACTTAGAAGCGATCATGGTGGTGAATTCGAAAATCAAAGGTTCACCGACTTCTGTAACCTAAACGGATACCACCATGAATTCTCTTGCCCTAGGACCCCTCAACAAAATGGTCTAGTGGAGCGGAAAAACCAAACTCTACAAGAAGCCGCTAGGACCATGTTGAACGAATACGACCTACCTGATAGGTTTTGGGCAGAAGCCGTTAGCACGGCTTGCTATGTCCAGAATAGGATCCTTATGGTAAAGAGGCACCTTAAGACCTCGTACGAGATTTATCACAATAAAGTACCCAACATCAAGTACTTTAGGGTATTTGGATGTAAAGTGCATATCTTAAACACTAAGAACCACCTAGGAAAATTCGAATCCAAAACCTCCACCGGAATCTTCTTAGGATACTCAACCACGAGTAGGGCCTATAGGGTATATAACCACGATACCCTTAAAGTCGAAGAGACTATTAATGTAGTATTCGATGAAGTACCCGAACCTACAAAACCCTTAATGACCCCAAGTGTTGAGCCCACTGATACCAAACTCGTCTCCGACCCTGAGATCGAGTCTAATCCACATCAACCAACTTCTCTTGTCGACCAAGTGACAAGTGATCCGAGTCAAACTAGTGTTCAACCAAGTCACTCAATTGATCAAGCATTAGGTGACACAAACCCAACCCAATCTAGGATTCAGACTAACCACCCTATCGATCAAGTGATAGGAGATCCTAATCTAGGAGTTCGAACTAGAGCATCCTATAGGAACCTTAGTCAAATTTCCTTAATTTCAAAGATAGAACCCAAATCAATTGAACAAGCTCTTCTTGATCCCGATTGGATTATTGCAATGCAAGAAGAGCTAGCTCAATTTACTAGGAATGAAGTGTGGGAATTAGTACCACCACCTAAAGACAAAACGATAATTGGAACAAGGTGGGTGTTTCGAAACAAGCTTGATGATAAAGGTGAAGTAGTTAGAAATAAGGCAAGGTTAGTCTCCAAAGGGTTTAGTCAAGTCGAAGGCTTAGATTATGACGAAACCTATGCCCCAATAGCTAGACTCGAATCCATTCGAATGTTGCTAGCTTATGCCGTACATCGAGGATTTAAGCTTTTCAAATGGATGTTATGTCGGCATTCCTAAATGGATACATTAAAGAAGAAGTTTATGTTAGCCAACCCCCCGGATTCGAAAATCTAGATAAACCTGACCATGTTCTAAAACTTAAGAAAGCTCTCTATGGACTTAAACAAGCTCCTCGAGCTTGGTACGAGAGACTTTCAATCCATCTTAAGTCAAAAGGGTTTAACCAAGGCTTAGTTGACCCAACTCTCTTCGTAAAAACCTTAGGTAAAGAAATATTCATAGCTCAAATTTATGTAGACGATATAATTTTTGGAACCTCTAACTCAGCCTTACTAAACGAGTTCGTTTCACTCATGGAAAGTGAGTTCGAAATGAACTTGGTAGGTGAGTTAAGTTTCTTTTTAGGTCTACAAATTAAACAAACTAAGGATGGTATATACCTATATCAACAAAAATACACTAAGGAGTTAATTAAAAGATTTGGAATGCAAGACGCTAAGATAATAAACACCCTAATGGTGATTAATGTTAACATAGGAGAAGATCTAGAAAGTAAGTCCATTGACTTAAAATACTATAGGAGCGTAATAGGGAGTCTCCTTTACTTAACTGCAAGCCGACCTGATATCTTATTTGCAGTAAGTATGTGCGCCAGGTTTCAAACCTGTGCCAAGGAGTCTCACCTAACCCTAGTTAAGCGTATCCTTAGATATCTAAAGGGTACACTTAATGTCGGTATTTGGTATCCTAGATCTACCGAGTTCGAACTAATCGGCTACTCCGATTCGGATTATGTCGGTAGTAAACTCGACAGAAAGAGCACGAGTGGTTGTTGTCAACTACTCGGCTTGAGTCTAGTGAGTTGGTGCAGTAGGAAGCAACATTGTGTTGCCTTATCTACCACCGAAGCCGAATACATCGCGATGGGTGAGTGTGTCACTCAGCTTCTTTGGATGAAGCACACCCTCCGCGACTTTAAGTTAGACTTTACGAATACTAAACTTCACGTAGATAACATTAGTTCAATTAATCTTACAAAGAATCCAATATGTCACTCTAGGACCAAACATATAGAAGTCAAACACCATTTTATTCGAGAACATGTGGCCAACGGAGCCATACAACTCAAGTACGTCGAATCGAAGTTTAACCTAGCAGAACTATTTACTAAACCCCTACCCGAAGCCGAATTTAGTCTATTAAGACAAAAATTGGGCATGTGCGTAATAGAATAGGAACTTGCAAACTATATTTTCTTACTACTATTTCTTAATTTTCATTTTGATGGAACTAGCATAGGACATACCTTAGATATCATGCACCTATAGATTTAAGGAGCCAGTACATCTCACAACACATAGGACTAATGTGTTTGTGTACTTAGCCACGTAGATGGGCGTGAGATGTTAGGACCCTACTCCTGGTTCCAGATGTAGAGCAAGTGCATCGCTATGAACCACGGAGTATAATCATACATACTAACCGACTCTGACCAGGACTGGTTGATCTTTCATATCAATCAAGCCAAATATGAGTCGAACATTTTATAGATGAACTTATTTTCAGTATATTATTTTCAAAATAATGTGGAACATGCTTGGACTTTAAAATTAATACTTATTTTGTTTTCCACACACCCCTCACTCTTTTCGATATACGACAAAAGGGGGAGAAAAGGCCAAAGTTAAGGGGTCAATTTAAACACATTTAGATAACTTGTTTTTGTTAACAATACAAAAGTTAAATTACTTAACTTTAAGTTAACTTGTTAACAAAACGGAAGTAAAGGCCAAGGTTAAGAAATCAATCCTTTGATTTCGTAACTTAAACTTATTTTAAATACTATAGCCAATATTAAGTAATTTCGGTTACTTAATTTTTTTTAGTAGCAAACATCAAGGGGGAGAGTTAAAACTCTTTCTCAAGTACTCACCCTCGGTCAAGGGGGAGGATTCCTCAAGGGGGAGCACTTGAAAAAGAGTTTTTATACTCCTGCTCATTCATGCATATCTCTTGTTCATTTTTCTCAATGCGCTTAATTTTCTTAACTTTGTATGTGGGTTTGCCATAAATCAAAAAGGGGGAGATTGTTGGTGCAGTAGGCACCTAAGTCGAACCTGAGTTTTGATTATAGCAAACGATACAAAGTTAAGCTCATGTTGTTATCTCACGAGCTGAACCGAGTGTGCAGAAAATTGCTATAGCTGGAGCTGAAGGCTAGCGACACCCGGAGGAAGCCGCGGTGGTCGGGCGACACTCGAGTGACTTCGGAAAGAGCCGAAGGAGTCGAGTGGAAGGCCGGAAGCAAAAGCAACACGTAAGTATCAAGGTAAGCTCGTCTGTGCGAGCGTAAGTGAGGTCGTATCCTCTTTACGGGGAGAGACTTAAGCGTAGATCCGACCCAAGACATCTCATAGGTGGTCTAGGTCGAGATCGGACGGTCGGAGGCCGTCGAAATAATGTTTTCTTTGAGCTAACTTTGCCTTGCAGCTAGCATCAGTCGACTGCCAGCTTGGAGGACTCGACTGCCGTCAATCAGTCGACTGCCGGAGTGTTGGTATTGCCCAGAAGCTCTGATACCATTTGTTGGCAACCGTGCTAATCCTCGGAATGCTCATAGGCTCCCATGTCCCCGGATTAAAATTTTCACTAATGAAAACTAATCCGGATGGGATGAGTTTCCTAAGCACAACCAATTCATCGTCGTGCCAACGACTCGAGCGATCGCTTGAACAAACTAGTTGTTCAAGCAACCAAACTCTTCTAGTCGATTAGCCGCGGAAGAGACGACGGACGGATCGCCGGTTTTTGTGTTTGTCTTCGGGGTCCATGATTATACAATATATATTCATATACACACATGTATAATCATCATATATAAGAACATGCTCAGATCTGAAATTAAAGTTATAAAACTTTTATACCTCTTGATCTTCTATCGTATGTCCTAACCTCCTTGTAGACTTCGTGTGGGCGAAGATCCTCCACAAGTTGAAGCTTCTTAGATCTTCTTGATCAAAGAATGAAGAACTCTCTTTCCCTTCTTGCTTGAGCCAACCACCAATCCACAAAGGATTGATGCATGACCCCAGAATAGAGAGAACATAATGGAAACAACCAAGCAACCGAACTAGGGACAAACCCTAGCTCCTAGTGCCACATGGCCAAGAGGAAAACAAAGGGAAAGAGAGAATAGGTTGGGCACCACCAAGGTATAGGAAAAGGATAGGAACCGCCAACACCCTAGGAAGAAGAAGAACACTTCCTATAGTTGCCACCTACCTTACCTTCCAAACCCTAGCCGCCCAACCAAGCTTCCTTTGGATTTCTTGGCCTAGGTAGAGGAAGAGAAGGTAGTGGCGGCCAACCCTTAGAAGGAAGAAGATGAGCCCTTCCCTATAGTTGCGCCAACCATAACTTCCAAACCTAGCGCCTAATCCGAAGAGCCAAACCCTAATCTAATTAGGGTTTCCTCCATAGGTTTCTTGCTTGCCTAAGCATGGTGGAGAGAGAGATCTAGGAGCTAGCCACCTCCAAGGAAGAAGACAAGCTCATCCATAGGTTGCCGCCCCTCTAGCTCCACCACCTTGGTGACCTAAGGAACCAAAACCTAATTAGGGTTTCCTCCTTGAGGTTGCTTTAGCCCAAGTAATGCTAGGCAAAACCCTAATTTCCTTAGCATCCATCATGAACCATCCATCAAACTTAGTTGCCCAACCCATGCTCCCTTATATAGAACTTAGGAGAAAATTGGTTATTGATGAGGTAGCCAAAAATATAGGAACTAATTCCCAATTTTCTTGCCACCTTATCCAACCTTTCCTCTCCCTTTTATATAGAGTTAGGTTTAGGCCTTGGTTTAATCTCAGCGTCGGTTCTAGGGTTTTAATCTCAACCGTCGGTTTAGAGATTTAATCTCAGCAGTCGGTTCTAGAAATAATCCCAACCGTCGGATCTAGAGATTTAATCTCAGCTCGGTTCTAGGAATTTAATCCCAACCCGTCGGATCTAGAGATCTAATCTCCACCGTCGGTTCTAGGGATTCAATCCTAGCACCGTCGAATCTAGAGATTTGTTTTCCATCATTTGATCTAGACTTCATGAGGTTTATATAAGGCTACGATAGGGACCATGAGGAGGAGTTGGGTCTTGGCCACCCGATGGATCGGAACCACACAAACTTGATCCATCAATGATGTTCCATTCCACTAGAGGATCATCATCGAACTACCTCACCAACCCCCATAAATTAATATGGGCTCCATATATTATTTGTACATCCATCTCCCCGTGTTTAAGATATCGAATGTCAGTCAATTAATTGTTTTATTGACCATCAATTAATTAACATCTAACTCCTCGAGTAGTACCACTCAACCTTATCATCATGTTGACTAAGTCAACCTGCAGGGTTTACATGATGAACCTTATGAGCTCCTCAAGGGGACATCATCAACCTAATATATAGGACACGGATTCCTCCTATAATCAACGGCACACCATGTAAATAATATCACTTCCCAACTTACCGGGCATATTGATTTAATCCATAGAAATCTCACCCTCTGGTAAATCAAAGAAATAAATACTAAGTACATGTGCCCGTTATTATATCGGGATTAAGAGCATGTACAACATAATATCCGAGGTCCGATTCAATTATGTAGTCAGCAATAAATGGAATCACCTCTATGTCGGTCCTGCTCAATACACCTAAGTGTACTAGTGTAACTCTATGTTCAAGACAAAACAATACCAAGCTACACTACAACCATGCCAATGGTTTGTCCAAAACCATCTTGGTTGTGAGCCTCTACTTATATTCTACAAGGGACTGATAACATGATCTTCTGTGCCACACCCAGGCACCATGTTATCTACAATGTAAAATATTAGACAATATGCACACATATAAATATAACGTGCAAACAATGATCATGTGATTCTTATTTCAAAATAAAGATGTCCATACAAAAGAGCTAGGCTTTCAGTATACATCCCAACAATCTCCCACTTATACTAAAAGACTATGTCCTCATCGCCATACATCCGATTCCCTTCCTCCACATGCCTATCAAAGCTCTCGCTAGAAGGGCCTTAGTGAAAGGGTCTACTGTGTCATCCTCTGACAAAGACCTTCTACCTCCTTAACGATTTCTCGATCGTGGTACTTGCACTCTATGTGTTTACTAACCTTATGGGCTCGTGGTTCCTTCGAGTTTGCAATCGCACATTATTATCACAATAAATTGTGATAGTTCGGGCAAACCAGAATCACATCCAAGTCCATTAGGAAATTCCCGAGCCACCCAAATTCTTTGGTCGCCTTTAGAGGTCGCCACATACACTTCCATGGTAGAGTCCACCACGATTTCGCTGACACTCTTCCATACTATGGCTCCACCTCCCAAAGTAAACACAAACCCCGAGGTAGACTTATCGTATCCCTATCGATTGGAAATCGTAATCCATGGTAACCCACAGTGAGTAATTGGTCCGCCTTAGAACTAGCATATAATCCCTAGTCCTTCTCGTGCACTACAATATATGCTTTACCGCATACCCAATGTCCCCGCCCCGATTACTTTGATATCACGCAGACCATGCCTACGGCAAAGCGTATATCCGGTCTCGCAGAGCATAGCATACATGAGGCTTCCTACCGCCAAGCATAAGGGACCGCCTTCATCTCTCTATCTCCTCGTATGATCTAGGATACATCTCCTTTGATAAAGGAACTCCATACCAAAGGTAGAAAACCTTCTTGAGTTTTGCATGCTAAAACGATCCAAAACCATGTCTATGTATGAAGCTTGGGATAAGCACAACAACCTTGATCCCAAGGTTGTGACCCACTTCTCCCAAGTCCTTCATATCATAACTATTTGACGACCATACCCTTACGTCCCGATAACACTTCGATGTTGTCGCCAACCACCAAAATGTCATCTACGATAGTACAAAAATACACTACGCTTCACACATCTCTTGATATACACAAGACTCATCCGAACTTTGAATAAATCCATAAGACTGGATTTACCTCCTCAAAGCGGATGTCCCAAGACCTCGCTTGCTTCAATCCATAAATGGACCGATTGCTTATACAAGATACGCTCTTTGCCCTTAGCAATGAATCCTCTGTTGCTTCATATAGATGGATTTTCTCAAGACTTCCATTAAGGAAAGTGTCTTGACATCCATCTATCACACCTCATAATCCATATGAGCCGCAATGCATAAGAGCTCCCAGACTGACAATCCATAGATTCAATCTCAAGATTCATTGCACTTTGCAAAGATGTCAGATTTATATCTTGGATTGCCTCATCATATGTCTAGGGATCAGTTCATGTTCGCTGACCAAATCAAGATTCTCCCAAGAACATGAATCTAAGAGGTTGTCTAACAACCCTCCCACTACGACGCAGGTATCACTGCGGTATCCTGTGTGACACGCGGTGCAGTGACATGTGGTATATCCTCTTGTACCGGTGGTACTGAAGTCGGGACTTCCCCTATCAACTCCTCAAGAACAATTTTACCCTTGGGCTTGTGGCTCATCACATAGTCTTCTCTAGAAATTTGGCATTCGTACTAACGATCACCCTCTGATCTCTAGGACTATAAAACAAACCACCCTCGTTCCCCTGGGATAGTCAACGAACATGCGCACTTCTGTACGAGGTTCCAACTTACCAGCATCAGCCTTCAGCACATGTGCTGGACTCCCCCATATCTGAATATGTCTTAGACTAGGCTTTAGCCCAGTCCACAACTTTGTGGGAGTAGAAGACACTGATTTAGATGGAACCAAGTTCAGAATGTACACCGCCGTATCTAGAGCATATCCCCAGAACGAATCTGGCAAGTCAGAATAACTCATCATCGATCTAACCATCTCCATAAGAGTCCTATTCCTTCGCTTCGCTACACCATTCTGCTGGGGTGTGCCAGGTGCAGACAATTGGGATTGAATCCCAGCCTCTGATAAGTAATTCCTAAACTCTCCCAAGAGGTATTCACCAGTACGATCAGATCGTAGTGTCATCTTGAATGATTGTCTATAAAAAAGACGAAATATTCAAAACTACCTCTTGCCTGGATAGACATAGGACCATACGAATCAGAATGAACCAATTCCAACACATTTTTGGATCTATACCCCTTGGCCTTGAAAAGCCTCTTGGTCATCTTACCCTCCAAGCAAGATTCGCAGGTTGGGAGATCCTCCACCACTAATGAACCCAAAGGTCCATCAGCTATCAACCTTTGAATTCTGCTTAGATTAATATGACAAAGCCTAAGATCCCAAAGATATGTTTGGTTCATTTTCGAAGGTTCTTTTCTCTTATCGGAATTAGAAGATGAGTTATTAACTTCTATTTGCATCGTGGGAGCTTGTGGTTCAAGTTATAAATTTCCTATCTATGTACCTGAATAGATAATGTCCCTATTCCTTTTATAACAAATCTGTCATGAAAAGAAATAGATTATCCATCCAAAAACTATTTAGAAACCGAAACTAAATTCTTTCTAAATAAAGGTACATAAAGGGAATTTTCCAGAACCAAAGTTTTATTATTTTCAAGAGATAAATAAAACTTCTCCCACTGCAATAGCCGCCACCTTCATGGCATTACCCAAAATGGTAATCTCCCCTTTAGCTAGTTGTCGGTTTCGAACCTCGCAAAGTGTTGCAGACATGATTAGTGGCTCTCGTATCTACACACCAGGTGCCGGTAGATAACACCGCTAACCATGTTACAACGACTAGACCAAAAGATCTACTTTTGTTCTTGCTTCGGATTGGGATAATCCTTCTTCTCATGTCCGGTCTGCTAGTAAGTGAAGTACTTGCCTTTCGGCTTCTTCACTCCTCCCTGAGATCCTCCCACCACTTTTGCTCCACCTTGTTTCTTTTCTTCTTACTTTTCGACTTAGAAGTAGAAACCTTTTTGAGCAACCATGGCTTGAGGACACTCTTCGATGAGTGCATACTTGTACTCCTTAGCAGATAAGACAATATCTAGATTCTTTTCCAATCAACATTAATTTGGGTACAAAGAAGTTTATTTCATTTAGTATCATTATAAGTGGACTGAAGATCATTTTGAAAATCCTAAGAATCACAATGATCAAAGCTTCAGATTTCAAATATTATTGATTCCTCAAAACAATAAAATCCCGAAATCAACCAACACCTCAAAACACCGAGAATGTCGCATGCCACGATAGTGTGGACGTATACGAATTCTACATTTGTAAGAGGAGGTTTTACCCATTAATTTTATTATCTTGTCAACCTTACTTTTTGACAAATAAAATTAATAGTTGGTTCCTCTTTGGCCTTACAAATAAAAGCAGTGACTCCGATGGGGAGGATACTTTTTATTTGCATCTAAGTGTGCACCATTACACGATACTAAGGGAATTATCTCGGATTATGTGCCTTACCGATGGGGAAGTACACACGCTCCTAAATAATTTCCTATAACCATTATTTGACCTAGTGATCCGCAAACAAACTCATCCGATGGGGAGGAAGGCACTCAGAGCCAACACACAAGTTTGTTGCATCACACGTCAAATTGTAATGGAGGCCGCGGGAATTAATTAAAATATCCCTCTCCCACTTAGTAAATTGAAAATGAGGAATTTTCAAGCACACACAACATGCATATAAAACAAATCAGCAATAAATATGGAAAAATCAGAATTTTTCCAACTATTATGGCATTGTTCTCCAATAGCCAATATCGTCCGCTTCCTCCTCCTCCTATGCCATGTACGAGCCATCCGGAGATCCGAGCCGAGAATAAAACCTATTTTATTTTACATCCATCGATCCTATACTCCACGATGGAGTGTACATGAAATCTAGATCGAAAGTAAAATAAAATAAAGAGTGGCTAAACAATGCCGTATTTAATTACAAAAATTAAATACTAATCTAGCCTCACAACCCGAGGATTCAAATCATATACAATCATACACAAACAATCACATACACACATATAGCCATAATAGTCGGATCTTATGCCTGCAACCAAAAAGTTAGCCTACGCACATCCTACTATTATCTGGCATACAAAATATATGATATGTGCATGAAAGTAACCGAATCCAAAACACACAAAACCAGAAACCGTGGCTCTGATACCAAATGTTGGTATTGCCCAGAAGCTCTGATACCATTTGTTGGCAACCGTGCTAATCCTAATGCTCATAGGCTCCATGTCCCCGGATTAAAATTTTCACTAATGAAAACTAATCCGGATGGGATGAGTTTCCTAAGCACAACCTAATTCATCGCCGTCGTAACGACTGACGATCGCTTGAACAAACTAGTTGTTCAAGCAACCAAACTCTTCTAGGCGAAGAGCGGACGAGACGGATCGCGGTTTTTTGTGTTTGTCTTGGGGTCCATGATTATACAATATATATTCATATACACACATGTATAATCATCATATATAAGAACATGCTCAGATCTGAAATTAAAGTTATAAAACTTTATACCTCTTGATCTTCTATCGTATGTCCTAACCTCCTTGTAGACTTCGTGTGGGCGAAGATCCTCCACAAGTTGAAGCTTCTTAGATCTTCTTCAATCCAAAGAATGAAGAACTCTCTTTCCTTCTTGCTTGAGCCAACCATAATCCACAAAGGATTGATGCCACGCCCCAAGAATAGAGAGAACATAATGGAAACAACTAAGCAACCAACTAGGGACAAACCCTAGCTCCTAGTGCCTGGCCAAGAGGAAAACAAAGGGAAAAGAGGAATAGGTTGGGCACCACCAAAGGTATAGGAAAAGGATAGAACCGCCAACACCCTAGGAAGAAGAAGAACACTTCTATAGTTGCCACCTACCTTACCTTCCAAACCCTAGCCGCCTAACCAAGCTTCCTTTGGATTTCTTGCCGCCCAAGGTAGAGGAAGAGAAGGTAGTGGCGCCAACCCTTAGAAGGAAGAAGATGAGCCCTTCCCTATAGTTGCCCAACCATAACTTCCAAACCTAGCCGCCTAATCCAAAGAGCCAAACCCTAATCTAATTAGGGTTTTCTCCATAGGTTTCTTGCCGCCTAAGCATGGTGGAGAGGAGAGATCTAGGAGCTAGCCACCTCCAAGGAAGAAGACAAGCTCATCCATAGGTTGCCGCCTCTAGCTCCACCACCTTGGCCGCCAACCTAAGGAACCAAAACCCTAATTAGGGTTTCCTCCTTGAGGTTGCTTGCGCCCAAGTAATGCTAGGCAAAACCCTAATTTCCTTAGCATCCATCATGAACCATCCATCAAACTTAGTTGCATGAACCCATGCTCCCTTATATAGAACTTAGGAGAAAATTGGTTATTGATGAGGTAGCCAAAAATATAGGAACTAATTCCCAATTTTCTTGCCGCCCCCCTTATCCAACCTTTTCTCTCCCTTTTATATAGAGTTAGGTTTAGGCCTTGGTTTAATCTCCACCGTCGGTTCTAGGGTTTTAATCTCAACCGTCGGATTTAGAGATTTAATCTCAACCGTCAGTTCTAGGAAATAATCCCAACCGTCGGATCTAGAGATTTAATCTCAACCGTCGGTTCTAGGAATTTAATCCCAACCGTCGGATCTAGAGATCTAATCTCCACCGTCGGTTCTAGGGATTCAATCTTAACCGTCGGATCTAGAGATTTGTTTTCCATCATTTGATCTAGACTTCATGAGGTTTATATAAGGCTACGATAGGGACCATGAGGAGGAGTTGGGTCTTGGCCACCTGATGGATCGGAACCACACAAACTTGATCCATCAATGATGTTCCATTCCACTAGAGGATCATCATCGAACTACCTCACCAACCCCCATAAATTAATACGGGCTCCATATATTATTTGTACATTCATCTTCCCGTGTTTAAGATATCGAATGTCCGTCAATTAATTGATTTACTGACCATCAATTAATTAACATCTAACTCCTCGAGTAGTACCACTCAACCTTATCATCATGTTGACTAAGTCACACTGCAGGGTTTACATGATGAACCTTATGAGCTCCTCAAGGGGACATCATCAACCTAATATATAGGACACGGATTCCTCCTATAATCAACGGCACACCATGTAAATAATATCACTTCCCAACTTACTGGGCATATTGATTTAATCCATAGAAATCTCACCCTCTGGTAAATCAAAGAAATAAATACTAAGTACATGTGCCCGTTATTATATCGGGATTAAGAGCATGTACAACATAATATCCGAGGTCCGATTCAATTATGTAGTCAGCAATAAATGGAATCACCTCTATGTCGGTCCTGCTCAATACACCGAGGTGTACTAGTGTAACTCTATGTTCAAGATAAAACAATACCAAGCTACACTACAACCATGCCAATGGTTTGTCCAAAACCATCTTGGTTGTGAGCCTCTACTTATATTCTACAAGGGACTGATAACATGATCTTCTGTGCCGCACCCAGGCACCATGTTATCTACAATGTAAAATATTAGACAATATGCACACATATAAATATAACGTGCAAACAATGATCATGTGATTCTTATTTCAAAATAAAGATGTCCATACAAAAGAGCTAGGCTTTCAGTATACATCCTAACACGGAGGTCAGCACTCGACTGATGCTGCCATCAGTCGACTGATGATGGCCATCAGTCGACTGATGGTCAATGATCAGATTCGAGGAGTCAAGGCTTATCACCAAATTTCAAGGGGAGTTGTGCTCAAATTTGATTGGCTAGGGTTCCTCTCGAAAAGGGGCTCAAAGGCTATAAAAGGAGGGCCAAACCTAGGGTTTCATCCTCAATTCTAAGTGCTCAAAAGCCTCCGTTACGCTGCAACTCTCCGACGACTCTACAACAACGAAGTGCTGCCAACAACCCTAGCTTAAAGTTTCTTTTGTTTAGTTGTTGGTATAATCTTAATTTGTTATTGCTTTCAATATTGCAATTCTTTTCAATCAAGGTTTTTCGTTGCATTTTACTTTAATAGAAGAGAGGGTTTGTCTCTCTATCTTTTTGCTTCGAAGGCTTTTGTAATCGTAAAACTCCTACCTCCAACGAGGAGGAGTGTTTTAGTGAATTGCCCTCCGTACACGGTCTAGGACCGTTAGGGCCTTGGAGTAGTAGCCGAAGGCTACGAACCAAGTAAAAAAACTATTTGTCTCATTTAAGTTTTATTTACATTTCCGCTGCATTTAATTGTCTATCGAACGTTTTAAAAGAAAAGTTTTTATCGCTATTCACCCCCCCCCTCTAGCGATCCGCTTCGATCCAACAATAGACATATTGCCCAAAGATAATGGTTGGATATTTCATATGTTTTCAAAACCATTTCTTAATTTAAAATCTATGTTTTCATGTTTTGAAACAATCTAAAGAAAAACTAGGTGTTAAAATTGATACAAACTTGATCAAATACTAGTTATTTTTGAAACTTTTGGATTTTTGGCAAATCATTGAAAATATAAATAATTTTCATGAAAACTCATTTTTCACTGATAAATGACTTTAAAAGAAATGTTTTTTCAAAATTTCATAATTTTTTGCATTTTCTAGAATTTCGGTCCGAAAATCAGAAATGGTCCGAGTGTCGGTCATGTAGTTTGAACGATCGGTGATATCTGTCTGCGAGCATAGTAAGGTGTTTTAACTGATTTTTGTTTAGTTTTTGGGTATTTTTCCTCCTTAGAATTGATGTCATGCGTGTATAACATTTAGATAATATTTTTGATGGTGTCAAAGGGGGAGAATTGATAAGGTTTAAGTTAATCATGCTAAAAGGAAAAATTTAGCATGTCTTAAGGGGGAGTTGCATGTTTAAGGGGGAGTTTTGATGCTCATATTATTTACATGTGTTCCTTGCTTATGTTGTTATTGTTATTTGTTTAACCTAACTTAAACGGATTGTCACACATCAAAAAGGGGAAGATTGTTAGGGCAATCAACCCATGTGATATGGTTTTGATGTGTGTGGCAAAGAATTTAAGTTAGGTTGTTATGATTTGATATGTGCATTGGAGTCTTGTAGGACTTAGTAATTCGCACATGGAGCTTTGGCAAGTTTCACCAACTCACAACCTATGCTTGAGTCGGCGAAGGAGCACTGCGAAGCCATTCGCTTGATGCATCCGAGGGACCGCCAGACGAGATGACTTGAAGCGAAGCCAAGGAAGCAGACTTCGAGGGAAAGAGATGCGAAGGAGCATTGTAGAGTCATGCGCTTGATGCTGCCGATGTACGTGGCCACAAACGAAGAGAGCTTCGGCGAGGGACTTCAAGTGAGATGAGAGAATGAGTGAAATGTAAGTAGCTCATTAGGTGAACTTGGCCGAATGACTAAGTGTCGGAGACTCGACCACAAGGGTTGAGGTTTACCCGACCGTCGGACGCTCAAACGGATGTTAAGTTTGAGGTTTACCCGGCATCAGTCGACTGTCATGTCATGGCAGTCGACTGCTCCAAGTCGACTGTGACTCGACTGGTATACGAGTCTGGATTATGTGCCATCAGTCGACTGCCACGGGGTGGCAGTCGACTGCCGAGACCACCAGTCGACTGATGATGGCATCAGTCGACTGGTCGCGAGGGTTTCGAGCACAGAATGGTGATCAGTCGAGTGCTCGCTTCCGGCACTCGACTGTTAGCTCCATCAGTCGACTGATGGGAAGATCAGTCGACTGATGTGGGAGTCGTTGGATGAAATCCAACGTGGAAGAAGCCATTATTGGGCAACGACTATAGGAGCAGTCCACTGATCGGGGCATCAGTCGACTGTTAGTGCCCAACGGGAAGAAAATAGTCTTCTCTAATTATAAAGAAGGAGTGGGCTTGTGGATGGCTAATGCTTATGCTCTAAGTGATCATCCAAGTGCTCCACAAGCTTCCAACTCTTTCTCTTGTTCTTAATTCAAATCCTTTGTAAGAAAGAGTGTTCTTGAGTTGTAAGAAGGTTTACCTCCACCTTGCTTTGGCTAAAGGGAGAGACTAATATTGGATTGGTTTCGGAGTGATTCACGGGAGACGAATCGGACCATGGATTAACGGCGAGGTCGTGAACCACGTTACATATTGGTGTTAGCATTGTTTTATCTTCGTGTTGTCTTAATTGCTTATTTAGTTTTGTTTCTGTTGCACTAATATTGTTTGTAGACAAGCAATTCCACCATACGACGATTGAGGGTTATTTACCCCCCCTCTAGTCGGCCACCAACGATCCAACAATCACCAGCTCTGCAATCCATCTCCTTAAGCACATCACTACCATCAGAAATGATCTCTGAGAGAAATTGGAAGGAATCTTGTGCTTGTGTCTGGCTGATTGATGATGCAATTAGATCCAGCCGGATTTGCATGTTATGTATCCACTGTTGTTGATGTCTATCACTAATTTGTTGCTGCATCTGCTATTGTATCTGTTTCATCTGTTGCTGCAATGATCCTAGTTGTAAAAGATTTTCTAATGTCTCTGTAGTTGACTCAGCTTGTTGGAATGGTTGTAGTCCATCGTACACTGTGTCATCTTGATATCCCAATGAACTCTGATAAGACGAAAAATTCTGAGCCTCTTCCTGATGTGCTTCTCCATAACTGTTACTTGATTGATCACCCCATCTGAGCATGTAAGAATCAATAGACGGTGGGGGTAGATAGCGAGGCCGCTTTCAGAACATAGGGTGGTGTGTGCCCGTACAAAATTTGAGTCAAAATTATGAAAAGATGTACCAGAAATCGAATTATACTCCTGGCGATATCGATGATCGAAGAACGGTGATGATATTGCGGTGATCGATAATACTCATCTTTAGGTTGGTAATACTCTTGTTGTCCAGTGCCTGAATAGTAAGCATCACTGAAGTCTCCACATTGATGATAATATGAATCCATGCTCAAAGAAATTTCCTGTCCTTTCCTAAAATACTAACAAATAATATCAAAAGAAACAGGAAGTATACATGATAAAAGACATGGATATATAACAGAATGAAAGAATGAAGCCATAAACAAAAGTTTTTAAATTTTGATTTTTTTTTTCAGAAAAATGGACAAATAATCCTAATTCTACTAAGCATCATTACACTCCCTGGCAACGACGCCAAAATTTGATGTTAGCACGGTATTTTTCACGGTACCATTTCAAATTAATTATCGAACCCCCTAACTACACTAATATAGCATAGTGAATGACCCAGATCGTTTCCCAATGAGTGTAATCGACAGAATAGTAAACTTAGGATTTTTAATTATTGCTTTGGTTTTCTATTGAATATTACGGGTTTGGGTTTTGAAAGACTAATCCTACTGAATGAAAAGACAATGCACGAAATTAAATCACAAAAACTGAAAGAGGAAATAATCTGATCAACCCAAGATAGGCCTGGTGAATGAACAAGATCTTCCGGCTAAGTCCAACGAAGCTCGATTGAGACTCCGCAAACGGCGGTGGATGTGGTGGTGTAAACTCCTGAATCCAGTTGTTTGATGGATGCTCCGAACTCTTGTGGATCCGGTTGAGCTCGAAAAAGTGTCGTCGAATCGGAACTCTTCCTCGAATTCGAAGGAGAAGGTGGATGAGCTGTGGAGATGGAGGACGGCGTCAAAATCTCTCGATGAAGCGGTTCCTCCTCGAATCCGTGGAGGACAATAGATGGAAGGAAAGTGGAGGCGACTGCTAAGGCTCAAGGGAATAAGAGATTTAACTGACAATGAAATAAAATAAGCAATGCATCAACAAAATCTACTGCATGAACATGATTAAAAGAAAATAACTAACTAAACTACGATTGCGATGAAATTAAGGACAACATAAACTAAGTATCCTAATCTAACTGCATCCTAATTACTTTAAGAAACAATTCATCAAACACTTCATGAGCATGAAGAAAATTAACCCAAATGCATGCAATTCTAAACATAAAAGGGAAATTTGATTATAAACATTCAATTAACAAACTAAACAAACAATCGAGAAAGTTAGAAATGAAGTTGCTGCCGGTGCTGTGAAATAGCTGTAGAAGGTTGTGATGGGTGGCTGTCGGTGCTGTGGAGCATTGTTGGAGCTGCTGGCCGGATGGAAACGGAGGGGAATTCCCACTCCGGTGATTGGCGGCAACAGAAGGGGCGAAGCTGGATGATGCTGCCGGCGTTGAATCGAGGCGGAGATGGGGCGAAGCTGGCTACAGATGAAGGTGATGTGGCTGCCGGTGGTAGAAGAGGCGATGGAGGAGACCAACACCGGCCTTGGCGGATGGAGTGGACGGCCGACAGTGCTTGGACGTGGAAGGGGAAGAAGCCGGCGTCGCGCGATGGAGGAGGAAAGCTTCTGTGCTGCGCGATGAGAAGAAGTGGTGAAAATGTTGATTTATTTAAGATCCTTTTCCTTGACCGTCCGATTGAAGCAGGATCAATCCCAACCGTCCATTAAACCTAGGTTTTGATTGCCTTGATTAATCCATTAGTGGGTTGTGCATCCAACGACTGAGAATTCTCTGACTTTTAATGGATGGATCTGATCCATCCGAAGGAATAATCACGATCGATCGAATATGGATGAAGGGCTCAGATGTACAAATCAATATGTATGGAGCAGATCTCTCCAGATCTGGATAAATGGCTCAGAATCAATCTACTTTCATCGGACGGTTCATATCGCTCATATCAGATCTCTTAATTAAATTTCCCTCGATCATGATGAAAGGTCCAGATTGACCCAGCTTAAAATATCCTTCTAGCCCTAGATGAAGCCATATTTTATCCAACTCGAGTCTAATCCATTGGCTCATCTCGATCTCCTACGATTAAGATGTAAAATTTACATATAAGTTCAAAAATTAGGAGATTTTACAATTAGGTCCAAAAATATATCCAACTCATAAAATATGAAAATAATCAATAATTAATCACTTGAGAGGATAAAAACAGTGATATTAAGGACCAAAATAACACGACAAAATGACAGTTATCACCTGTATGAATAATGTGTTGTATTTATACACTAGAAGAAAAGTGGAAAATAGCAACGAAATATTAGCGATGAATGAATAATTCGTCGCTAAAACTAGAACTTTAAGATGAATTTCTTTATCATCGCAAATAATGATATATTAGCGACGAAAATTTAAATTTTCGTTGCTATATTTACGACGATATAAACATATTCGTCGTAAAATGATACTTAGCGATGAAATAAATAAATATTCGTTGTAAATAACTTAGCGATGACTAATTATATTTCGTCGCAAATAGTCAGTCGAGCTTCAAGCCGAGTTAACTCAATTCTGTGGGCGGCCAAATGTATAGCAGTCGAGTTATCAATCCTGTCAATTGACTGATTATTAGCGATGAAATATTTAACTTTCGTCGCAAAATATTCAGTCGAGCCGCTAGTCGGGTTAAGTCGATTCTTTGGCCGACCAAATGTCTGGCAGTCGAGTCATCAATCCTATCAATCGATTGATTATTAGTGACAAAATATTTAACTTTTGTCATAAAATATTCAGTCAAGTCACTAATGGGGTTAAGTCAATTTTGTGGCTGGCCAAATGACTGCCAGTCGAGTCGTCAATCCCACTAGTCGACTGATGATCAAATATTAGCGATGAAAGTGTAAAAATCCATCGCTAAAGTAATAAATATTAGCAATGAGTATTGTTAATTCGTCGCTAATTTTCATGAAAAAACCCTCCCCCGCGTTGATTATCCCATTTTCTCAATGCGACTTCCTCTTCCGGCAATTCTCCTACTCTCCAGCGACAAGCTCGATGCAAATCTTCCTTCATCTTCGTGCTTTGGCTCCGACTTCTTCGTCCTCTGACTTCTCTTCTCTGGTGCGTGCGAGATCTCCGGCATGTGCGACTTCTCTTCTCCGGCATGTGTGAGGACTCATCTCTTCTGGCAATTCTCTAGCTCCAACAGCAGCTCCAACGCCTTCTTCTCCCGCTCCGACTTCTTCTCAGCGCCATCTCAAGCTCATCCTTCAACGTGAAGACTTAGGTTTATCCAAATTCTTCCTTCAAAGCTTTACAATAAATTTAGGGTTTTTTATATTGTTTTTATGATTGTTATGATCAAATGATAAATTTACAGATTTGTTATACTCAAACGATGAATTTAGGGTTTTGTTAGGGTTTAAGGTTATTGTAGATTATATATATGGTTATTAGGGTTTTGTTAGCAATTAGACGATGAATTTAGGGTTTTGTTAGCGATTAGAAGATGAATTTAGGGTTTTGTTAGAATTATTTTGTGATTAGAGGATAAATTTAGGATTTTTTGATTTTTAGATTATAATGTTCGATGATAAACATAGGCTTATAATGCAAATTATAGGTTATGTTTTGTGAGGTTTAAATTATAAATTGTGTTATTATTTTGTATGTGATAACTAAATTTGAGTTGGTAAATTCCTTTTATTGAAAATTAATGTCAAAATTATTATATATATGTTTAACTAGGGTTTAAGAATATAGATAAAATTTGGATAATGATTCAGAATCGGATTAGTCTTGAATATATCAATGGGTTAAATCAGTTTATAAATATTGCAAAGAATTACATGATCAGTTTGAATTTATAAAAAATTCATTGTCCATGTCGATGGTGTGGCAATTTGTTTCAGTATGAATTGGATTATGTGCGAGGACATCTTTATAGGTGGGGTTTCGATAGATTATATAAAGTCTGGAACTTTCATAGAGAAGCTTCTACATCATCTGATAGTATAAATATTGTTAATCAAGATGAAAATGATTTTGATGTTGAAGTAGATGATTTCGAAGACAATTTTGAAGACATGTTTACTGATTTACAAAATGTAAAAAATATAACCAATAATAAACCTCAATCAGATGATATAAATGTAAACAGAAATGCAAATGATTGTAGACGAAGTTATATTTCAATGTTGGAAGAAGCACAAAAAGAACTCTATCCCAATTGTACTAAATTTTTGGTTTTTTAATTTTGTGGTGAAGCTAATGCATGTGAAGGTGTTAAATGGCTGAAGCAATAAATCTTTTGATATGTTACTTCAGTTATTGAATGAGACATTACCTAAACCGAATGCGATTCCAAACTCTTATGAAGCCAAAAAATTATTAAAAGAGTTAGGATTGACATACGAGAAGATATATGTCAGTAAGAATGATTGTATATTATTTTGGGAAGAGCACAAAAATAAGGATGCATGTCCAGTATGCAAGGAGCCCAGATACAAGTACGAAGGGATGGATAAGAAAAAGAATCCTCACAAAATTGTTTGATATTTTCCTTTGAAATCAAGACTTAAGAGGTTGTTTATTTCGAAGAATACGACTACAGAGATGAGATGACATAAAGAAAAGTGAGTTGAAACAGATGGTATATTAAGACACCCAGCTGATAGTGAATCATGAAAAGAATTTGCTAATGCACATGAAATATTTGCAAGTGATCCACGAAATATTCACTTGGGGTTGGCTACTGATGGGTTTAATCTATTTGGAAACATGTCAAATGCTTATAGTATGTGGCCTGTTATACTTGTGAATTATAATTTGCCACCATGAAAATTGATGAAGCCGCCATATATGATTATGTCTCTGTTAATTCTTGGGTCTAGATCACTTGGTAAAGAGATAGATGTATACCTACGACCTCTGATAAACGAACTGAAGGAGCTATGGGATGACGGGATGGAAGCGTATGATGCATCGACTGAACAAGTCTTTCAATTACATATGCTGCTGTGATGTGGATGTAAAATACCACAAATAAATTTCCTATAAAATAATATCTCTATTATTCTTTAAATAGAGATCTTATTATTGGGGTAAATTAATTTAAAGATGAATGGTTAGGAATTCATTCAAACCTAACCTAAGTTAAATTAATTGGATTAATTGAATGGATTTTGTCACGCCCCGAGAGTATGCCGTGCCAAAAAGCAAACAAACGACATCTCGCCTGTACGTGGCAACATCTCGTGTTAATACAAGGCCCGTAGGCCACAACAACAACAACATATATATATGTAAACACGCCACAGTGGAAACTAACCACAACAACATAACAAACTACACAGTGCATACTAGTATGACTAACCACATCATAAGAAAACATCGGCAAAACCCGAACCCACAAGTGTGTACATCACATGACACGACCACAACACATTACACCACGAAAAACTCCAAATACATAACATATCATACGGAAAGCCCAAAATGACCACAAGAGTCTCGGAGGTGAGATGAGATTTCAGCCAGCGGTGCTCCAAGCCGTCACGAAGACTTCTACCTGTTACCTGGGCGACAGAAAAATTCAGGATCCGTGGTGGTGAGTATAACTCAGCAGGTAATAGGAAAACATGTATATATAAAATATCACATGCAATTCAACAGCATAACCTAGAGGTACAACAGGTATACCAGCACAGTATATAAATACATACATATACCGTCTAACCAAATAAACAACGTATAATGCAGACATACCAGAAAGTCTGCTACGCTACTCCGATCCAACCTGAGCATATATCCAACATATATAACAGGAAGAGTAATGCTAACTCACAATATACTCATGATACAGGTCAAGGGTATCTAATGGTCTGTCCAACAAGTATACAGGTATCCAACACAACAGTATAACACATGCGAGAAGCATGTATGAAGTTATGTACAACCAAATGCAGCAAGCATAGTACAATCAAATGCAACATCACAATAAGCATATATATATATAGACTGCATCTATATATATATATATTAATCACAACCTTCCATATATATATATACATGCATATATGTATATATATGGTAATATGCAAAGCACCATAAGATACGACAATGCAACATGCAAGGTCATGCCGACTCACCCTAAATCTACCACGACCCCAGTGTGGCCTCGGTGGCTCGAGCATAACAACTGTCCCAACTCAACACCAACCACTACTCTCGAGTGGCTGAGTGGGCAGTATGATCGAGTAGCATATAAGCGTGAAGAGCAAGCTACACGATGGGAGTCCCTACTGTTGGCCACTCCGACAGTCACTAACCATGAGTGGTCAAGTGCCACACATGCAGGACTACGACACGCAAATCCAACTACCACAGTCTATAGTGGTAGAGTGCGACACCACAATGCTCTTCCCTCACACCGATAACTCCTCCTATGAGTAACCGTGGAGGCAGGATGACTGACGACCATCTGAACCATAAGGGAGACCATGTCGCCAGCATGCATGCAAATGACTTGAATGCAAAGTCATACATAAAAACATCCACCACAAACTCTCTATTCTACAGAGAGTCATACCAATCTGATCTATGCACTCTCTATCCTACAGAGAGTCATACTGAACTGATCATAACACTCTCTATCCTGTAGAGAGTCGTACTCAATTGGTCTACGCACTCTCTATCCTATAGAGAGTCGTACTCAACTGATCATAACAAGCTAGGACCACTGGTCCGTAGCGATACACTAAGCATAATTCACCTGACCATTTACACAATACATGGTCGGTAGTAAACATGATACCTAAGGTTATTAGAATTAACCCTACGTTCAAGACATTACCTATCCACGGATGACCTTTTTGCCCAATTTACAATCAGGTCGTCATCCAGACTTTACTATTTGCACTTAACTAAATAAATTCTGGGTTACTTACATAACATATATAACTTCTAATCATGATGAAGTGAAACATGATAACAACAATAGAGTTTAACAGCCAAAGATAAGGTATCAAGCGCAAGAGTAAATAAGGGCAGAGTTAAGGTAACATGATCATATAAGTAGATCATGTATCTAAATTTGCATGCATTAAAACTACTTGACCAGGGTAGGAAATTACCCACCTATTAGTAGCTCGTGCTAGCAGTCCATACGTACAAGCATTTGTCACCAACCAAAGTTCTGTAAGATAACATGAATTACGATTAAGTTCTAACATGACCAAATCGAATCCTACATCGATTTCATATTCCATCCATTATCCAAAGACTAGTTAAAGTCTCGATCACATGTCTTGCACGGAACATAACAAGTATTAAGTTCCAGCACCTGACAATATACAAATCCATTACTACCTCGTTCCTATATTCACGTCCTTATATCGAACATGAATTAGAAAACCCCCAATTATCATGGCCAATTCATCGCAACCAAACTCCCCATTGAGCCCTCAGCTTCTACATTCATCTCTCTACCACCAATTCACATTTAACACCTTCATAGCCCTTCAATAACAGGGCACGGATAGAATATCCCCATTAGGATTTTCAAACCAAATCACATTCCACTTATGTATAACTAATCCTAGAATTTCCACACCTCATTCCACACCATACACCCAATTCACATCACAAAACAAAATGAAACTTAAATAGCTATCTAATCATTTAATCCATCGTTCACAGCTCCATCACAACCCATAGTTACACCAATTTAGGGTTCTAACCAATCCTACATGAAACACCCCACTCCATTAGTCCTTCCTCACTCACACAACCTTTTACACTCAATTCCAACCAACACCACCGAGATGAATTCCCCCTCCCAGATCACCATACAGTGACAATCAATTGAGCCAAACAAAAATCAAAAAGAAACAAAGGGATAGTTTGAGATATACCTGCCCTGGATTCCACCTGCAGTGTTCCCCTTATTCCTCTGTTCACCAGCAATCCATTTCCAATACCGCTGCCCTACTCCCATACGGAAAAATTTCGGTTACCAATTGGGGAAACTATGATCGGAGAGGGATCTCGTCTGAGATCAAGGAAGAATAGCGCCTTACCTTGCTCCGGCGACGAACAGATAGTGCCCAATCGGGAGCAAAGTGAAGATGCCACCGACAAAGCAACCATAGTCTACTTGAAACTACGTAAACTAGAATAGGTAAGGAAAGAAAAGATCGAGATCTACCGGCAATTGAATCTGCACTATTGACATTCCTCCCTGTGTCCCAAGCAACCGGCCACTCAAACTTCGGATCTCTATGCTTCCAATCGGACATTACCATGGAGAGTGGAGTCGCCAAATTTTCATCTCGAACTCGTCGACTCTCGTAGTTGTGGCGTCGATCGACGAGCAACGACAGAGATCAATTAAAGCTCGGGATCAAAATGAGTGGAGCGGCTAAAATCGGGAGGGAGAAGGGGAGGAAATCGCGCTCGAGAATAAGAGGAGGAAAAAGGTACGATCAGGAGAGGGAAGAGGGGTTCGCTGCTGTGGCTGGAAGGAGGAAAGTCGGGATCGGGGAGAAGTCATGAAGGAGAAGAGAAAAGAAGAGTTTCACTGGTTATTCGGGATTTCGGTGCAGAAACGCTTGGGAATTCGACGGTGAGGAAAACATCGAACGGCTTGGCATTAAAAATGGGTCCGGTTTTGAATAAAAATCACATTGGGTTTATCCTATAAGACTTAAACCTAGATCCACTTAAACCCCCTTTTATCATTAAGCCATTGTTTGGTTCAATTAAATCCCTCACCATGTTTTTTTCTATGATATTTTACATTCTCCTTCACTTAATAAAATTTGGTTCCCAAATTTCGTACTAACATGCAAAAATTACTTCAAGCAAGTTTTCAAAAGAACCATATACATTCCTCAAGTGAAAAGATGAGGGTATCGAGCTCGGATAGTATCCTCCAACTCCCATGTAACCTCTTCATCAATATGATCCTGCCATCCAACTTTTACCAGTCGAATGATTTTGTTCCTCAACCGGCTTTCCTTGTGACCAAGGATCCACACTGGAATCTCCTCATATGATGCATTAGGCTGAAGTGGTTTCGGAACATCTTTCAAAATATGGCTAGATCGCAGCACGTATTTCCTCAGCATAGAAACATGAAATACGTTGTGAACACCCGCAAATGTCGGAGGTAAGGCCAACTGCTAAGCTATACCTCCAATTCGCTCTAATATCTCAAATGGACCAATGTAGCGTGGAGCTAATTTTCCTTTCAACCCAAACCTCTTGACTCCTTTGTTGGGTGACACTCGTAGGAATACATGGTCCTTGACTGAGAATTCCAGAGGCCTTTGCCTCCAATCTACATAACTCTTCTGCCGATCCTGTGCCTCAGATAATCGTCGTCTGATCACTCGCACCAACTCTGTATCATGCTGGATACTCTGAGGCCCCAATAACTATCGTTCCCCAACTTCCTCCCATAACACAGGAGATCTGCAGGGTTTTCCATATAAAGCCTCGAATGGAGCCATCTGAATAGAAGAGTGGTAACTGTTGTTGTAGGCAAATTCCACTAAAGGAATGTGATCCTCCCAACTACCACCGAAATCTATGACACAAGATCTCAATAGATCCTCTAGAGTCTAAATGATACGTTCGGACTATCTGTCTATCTGCGGATGAAATACTGTACTGAGTCGAAGCTTTGTGCCCATGGTCTGCTGTAGACTCTGTGATGTGAGCAAAACGTATAAGGTTTTAGGAGTTGTTTTTGCTCACATCTTGTTACATTTCATGTTAGTTTCATGCATATGTTACTCTATTTTGCACGCATTTCCTATTTTCTGGTTCGGAGGTGTGCTCATTGGACTTTTGTGTGCAGGTTAGCATTTTGGGTTAAAAAGATGCGCTTTCGGAGCAAAAGAAGAACATTTTGCAGCTTGATGCAGAGTGGGACATGGCCAGGGCATGTGGATTCACACGGCCATGCCCAATGGGCGAGATCAGTACCCCAGGGCCGCACACGGCCTGGCCGTGTGGAAACACACAATCGTGTGGTGGACCGCCATATTTACGCGACTAGGGCTTTTTCTGGATTTTATAGTGGTCCGAGGCGATTTCTATATAAGGATGGCTACGCCCAAATCCTAGGGGGGAGGCACGACGGCTAGGATGGCACGTCGAAGCACTAAAAAGCTTCGATAACTCACAACGGGGAGGAGGAACGTCGCCGGAGGTCCACGCCTTGCACTTCAACGTCGGAGAGAAGATCACGAAAGCATTGTAATCCTTTGTTCCTACGTTTTATTCTTTTTGTATTCGAACATAAACATGCTTTGTGATTCTTCCTTCATATACATGGAGTAGTACTTTAGATTCTAGGATTAGGGAGTAGCTTGTGTGCACATTACAATGTTGGTTCAAGTTAAATTCTGCCTTTGAGTTTGATTTGACAATTGGTAGTTGTTTTTACTATATCTATGCGTGTTTGGTTTTCTATCCACTATCCTTAGGCGGTACGAGGTGTGACAACCTTCGTATTTAAGATTTAGGGGATTTAATATAAGGAACCTAGGGGTAAACCTGATCTCCTGTAACTGTGGGTAGAAGGGTGCGGTGGGATCGGAAATGGTTCATCGTAGGGATTGATTTGACATCCTCGTACTATCTATCCCTTCCTTTTAGGCAGAGATAGCTCCTGGTAGATGTGGCGGCTCATCGGAAGAGTGTATAATGTCCCTTCCACAAAACCATAGATAAACGTCTAGACAACACCAATTGATAGCATTGTTTTGTGATACACAAGCGAAACCGAAGTCCTTGAATCACCTTTGAAGACCTCGGCAAACTCCTTTCCTCCTCCGTGTGACACCGTATAGAGTAAAGTCCACCGACAACCCTCACCAATCGAAACCTCTTAGAGTTACGTCTGAACAATTACAACCACTGAATATATTGATATTCGAATCCCAGTCCCTGTGGGATCGATAATCTTTATTACTTGACAACATCCGTGCACTTGTAGTCATTGAGTGCGAGTGCGCGCTTTGAGTCCTCAATGGTCCCTGTCACGAGATTTGAGGTCGCATTCGTGCACATCAAGTTTTTAGCGCCGTTGTCGGGGACTGATCGATTCGATATCAAATCGAACAGTGGTAAATTGGATCAGATTTAGGATTAGATTTATTTACTTGCTTTATTTTATTTTTAGTATTGCTTCATTTGCTTTAGTTCTATATTTTCCATATTTAGATTTAGTTTTTACTTTTAGCAGTTGTTTTCTATTTACTTATTGCATCTTAGATTTTGATTTGCGAGATTGTTTTATTTTCTACTCTTAGAATTATATTAGCACTCTTAACTTTGTGGCTTGGTTCGTCGTATGCTTAGACGTTTAGGATTGGAAGGTCTAATTTCGATCGACTTAGAAATTGAGCGAACCTTTCATCATCGGAGAGCAGAGCAGCGAAGGATGGAGGATTAAGCCGCATCTGAGGTGAACATAGGTCTCTAGCGGAGGATTCTAAGCTTAGGAGTATAGCTGGACCATCTATTTCGGTAAATAACTTTGAGCTGAAGCCAACACTTATACATATGGTCTAGCAGAGTCAATTCGGGGGAGCTGCGACTGAAGACCCGAACCGGAACCTAGAGGCATTTTTAGAAATCTACTCAATAATGAAGATGAACGGAGTCCCTACTGACGCGATCCGCTTGAGCCTATTCCCGTTCTCATTGCGGGATAAGGCTAAGGCATGACTTCACTCCCTACCTTCTGGTAGCATCACTACATAGGAGCAATGTGAGCAGCAGTTTCTAAATAAATACTTCCCACCAAGTAAGACTACTCACATGCACCATCTTATCACGAGCTTCTGCCAGAAGGAGGGGGAGTCCTTATTCGAGACTTGGGATCGCTACAAGGGACTTCTCTACTAATGCCCCCACCACGGACTAGATAGGTGGCTGGAGATCCACATTGTCCACAATGGGATCGCTTACGCCACAAAGATGTCCCTAGATTCTGCCGTAGGAGGAGGACTGATTAATAAGACCATAGAGGAGGCAGAGGAGCTTATCGAAGAGGTGGCCCATAACCACCATTAATGGGCTTCCGAACGTGGTCAACCTACACCTGCAGCGGGACGATACACTATCAACTCCATGGACCAACTTGCAGCAAGGATGGACGCACTCAGCAGATGGTTTGAATCTTTGAATCCTTCATCTACATGTGCGACCATTGACTTTGGAGAGGGAGCGACAGCGTATCAAGAGGACCACTATGGAGGGCAGGGAACCTCAGAGGAGCAGATTGAGCATATTGACGTGGTTGGGGACTACGACCAAAGGCCCAACAACCCATACTCCAACACCTACAATCCCGGATGGAGGAATCACCCAAATTTCTCCTATAAGAATAACTTGGGAAACTCACAACCATCCGGGGGGTATGGACAGCAGCAGGGCAATGGGAAGCGACCACAGAAGTCCAGACTGAAACTGATGATGGAGGACTTCATTGCTACCCAAACTAAGGCCAATGAGGAATTTTGTCGCCAACATCAGAAGTCTGAAGAATCACTCAAAGACTTGAAGGCCACCATCGACGACCTTGCAAATCACACCAGGATGTTGGAGACGCAAGTGGCCCAGATAGGCCAAACCATGTCGCAACCTGTGAAGAGCTCTCCGTTATCACCCGAGCGGAGTCAAGCTAAAGAGGAAGTAATGGGGCAGAGTAGAAAATTCGCCAAGGGGTGTGCAACCATGATTACCACCCTACTTGACCAAGTTGAATTTGAAGAGAAGATTCCATTACAGCTTGAGGACCCCGGTGAATTTGTTATCCCCTGCTCAATTTATGGGGAGAGCTTTGACGAAACTCTATGTGACTTGGGGTCATCAGTCAGTGTGATGCCCTACGCATACTATCTGAAGATGGGACTGAGCGGGCTCCAACCAGCGAATCTTGGTATTCGTATGGGGAATGATTTGGTCAAGGAGCCCGTTGGTATGCTACCACACGTGCCTATGGTGATTGAGGATTTCGTGATACCCACGGACTTCATCATACTGGACACAGGACCAAATCCCCAGAATTTCATCATTCTGGGAAAGCCTTTTCTAGCGACTGTAGGGGTGTGCATAGATGTGAAGGCACACCAGATCTCCCAGGAGGTTGATGGAGAGATCATCCTTTTCAGCCTTTCAGAGCACAGGGCTCCCTACCTCGATGGCTTCACATTTAGTAGAATGAAGCCAGAACTGCCAGATGAAGCTCCCAAGATGGATGAATGGAGGTTCACTGAACCTCCAGAACCAAGTTGATAGTGGAGTGTGGTCGAGCTAAACGACATGAAACAAAGCGCTTCTTGGGAAGCAACCCAAGTTTAGTTTTAGATTTCCCCTTGATTTCATTGCATGCATTTGTTTGATTTTAGTTTTGATGTCCATCCCATTTAGAGTAAGGTCTAGAAAAGAACTTAGCTAGGCAAAAATAAAACCCATATTAGTCTACACGGCGAAAAGTGTGAGAGGATTCGAGCTCTGACGCAAAACGGGGAGAGAAATGAGGACACACGATTGGGCGGTATGTTTTCCCACGGCTATGCCCGACCGACCCGAGGCGCACATGGCCTGGCCATGTGTTTTCACACGGCCGTGTCATGCGAGGTTAAAAGGGGTGAGCCGTGTGTTTTTACCCCATTTACGTCGTGTGCTTCGAAAGCTCTTACCCTAGCCATGTGATTTCGTCTTCCCCACCATCTAGAAGCACTTTTAACCTCAAAGAAAGCCAAAAAAAGCAAGGATGATGAGGACCAAGCAAGTAGCACCTCAATCCGGCATTTTAGAGCGACGACCAAGGAGAGCTGACACCCCTCAAGCTCCGGAGGAGGGTAACGCCCTACCCACTCTTTTTTTCGCAATAATGAACATAGAGATAGATATAATGTGCTCTCTACTCATAAGCTCACTTCTACTAGGTACTTAGATGAAGATTTGCTAGAGTTTTTAGGGTTGTTAAGTGATATTCAAGCCCTATTTGCAAAAATGGGGTGGGAAGAGATGATGGGAATAAGACACCCAACATACCCGAGGATAGTTCTAGAATTTTTAAGTTCCTTAGAGGCGGAAATTTTAACGGGTAGAGAGAGCGAGGAGAGTAGGATAACTTTTAGGCTTTTTAACATTGAGCATGAGTGGACTCTTCACCAATGGAACTGATGCTTTAGCTTGCCGAGTGGGGGAGAGAGAAGAACCCCTATTGGGTTTAACTCTCGGATAGTTTGGACTGAGTTGACGGGGGAGCACACTTATGACCCATCTAGGGCCAAAGCGTCACACCTCCAAAACCCCATTTTCCGATACCTCCACCGCATCATGGCTAGTACTATATTCGGTCGTGGGGAGAGTGACGGTGTAGTTAGGGCTAGCGAGTTGCTTTGCCTTTGGGACATGCTACAAGAAAGGAGTAGCATCGATGTAGGGTCCCACTTCATCAGACACTTAGTGAATATGGGCAAAGCAGCACGAGGAGAGATTATTGTGGGAGGCCTACTTACCCACATTTGCCATAGGATAGGGTACGATTACACTACATTAGAGAGTATAGAGGGGAGCCCTAGGATCGACGTAGGAGTGTGCATGGCCATGAAGATGATTGTGAGAGAAGGAGGCTCCTTATGCTTTATAAGGAAAAATCTGACGACCCTTAGGCTCCACGACCCTGATCGTACCACCATCACTACACGCGCCAACTGACACTTGGACCTGATAGTGGAGTCCCTTCCACATGAGAGACCATCCACATCGGCGCCCATCTCTCCACCTTTATATCACTCTCCCTCCAATCCACATGTTCATAGGAGCCCACCTAGTCCACGCCGACATAAGTCTGCACCTGCACCACCACATTTTGTCACCTTTGAGAAGGATGCAGGTACGTCGGCCTATGATTTCTCGGAGTTCCGATCACGCCTCGACGACATATACACTGAGCAGCAGACACAGAGGCGGCGATGGGAGGAGCAGAGCGCCTACAAGTAGGGGGGAGTTCCAATGATTCCGGGAGCACTTCCAGTGGCTTGAGGAGTTCTACGACGAGACTCGCATATACTTCCAGGAGGAGGCTACTCGTCGCTAGGATAAAGCCGCCTACCGCAGGGAGATGCGACAGCACATGCATACCCAGTTGGCGCAGTGGGCTAGGGAGGAGGAGCACTGAGCAGCCGCTGCATCTACCGGCTCCCAGATCGACCACATGTATATGTGGCATCAGCGGCTCAGTAGCAGATTCTCCCATGATCTAGAGATGCCGAGGCTCCCAGACTTTCCACCTCGTCCACCATACTAGAGGTATATTTTCATTTAAGTCTGGGGGGGGGGGGTGGAGACCCCAAAGTTTATTTTATTTTGTTTCCTTGCAGTAGTTTTTTTTATGGTATTTTCATTCATTTATTCATGCATGGGTTGTTGAACTTCTTTCAGTACTTAGTTTTTATTATCTATAAAGCTGCCTCAGTAGTATTTATAAAAAAGTTTCTTACATGAGTTGTTCCCATAGGTAGCTTAGCTTCATTTATCTCATGGTATTTTATTTTATTTGCTTTAATGAATGTTCTAGACTTACACTGGTTAGCTTTATTTCTTTACACTTACACATGTTGAACATTCTGATGGGGATAATCTAGTACATACCTAGTTATGATTCATCTCAGTAGTCTAGTACTTTGGAATCCATAGGTGACTCTAGGTTTAACATTTTAGTTACTGGAGATGCTCAAATTGTGTAAGCCCATTGGAAAAATCAAAATCCCAGTGAGAAGAAAAAAAAAAGAGAAGAGAGAAAGAGAAAAGGATGAAAAAGAAAACAAGAAAAAAAAAGAGAGATAGAAGATTATGAGGGATAAAAAAACAGTTGTCGTGGGTGGAAATGGCTAGGTGCCCCTTTGAGACCGAGTTAGGTTATTGGGGAAACACCTACCAATTTCTCTCAATACCGAGCACGCCTTTGAGACTTTATGCTAGACCTAGGGAATGACCCTCGCTTTGGACAGGTAAGTGCCTAAGAGCCGGAAACCTTAGGAAAGCTATGGGATGATGACTTAACTCACTATGGAACGGGCATCTCCTAAGAATGATTCGCCTAGCACGAGAACGAGGAGCTAACTTAGTGAATTTCTAGAACATATTTATTCTGCTTTGATTGTAAATACCACTTGATAAATTTAGTTGTCATGCTAAGTATGGAACAATGTCTTTTAAATTTCATGGTACTGAGGTTTGCTTGAGGACAAGCAAAGATTTAAGTCTGGGGGAAGTGATGTGAGTAAAATTTATAGGGTTTTAGGAGTAGTTTTTGTTCACATCTTGTTACATTTCATGTTAGTTTCATGCATATGTTACTCTATTTTGCACGCATTTCCTATTTTCTGGTTCGGAGGTCTACTCGTTGGACTTTTATGTGCAGGTTAGCATTTTGGGATAAAAAGATGCACTTTTGAAGCAAAAGAAGAACATTTCGCAGCTAGACGCAGAGTGGGACATGGCCAGGCTGTGTGGATTCACACGGCCATGCCCAATGGGCGAGATCAACACCCCAGGGCCTTACAAGGCCTGGCAGTGTGGAAACACACGACCGTGTGATGGCCCACCATATTTGCATGACTAGGGCTTTTTCTGAATTTTGCAGCGGTCCGAGGCGATGTCTATATAAGGATGGCTCCATCCAAACCCTAGGGGGGAGGCACGATGGCTAGGATGGCATGACGAAGCCCTAAAAAGCTTCGGTAACTCGCAACGGGGAGGAGGAACGCCGCCGGAGGTCCACGCCTTGCACTTCAACACCGGAGAGAAGATCACAAAAGCATTGTAATCCTTTGTTCCTGCAGTTTATTCCTTATGTATTCGAACATAAACATGCTTTGTGATTCTTCCTTCATATACATGGAGTAGTACTTTCGATTCTAGGATTAGGGAGTAGCTTGTGTGCACATTACAATGTTAGTTCATGTTAAATTCTGCTTTTGAGTTTGATTTGACAATTGGTAGTTGTTTTTACTAAATCTATGCGTGTTTATTTTTCTATCCACTGTGCTTAGGCGATACGAGGTATGAGAACCCTCGTATTTAAGATTTAGGGAATTTGATACAAAGAACCTAGGGCTAAACCTGATCTCCTGTAACTGTGGGTAGAAGGGTGCGTTGGAATCGGAAATGGTTCATCGTAGGGATTGATTTGGCATCCTCGTACCGTCTATCCCATCCTTATAGGCGGAGATAGCTCCTGGTAGATACGGCGGCTCATCGGGAGAGTGTATGATGTCCCTTCCATAAAATCATATATAAACATCTAGACAACACCAATTCATAGCACTGTTTTGTGATACACAAGCGAAATCGAAGTCCTAGAATCACCTTTGAAGACCTCGACAAACTCCTTTCCTCCTCCGTGTGACACCGTATAGAGTAAAGTCCACCGACAACCCTCACCAATCGAAATCTCTTAGAGTTACATCCGAACAATTACAACCATTGAATATATTGATATTCGAATCCCAGTCCTTGTGGGATATGAAGGTAGGAAACTTCGCATCCCACTTCAACTCGGTTGCTTGTTCATGGTGATCCCGTCGTCGTCCCCGGATTAAAAATTTAATCCATGACAATTAGGGATTACCCAAACTACCATTTCATCGTTGTGCTATCCGATTAGAGTGGTCATTTGAAAAAACTTGTTGTTCAAGCAACCTACCTCTATTCTTCGAATAACCGCGGAATAGACGTAGTACGAATCGTCGATTTTTGTGTTTGTATTCGGGGTCTAAGAAAATTAGCCACATATAAAAACATACAACATGCATATAATTGAAAAACAATTATTGACATAATACAAAAGAATATAAACAAACATTATACCTCTTGATCTTCTATTGTATGTCCTTCCTCCTTTTGGACATCGTGTGGGCGACGATCTTCAAAAAGTCGAAGCCTCCTAGATCACCAATCTTCCTTTCCTTGTTCACTCCAAACAAAGGAAGATGATAAAATAAAACTCTTCTCCTTCCTTTAACTGACCGCCAAGGTCCAAGCTTGGTGCTTGCCGCCGGCCAAGGAGAAGAACAAGGAGTAGTGGACGCCGACCAAAACTCCAAGGGAAGAGACCCTAGACTTTGTTTCCACCGGCCAAGGAGAAGAGAAAGAAGAGCTTTGGATGCCGGCCAAGGAGAGGAGAGGAGAGGATGGGCGCCGACCACCTAAGGAAGAAGAAGGAAAATATTTCCAAATTTGTGGCCGCCAAGGCCTCCAAGCCCCTTGCCGGCCAAACCCTAATCCCTCCTTGCCTCTAATTGCTCTTGCCGCCTACCTTAAACTTCCTTTTATAGAGTTAGGCTTAAGCCTTGTTTTAATCTCCACTGTCAGTTCTAGGGATTTAATCTCAACCGTCGGATCTAGAGATTTAATCTCAACCGTCGGATCTAGAGATTTAATCTCTACCGTCAGATCTAGAGTTTTATTTTCCATCATCGGATCTAGGCTCCATGAGGTTTTAATAGGCTACAATAGGGACCATGAGGAGGAGTTGGATCTTGGCCACCCAATGGATCAAGTCCACATAAAGTCCGATCCATTAATGATAATCCATTCCACTAGAGGATTATCATTGATCTACCTCACCAACCCCCATAAGTTAATATGGGTTCCATATATTATTTGTACATTTATCTCTCTGTGTTTAAGATCTCGAATGTCTGTCAATTAATTAATTTACTGACAATTAATTAATCAACACCTAACTCCATGAGTAGTACCACTCAACCTTATCATCATGCCGGACCAAGTCCACCTGCAGGGTTTACATGATGAACCTTATGAGCTCCTCAAGGGACATCATCATCCTAATATATAGGACACGGTTTCCTCCTATAATCAATGACACACCATATAAATAATATCATTTTCTAACTTACCGAGCCTATCGATTTACTCTATAAATCTCGTCCTTTGGTAAATCAAAGAAATGAATACTAATTATATGTGCCCGTTATTATATCGAGATTAAGAGCATGTACAACATAATATCTGAGGTCCGATTCGATTATGTAGTCATCAATGAATCAAATCACCTCTAAGTCGGTCCTGCTCAATACACACAAAGTATACTAGTGTGATTCTATGGTCAAGACAAACCAATACCAAATCACACTACAACTATACCAATGGTTTGTCCAAAGCCATCTCGGTTGTGAGCCTTTACTTATACTTTACAAGGAACTAATAACATGATCTCCCGTGTGACACTACACACCATGTTATATACAATGTAATATATTAGAAA
This sequence comes from Wurfbainia villosa, assembly GCA_025175895.1. Lineage (NCBI taxonomy): Eukaryota > Viridiplantae > Streptophyta > Magnoliopsida > Zingiberales > Zingiberaceae > Wurfbainia > Wurfbainia villosa. Next base: position 43,904,403 of record CM045988.1, on the reverse strand, counting down.
AAATGCATAACCATAAATATGCAAACAATGATCATGTGATTCTTATTTCAAAAATAAAGATGTTTATACAAAAGATAGACTTTTCAGGATACATCCCAACAATCTCCCACTTATACTAAAAGACTATGCTGTCCTCAAACTGCCATACATCTGATTTCCATTCCCACCACATGCTTATCAAAATCTCTTGCCGGAAGAGCCTTAGTGAAAGTATCTGCCAAGTTATCCTCTGATACAATCTTGGCCACAACAACTTCTCCTCTCTTTACGATTTCTCGTATCAGGTGGTACTTGCGCTCTATGTGTTTACTTGCCTTATGGGCTCGTGGTTCCTTCGAGTTTGCAACTGCACCACTATTATCACGATAAATTGTGATAGTTTTGGGCAAACTAGGAATCACATCCAAGTCTATCAAGAAGTTCCTGAGCCACACAACTTCTTTGGCCTCTTCAGAGGCTGCCACTTACTCAGCTTCCATGGTGGAGTCCACCACGCATTTTTGCTTGACACTCCTCCATACAATGGCTCCACCTCCCAAAGTAAACACAAAACCTAAGGTAGACTTATTGTTATCCCTGTCTGATTGGAAGTCAGAATCTGTGTAACCCACGGGGAGTAATTGGTCTACCTGGTAAACTAGCATATAATCCCTAGTCCTTCTCAGGTACTTCAATATATGCTTTACCGCAGTCCAATGTCCCTGTCCTAGATGACTCTAATATCTGCTGACCATGCCCACGACAAAACAGATATCTGGTCTCGTACATAGCATCACATCCATGAGGCTTTCTACTGTCGAAGCATAAGGAACTGCCTTCATCTCCTCTATCTCCTCAGATGTTCTAGAACACATCTCCATAGATAAAGGAGCTCCATGCCTGAAAGGTAGAAAACCCTTCTTGGAGTTCTGCATGCTAAAATGATCCATAATGGTGTCTATGTATGAAGCTTGAGATAAGCACAACATCCTTTTCCTGCGATCCCTTATAACCTTGATCCCAAGGATGTGTCCCACTTCTCCCAAGTCCTTCATATCAAACTGTTTGGACAACTATACCCTTACATCTGATAACACATTGACATTGTTTCCAATTAACAAAATGTCATCTACGTATAGTACAAGAAATACCACTACGTTTCTGTCACATCTCTTGTATACAAAAGACTCATCTAGACTTTGAATAAATCTATAAGACTGGATTACCTCATCAAAGCGGATGTTCCAAGACCTCGAAGCTTGCTTCAATCCATAAATGGACCGATTAAGCTTGCACACAAGATGATCTTTGCCCTTTGCAATGAATCCCTCTGGTTGCTTCATATAGATGTTTTTCTCAAGTCTTCCATTAAGGAAAGCTGTCTTGACATCCATCTGCCACACCTCATAATCCATATGAGCAGCAATACATAAGAGAATCCGAATAGACTTAAGCATGACTACCGATGAAAAGGTCTCCTCATAATCAATACTCTCTTTCTGAGTATACCCTTTCGCAACAAGCCTTGCTTTGAAGGCCTCAACCTTCCCATCTATTCCTCACTTTCTTTTGTAGATCCACTTGCATCCAATGATTTTTACACCATTGGGTGGTTATACTAGCTCCTAGACCTGATTTGAATCCATAGATTCAATCTCAGAATTCATCGCACTTTGCCAAGATACTGTATCTTTATCTTGGATCACCTCGTCATATGTCCAGGGATCAGATTCATGTTCGTCAGGGACCAAATCAGAAGATTCTCCTAAGAACATGAATCTATCAGGCTGTCTCATAACCCTCCCACTACGACGAGGTATCACCTGTGTATCCTTTATGACACGCGGTGCAGTGACTTGTGGTAGATCCTCTTGTACCGGTGGTACTGAAGTAGTGACTTCCCCTTTCAATTCCTCCAAAACAATCTTACTCATGGGTTTGTGGTTCATCATATAGTCTTCCTCCAGAAATCTGGCGTTCGTGCTAATGATCACCCTTTGATCTCTAGGACTATAAAACAAACCACCTTTCGTTCCTCTAGGATACCCAACGAACATACACACTTCTGTACGAGGTTCCAACTTACCAATATCTGCCTTCAGCACATGTGCTGGACTCCCCCAGATCCGAATATGTCTCAGACTAGGCTTTCGCCCAGTCTACAATTCTGTGGGTGTAGAAGGCACTCACTTAGATGGAACCAAGTTCAGAATATACACTGTTGTATCTAGAGCATATCCCCAAAATGAATCTGGCAACTCAGAATAACTCATCATCGATCTAACTATCTCCATAAGAGTCCTATTACTTCGCTCTGCTACACCATTCTGCTAGGGTGTGCCAGGTGCAGACAATTGGGATTGAATCCCAGCCTCTGATAAGTAATTCCTAAACTCCCTCACCACCACGATCTGATCGTAGTGTCTTGATATTTTTACCTTGACATTTCTCCACATCAGCCTTGAATTCTTTGAACTTGTCAAAGCATTCAGACTTGCGGCGCATCAAGTAAATGTATCCATATCTTGAATAATCGTCTATAAAAGAGACAAAATATTCAAAACCACCTCTTTCCTAGTTAGACATAGGACCACACAAATTAGAATGAACCAATTCCAACACATCTTTGGCTCTATACCCCTTGGGCTTGAAAGGCCTCTTGGTCATTTTACCTTCCAAGCAAGATTCACAAGTTGGGAAATCTTCCACCACTAATGAACTCAGAGGTCCATCAGCTATCAACCTTTGAATTCTACTTAGGTTAATATGACCAAGCCTTAGATGCCAAAGATATGTTTGGTTCATCTTCGAAGGTTCTTTTCTCTTATTGGAATTAGAAGATGAGTTATTCACTTTAATTTGCATCGTGGGAGATTTTGGTTCGAGTGTATACAAATTTCCTATCCATGCACCAGAATAGATAATCTCTCTATTCCTTTTTATAACAACTCTGTCATTAAAAGAAATAGAATATCCATCCATAAACAATTTATAAACCGAAATCAAATTCTTTCTAAATAAAGGTACATAAAGGCAATATTTAAGAACCAAAACTTTATTCCTCTCAAACGACAAATAAACATCTCCCACTGCAATAGCCGCCACCTTTGTGGCATCACCCAAGTAGACGGTAATCTCCCCTTCAGCCAGACATCTGGTTTCTTGGAACCCCTACAAAGTATTGCAGACATGATCAGTGGCTCCCGTATATACACACCAGGTGCCGGTAGATAACACCTCTAAACATGTTTCAACGACTTGACCAAAAGATATACCTTTGTTATGCTTCCGATTGGGGCAGTCCTTCTTCCAGTGTCTAGTCTGCTTACAAGTGAAGCACTTGCCTTTCGACTTCTTCACTCCTCTCTGAGTTTCTCCCGCCTTTGCCTCAGCTTGTTTCTTCTTCTTCTTGCCTTTCGGCTTAGAAGTAGAAACCTTTTGGGCAACCATGGCTTGAGCCTAAGCACTTTGATGAAAAAGCCCCTCTGTCGCCTGGAGTTCTATTAGAAGCACCACCAACGAATACATCCTCTTGTTCATGTTGTAGTTCAGGCAAAACTGCTCAAAACTCCTAGGTAGAGACTGGAGAATGATATCGACCTGGGTTTCCCCATCGATCTCAGCTCTGAGGACTTCCAGTTCATTCAAATGAGCCATCATCTTGAGAACATGATCCCTCATGGGTGTTCCCTCAATCATGGTGGTCGTCATCAAGTTCCTTATGACTTCTTGCCTAGCATCCCGATTTTGGTGTCTGAAAAGCTCTTTGAGATTGAGCATCATGTCATAAGCAGTGGGCATGGCTTGATGCTGATGTTGCAGTACATTTGACATAGATGCCAAAATGTAACACCGCGCCATCTCATCAGCCTTAATCCACTTCTTATAACTCTCATTCTTTTTTTCCCTAGAATCATCCGCAGGCTTAGGAGGGCACTCTTCGAGGAGTACATATTTGTATTCCTCAGCAGTTAAGACAATGTCAAGATTCCTCTTCCAATCAACATAGTTGGGTCCAGTAAGTTTATTTTCTTTCAGTATCACAGCAAGCGGGTTGAAAGTCATTTTGAAAAAAAACTTAAGAATCACATAGATCAAAACATTAGATTTCAAAAAATTATTGATTCCTCAAATAATAAAAATTTAAAATCAACCAACACCTCAAAATACCGAGAATATCGTATGCCACGATAGTGTGGACGTATACGAATTCTACATTTGTAAGAGGAGGTTTTACCCATTATTTTTATTATCTTATCATCCTAACTTTTTGACAAATAAAATTAATAGTTGGTTCCTCTTCAGCCTTACAAATAAAAGCAGTGACTCCGATGGGGAGGATACTTATATTTGTATCTAAGTATTCACCATTACTCGGTATCTAAGTATTCGCGACTCAGCAGCTAAGTTCTGCGACGTGGTCATGTATTGTCAAATGGGTCGACCCATAGTGGGGTGGATCAATCCGTCATAAATCTAACATTTAGTGGGGAGGAGCGAACATACCTGTAATCTTGATGGGTTGAGAAATCTCCAATCCAACCCAATCCATGGCGGGTTGTAGATTAAGCGGACCAACCCGTAAACCATAAAAATAAAATAAATTTCTAAAATTACAGAGACATTGAGGTTTTGAGGCAACGATCGACAAGACATATAGAGTACTATAATAAAAAAACAACAATTGAAAAAACTAAAATGTTGTAATTGAGATTCAATTATCGATCAACAAAGTTGGATATCAATGTTTTTAATTCTTCTAATACTCTAAAATATCCAAGTCTTAATAATATGCAAATTTAAATTTTGGCTTCTCCAAATAGATATCTCATTGAGAATTTTCTAACCTATGTAATCGTTTGATTTTGATATGTTATTATTTTCTATATTAATATAATTAGAATAGTAGTGATAAAATAATATAAAATAATGACATGACATAAGAAAAAAATATTAGAGTACTTGAGTTAAAGATTTTTTTTGTTAATTCCTCTAATTTATCCTGCCTACTCTTTGTTGAGGTATATATGCGATAGAAAAAGATTGTAATCATGAAGAAATTTTTATTATTAGAATATTTGTCACAAAAAAGTTTATATAATTTTTATTTTCATATATTCCATCTTCTTTTCATATTTTTTCAATCCGCAAGTCAATCCAAACTCACAAGGGCCGACCCGTCTAGACTCGCAACCCGCACGGATTGATCCGTTTAGACCTGTCAAAATGACATGTTAAATTTTAACGCAACTTATTTAAATTATTTAGCGGGATAGACCGATCTGATGGGTCCAACCCAACTTAACATCTCTACTTATAAAACATGTTCGATATCGAAGATGTACTCCGCTCGAAAAACAAACTCTTGACCTACACTTGATTCAAGATTATCTATCTAAATTTTCTTGAAATTGAGAGCTTCATTTGTTCTAAAAAAATCAAACCGCATTCATTTACGAGATGTTGTATCATTTTACCATTGTATCGAGCCTTCGAAGTATATGACAATGCATTTAATTTATTTAATCGCATAACTAAACTTACTAAATACTTATTTAAAAAAAATAATTAAACAATTAATAGAAAAACAGTGCACTTGCATTGCCCAGCAGTGGAATTCCACCCATAACAACCACTTCAACTAGATGATTATATATGCGATTTTATAGTTTCCCACAATTTTACTATCTTTTAATTGTAATTCAAAGATTGTAACCACTTAGTAATTTAAAATTGAGGAATTTTCTAGCCTACGACATGCATATCAAATAATAAGCAATAAATATGAAAAAGAAATATTTTTCAAATATTATGGCTTTTGTCTCCAATATTCCTCCCGTTGTATCGTCATCTCGTCCGCTCCTCCCTACGCCATGTACGAGCCATCCGGATATCCGAGCCGAGACTAACTATTTTAATTTACATCCATCTATCCTATACTCCACGAAGGAGTGTACATGAAATCTAGATCGAAACTAAACTAAAATAAAAAGAGTGGCTAAACAATGTCATATCTAATTACAAAAATTAAATACTAGCCTCGTCAACCCCGAGGATTCAAATAATATACAATTACACACATACAATCACATACACACATATGGCCATAATAGTTGGATCCTATGTTTGCAACCAAAAAGATAACCTACGCACATCCTACTATTATCCGACACATATAATATATGAAAAAGTGCATAAAAGTAACCGAATCCTAAACACACAAAATTGGAAACCTGGCTCTGAGACCACTTGAAGGTAGGAAACTTCGCTTCCCACTTCAACTCGGTTGCTTGTTCATGGCGATCTCGTCATCGTCCCCGGATTAAAAATTTAATCCATGACAATTAGAGATTACCCAAGCTACCGTTTAATCGTCGTGCTATCCGATTAGAGTGGTCACTTGAACAAACTTGTTGTTCAAGCAACCTACCTCTATTCTTCGAATAGCCGCGGAATAGACAATGTACGGATCGCCGATTTTTGTGTTTGTATTCGGGGTCCAAGTAAATTAGCCACATATAAAAACATACAACATGCATATAATTGAAAAACAATTATTAACATAATACAAAAGAATATAAACAAACATGATACCTCTTGATCTTCTATTGTATGTCCTTCCTCCTTTTGGACGTCGTGTGGGAGACAATCTTCCAAAAGTCGAAGCCTCCTAGATCACCAATCTTCCTTTCCTTGTTCACTCCGAACAAAGGAAGATGATAAAACAAAACTCTTCTCCTTCCTTTAACCGACCACCAAGCTTCAAGCTTGGTGCTTGCCACCGGCCAAGGAGAAGAACAAGGAGAAGTGGACGCCAACCAAAACTCCAAGGGAATAGACCCTAGACTTTGTTTCCACCAGCCAAGGAGAAGAGAAAGAAGAGCTTTGGACACCGGCAAAGGAAAGGAGAGGAGAGGATGGGCACCGGCCACCTAAGGAAGAAGAAGGAAAAAATTTCCAAATTTGTGGCCACCCAAGCCTCCAAGACCCTTACCGCCCAAACCCTAATCCCTCCTTGCCTCTAATTGCTCTTGCCGCCCACCTTAAGCCTCCTTTTATAGAGTTAGGCTTAAGCCTTGTTTTAATCTCCACCGTTGGTTCTAGGGATTTAATCTCAATCGTCGGATCTAGAGATTTAATCTCAATCGTCGGATCTAGAGATTTAATCTCTACCGTCGGATCTAGAGTTTTTTTTTCTATCATCGGATCTAGACTCCATGAGGTTTTAATAGGCTACAATAGGGACCATGAGGAGGAGTTGGATCTTGGCCACCTAATGAATCATGCCCACATAAAGTCCGATCCATTAATGATAATCCATTCCACTAGAGGATTATCATTGATCTACCTCACCAACCCCCATAAGTTAATATGAGCTCCATATATTATTTGTACATTTATCTCTCCATGTTTAAGATCTCGAATGTTCGTCAATTAATTAATTTACTGGAAATTAAATAATCAACATCTAACTCCATGAGTAGTACCACTCAACCTTATCATCATGCCGGACCAAGTCCACCTGCAGGGTTTACATGATGAGCCTTATGAGCTCCTCAAGGGGACATCATCATCCTAATATATAGGACATGATTTCCTCCTATAATCAATGATACACCATATAAATAATATCATTTCTCAACTTATCGAGCCTATCGATTTACTCTATAAATCTCGCCATTGGTAAATCAAAGAAATGAATACTAAGTATATGTGCTCGTTATTATATCAGGATTAAGAGCATGTACAACATAATATCTAAGATCCGATTCGATTATGTAGTCAGCAATGAATCGAATCACCTCTAAGTCGGTCCTGCTCAATACACACAAAGTGTACTAGTGTGATTCTATGGTCAAGACAAACCAATACCAAATCACATTACAACCATACCAATGGTTTGTCCAAAGCTATCTCGGTTGTGTGCCTTTACTTATACTTTACAAGGAACTGATAAAATGATCTCCCGTGTGACACTACACACCATGTTATCTACAATGTAATGTATTAGACAAAATGCATAACCATAAATATGCAAACAATAATCATGTGATTCTTATTTCAAAAATAAAGATGTTCATACAAAAGATAGACTTTTCAGTATACATCCCAACAGGATCGATAATCTTTATTACTTGACGACATCCATGCACTTACGGGCGTTGAGCGCGAGCGTGTGCTTTGAGTCCTCGACGGTCTCCGTCGCGAGATTTGAGGTCGCGTTCGTGCACATCACTCTGCCAGAATTGCGAAGTAAATCACGGATCTCTATTAGATATGATACTCAAAGGTACGCCATGCAATCTGATAATCTCTCGGCAGTACAATTATCCTAGACGGTCCAATGAGTCCGTCTGATGAATCGGAAGGAAGTGAGCTGATTTGGTTAACCGATTCGTGATCACCCAAATCGCATTATGTCCTTTACGGGTTCTAGGTAATCCCGTAACGAAATCAATAGTGATATGCTCCCACTTCCAATTCCAAAATCGGAATTTTCTAGAGAAATCCAGTGAGTTTTTGATGTTCAGCCTTCACCTACTGGCATACCAAACATCGAGTAGCAAAATCTGCTATACCCCTCTTCATATCGTTCCACCAGTGTAAACGTTTCAGCTCTTGGTACATCCGAGTACCATTAGGATGAATAGCAAATCTCTAATGATATGCTTCCTATAGCAACTCTTCCTTACCTGGACGCATGTCCAGAACGCACTATACTTATCATAGATGGGGAATTTTTTTCTCAAAAGAGAAGTCCATCTACCGTCCAAAATCCACTCTACCTCACACTCTGTAAGTGCATGGGAGATTATAGCGACCAATATCCCTTTGTTGCAACTGTTCGTGTTCCAGCAACTCTATAGTAGCTACCCAGTAGCTAGTCAAAACTCCATGAGCACTTTTGCTCCATACAACTACTACAAAAGATCATATATGTTAAACCCACATCACGTGCATAACATCTTATCTCGTTGTTTCTTACTGATGTAGGCATATGATACGCCTCATTCAATAGCATCGGAATCACTCCATTCACTGAAGCGATGCATCTGCGTACAATACTCTTCCATCCACATCGGAAGGATTAACTAACACTGATGCAAAAGTCAACCATCGACTGAGCCCTGAAAACTAGCTTCACGGGCTTCCGACCAAGTAAATTCCATCACCTTCCTAATCAAACAAATCAGTGATATACTAACGCTTAAAAGCATCCCATCCACATTCGTAGGAATAACCAAATCATACAAGGCAAACCACCATCTACAATGGCCGAGTGCGCAACTCCAACTACCACCATCAACAGTGACCAAGTTACGCAACTCCAACAACCATAAACTGATCCAATCGTGTCAAGGATACACGATTTCTCAAATCCCTAGACGAGTAAATTGTTAAATAGTTTAACTACATAATCAAAACTCATAAAATTCATACCAAGTATGAAATTGCCGTCTCTACATACCTGCATCCTCTTTACTCTACACGGATGATATATCAATCATCACAACTACCATGATAATTGTATGACATCATGTAACTACAATATCAATACTCCAGTCGTAAATCAAACTTAGAGTATACACAGGTGTCCGTTGTTGATCTAAATAGATCATCTATCCACAACGAAGGATATTCACTTTTAACAACTATCGTATTCCATCATTGATAATCGATGCATAATCTCAAAGGTCCATCTCTCTTTCAACAAAGAGTTCGGGATATTCCTCAAGAAAATATTGGGACAGATAAATATCTCATCCAACACCTCCTATAAACATAACTTACGGTCTTTCAATTCTCATTGTGTTCAGTAATCTTAATACCAATAAGATTATATCATGGTAAAATTGTCATTCCAACAAATACCTCCTGTGGATCATCAACCTTGCCAAATTTGCAAAATCGATCACTGAGGGTATTAAACAATCTGATTAGGCTCACAACCAATGAATGACATTGCATTGAGTACACTAACCCTCAGTAAATACACCATAAATACAGACATTTAACTCTAAAATATCATTACCTCAATCGATAAAATAACCATATGGAATTTTTCTCCCGATATGAGGTCTTTAGTATCAAAACTATTCCCGAAATCACTCCGAGCGTATACTCCACTTTCCTATGTCATGGCCAGCCTGGGAGTTCTTCCGAAACTATATCTGATTACCCTCGGATTATACACACATCCTAGAGACATTTTATACCATCATTTCAACATCATAATATCGAAGTTAATATCAAAATATCCACCTCATATCAACCAAGTCAATTATATAACAACTAAGTTAACTCTCCCACCATAAGGTAACATTTCTAAAATCAATCTCTAAACATCCAAAATCAATATCATAACCCCCTAATAATTATCACAATAATCGTCTCAACTTCCCACATGTCGGGGAAAACACAACTAGTCCACATGGGTATGTCCACAGTAAAAATATATTTATCAAAGTCCAAAGGCATCTCTTGACTTCTAATTTGTTGGTCAACATCTCTTCTGATGGTCTAGATAAAGATATCTATATACTACCTATTTCAATCGGAGTATCAGCATATATAGAATAAACTAAAATCGCACCTCAGATGACTGATCCTTCGAATAGTCCGACTTTAGGTGTCTTCGTGATCCACACTGCACACACATAATCCCTTCGGAGTCTTTGTTCTGATTTCGCTAATAACATCAGACAGTTCTGACGAACTACGGTGGATCTTCTATGATCGGGAAAACTCTCCACTAGTAGCTTGTGGCCTATGACTCTGATCTTTCTCCTTTTTGTCCAACATTCAGAGGCTTCTCATTCCAACATCTGACTTGCAATGTCTGCTTATCAATCTTCATCACCTAAACACTTGTACGGAGTCATTTCTAACCTCCTGACTTAATTCAATGTCTTCCAATAGGATCTGATAGAAGATCCAGTGATCTTACTCCAAAAGTAAGCCAATAACCGTGGGTGGTTTAAAACCTCCATTTACATTCTTGAGCTATTAGGTGAGCGTAAACTCTGCAAGTCTAACGACTTTGCATGGTATTCCCGTTACCGATCACCCTACTTGAAGCTCAAGAATTTTCTACAATATGTCACAGAAAGTGATGCGGAAAAATACTCTCTCTCAACATCATTAACCATGATAAGTGATATGTTATTCTCCGAAGATTATTTTCTGCATCACCACCAAATATCGGCTTGATCCCGATAATGGTATACAAATAACTCTACTTTCTTTATATAACACAAGTTAAGTACTCAAAAGTACCTTCAAAGTTATACAACCCAGTACGAACAACTCAGGTATTAAAAATCCTTATGGAACACCTTATACTAACCCTCCGCTTGTTGTAGCAATAAAAGTATACACACCTAGTCCATTACCCCACGCGTAATGATCTGACTAGCACTGTTAGTAAAAATCCTTAAGACTGTAGTCTTTGATTTCCACAAGAAATGTGACGACTTAACCCCTGTTTTCCGACTCGGTATCAATCAGTTCTCAAAAGTAAATCACCTTTTCGACACAGGTTCAAGACTCACAGACTCAACAGGTCATTCCTGTGGTCAACTCATACCATGAGTTACGAATAATAACCAACATACTATAGGTTATTCCCTGTTATATATACTAAATGCATAGTCAACAAAACCAGAAGTATAAACCCTAACGGCAACTCTGGTTGGTCGCCTCGGTAGATGACCCATACTACGATTCTGCACAGGTGTCATAACTCTGACTGTATACACCTATTGATCAAGTTTAGATAAATATCTACTAAACTATAAGTTATCAGGAATTCTTACCTCGTGCTGCTTGGAGCTCATGCCGCTGTCAATCCCATCTCACAAAAACCAAAACCAAAAAATAAACTGACTCTTGAGAATCTAAGACTCAAAAATAAAATCATTGTATGGCATCGCAGAACCTTCGGCTCTGATACCACAAAAGTTTTCACGCCCCAAGAGTATGTCGTGTCGAAAAATAAACGGACGACATCTCCCCTGTACATGGGAACATCTCGTGTTAATACAAGGCCCATAGCCCACAACAACAACAACATATATATATGTAAACAAACCACAGCGGAAACTAACCACAACAACATAACAAACTACACAGTGCATACCGGTATAACTAACCACGTCATAAGGAAACATCGACAAAACCCGAACCCACAAGCATGTACATCACATGACACGACCACACCACATTACACCACGAAAAACTCTAAATACATAACATATCATACGGAAAGCCCAAAATGACCACAAGAGTCTCGGAGGTGAGATGAGATGTCATCCAGCGGTGCTCCAAGTCGTCACGAAGACTTCTACTACATTACACAGGCGAAAAAACATGTATATATCAAATATCACATGCAATTCAACAGCATAACCTAGAGGTACAATAGGTATACCAACACAGTATATAAATAGATGCATATACCGTCTAACCAAATAAACAAGGTATAATGCAGACATACCTGAAAGCCTGCTACGCTACTCCGATCCAACCTGAGCATATATCCAACATATATAACAGGAAGAGTAATACTAACTCACAATATACTCATGATACAGGTCAAGGGTATCTAATGGTCTGTCCAACAAGTATATAGGTATCTGACACAACCGTATAACAGATGCGAGAAGCATGTATGTAGTGATGTACAACCAAATGCAGCAAGCATAGTACAATCAAATGCAATATCACAATAAGCATATATATATATATATATATATATATATACATCCAAATATTTATATATATGGTAATATGCAAAGCGCCATAAGATACGGCAATGCAACATGCATGGTCATGCCAGCTCACCCTAAAGCTACCAGGACCCCAGTGTACCCTCGGTGGCTCAAGCATGACAACTGTCTCAACTCAACAACAACCACTACTCTTGAGTGGCCGAGTGGGCAGTATGATTGAGTAGCATATAAGCATGAAGAGCAAGCTACACGATGGGGGTCCCAACTGTTGGCCACTCCAACAACACTACCCATGAGTTGTCGAGTGCCACAAACACAGGACTACAACACACAAATACAACTACAACTGTGTATAGTGGTTGAGTACGACACCACAATGCTCTGCCCTCACACCGGTTACTCCTCCTATGAGTAACCGTGAAGGTAGGATGACTGACGACTCCTTCAACCATAAGGGAGACCACGTTGCCAGCATGCATGCAAATTAAATGAATGCAAAGTCATACATACAGACATCCACCACAGACTCTCTATTCTATATAGAGCCATACCAATCTGATCTACGCACTCTCTATACTGCAGAGAGTCATACTCAATTGATCATAGCACTCTCTATCCTATAGAGAGTCATACTCAACTGGTTGACGCACTCTCTATATTGTAGAGAGTCGTACTCAACTGATCATAACAAGTTAGGATCACCGGTCCATAGCGACACACTAAGCACAATTCACCTGACCATTTACACAATACATGGTCGATAGTAAACATGATACCTAAGGGTATTAGAATTAACCCTACATTCAAGACATTACCTATACACGGATGACCTTTTTGCCCAATTTACAATCAGGTCATCATCCGGACTTTACTATTTGCACTTAACTAAACAAATTTTAGGCTACTTCCATCACATATATAACTCCTAATCATGATGAAGTGAAACATGATAAAAGAAATAGAGTTTAACAACCAAAGATAAGGTATCAAGCGCAAGAGTAAATAAGAGCAGAGTCAAGGTAACATGATCATATAAGATGATTATGTATCTAAATTTGCATGCATTAAAACTACCTGACCAGGGTAGGAAATTACCCACCTATTAGTAGCTCGTGCTAGAAGTCCATACGTACAAGCATTTGTCACCAACCAAAGTTCTACAAGACAACATGAATTATGATTAAGTTCTAACATGACTAAATCGAATCCTACATCAATTTCATATTCCAACCATTATCCAAAGACTAGTTAAAGTCTCGATTGTTAGTGAAAGCCCTAGAGCCAATCATGTGATGATTGTTGTATGGACTTTATTGTATCATATTCCTATTTATAAAGGCATGGTTATCATATTTACTTGTATTGGTGCCAAATAACTAAATATAATAATGTCCTTGAGTAGTAGGTTCTTATCTATATCAATCGATTGGTTGAATCGATAATGAGATGATATAGAGAACCCTACTCTTAATCATTCCTAGTCGAGTATTAACATTCAGGGACAATGTTAATGCATAGAGACTAGCATGTAGGTCAACAAGATGACTTGATCTCACAAGTCATGGATATGAGATATCAAGTTGACACATGGGTATGCATTGGAGAATGTATACTGAATGACCCGCCATGAGAAAGTATCATGGATCGTTATATGAGTGTCATATACTTTCTCATGTGGCTATTAGTATGACTATTAGTCCTTAGACCTGAAGTCACCATGGGTCCCTACATAATGAGTTGCATACTTTGGCTTCGTCAAACGTCACCCGTAAATGGGTGGACTATAAAGGCGATTACTGGGTATGTAACAAATTATGCGGAGGGATGTGAGTGATGTAGATGGGATCTATCCCTCCTATATGACGGGTGACATCGATATTCTTGATAGAGTGAGACCACAAGTGCATGGCCATGCCCAAATGAGTCAATATGAGATATTGAGCTCATTTGATTAGAGTGAGTCTACTTGAGATCAAGATTTAGATTGTACCGAGGATGACACGGGTCTATGCCTCGATTGGTCAATCTAGATGTCAAGGATAGAGGGACATTGTCACATATTGTGAGTCACAATTAGTAGTCACAAAGGTGATGTTGGAGCTCAACATTCTTGTAACTTGGGTAGCAATGATGTGTTGCTAGATACCCATTGCTTATGTTCCTAAATCGGTTTAGGATATTGCCAACGCTACAAGAACCTATAGGTCACACACATAAGAGCAATTAGATGGAGATTAGGTTCATATGATGAACCATGAGGATTAGGTTCATGGGATGAACCAAATTGGATTAAGAGTAATCCAAATTAGACTAATTGAGTTAGACTCAAGTTGATTCAAGTGTTGAATGAGTCTAATTGAGATTTGATTAATCAAATCAATTTAAATTAATGAATAGAGATTCATTATATTAAATTGACTTGAGTCAAGTGGTTAGATTTGATCAACCATGGGAGATTAGAGGTCAAGTTTGACTTGACTTGAGAGGGAAGATGAAAGGTCAAGTTTGACTTGACCAAATGCCATGTCATGATGATGACTAGGCATGGCCGGCCAATGATGATGCTCCACATCATCATTGACTTTGTAAATTGGTGCCACCTCATGAGGGAGACCAAGGGACATGGGAGTTACATGCATGCATGTAACTCCCTCTCCTTGAAGTGGCCGGCCACTTTAGGGGTTACATTAAAGTGGGAAATTCATTTGGGTGAGTTAATTCTAACTTCATCTTCTTCCTTGGAACTTTTTCTCTCAAGCTCTCCCTCTCCCATCCCTCTCTTTGGCCGAACCAACCAAGGAGTGCTAGCACACTCAAGGTTGAGTTTTCTCCACCTATTGCTTGTGTGGATACCATAGAGGAGTGTGCACTTGACACTCTCGAGTTCCGAACTTTGGACGAGCGGATAAGCTAAGGGCGCCGCACGAGGGTAACGTTTTCTAACCTCTTAGATCTAAGGTAGATCTAGGATTTCTGTAAGCACACATACATGTAATTATAATTTTATACTTCGCACGGATCCGTGGCGGGCTTCCGAGGTTTCGCAACGCAAAGCGGTTTTGCGGCTCGGAAAACCCAACAAGGGTATCGAGCCACGTCAGAAGCATGTATGTGTTTTTTTTGTAGTTTTTATATTAGATATAAAAATTACAGATTTATATGTTTCTGTAAATTTTCTTATTTTATAGAATTTTTGGGTATTTTTCTCGTAGAGTCGAAGCAACGAGTGTTGGGACACTCGTAGGCTTCAACCGTCGAGAAAAAAAAAACTCTCCGAATCGGCGAGTTCTCGCTTTAGGTTTTTGGGACAGCGACTTAAGTCGCTGTAAGATCATTGTAGGGACACTCGCGAAGTTTATTTTGCGAGTAGGGGCGCTGCCCCTATCCTCGAAAGGGGCCATGTCCTGCGATCGCGCCTGAAACCGCTAGCGGACCGTTACGGAGAGTTGACTCATAAATTCGAAATAAATTAGGAAAAATTATAGAAATTTCTGTAAAAATACATAATTTAGAATTATGTATAATTCTGTGATTGTCATGGCCCAATGACCCCAATTTGATTGAATAAGTGTGTTGTAATTCATAATACGGCCTGCGTGCCATTTTGTGGTCAGGCGTGTTGTATAGTGTATGCGACCTGCGTGTCGTACCTCTTATTTTGAAATTCTAGTTGTAATTAGTTTTTAGACTCGAATGTAACTCGAGTTTCATATTTGTAATGTACAAAATGGAGCGGTGGAAAGTCCACTCGAAGACGAGATTACGAGAAGGGTGACGACGACACATGGCGGTCAAAGGAAGCGCTTGGAGAAGCCGCTAGCCTTAGGTTGACCGTCCGATCTTCTCATTGGCTTGAGAAGATCGTAGTAGGGCCATGACTATATCACATTTAATGATATATATATATATGTTGATATATATATATGTATATTTAATTGTTTTTGCTTGTATGTATGTGATGCATGCTAGTAGAAAAATGTTTGTATGTATATGATGCATGCTAGGTTAATTTTCTTGTATGTATATGATGCATGCTAGAATAATTAATGTATGTATATGATGCATGCTAATATAGGATAATAAAGGCCTAAATGCATGTAAGATACACATTACGATTAGATTAGATCATAATCGAATCAACTCGAAAATGCCTACCGAGCCTTGATACCCATCACTACCTCGATCATTTGTTGTTGTTGAATCTGCCAAAGCAGAGCAACGCATATTATCTTGGTAGGGTGCGGAGGGACAATCTTGGTCCCGCCTATCACGACTTAGGTTAGAGTAAGCTCAATTAGATTAAGCAAAACTAGTTAACTCAATTGGATCGAGTAGAACTATAGGCATATTCCAATCGTTGGAAAGATAGGTTAAGATCGCATTTACACTAAATCTTGGGCGATTTAGCCAAAGCTAACTCAAGGTCTTTTGTAAATGTGGGTCTTGATCCTATAAACAAGAGTTGCATAGAGATGTAATCGGTAATTTGTTACCCAGATCGTACTAAGTCTTGGCGATTTAGCAAAGCTAACTCAAGGCTTAGTATGATGTGGATCTTGTCCCACAAGAATTATAGCTAGTTTGTATGAATCTAGTAATGTGGTTTGACCACATCCATAACTCGATTCTACAAAATTCCTATAATTCAGTGGGAGCATCATTTGATTAAAGGCCTAATTAAATGATAAAAGGAATATGATATTAATTCTCTGCATTGTATGTTGTAGATAACTATGTCGACAAACCACGAACACTCTCTCTCTCTGCGATCCTTGGAAGGACAAGCTCAATGGAGCAAATTTCTGGTGATGCAGGAACGAAATTGTTCTCACCCAAGAAAGGAAGTTATGCGTCTGGGCGGCCCATTCGGAGGCACCTCTGCCCTTTGCCTCATGGTGACAAAGATGCTTACAAGAAGCATCAAGATGATGCATTAGATGTGTCATGTCTAATGCTCACGACCATGAACTCTGAGCTTCAGAAGCAACACGAGTTCATGAATGCTTATGATATGGTTGGACATCTTCGTCAACTATATCAAGGACAAGCTAGGCATGAGAGATATGAAGTCTCTAAGGCATTATTTGGGTCCAAAATGCAAGAAGGGACTCCCGTAGGTACATATGTACTCAAGATGATTGGAGTGCGTAGAAAACCTACAAATGGGATTCCCACTTGGCCAAGACCTAATCTTGCAATCTTTGCCACAAGCCTTCAATCAATTTGTCATGAATTATAACATGAATGAAATTGATAAGCCATTGCCTGAAATGCTCAGCATGTTGAGAACTGCTGAGCTTAACCTTAAGAAGGGTAAATCTGACACCATTTTGATGGTGCAGAAGAAGAAAGGCAAGGGCAAGCCTAAAGGTAAGGGAAAGTCCCAAGCCAAGGGCAAAGGCAAAGAACTTAAACCCAAAGGAGGGGTAGCCAAGGAAGGGGCTTGCTTCTTACAGAAGCGGGACCTTTGGAAGCGTAAGCTATGAGGCATACGGAAGATCTTAAGAAGAAGAAGTGAGACTTCTACTTGGTATAAATGTTATAGAAGTCAATCTATCTATTTCTTCATCATGGGTATTAGATCGGATGTGCATCTCACATTTGTACCAATGTGCGGTGAGAAATAGCGGGGCATTGACAAAGGCGAGGTGGACCTCTGAGTAGGCAATGGAGCAAGGGTTCTTCTTTATTCTTTGTAGAAACTTATGATCTATCTCTGCCCTCTGGGCTTGTACTAGAATTAGATGAATGTTGTTATGTGCCTGCTTTAACTAAGAACATCATTTCAGTTTCTTGTTTGGACAAGAAAGGATTTTCATTTATAATAAAGAACAAATGTTGTTCAGTTTATTTAAATGATATGTTCTATTGTAGTGCACCTCTAATGAACGGACTCTACTTTCTAGACTTAGAGAGCCCTATCTATAACATAAGTACCAAGAGGTTCAAGTCAAATGAGTTGAACCAAACCTATCTCTGGCACTGTCGCTTAGGTCACATAAATGAGAGTAAACATCTCAGCTCCATAAGGATGGGCTGCTAGACTCATTTGATTTTGAATCATATGAGACATGCGAGTCTTGCCTTTTAGGCAAGATGACCAAGACTCCCTTTAGTGGACACAGCGAAAGAGCAACAGATTTGTTAGGACTTATACATAGTGATGTATGTGGTCCTTTCAATGTTGCTGCTAGAGGTGGTTACAGGTACTTCATTACATTTACTGATGACTTCAGTAGATATGGTTATGTGTATCTTATGACACATAAATCTGAATCCTTTGAAAAGTTCAAAGAATTCAAGAATGAAGTACAAAACCAGCTTGGCAAGAGTATTAAGATACTTCGATCAGATCGAGGTGGTGAATACCTTAGCCATGAGTTTACGTGACTATCTAGGTGAGTGTGGGATTCTATCCCAACTCACTCCTCTGGAACACCACGGTGGAATGGTGTATCAGAAAGGAGGAATCGTACCTATTGGATATGATACGATCTATGATGAGTCACAGATCTTCCTATATCCTTTTGGGGATATGCTCTGACATAGCAGCCTTTACCCTTAGCAGTGTACCATCCAAGGTTGGTAAAGACACCATATACGATATGGACAGGGAGAAATCCCAAGATGTCTTTTATGAGGATTTGGGGTTGTGAGGCTTACGTTCGACGTCAAGTCTCAGACAAACTAGGACCCAAATCCGATAGGTATTATTTTGTTGGATATCCCAAGGATACAAAGGGATATTACTTCTACATTCCCAGTCAGCATAAAGTGTTTGTGGCAAAGACTGGAGTTTTTCTAGAAAGGAATTTTGTTTCTAGAAAAACTGGTGAGAATACCTTGATCTTGAAGAAATTCAAGATAAGGACCATAGCACTGAGGCCTTGATGGAGGTTGAACAGGAACCACAAAGTGTTGTGGGTGATGAGGTTGTTGCACAAAGAGTTGTGGAACAACCACCTGTTCAAGTAGACCTACATCTTCGCAGGTCTGATAGGGTACGTCGTCAGCCTGAGAGATACTCATTTCTCTTGTCTGACCATGATGACGTTATGCTCATTGAGAATGAGCCTACCTCCTATCAGGAAGCTGTGATGAGCCCAGATTCTGAGAAATGGCTAGAAGCCATGAGATCAGAGATGGAATCCATGTACACTAACCAAGTATGGACTTTGGTTGATCCACGAAGAAGTAAACCCATTGGGTGTAAGTGGGTCTTTAGGAGAAAAGACATGGATGGACTTACGCATACCTATAAGGGCCGATTGGTGGCTAAAGGTTTCAAGCAAATTCATGGTATTGACTATGATGAAACCTTTTCTCCAGTGGCGATGTTTAAGTCCATTCGGATCTTGCTTGCTATTGCAACATACCACGATTATGAGATCTGGCAGATGGATGTCAAAACCGCGTTTCTGAATGGAAACTTACTCGAGGATGTGTACATGACACAACCTGAGGGTTTTGTAGATCCACAGCATACTGGGAAGGTATGCAAGCTGCAAAGGTCCATTTATGGGCTAAAGCAAGCTTCTCGGAGCTGGAATCTTCGATTCGATGATGCGATCAAACAGTTTGGTTTCATCAAGAATGAAGATGAACCCTGTGTCTACAAGAGGGTTAATGGGAACACAGTTGTGTTCCTTGTATTGTATGTGGATGACATACTACTCATTGGGAATGACATCCCTTCGCTCTGATGCAGTGAAGACTTGGTGACGGGGACGTGCTTCTCAATGAAGGACTTAGGTGAAGCAGCCTGTATTCTAGGCATCAAGATCTATAGAGATAGATCTAAGAGATTGCTTGGCCTAAGTCAGAGTACATACATTGACACGGTATTACTTCGGTTTGCCATGCAGAATTCCAAGAAAGGACTTCTGCCAATGTCACATGGTGTGAGTCTTTCGAAGACTCAAAGTCCCTCTTCTAGAGAGGAGAGAGATCGCATGGATAACATCCCTTACGCATCTGCTATAGGATCTATCATGTACGCCATGCTGTGTACTCGTCCTGATGGCTCGTATGCTTTGAGCATGACGAGTAGATACCCGATCGAATCGGTGGCGTGAGCCATCGATAGATCAGAATATTCTTAAGTACTTGAGAAGGAAGGACTAATATTTCTTGATATTTGGAAGCGATGAGGAGCTAGTAAAGGGTTACGATGCTGCGGCTTCCAAACTCCGGGATGATTATAGATGATCGCAATGTGGTTCGTGTTTTGCTTGAATAGGTAGCACCGTGAGTCGGAAGAGTTCCAAGAGACACAGCTTATTAATTCTACAGCGAGGCCGAATATATCGGTGCTTCCATCTCATTCGTCAGATTGTCGATCGAGGAGATGTGAAGATTTGCAGAGTACCCACAGAGGCTAACATCGCAGATCCCTTGACCAAGGCTTTGGCACAGAAAAAGCATGATGGTCACACTAGGTCATTGGGTATTAGATACTACGGTGATTGGCACTAGTGCTAGTGGGAGATTGTTAGTGAAAGCCTAGAGCCAATCATGTGATGATTGTTGTATGGACTTTATTGTATCATATTCCTATTTATAAAGGCATGGTTATTATATTTACTTGTATTGGTGCCAAATAACTAAATATAATAATGTCCTTGAGTAGTAGGTTCTTATCTATATCAATCGATTGGTTGAATCGATAATGAGATGATATAGAAGAACACTCTCTTAATCATTCCTAGTCAGTATTAACATTGGGGGACAATGTTAATGCATAGAGACTAACATGTAGGTCAACAAGATGACTTGATCTCACAGAGTCATGGATATGAGATATCAAGTTGACACATGGGTATGCATTGGAGAATGTATCTTGAATGACCCATGAGAAAGTATCATGGATCGTTATATGAGTGTCATATACTTTCTCATGTGGCTATTAGTATGACTATTAGTCCTTAGACCTGAAGTCACCATGGTTCCCTACATAATGAGTTGCATACTTTGGCCGTCAAGCGTCACCCGTAAATGGGTGGACTATAAAGCGATTCTTGGGTATGTAACAAATTATGCGGAGGGATGTGAGTGATGTAGATGGGATCTATCCCTCCTATATGAGGGGTGACATCGATATTCTTGATAGAGTGAGACCACGAAGTGCATGGCCATGCCCAAATGAGTCAATATGAGATATTGAGCTCATTTGATTAGAGTGAGTCTACTTGGAGATCAAGATTTAGATTATGCAGGATGACACGGTCTATGCCTCGATTGGTCAATCTAGATGTCAAGGATAGAGGACATTGTCACATATTGTGAGTCACAATTAGTAGTCACAAAGGTGATGTTGGAGCTCAACATTCTTGTAACTTGGTAGCAATGATGTGTTGCTAGATACGCTCATTGCTTATGTTCCTAAATCGGTTTAGGGACATTGCCAGCGTTACAAGAACCTATAGGTCACACACATAAGAGCAATTAGATGGAGATTAGGTTCATATGATGAACCATGAGGATTAGGTTCATGGGATGAACCAAATTGGATTAAGAGTAATCCAAATTAGACTAATTGAGTTAGACTCAAGTTGATTCAAGTGTTGAATGAGTCTAATTGAGATTTGATTCATCAAATCAATTTAAATTAATGAATAGAGATTCATTATATTAAATTGACTTGAGTCAAGTGGTTAGATTTGATCAACCATGGGAGATTAGAGGTCAAGTTTGACTTGACTTGAGAGGGAAGATGAAAGGTCAAGTTTGACTTGACCAAATGCCATGTCATGATGATGACTAGGCATGGCCGGCCAATGATGATGCTCCACATCATCATTGACTTTGTCAATTGGTGCCACCTCATGAGGGAGACCAAGGGACATGGGAGTTACATGCATGCATGTAACTCCCTCTCCTTGAAGTGGCCGGCCACTTTAGGGGTTTCATTAAAGTGGGAAATTCATTTGGGTGAGTTAATTCTAACTTCATCTTCTTCCTTGGAACTTTTTCTCTCAAGCTCTCCCTCTCCCATCCCTCTCTTTGGCCGAACCAACCAAGGAGTGCTAGCACACTCAAGGTTGAGTTTTCTCCACCTATTGCTTGTGTGGATACCATAGAGGAGTGTGCACTTGACACTCTCGAGTTCCGACGAACTTTTGGACGAGCGGGATAAGCGAAGGGCATCGCTACGAGGGTAACGTTCTAACCTCTTAGATCTAAGGTAGATCTAGGATTTCTGTAAGCACATACATGTAATTATAATTTTATACTTCGCACGGATCCGTGGCCGGGGCTTCCGAGGTTTCCGCAACGCAAAAAGCAGTTTTTGCGGCTCGGAAAAACCCAACATCGATCACACATCTTGCACGGAACATAACAAGTACAATGTTCCAGCACCCGACAATATACAAATCCATTACTACCTCTTCCTATATTCACATCCTTATATCGAACATGAATTAGAAAACCCCCAATTATCATGGCCAATTCATCGCAACCAAACTCCCCATTGAGCCCTCAACTTCTACATTCATCTCTCTACCACCAATTCACATTTAACACCTTCATAGCCCTTCAATAATAGGGCACGGATAGAATATCTCCATTAGGATTTTCATACCAACTCACATTCCACTTATGTATAACGAATCCTGGAATTTCCACACCTCATTCCACACCATACACCCAATTCACATCACAAAAAAAATGAAACTCAAATAGCTATCTAACCATTTAATCCATCGTTCACAGCTCCATCACAACCCATAGTTACACCGATTTAGGGTTCTAACCAATCCTACATGAAACACCCCACTCCATTAGTTCTTCCTCACTCACACAACCTTTTACACTCAATTCCAGCCAACACCACCGAGATGAATTCCCCCTCCCAGATCATCATACAACAACAATCAATCGAGCCAAACAAACATCGGATGGAAACAAAGGGATAGTTTGAGATATACCTGCACTGGACTCTACCTGCAGTGTTCCCCTTATTCCTCTGCTCACCGAAAATGCACTGTAATACCGCTGCCCTACTCCCATACGGAAAAATTTTAGTTACCAATTGGGGAAACTATGATCGGAGAGGGATCTCATCTGAGATTAAGGAAGAATAACGCCTTACCTTGCTCCGACGACAAACAGACAATGCCCAATCGGGACCAAAGTGAAGATGCCGCCGACAAAGCAACCACGGTCTGCTTGAAACTACAAAAACAAGAATAGGTAAGGAAAGAAAAGATCGAGATCTACCGTCAATCGAATCTGCACCAGTGATATTCCTCCCTATTCCCCAAGCAACCGGGCACTCAAACTTTGGATCGCTGTGCTTCCAATCGGACATTACAGTGGAGAGTGGAGTCGCTGACTTTTCCTCTCGAACTCGTCGACTCCTGTAGCTGTGGCATCGATCGATGAGAAATGACAGAGATCAACTAAAGCTCGGGATCAAAATGAGTGGAGCGGCGAAAATCAGGAGGGAGAAGGGGAGGAAATCGCACTCGAGAATGAGAGGAGGAAAAAGGTGCGATCGGGAGAGGGATTAGGGGTTCGCGGCTGCAGCTGGAAGGAGGAAAGTCGCGATCAGAGAGAAGTCACGAAGGAGAAGAGAAAAGAAGAGTTTCATCGGCTGTTCGAGATTTCGGCGCAGAAACGCTCAAAAATTCAGCGGTGAGGAAAACGTCAAATGGCTTGGCGTTAAAAATGGGTCGGGTTTTGAATTAAAATCACATCAGGTTTATCCTATAAGACTTAGACTTAGATCCACTTAAACCCCCTTTTATTATTAAGCCATGGTTTGGTTAAATTAAATCCCTCACCATGTTTTCTTTTCTATGGTATTTTACAGATTTAGAGTTAAATTGCTTATAAGATTAAACGCTTAAATTCGACCCGTTTTTAACCCATCCTTTAATTTCCTCGCCGTCGCTCTATAAAACCCCAAGCATTATTTCTTCCTTCATCTTCTCGTGTTGTTTCTTCTCTCGCACCGTCGCTCGATGGTTTTCTTCCCCCGCGACTTCTTTCGATCTTCTCTTCATTTTCTTCTCGCGACCACACCCCTTCCTCACCGCAACTCCTCCTTCTCACTGTGAGATTTTTCTGCCTCTCGTCACTCTCTCCCTCTCCTCGCAGTAGGCGACGACCATCAACTTGGATGATCTCCGTGGGCAAGCAAGGCAGCGAGCATGAGCGACTAGAAGCTTACTCCGACGGCGAGTGGGTGCGTGGCCGGGAGTTGGGTCAACGGAGTCAGCATCGCATGCTGATCTGGGGCTGGGATCTTTGCCGAGCAAGGTAACAACTACTCCTTTCCTGATCTTGGATGAGATTTTAGGGTTGTTGTGGTTTCTCCTTCGTTGAATTGGAGTGGTGATTTGGGCAGGGATCGTGAGCGTCGATCGCAGCCAGTGAACAGGGCTTCCAATTTTAGGGAAGAAGCAATGCCAGTGGATCCCAGGTGTTGGTAAGTCCCGATCTATTTTCCCCTTACCTGCTATATGTTCAGAGTATTGTTGTGAATTCATGACATTTTTGTTCGATGTCAATGATTTGGTTGTGTTTGTCGATGAATTTCATATAGAAACTGTGGTTGGAGTGGCCGTGATATGTGATTTGGCTTCTAGAGGTTGTGATCCAATCTCTTGGTGCCAGCTAAGAGGCGATGAGGAAGAAAGGTGCAGCTAAGTTTGAGCTGAGGATTCCAATAGATGGTGGGATCAGATTCGTGAGTTTATGCAAATTGATCTAGGTTGTTGTGTTGTTGTGCGTGGATGAAGAAATGTAAGGTGAGCCAGTTAAGCAATGGTGTTACAGATTGGTTAGGTTGAAGTGGGGAGACTATGTTTAGATGATTGGATAGTTATTTGAGTGATGTTTAGATCTAATTACTTTAATTGATCTTGTGGATGTTGGTGATCTGTTGTGGATTGAGTTTGGTGTGAATCGACCAAGGGTGAATGTAGATTTGGGGTTATGAGAGGTGTGTGCTCATAGTGCTAACTCACGTTCGATAAAAGGATGGGAGTATAGAAATGACGTAGTAGTTATGTATTTGTCGGATACATGTACTTAATCATAGTTTGCTAATATGTGCATGTTTGGGATATGAAGCAGGTCCACGACCGTGAGGATTATTTTGAGCTTCATATCAGGTGGGTAATTTCCTACCCTGGTCAGGTAGATGTAATTGCATTCAGATTTAGATGTAGATATGAGCATGTTATATGTTCATATTATCTTGACCCTGCTCTTATTTATCCTATGCTTGATACTTGTCATTGGCTACATAGGCTCAAATGTTGATATCACATTTTCCTTTATCATAATTTAGGAGTTACCCATGTGATGTACATAGATCTATAAATGTTTAGTAGGGTGTAGATGTTAGAGTACGTATGATAATCTGATTTGTAAATTTGGTAAAAGGTCATCCGTAGGTAGGTAATGACCTAAATGTAGGATTTATTCCAATACACGTATGTTGCATACTTATTTACCCACCATGTACTATGTAAATGGTCAGGTGAGTTGTGAATAGTGTGTCACTACGGACCGATGGTCTTAGCTTGTTATGATCAGTTAAGTATGTCTCTCTACAAGATAGAGAGTGTATTGATCAAATGGGTATGACTCTCTGTTGAATAGAAAGTCTGTGGTAGATGTCTGTATGTGTGACAGTACATTCATGTCATTTGAATGCATACTGACGACATGATCTCCCTTGGGGTTGAGAGAGTCGTCAGTCATCCTACCTCCTAGGTTACTCCCAGAGGAGTAACTAGTGTGAGGGCAGAGCATTTGTTGTGCCACACTCTACCACTATAGACGGTGGTAGTTGGAGTTATGTGCAGTTGTCTTGGGTGCGTGGCACTCGACCACTCATAGGTAGTGTCAGTCGGAGTGGCCAGCAGCAGGGACCCCCGTTGTGTAGCGAGCTCTTTACACTCATATGATACTTGATCATACTGCCCACTCGGCCACTCTAGAGCAGTGGTTGGTGTTGAGTTGGGACAGTTGTCATGTCATGCCACCGAGACCACACTGGGGTCGTGGTAGCGAGTAGGAGTGCGCAGGCATGACCATGCATACTGCATTACCATATCTTATGGTGTTTTGCATATTGCTATATATATATACATATCTGGAAAACTGATATCCTGCGCGCCGATTTATCCGCGCCTCGTCCGCGACTCACGCGACCACCGCCGGTGGCATCGTCGTCGCCGCGCCGTCCGGTCGCCGGAGGCCGTCGGACCTAGCGCGATCGACGCCCAGGTAGCCGGCGGTCTGGCCGAAGCTCGTCTTGCGCCGGATTCGGCCGCGATTCGGCAGCCGCAGGAAGGATCGCCGCGCTAGGAGATCCTTCCCGTGCGGATTCCGGCGAATCGGGCCGGAATCCGAGTCCACGGCCGCCCGGTCGCGACGGCTCGCGATCGGGCGGATCTGGCGAATCGCGGCGAGACCGGCGAGGAAGGACTCAGCCGGCGGACCGCCGCCACTGGCATCGATCGCGCCAGGTTCGGCCTCCGTGGCCGGCGGGCGGCGGCAACGATGCACCGGCCGTGGGCGCGAGTCCGCAGACGGGCGCGGATAAATGGGCGCGTAGTATATCTTAACTCTACATATCTGCATGTATGTATATATATATATATATACATGGATGATGGTGATTAGTATACATACAGATGCAGTCTATATGCATACTCACTCTGATGATGCATTCGTATGTACTTTGCTTGTTGCATTTGTTTGTATATATTCATACATGTTATTGCATTTTCTGTATGGTAGTAGGTAGGGTACTTGTATACTTGTTGGTCGGTCACTGTGATACCCTCAACCAGTATCATGATCTAGTGTGAGTTAGTATTACTCTTCATACCTTATGTTGTGGATATATGCCCAGGTTGGATGAGTGTAGAGTAGCTGATTGTAGGTATGTCAACATCTTTTGTTGTTCAGTTTGTTTAGTGGTATGCATGTATGTATATTTATTATGCTGATGTATACCTGTCGTACCTGTAGATTATACTGTTGAATTACATGTGATATTAATATATTTACTTGTTCTATCTTATTAACTGCTGAGTTATACTCACCACTATAGACCCTGGGTTTTATGTGTCGCCCAGGTAATAGGTAGAAGTTTTTGTGATGGCTTGGAGCACAGCTGCCTGACATCGTCTCATCTCAACTACGAGGGTCCGAACTTTTGTGATTTATCATTGATGTTTCAAGGTCTTTTGTTTTTATGTGATGATTTGTAGTCTGTGACACTATTGTTGTTGTACCTTTCTTTTCTAGTTTTGTTATGGTGTTTCTTAGTTCTGGTGTTAGTCATACTAGTATGCATGGTGTTGTTAGTAATATATGAGAGATGTCCTAAGGCAATCGCCTTATGTATGAACCATTTATATGATAAATGAAGATTCACTATTTGAGTATACATGTTTTATGTATTTGATTTGATCTTAAACTCATTTATTGAATGTCCACGATACGATTCACAGCATGAGAGAATTTGTGATTGGATCACAACTAGTGAGTATCTCTACATGTGTAATTGTGATGTATCGAAATTATCCCTAGTCGATGAATTGATGGATTTGGACACCATAAATTCTGTCGAGACTAGCACGAGGTATACTCCTTGGTGTATCCAAGCAGCTGATTCTCACTGGCTGGAGACATTGTGATGTCCGGAGTTAATCGTGGATGCTAGTTATGGTAACTAGTTCATTGGAGTGACTAGCCGTAAGACTTCATATGGTTCTCTGCATATATAGATATGTCAATGAAGTTCTTACTGTGGCTTAAGTGCGATGTTCCTTTGACTTGCAGTATTCAAGTCATCTTGATCATGGAGACTTATGCTTTGACATCTTAAGCAAACATCTCTAAGGAGATGTGGACCCGGGATGATTGGGTATAAGTCGAAGTGATCGAAGGTATTTGAATAGCCTATAAAGGATTCACCACTCCTTGCGAGGAGATGTATACCCATGGCCTCTCGTCGGATTGTTACTAAAGTCTTTGGCCAAAGCATTACATGTTTAGAGTAAAGTACTCTTCGATACATGTGCAGTAACTAGAATTCGTAGGACGAGGAAATGATACTTGGGCTAGGTGTGACGTAGTCAGCCTAGTGGGGACTGACACTATAGACCATGTCTTGAACCAAGTGGGTATAAGATGAGTGAAGGAATGGGGCACGAATCATTCGAGTTGCTGAAGGGTTTCAGAAATAGTTCTGGATCAACCGTTGATCTATTCGGTTAATTGGGGGTCATGATGTACTACTAGGTGCCACTCATGATCGTTCTATAATTAATGGTTAATTATAGACGGCCAACATAAACCGAGAACCTATTTGGTCACACACACAATGAGCGTAATCCGAAGGATTTAAAACGAGCTTGAGAATGGGATTCTCAGACCGAGAGAAACTAGGTTTGGTTGGACCAAACAAGAAGCGAGCATGAAATCGTTTCAGTCGCAATGGAAGCGTGGATGGGCCGTGTCTTATGAAGACATAATGGATGAACCAAAATGGTTTGGTTCTAATCCAATGGAGGAGAATAAACCAAAGGGTTTGGTTTATTTTAAACGAATGAACCAAAAGTTGGTTCGGTTCATTTTAACTTAAAATAAACCATCATGGTTTGGTTTATTTTAACTTATCTTAATGGAGCGGGTTAACGGGCCTAATGGTTATGATCCATTAACCATTAAGAGAATTAGTTCTCTATAAAAGAGGGCTTAAGGGATAATTAAGCCCTTATCCAAAACCCTAGCAATGGTTGCCGCCCACCTCTCCTTGGAGACTCTCGGTGCCAACCCTAGCTTGCCGCCCAGCCCTTGTGGTCCAACTCTTCCTTGCGTCAAGCTTCAGTGATCCTCGGCGACCCTCGGTGATCTTCCTAGGGTTGGCATCAAGGTGAGCACTTGGCTTCCTTTGTTGGCCGGCGCCCATCTCCTCCACCAAAGCTGTCCAGTTTTCTGGACAGCTTGTTCTCCTCTCGTCGGAGCGTCGTTTGGATGATGGTTAGAGCTCTGACAGCGGTTAACTTACCGGGGATTCGATCTCCGGTAATCCTCTGAGGTGGAGGATGAAGGATTCGTCAATCGGTTGACGAATACCTCTCCGGAGAAGCGAGTTTTGAGGACTCGTCTTAGGATCCGAATTTGGATTCGGATCGTGATCATCTCTCGATCACGTCGTCTTCAACACGAGGCTAGTAACCCATACGAAGATGAAGCTCGTGGCTTAGCGAAGTCATCCCGAGGATACTCGGCGTAGATACGGATAGAGATGATTTTAGCGAGGATCGTTCCGGTTGATGTCGTTCCCGCTACACGTGATACGAAAGGTATAACGTAGTTAAATTTTCTTTTATTGCAAATTTAAATTTATGGTTATGTCTACACTTGTTGTACTATGCATGCGGGTGTTGTGTGTGTTGTAATAAATGTAGATTTATTATTTTTATTGCTTCCGCTGTGCTCATGTTTACGAAATGTGATCGAACACACACACGCTGCGGTGCCGAAAACCCAACAGTGGTATCAGAGCCCAGGTTGTGTTTCGACATAATCGTAAAAATGGTTTTGCGATAGTCATAATGTTATTTCTAAAAATTTTCTAATTTTGGAAATTAGAAGTATTTATGGAAATTTTTCAATTTTGGAAAGTCTAGAAGTATTTATGGAAATCTTCCACTTTTGGAAAGTTGGAAGTATTTTATGGAAATTGATTTTTTTTCCATAAATAAAATATTTGATTATATTTTGGAAATTTGTTTCGTAAATTAATCTTGATTTGATTTGGGAAATCAAATCTTAAAATATTTTATTTCCATAAGTAGTTTTAATGATTTAGAAAATTGGTTTCCTAAATAGATTTTCCTTAATCAAATAATTCCATAAATAAAATATGTGATTAGATTTGGAAATTTGTTTCCTAATTTAATTATGATTTGATTTGGAGAATCAAATCTTAAACATATTTTATTTCCATAAATAGTTATGACATATAAGGAAATTATATACATGACATAATTGTATGCCATGTAATTGCATTAGATGCATAACATTATGCCATGCGTGTCGTGACATGTAGATGTATGCCATGTATGCCATGCCATGTAGATAATAATTATTTGCATGCAAAGAGGATGAGACATAAAAACCCTTAAACAATATTAAAGCCTACACCTTCCATTAATATGGTTAGAACTAGAGTTCCATTTCTTGTTTGGGTTGTTGGACTCTCTCCAAGCCCGGCTCAAACCCGAACATGTTCAAACCATGGAATAGTTTAATACTAATATGGTAAGAGTCAGAGGTCAATCGTTAGCTTTGGTTGTTGGACTCTCTCCAAGCTGGGCTAATTGGTTGAATGCACTCCAACCATATTAAAACTATTTCTCAATTAATGGGTTGGCTTTAACCTGGAGCATCGTCTTGTTGGACTCTCTCCAAGGTCGATGTAAAGGGAGGTGAAGTTGGGTGCTATGCATATGATGCATACTTGTTAATGTGTTAACAACCCGACGTATGTGTGAACATTCAATTAGTTGATAGCACATTGTGATAGTTGCATATACGTGATATGCAATCAGTATAGATGATACCTACCGTCGTAGTTATGAATGGCTTGTTGGACTCTCTCCAAGGTTGTTCATAACTATGATGGATATCAGCCCATTCGGAGATGGACCTACGATCTCTCGAAGTGATTTTGGGGTTTTTGAAATTCGAAAAATGAATGGGATTTATAAATGTATATTGATGCATTTTAAAATCATTTTCTCATATATGCTCGCTTTGTATTTCTAAAATTGATCATGATGTCTTTGAATTTGCGTTCCATTTTGGATTCGAATAAATTGACTGGGCCTAACTTCCTGGACTGGCTTAGAAACCTGAGAATTGTTCTCAAGGCGGAAAAGCTAGCATATGTCCTTGAAGAGCCTCTTCCCAACGCCGTCTAGTGGCGATGCAACTCAGACCAATGTTGGCCTATCAGG
Source organism: Wurfbainia villosa (assembly GCA_025175895.1). Lineage (NCBI taxonomy): Eukaryota > Viridiplantae > Streptophyta > Magnoliopsida > Zingiberales > Zingiberaceae > Wurfbainia > Wurfbainia villosa. The sequence continues at coordinate 43,872,695 of CM045988.1, read as the reverse complement.
AAACATGTGAGTGATTACGACACATGAGTTGCATCATGCTAGCCGCGATGGAACCCAAGCTACGAAAGCAGCATGAGCATATGGATGCTCATATCGTAGTCCTTCATCTTTATGAGTTGTTTGATAAGCAAGTGAGATTTGAAAGGTTCGAAGTCTCCAAGCTCTTCTTCACCTTTGAGATGCAAGAAGGTTCATCTGTGGTACTGCTCAACATGCTGAAGACTGTGGAGCCTTCTGAGAAGCATGAGCAGGGGACAGTGTTGTTAGTTGATTCCTCGAAGAAAGGTTCTAAGAGGGAGTCAAAGGAACAACAGAAGGGGAAGAAGAAAAAGGCTAAAAAGGCAGAACTAGCTCAAAAGGGCACTTGCCATCATTATGGCAAGTAGGGCCATTGGCGAAGAAATTGCAAGATTTATCTTGAGTCCGTGAAGAAGAATAAGGCATAAGATGCTCCATCTTTTTCATATATCTTCGTTATTGATTGTCATTCTATTTCCTCAGACACTTGGGTATTGGATACTGGGTGTGGCTCACATATATGTAATGACATACATGGGCTAAGGAATAGAAGAAGACTCGTCAAGGGAGAGTCAAATTTACGTGTTGGGAATGGAGCAAAGGTTGCTGCACTCGCCATCGGAATGTATTTGTTGAAACTCCCTGCAGGACTTGTCTTAGAACTAGACAATTGCTTTTATGTTCCTTCGTTGATAAAGAACATCATTTCTATTTCTGTTTAAATAGAAATGGTTTCCATTTGACATTTAGTAACAATTGTTGTTATATAACTTTGAATGGCGTACTTTATGGAACTGGAACTTTGAGTAATGGCATTTATACGTTGGACGTATCCAGTGACATTTTCAATATCGAAGCGAGCAACACGCGTGCTCGAAAGGATAATCAAATAGACTCCTATATGTGGCATTGCCGTCTTGGCCATATAAGCAAGAAATGCATGTCCGAATTACACCGATGTGGAATTCTGGAATCGTTTGAATTGGATTCATATGATACATGTGAATCATGCTTAAAAGGCAAGATGACTAAGTTACCTTTTACTGGAAAAGGTGAACGAGTGGGAGAATTACTAGGTCTAATACATACTGATGTATGTGGACCTATGTCAACTCAAGCATTAGGAGGCTATAGCTACTTCATTACCTTCACCGATGATCACTCATGGTTTGGGTATGTGTTCTTGATGAAACACAAGTCTGAAGCCTTTGAAAGGTTCAAAGAATTCAGAAATGAAGTAGAAAAACAACATGACAAGAGTATTAAAATACTTCGATCGGATCGAGGTGGTGAATACTTAAGTCCAGAGTTTCTTGATTATCTAAGAGACAATGGTATATTGTCTCAATGGACTCCGCCCTATACACCACAGCATAATGGTGTATCTGAGAGGCGTAATCGGACCTTGTTGGACATGGTCAGGTCAATGATGAATCATGCAACTCTTCCCAAGTCCTTTTGGGGCTATGCACTTCAGACATCTGTTTACTTGTTAAACAGAATGCCTACCAAGGTAGTCTCAACTACTCCATATGAGATATGGAATAGTAAGAAACCTCATGTATCTTACTTGAAGATATGGGGTTGTCCTGCTTATGTGAAGACATATCGGACAAACTGGATGCTAAGTCTGATAAATGTCTATTTATTAGATACCCTAAGGAAACAAGGGGTTACCAATTCTATCATCCTGTGGAACAAAAGGTGTTTGTTTCAAGGCATGCTGTGTTTCTAGAGAAAGAGTTTCTCTTGCAAGAAAACAGTGGGAGTGTCGTCGAGCTTGAGGAGGCTTGAGAGACTCAAATAGACATTGATGAGATACGGTGAAGCACAACTGGTACAACTCATAGTGATGAGCAATCGGCTGGACCTATTGTAACACCACATCTTCGTAGATCTGGTAGAACACGCAATATTCCTGAGAGATATGGATTTCTCATAAGTGAATCGAACGACGTGTTACTCATTGATGATGAGGAGCCTACCAGTTATGAAGAAGTGCTGACAAGTTCAGAAAGGGATAAGTGGCTTGGTGCCATGAAGTCGGAAATGGATTCCATGTATGAAAACCAAGTTTGGAACTTGGTTGACCCACCTGAAGGCATAAAGCCTATAGGGTGCAAGTGGGTTTTCAAGAAGAAAACCGACATGGATGGTAATGTGATTACCTATAAGGCTAGATTGGTGGTGAAAGGATATCGTCAAAAACAAGGTGTTGATTATGACGAAACCTATTCGCTTGTAGCTATGCTTAAATCCATTCAGATGCTCCTGGCCATAGCGGCTCATTATGATTATGAGATATGGCAGATGGATGTGAAAACATCTTTCCTTAATGGAAACCTGCTCGAGGACGTGTATATGATACAACCTGAGGGTTTCACATCGGTTGATAAAACCAAGGTATGCAAATTGCGACGGTCCATTTATGGATTGAAGCAAGCATCCAGGAGCTGGAATATCCGTTTTGATGAGACCATCAAAAAGTTTGATTTCTCATAAAATCCAGACGAACCTTGTGTGTACAAGAAGGTTAGTGGGAGTGCAGTCGTGTTCCTAGTATTATATGTCGATGACATATTGCTTATAGGAAATGATGTTTCAATCTTCTGATCGATTAAGGTTTGGTTATCCAAGACATTCTCCATGAAAGACACAGGAGAAGCAACCTACATCCTCGGGATTAAGATCTATAGAGATAGATCGATAAACGGTTGCTTGGTCTTCGCAGCTACATATAGACCGAAAAGCAAAGAGGTTTAGCATGTCGGAATCCAAGAAAGGTTTCCTACCCATCAGGCATGGGGTACACCTTTCGAAGTCTATGTGTCCGCGCACAGAAGACGAGAGGATTTGCATGAGTAAGATTCCCTATGCATCCGCAATAGGATCTATCATGTATGCTATGTTATGTACAAGGCCCGATGTATCGTACGCTCTGAGTGTCACGAGCAGATACCAGTCCGATCCAGGAATGGATCATTGGGTGGTCGTTAAGACGATCCTAAGTACTTGAGAAGAACTAAGGATGTGTTCCTAATATATGGAGAAGGGGACATGGTGATACGGTATACGGATGCTAGCTTCCCATTGCATAAGGATGATTCCGTGTCTCACCGATATGTGTTCACCTTGAATGGGGCGCAGTGAGTTGGAAAAGTTCCAAACAAGAGATCAGAGCGGATTCTACCATCGAGGAAGAATACATTGCGAAGCAGAAGCGGTTTGGATCAAGAAGTTTGTTTCATGAACTTGGTGTGATTCCGCCATTGTTGAAGCAATACCGCTCATCGCGACAACAATGGAGCAATTGCACAGCGAAAGAGCCAAGGTCTCATCAACGATCCAAACATGTGCTTCCGCTATCATCTTATCGGAGAGATCATCAAGAGGAACGAAATACAAATCGAGAAAATTCCCGAAAGGAACTTAGCAGATCCTTTGACTAAGGCATTACCTCAAAATAAGTTTGAGGGTCATGTTAGAGCTTATGGTATTGGATACCGTAGCGATTGGCATTAGGCCAAGTGGGAGTCTGTTAGTAATATATGAGAGATGTCCTAAGGCAATCATTATGTATGAACCATTTATATGATAAATGAAGATTCACTATTTGAGTATACATGTTTTATGTATTTGATTGATCTTAAACTCATTTATCAATGTCCACGATACGATTCACAAAGATGAGAGAATTTGTGATTGGATCACAACTAGTGAGTATCTCTACATGTGTAATTGTGATGTATCTAATTATCCCTAGTCGATGAATTGATGGATTTGGACACCATCAATTCGTCGAGACTAGCACGAGGTATACTCCTTAGTGTATCCAAGCATGATTCTCACCGGGTCGGAGACATTGTGATGTCCGAGTTAATCGTGGATGCTAGTTATGGTAACTAGTTCATTGAGTGACCACCGTAAGACTTCATATGGTTCTCTCGCATATATAGATATGTCAATGAAGTTCTTACCGTGGCTTAAGTGCGATGATGTTCCTTTGACTTGCGGTATTCAAGTCATCTTGATCATGGAGACTTATGCTTTGACATCTTAAGCAAACATCTCTAAGGAGATGTGGACCCGGATGATTGGGTATAAGTCGAAGTGATCAAGGTGTTTGAATAGCCTATAAAGGATTCACCACTCCTTGCGAGGAGATGTATACCCATGGCCTCTCGTCGGATTGTTACTAAAGTCTTTGGCCAAAGCATTACATGTTTAGAGTAAAGTACTCTTCGATACATGTGAGTAACTAGAACTGTAGGACGAGGAAATGATACTTGGGCTAGGTGTGACGAGTCACCTAGTGGGAATGACACTATAGACCATGTCCCAACCAAGTGGGTATAAGATGAGTGAAGGGAATGGGGCAGCCATCAAGGGTTTCTAAATAGTTCGATCAACCGTTGATCTTTTCGGTTAATTGGGGATCATGATGTACTACTAGGTGCCACTCATGATCATTCTATAATTAATGGTTAATTATAGACGGCCAACATAAACCGAGAACCTATTTGGTCACACGACAACGAAGCGTAATCCAAAGGATTTAAAACGAGCTTGAGAATGAGATTCTCGCATCGAGAGAAACTAAGTTTGGTTGGACCAAACATAAAGCGAGCATGAAATCGTTTCATCGCAATGGAAGCGTGGATGGGCCGTGTCTTATGAAGACATAATGGATGGACCAAAATGGTTTGGTTCTAATCCAATGGAGGAGAATAAACCAAAGGGTTTGGTTTATTTTAAACGAATGAACCAAAAGTTGGTTCGGTTCGTTTTAACTTAAAATAAACCATCATGGTTTGGTTTATTTTAACTTATCTTAATGGAGCGGGTTAACGGGCCTAATGGTTATGATTCATTAACCATTAAGAGAATTAGTTCTCTATAAAAGAGGGCTTAAGGGATAATTAATGTTGGGTTTCCGGCATCGCGGCGTGTGTGTGTTCGATCATGTTTCGTAAACATGAACACAGCGGAAGCAATAAAAATAATAAATCTACATTTATTACAACACACACAACACACGCATGCATATTACAACAAGTGTAGACATAACCGTAAATTTAAATTTGCAATAAAAGGAAATTTATCTACGTTATACCTTTCGTATGACGTGTAGCGGGAACGGCATAAACCGGAATGATCCTCGCTAGAATCGTCTCTATCCGTATCCACGCCGAGTTCCTCGGGATGACTTCGCTAAGCCACGAGCTTCGTCTTCGTACGGGTTACTAGCCTCGTGTTGAAGACGACGTGATCGAGAGATGATCACGATCTGAATCCAAATTCGGATCCTAATACGAGTTCTCAAAACTCGCTTCTCCGGAGAGGTATTCGTCAACCAATTGACGAATCCTTCGTCCTCCACCTCAGAGGATTACCGGAGATCGAATCCCCGGTAAGTTAGCCGTTGGAGCTCTGTCATCCATCAAGCAGCGCTCCGAGGAGGAAGAAGCTGTCCAGAAAAACTGGACAGCTTGGTGGAGGAGTAGGCGCCGGCCAAAACAAGGAAGCCAAGTGCTCACCTTTTCACCGAGGCCTAGGAAGATCACCGGAGGGTCGCCGGAGGATCACCGGCTGAAGCTTGGACGCCGGCAAGGACTTGGACGGCGGCACAAGAAGCTGGGCGGCAATGGAGTTGGGCGGCAATGAGGGTTGGGCGGCAACTCCTTGCTAGGGCTTGGATTAGGGCTTAATTATCCATTAAGCCCTCTTTTATAGAGAACTAATTCTCTTAATGGTTATTGGATCATAACCATTAGGCCCGTTAACCCGCTCCATTAAGATAAGTTAAAATAAACCAAACCATGATGGTTTATTTTATGTTTAAACGAACCGAACCAACTTTTGGTTCATTCGTTTAAAATAAACCAAACCCTTTGGTTTATTCTCCTCCATTGGATTAGAACCAAACCATTTTGGTTCATCCATTATGTCTTCATAAGACACGACCCATCCATGCTTCCATTGCGACTGAAACGATTTCATGCTCGCTTCATGTTTGGTCCAACCAAACCTTGTTTCTCTCGGTCTGAGAATCCCATTCTCAAGCTCGTTTTAAATCCTTTGGATTACGCTCGTTGTGCGTGTGACCAAATAGGTTCTCGATTTATGTTGGCCGTGTTGGTGCAATCGGCCCAGGTCACGATTGACCATGGACTCGAGTTTGACTCAAGTGATGTTTTGATGTTTGACAAAGGGAGTTGAACAAAGTGTTTTGGCATTGATGTTTGACATTAATGTCGGTTAATATGTTGGGGAGATTGTTTATACAATCGACCCAGTTTATAATTGACTTGATGGTTGACCAGGGTTGACCATGTGAGTATGGGAAAGTCCAAGCATGGGTCTTGGCAAGGTAAAGTCCAAGTCATGGGTACTTGGCAATGGAAAGTCCAAGTGGGACACTTGGCAAATTGGATAGTCCAAGTCTTGAGCACTTGGCATGAGAAGTCCAAGCATGGGTCTTGGCAAATGGAAAGTCCAACATGGGTTGGCAAGGGAAAGTCCAAGCTTGAGTCTTGGCATTTGGGAAGTCCAAGGGGATTGATATTGGCGGCATAAAGTCCAAGCGGAGTCTTGGCAGCGTAAGTCCAATGTGCCTTGGCGGTGTAGACACCGTTAGCATGACAAAGCCGATGGAAGCACCTGGAAGCTAGCGCGATGGATGAACAAGTCATGGATGACTTGGAGGGATCTGAGAGGCGTGAGGCTGATGGAGGTGGTTAGAAGGCTTAGGTCTAGGCTAAGGGTGGTCTAGCAAGTATGGGGGCACCATACTTGGGTTAAAACCTCATTCTTGAGGTTGGCGGTCGTGAGCATTATGGCGGTTCGTGGACGAGTCGACTCGAGTTTGGTATCGTTTGAGAGCTTTAAGCTCTGCGGTCGCTCATGGAAGCGATCGTGGACGTGTCGGCAACGATCGCGATGGCGATTGCCGGCCGAGTTGAGCACGAAGCGCTCCCGTAGCCGTGCGGCGGTCGACTACGGCGTTAGCGATCGCGCCAATGTTGGCGATCGTGGAGAGTCCCGTTGGAACTTGTCCAACGTGGATTGAGCCGTTGTCTCACATCTACAGTGTTGGCAGTCGACTGGTGATTTATGGCAGTCGACTGCCAGGCGGAAATCCAGCCCGACGCGAGATAAAAGGAAGCTGTTCGTGAAGATTGCGGTATCAGATTTTTGGGAGCTTACTTGAGGCGATTTGAAGGCGATTTGCAGGTGCATTTCAGGGCCCTTCAACCTCATCCAAGCAACCAACAAGCAAAGCGCTCAAACCCTGTTGGATCGAAAGTGTCGCTAGAGGGGGGGGTGAATAGCGATACGGTGTCGTTAAAAACTTTTGCAATAAGTAAAAAGCAAGTAGAGAATGCACAGCGGAAATATAAAGTAGACAAGATATTTTTACGTGGTTCACAATCTTTCGATTGCTAATCCACGGCCCTAGTGATCCTTGATCACGTACGGAGGGCAATTCACTAAAACCACTCCTCTTCGTTGGAAGTAGGAGCAACGATTACAAAAAGAAATCAAGGCAAAGGGACACTCCCCCTTTCCTTGTTACGATTAAAGCACAAAGACAATTTAAAGAAGTAGAACTTAAATAAATATACCGACAACTCTTATAAGTAGAAGATGTAGCTGTTCGCAGCACTTCGTCGTGAGCAAATGTGAGTAGTAGTAGCTATTTACGGCGCTGTTGAGAGCTCTTGAATTCTTGTTATTTGCTTGGAGTGAACATGTCTATTTATGGATATTGATCTATGAATTTAGACATAGGTAGTGTCCAAGGTGAGGTTCTTATCCCAACTCAAGGATGAGGTGTTTCATCCAACCACCTTGTGCCACCTCCAACCTTCTTGTGCGCTAACTCAAGGATGAGGTGTTTCATCCAACCACCTTGTGCCACCTCCAACCTCCTTGGGCGCCAACTTGAGGATGAGGTGTTTCATCCAACCACCTTGTGCCACCTCCAACCTCCTTGGGCGCCAACTTGAGGATGAGGTGTTTCATCCAACCACCTTGTGCCACCTCCAACCTCCTTGGGCGCCAACTTGTTGGAGCCATTCAACTTGTGCCACATTATGGGAGCCAACCATCTTGTGCCAACTCACCTTATTTTGGGCGCCCACCACAAGGAAGCTTGGTGATGGTTTGGATGTCCACCTTGATGCCACATCACCCTTTGTACCAAAACACGAGTCAAGTCCAAATTCACCCCCTTGAAATTCGAGCTCGTCTCGAGGTCGAACTTGACTAGCAATTGATGTAGTCAAAGGGTTTTGACCGATACAAGTTAGCTTAAAATATAAAGTACGATGGTTCTAACCATCCGATCTCGACCTAGACCTTCCATTGGAGGTATTGGGCCTGGATCTACGCTAACGATCGCTTCGCTTTCACACGAGCTTACCTTGTAGCCTCGCTCGGTCTTCACCCGAGTACCTCGGCTTCCTCCAAGTCCTCTGGCGTTCGACCACCTCGGTTCCCACCGGGTGTCGAACCTTCCGCCAACTTTAGCATTTCGCACACTTAATTGAGCTCGTAAGATAACAAATATACCCTTAACTATTGAGTTTTGCCATAATCAAAATACGGTTCGACTTTGGTGCCCACTGCACCAACAATCTCCCCTTTTTGATTCATGGCAAACCGACAAAAAGTTAAGGAAAAATTAAGCATAACAAAGAAGCTAGCATAATGATTAAGCATGAATGAGCTAGCATAAAGATTAAATATGAATGAGCTAGCATAATGATTAAGCATGAATGAGCTAGCATAAAGATTAAATATGAATGAGCTAGCATAATGATTAAGTATGAATGAGAAATATTATTGTTTCAAGTTCTCCCCTTTGAGGTAACCTCCCCCTTGACCGAAGGTGAGTTCTTGAAAAATAATTTTTACTCCCCCTTAATAGTTGCTTAAGTAAACGGAATTACTTAATATAAAAGGTAATAATTTTGGTTAATTTTGGTTACTTTTGTGACTTTCTCCCCCTTTTGCCTTAACTCAAAAAGTTTGTAAATATATTTTAGGGTTTGTAAGTCCAAGCAAGTTCCCAATATGATTTCTAAGGTAAGACTTAGGCTAATTTCATAAAAAGAAGCAAAAATAGAGTACATATATAGAAAAATTTAAATCCTACTCTATTACGCACATACCTAACTTTTAATGTTGTTAAAGATTAAGCTAAAGTCTTGGAGAGTGTGCTTCATCCACAGGAGCTGAGAGACACACTCACCCATCGCAACGATTCTGGTGGTAGATAAGGCAACGCAAATGTCGCTTCCTATCGCACCAACTCACTAGACTCGAGCCGAGGATTTGACAACAACCACTGTGCTCTTTCTATCGAGTTTACTACCGGCATAGTCAGAGTCGGAGTAGCCGATTAGATTAAACTCGGTAGATCTAGGGTACCAAATACCTACGTTTAGCGTGCCCTTTAGATATCTAAGGATACGCTTGACTAGGGTTAGGTGAGACTCCTTGGCACCGGTTTGTAACCTTGCGCACATACTTACCGCGAATAAAATGTCGGGTCGGCTCGCGGTTAAGTATAGGAGACTTCCTATTGCGCTCCTATAGTATTTTAGGTCAACGGGTTTTCCTTCTACATCTTCGTTTATATTAACATTAGTTGCCATAGGTGTATTGATTATTTTAGCATCTTGCATTCCAAATCGATTTATTAAGTCCTTAGTATATTTTTGTTGATGTAAATATATTCCATCTTTAGTTTGTTTAATTTGTAAACCTAAGAAGAAACTTAACTCTCCTACTAAATTCATTTCAAATTCACTTTCCATAAGTGAGATGAATTCGTTTAGCAGGATCGAGTTGGTAGTTCCAAAAATTATATCATCTACATAGATTTGGGCTATAAAGATTTCTTTTCCTACGGTTTTAACGAATAAGGTTGGGTCGACTAAACCTTGGTTGAATCCTTTGGACTTAAGATAGATCGATAGCCTTTCGTACCTAGCTCTTGGTGCTTGTTTGAGTCCATATAGTGCTTTCTTAAGTCTAAGGACATGGTCAGGTTTATCTAGATTTTCGAATCCGGGAGGTTGACTGACGTAAACTTCTTCCTTAATGTATCCATTCAAAAATGCTGACTTGACATCCATTTGAAACAATTTAAAACCTCGATGTGCAACATATGCTAACAACATTCGGATGGACTCTAGTCTTGTTACGGGGCGAGGTCTCATCGTAATCTAAACCTTCGACTTGACTAAACCCTTTGCGACTAACCTAGCTTTATTTCTAACTACTTCACCTTTATCATCAAGTTTATTTCAAATACCCACCAATAATTGATTTTTCTTTAGGTGGTGGTACTAATTCCTGCACTTCATTTCTAGTGAATTGAGCTAGCTCTTCTTGCATAGCAATAATCCAATGGATCAAGAAGTGCTTGTTCAATAGTTTTGGGTCTGATTTTGGAAATTAACAGATTTGACTAAGGTTTCGTATGAAGCTCTAGTTCAACCCCTAAATTTGGATCACCTATAACTTGATTGATAGGATGACTTGGGTGAGTTCTAGTTTGACTTGGGTTAGAGTCATCTATCACTTGGTCGATAGGATGACTTGGGTTAGGACGAGATTCAAGTTCAAGATCAGAGTCGGGTTCGCTATAAGTTGATTTGCTAGTTGGTTTTGTTAAGGATTGAACGGGTTCGTGTCCTTCGTCGAAAACTATATTAATGGTTTCTTCGACTCTTATGTGTAGGATCAATGGAATTACTAAAGGGTTGTTTGTAAGTTTTTAAACCTAAATCATCTCACCAATATCTACATGATCAAAACATGTTATTCCTATGTGTTACTGTGAGATGACATTCAATTATACTTGATTAAATTTAATGAATTTAAATTAACCAACATTAGGTTAGATTCGATTTAGTCTAAGCTCATCAAGTAATCTTTTCAAGAGATTAGCTTCTGTGTCGTGGCGAGGCACAGAGGCCTTCTTTGATCGGAACAACGACCACTTCCTTAGACAAAGCTAATTTCAAGAAATTGATAACTCGACTTACTTGAGACTACATCTTGGTCTAACTAGTTATTTTTGAAAAGAGGCTCCCCGAGGCTCATTCTTTTCGTAGGATTTTAGTTGATTTATTTTTGAAAAGAGGCTCCCCGAGGCTCAATCTTTTCGCAGGGTTTTAGTTGGTTATGAGTCCTATCTAACCATTCTAAAAATAAAAGAAAAACTAAGCATGAAATTTCTAAGACTTAACAAAATACATTTTGTATTGGCTCCCGACCATTGAATCGAGTGGGTCTATTCACATAGTGAATTTGGTCCTGGGAACCCAATACATGTTAGATCCTAAAGTTGAAATCAAAGTGGTCTTAGGGACCCATGCTTGGACATTTTTCTTATGTTGGTTTACTATAGACATATATGACTTATTGGTTGTATTTGAGTTAAACCCGAGTCCGCCTTGTTGTACACGGCACCTTTGTGATCCAAGTAAGAGGTCAAGTCCCTTGGATCCCAAAGTGAACCTTTCCAACGTGTTCCTAAGGTCTTCGACTTGTGTTTTCAAAAGCGAGTTCTCAACTTCAAGCTTTTCAACTTGAGTTGAGTCCTCCTCTTGAATACGAGTAGTCGAAGAGGTTAGGAGACCTCATGTTTGAGAAGGTTAACCTCCTCAATTAGGGTCTCGACCTTGGACTCGGACTTAGCTAGTTTCTTATTTAAAAATTTAATTGCACCATACAAAGTATTAAGTAACGACCGACTTACCCTTAATGATTCTTTTGAACCGGATACGGATCCGTGGCTTGTCTTGAATGGAAGCTCATCATCGGATTAGGACTCGACTCTTCTTGATTTCGAGTCGTGCTCTCGGCTTGGCCATTAGAGCTTGATATCGCTTCTTCCTCCGGTGGTGGCTTGCTTGGGGGCTTCTTCTTCTTGGAACCTGCAACTAACGCAATACTCTTCTCGGCCTGGACCACGTTAGTTTTCTCATGTAATTCAAGTTCCGAAAACAATTCGTCTAACCTAATCTTAGAAAGGTCCTTGGAGACCTTGTAGGCATCGACCATGGATGCCCACAAGGTGGTCCTAGGAAACGAGTTAAGAGAATACGATAAGGTCGCGATCCTCGACCTTTGTCCGATGGCATGGAGTTGGTTGACGATGTCTTGGATACGAGCATGTAGTTGAGTTGCGGTCTCGTTTTCCTGCATTTTCAAGTTATACAATTTATTTAAAAGTAAATCTCTTTTACATACCTTCGTGTCATCGGTGCCTTCGTGTAGTTCCACTAGCTTGGTCCATAAGTCCTTTGCACTAATGAAGGGGCCGACGCGGTTGAGCTCTTCCTTGGACAACCCACATTGCAAGATTTGAGTTGCCTTGGCATCGGCTTCTACTTGTTTTTTCATGGAATTGACCATTGATCGTAACCCAAAGATTCACCATCTTCATTAATAGGAAGTGTGAAACCGGTTTGATTACGATCCACATCTCGATTTGGGTTTTAAGAAAGCATTCCATCCGACCCTTCCAATAAGGAAAGTCATTACCGTTGTAAAACGGTCGGGAAGTGCTAAACCCTTCGAGATGGGCCATTTAAAAACAAGAAGAAGAACGATTTAAAAGAATCTTGCAAAACACACACGGAAAGAATATTCCAAGACTTTCGCCTTGGATTAGTAGGGAAGTAAAAAGATATATAAAATGTAACTTGTAAAAAGAAATAAACAATCAAATGCGAATGTCGCTTGAAGTTCCGAGGACAACCTTACTCGGATCTAACCCAAGGACAACCTTATCCGGATCCTAAAGCCTCTAATGCAATTCTATATGTAGGAGAAGATAAGCAAGTGAAATAATTATACGAAAAACAGAAATAAATAAATAAAAATCTGTAAAAAAGAAAAACAAAGCTAGATTGGTGGTTTCATCAATCTTAGCGCCCGGCTCGATACCAATTGTTGGATCGAAGTGTGTCGCCAGAGGGGGTGAATAGCGATACTGTCGTTAAAAACTTTTGCAATAAGTAAAAAGCAAGTAGAGAATGCACAGCTGAAATATAAAGTAGACAAGATATTTTTACGTGGTTCACAATCTTCGATTGCTAATCCACGGCCCTAGTGATCCTTGATCACGCACGGAGGGCAATTCACTAAAACCACTCCTCTTCGCTGGAAGGAGCAACGACACAAAAAGAAATCAAGGCAAAGGACACTCCCTTTCCTTGTTACGATTAAAGCACAAAGACAATTTAAAGAAGTAGAACTTAAATAAATATACCGACAACTCTTATAAGTAGAAGATGTAGCTGTTGTCGGGCGACTTCGTCGTAGCAAATGTGAGTAGTAGTAGCGGCGTATTACGGCGTGTTGAGAGCTCTTGAATTCTTGTTATTTGCTTGGAGTGAACATGTCTATTTATGGATATTGATCTATGAATTTAGACATAGGTAGTGTCCAAGGTGAGGTTCTTATCCCAACTCAAGGATGAGGTGTTTCATCCAACCACCTTGTGCCACCTCCAACCTTCTTGTGCGCCAACTCAAGGATGAGGTGTTTCATCCAACCACCTTGTGCCACCTCCAACCTCCTTGGGCGCCAACTTGAGGATGAGGTGTTTCATCCAACCACCTTGTGCCACCTCCAACCTCCTTGGGCGCCAACTTGAGGATGAGGTGTTTCATCCAACCACCTTGTGCCACCTCCAACCTCCTTGGGCGCCAACTTGTTGGAGCCATTCAACTTGTGCCACATTATGGGAGCCAACCATCTTGTGCCAACTCACCTTATTTTGGGCGTCCACCACAAGGAAGCTTGGTGATGGTTTGGATGTCCACCTTGATGCCACATCACCCTTTGTACCAAAACACGAGTCAAGTCCAAATTCACCCCCTTGAAATTCGAGCTCGTCTCGAGGCTGGAACTTGACTAGCAGTTGACTGTAGTCAAAGGGTTTTGGACTGCAGTACAAGTTAGCTTAAAATATAAAGTACGATGGTTCTAACCATCTGATCTCGACCTAGACCTTCCATTGGAGGTATTGGGTCGGATCTACGCTTAACGACCTTGCTTCGCTTTCACACGAGCTTACCTTGTAGCCTCGCTTCCGGTCTTCACCCGAGTACCTCGGCTTCCTCCGAAGTCCCTCTGGCGTTGCCCGACCACCTCGGTTCCCACCGGGTGTCGCAGACCTTCCGCTCAACTTTAGCATTTCTGCACACTTAATTGAGCTCGTAAGATAACAAATATACCCTTAACTATTGAGCCTTTTGCCATAATCAAAATACCGGTTCGACTTTGGTGCCCACTGCACCAACAAACCCTAGTTTGTAAAGTGTTCTTTACATTTCCTTTGTATTTGCTTGTATTTCTTTAGATTATTGTTGTAATCTTGTGTACGAGGTTTCTCCACCTCCGACTTGTTGTCGAGAAGGAGTTTATTGATTAGTGATTGCATTGTCATCGCTAGAGCTCGTTAGAGCTCAATCCGTGGAGTAGGAACCGTGTGGTTCCGAACCACGTTATATCATCGTGTTCGTGTGTGATTGTATTTCGTGTATTGCTTTTATTATTATTCCGCTGCGCTAACACGAATTGTAGACAAGCACGTGAACGATTTCCATCTACGTACGGTCATCTACGCTACCCCCCCCTTCTAGCGGGCATTCAATTCCAACAAGTGGTATCAGAGCCTGGTGGCTCTTCAACGGATTAACAACCGGGAGCAAGACGCTAGAGGGTAAAGATGGAATTCCAAGACAAGCTTGGATGGGACATCAACACACCGGTCCCGTACTCATTATATGGACAAGAAGGCTTCGATTCTTGGAAGAGAAGAATTGAAGATTTTTTGATGATGAAGGACTTCGAGGAATGGTCTCTATTAATGGAATGATTTGAGTATCCTAGAGGACCAAAAGGTGGCTTCCTCAAGAAGAAAAGATGGAGTGAAGATCAACTCCAAAGATTCGAGAAAAACAAGAAGGTAATCAAATTCATTTTTGATTTAATTCCAAATGAATTCTTGTGTAGCCTAGGTGAATGCATGGATGCTAAGGAGCTATGGAGCGATTTGGCAAAGCTCCATGAAAGCCCATCAATGGTCCAAGAAGAAGAAGAAGAAGAGGAGTTCTCACCCTCTCAAGCTCAAGAAAGTTCACCATCAATTCAAGAAGATAAGGAGGGTGAAGAAGAGAGATCATCCTCACAAGGAAGTGAGGATTCGGAGGTTGATAGGGAATCAACATCCGGATCGGAAGATGTGAAGGAAGTGGAAGAAGCATCCACTTCAAGGATTGAGGGGGAGGAGAGAACTTCCATACCAGAACATCAAGAAGAAGCTTCGATATCCGGTCAAGATGAAGAAGCCCAAAGTCCAATTCCGGTCTCCATTAACCTAGGTAACTCAAACATATGTGTTAATAATAAATTGCATATAATATGTTTTGAGTGTAGGGAAACCTGGCACTATAAGAGCAAGTGCCCAAAGAAGATTAGGAAAGCTCCACCGGTTCCAAAAGTTAAGGATGCCGGTTCCCCGAATATCAAGAGCAAGGAGCATATCATATGCTTCAAGTGCCGACAACCGGGACACTACCGGAGTCAATGCAAGAAAGGGGACAAGAAGACTCAAAATGGAGCATCATATGTAGGGGGAGCTAAGGCAAACCCTAGGGTAACTTCTAATTTTGCTCCCTCTTCAATTTACAAGCAAAAGCATGCTAAGGATTTCAATTCACTTGCAATTTATAAAAAGCATGCTAATAGGAATAAGTATTTTTGCTTAGGAGCTAAGAATGTTTACTTAGATAATAGGAAGAAATTTGGGACTAATGTCCCTAAAAATAACTTATCTAAGGACAAACCTAGGTCAAATAACTCTAGAAAAACTTTACCTAGGGAGACCATTAGAAAGGTGCAAGAGCACCTAGGTCTTAATCCCAAATGGACTAGGCATATGCCTAAAAAGTCCCATGCCCAAGAACTCAATCAAAAATCAATTGGGCAATTGGAATTAGAAAACCAAGCCTTGAGGTCAAGGCTTGAGAAATTAGAAAAGACCCTTAGAAATATACAAAATCAAGTTCAAGGGTCTAATGGTCAAACTCCTAGGTCAAAAAGTCAAAGTCAATACTTAAGACCTAAGAGTCAAAAGTCAACCAAGGGCGAGCAAGGTTTGGGTCACAAACCTAAGCCTAAGGTAGCTTATCATAGTATTTCATTTGACTATGGAACACAAACTAGGTCTAGGAAGACCAAGGTCAATAGGGAAGTCATCCCTAGAGTTGACCAAAGGGTGTGCCTAGTGGCTAGGGTTTCTAGGAAACCTAGGGTGACCACTAAGAAGGTTGCAAGGGGAGTCACCCCTAGAGTCAACCTAGGTAAGACCCAAATGACCAAGGCTAACAAGCCTAGGAGGGTCATTAGGAAGGTATCTAGGGAGGTTATCCCTAAGGAATACCTAGTTAACCCTAGGAGCTCAAATCGGTTTTGGGTTCCTAAGAGCGTGTTTGATTCACGCTAAATGGGTTAGGGTGTGCCAACTTTAAATAGAAGGGTAGTTAACCTAACCATGGTAAAGGTGGCATTTTAGGTCATTTTCAAGGTTATGGTTATCTTGGAAATAGATTTGAATTAATATCCTAAAAGATCTTAGGATGTGCCAATGCATTTTTTTAAAAAAAAATTAAGAAAAATCATCAAATTGGCACAATTTAGGTTTAGAGGTTAGTGTGCCATTTTGGGTTTTTGGCACACTAGGGAGATTAGGTTAATATGACAAAATATGTTTAGCCCAACAAATGGCAATTAATATTAAAATTTAGGTGTTATTATACCTATATATTTTATATGCCATGATTTGTTTGCCATATGCCATGACATGACATCATGTTTACTTTTATCATCTAAATGTCATGATCATGCTTAGGATTAAGGTATTAAATGTCATGTGTTTTTAGATTTCATCATATGCCATGACATCATGATCATTGGCCATGATGTGTTTTTCTATCATTATGCCATGATCATTTTCATGCATCTAAATTGATTAAAATTGATTTAAGGACTATGGCATGACTTGGAGTCCCATTTATAAGGGAATCAAGTAGAGTTGCCTTAGAAAAATGCATGAAACCCTAGTTTAGGGAGAACAAAACCCACATCTCACATCTAATTGACATGTATGTGTATTTATACACCCTAGATACATGTGAGATGCTAGGATATGAGTTGAGTTCAAGGTGCATAGTTTTTGCATCTAGATGAACTAAAACTCATCTAATTTTATTGGTGGATCATTGGGAAAGCTTGTGTACAAGTCATGTACATAGAGCCCAAGGAATATGATCCAAAATAAGGTTTTGAAAATATTTTGAAATCATTTTGAAAAACCTTGGTGAAGTCTATCTTTTGATAGCAATCACCATTGATGAGATTGATACAAAGTGAGCCAAAAACTTAGAAGTTTTCTTCACTTTTGAATTTTGTATCAATTTCGATATTTTATGGGTAAAATAGTTTTAAAACATTTTTTCACCCATTGTATTGGTCATAAGTATTATACGTATCAAATTTCGTGATTTTTAGATATACGTATAATTATTTATGAATTTCTGAAATTGACCGATAATGAAATTAATTTACTACGATCGTACCACTTAGTGTCGATCGGTGATGAAAGTGATCGTGATTCTGTTAGGAGTCATTTGCCAGGTCTGATTTCGGGTTAACAAGGTTTGTTTAGCCCGTGTTTAGCCATGGTAAAGGTCCCTAACCACTCCTAACCCTAGGATATGCTTTGGGAAGCATTATGAAGGGTGAAAATCCATTGGATATGGATTAGGAGTTATGTTAGGTCAAAGTATCAAATTTAGGGTGAGTAAAAGTTCTATGTTGAACTTAGAACCTTAATTTTGATGGTTTAGAGTTCCTATTGGCTTAGGGACTTCCCAAGGACATTGTTGGTGCAATGGTCAAGGGGGAGCAAGCCTTTAGGGGGAGGTATCCATCTTGGGATGATGGATGTTTTTTATATGGGGAGAATGTTATCAATTGAAAATTGATGGGTGTTTGATACCCAATTTGGAAATTGGGAGAGTGAGATAGGATTGCCTCTCTTGAGTGATATGGGACTTATCACTAGGAAGATGGTAGGCATCCTAGGTATTTTTGATCAAGGGGGAGATTGTAAGATCTCATTGGGATATGAGACATTGACCTCCTTGGAGAGATAATCTTTTTGATGTTAGTCAAAAAGGGGGAGAATGTTTGGGGGAGAACATTTGATTTACATTTTCACTTGAATGTTTGGGGGAGAACATTTAGTGAGTGTCTACCAATTTGGGATAATTGGTAAGGGATTTGAGTTAGTGTTCTAACTCATGATTTGATTGGTTTTTGTCAAACATCAAAAAGGGGGAGATTGTTGGTGCAATCGGCCCAGGTCACGATTGACCAGGACTCGAGTTTGACTCGAGTGATGTTTTGATGTTTGACAAAGGGATTTGAACAAAGTGTTTTGGCATTGATGTTTGACATTAATGTCGGTTAATATGTTGGGAGATTGTTTATACAATCGATTTATAATTGACTTGATGGTTGACCAGGGTTGACCATGTGAGTATGGGAAAGTCCAAGCATGGGTCTTGGCAAGGTAAAGTCCAAGTCATGGGTACTTGGCAATGGAAAGTCCAAGTGGGACACTTGGCAAATTGGAAAGTCCAAGTCTTGAGCACTTGGCATGAGAAGTCCAAGCATGGGTCTTGGCAAATGGAAAGTCCAACATGGGTTGGCAAGGGAAAGTCCAAGCTTGAGTCTTGGCATTTGGGAAGTCCAAGGGGATTGATATTGGCGGCGTAAAGTCCAAGCGGAGTCTTGGCAGCGTAAGTCCAATGTGCCTTGGCGGTGTAGACACCGTTAGCATGACACAGCCGATGGAAGCACCTGGAAGCTAGCGCGATGGATGAACAAGTCATGGATGACTTGGAGGGATCCGAGAGGCGTGAGGCTGATGGAGGTGGTTAGAAGGCTTAGGTCTAGGCTAAGGGTGGTCTAGCAAGTATGGGGGCACCATACTTGGGTTAAAACCTCATTCTTGAGGTTGGCAGTCGACTGGCATTATGGCCGATTCGACTAACGGGAGTCGACTCGAGTTTGACTGCCGTTTGAGAGCTTTAAGGGCTCAAGTCATTGCTCATGGGAAGCGATCAGTCGCAACGATCGCCCAAGGGATGGCGATGATGCCGGCCGAGAAATGAAGAACGCTCGTGAGCCAGTGACGGGTCGACTACGGCGTTAGCGATCGCCAATGTTGGCGATCGTGGTGAGAGTCCCGTTGGAACTTGTCGCGTGGATTGAGCCGTTGTCTCACATCTGATGTTGCGATCGTTGGTGATTTATGGCGATCGGCGCGAAAATCGGCCCCGACGCGAGATAAAAGGAATTCGTTCGGTTACGTATTGCTGAAGGGGTTTTGGATTAGGGCTTAACAATCCATAAGCCCTCTTTTATAGAGAACTAATTCTCTTAATGGTTAATGGATCATAACCATGAGGCCGTTAACCCTAGTTTGTAAAGTGTTCTTTACATTTCCTTTGTATTTGCTTGTATTTCTTTAGATTATTGTTGTAATCTTGTGTACGAGGTTTCTCCACCTCCGACTTGTTGTCGAGAAGGAGTTTATTGATTAGTGATTGCATTGGCATCGCTAGAGCTTGTTAGAGCTCAATCCGTGGAGTAGGAACCGTGTGGTTCCGAACCACGTTATATCATCGTGTTCGTGTGTGATTGTATTTCGTGTATTGCTTTTATTATTATTCCGCTGCACTAACACGAATTGTAGACAAGCACGTGAACGATTTCCATCTACGTACGGTCATCTACGCTACCCCCCCCCTTCTAGCGGGCATTCAATTCCAACAGGCCGTCTATAATTAACCATTAATTATAGAACGATCATGAGTGGCACCTAGTAGTACATCATGATCCCCAATTAACCGAAAAGATCAACGGTTAATCCAGAACTATTTTGAAACCTTTCAGCAGCTCGAATGATTCGTGCTCCATTCCCTTCACTCATCTTATACCCACTTGGTTCAGGACATGGTCTATTGTGTCAGTCCCCACTAGGCTGACTACGTCACACCTAGCCCAAGTATCATTTCCTCGTCCTACGGATTCTAGTTACTCCACATGTATCGAAGAGTTCCTTACTCTAAACATGTAATGCTTTGGCCAAAGACTTTAGTAACAATCCGACGAGAGGCCATGGGTATACATCTCCTCGCAAGGAGTGGTGAATCCTTTATAGGCTATTCAAACACCTTCGATCACTTCGACTTATACCCAATCATCCCGGGTCCACATCTCCTTAGAGATGTTTGCTTAAGATGTCAAAGCATAAGTCTCTATGATCAAGATGACTTGAATACCGCAAGTCAAAGGAACATCGCACTTAAGCCACAGTAAGAACTTCATTGACATATCTATATATGCAGAGAACCATATGAAGTCTTACGGCTGGTCACTCCAATGAACTAGTTACCCTAACTAGCATCCACGATTAACTCCGAACATCACTATGTCTCCAGCCAGTGAGAATCAGCTGCTTGGATACACCAAGGTGTATACCTCGTGCTAGTCTCGACAGAATTGATGGTGTCCAAATCCATCAATTCATCGACTAGGGATAATTCCGATACATCACAATTAACCATGTAGAGATACCCACTAGTTGTGATCCAATCACAAATTCTCTCATGCTGTAAATCGTATCGTGGACATTCAGTAAATGAGTTTAAGATCCAATCAAATACATAAAACATGTATACTCAAATAGTGAATCTTCATTTATCATATAAATGGTTCATACATAAGGCGATTGCCTTAGGACATCTCTCATATATTATTAACAGACTCCCACTTGGCCTAATGCCAATCGCTACGGTATCCAATACCATAAGCTCTAACATGACCCTCAAACTTATTTTGAGGTAATGCCTTAGTCAAGGGATCCGCTAAGTTCCTTTCAGTGGGAATTTTCTCGATTTGTATTTCGTTCCTACTGATAATCTCTCTGATAAGATGATAGCGGAGAAGCACATGTTTGGATCATTGATGAGACCACATCAAGTTCAGAGATGAACTTCTTGATCCAAACCACTTTCTTTCTTTGCTTCAAGCTTTGCAATGTATTACTGCCTTAGTGGCGAGAATCCGTTATATGCTTGGAACCTTTCCAACTTATTGCGCCTCCATTCTAGGTGAATACATACCCAGACTGAGACATGGAATCATCCTTGTCTGTCTGGAGCTGGCATCCGTATACCCACGTATCACCATGTACCCTTCTCCATATATTAGAAACACATCCTTAGTTCTTCTCAAGTACTTAAGGATCGTCTTAACAGCCACCCAATAATCCATTCCTGGATCAGACTGGTATCTGCTCGTGACACTCAGAGCATACGATACATCGGGCCTCGTACATAACATAGCATACATGATAGATCCTATTGCGGATGCATAGGGAATCTTACTCATGCAAATCCTCTCGTCTTCTGTGCGCGGACACATAGACTTCGAAAGGTGTATCCCATGCCTGATGGGTAGGAAACCTTTCTTGGATTCCGACATGCTAAGCCTCTTTAGCACTCGGTCTATATATGTAGACTGCGAAAGACCAAGCAACCGTTTCGATCTATCTCTATAGATCTTAATCCCGAGGATGTAGGTTGCTTCTCCCAGGTCTTTCATGGAGAATGTCTTGGATAACCAAACCTTCACTGACTGTAAGATTGAAACATCGTTTCCTATAAGTAATATGTCATCAACATACAATACTAGGAACACGACTGCACTCCCACTAACCTTCTTGTACACACAAGGTTCGTCTGGATTTTGTGAGAAATCAAACCTTTTGATTGTCTTATCAAAAC
Organism: Wurfbainia villosa; assembly: GCA_025175895.1. Taxonomy (NCBI): domain Eukaryota; kingdom Viridiplantae; phylum Streptophyta; class Magnoliopsida; order Zingiberales; family Zingiberaceae; genus Wurfbainia; species Wurfbainia villosa. The sequence continues at coordinate 43,850,727 of CM045988.1, read as the reverse complement.
GGATATTCCAGCTCCTGGATGCTTGCTTCAATCCATAAATGGACCGTCGCAATTTGAATACTTTGGTTTTATCAACCGATGTAAAACCCTCAGGCTGTATCATATACACGTCCTCGAGCAGGTTTCCATTAAGGAAAGCTGTTTTCACATCCATCTACCATATCTCATAATCATAATGAGCCGTTATGGCCAGGAGCATCCGAATGGATTTAAGCATAGCTACAGGCGAATAGGTTTCGTCATAATCAACACCTTGTTTTTGACGATATCCTTTCGCCACCAATCTAGCCTTATAGGTCATCACATTACCATCCATGTCGGTTTTCTTCTTGAAAACCCACTTGCACCCTATAGGCTTTATCCCTTCAGGTGGGTCAACCAAGTTCCAAACTTGGTTTTCATACATGGAATCCATTTCCGACTTCATGGCACCAAGCCACTTATCCCTTTCTGAACTTGTCAGCACTTCTTCATAACTGGTAGGCTCCTCATCATCAATGAGTAACACGTTGTTCGATTCACTTACGAGAAATCCATATCTCTCAGGAATATTGCGTGTTCTACCAGATCTACGAAGATGTGGTGTTACAATTGGTCTAGCCGATTGCTCATCACTATGAGTTGTCGGCTGTTGTGCTTCACCAGGTATCTCATCAATGTCTATTTGAGTCTCTCGAGCCTCCTCAAGCTCGACGACACTCCCACGGTTTTCTTGCAAGAGAAACTCTTTCTCTAGAAACACAGCATGCCTTGAAACAAACACCTTTTGTTCCACAGGATGATAGAATTGGTAACCCCTTGTTTCCTTAGGGTATCCAATAAATAGACATTTATCAGACTTAGCATCCAATTTATACGTCTGATCCGCTTCACATAAGCGAGACAACCCCATATCTTCAAGTAAGATACATGAGGTTTCTTACCATTCCATATCTCATATGGAGTAGTTGAGACTACCTTGGTAGGCATTACATTTAACAAGTAAATAGCGTCTCAAGTGCATAGCCCCAAAGGACTTGGGAAGAGTCGCATGATTCATCATTGACGACCATGTCCAACAAGGTCGATTCGCCTCTCGGATACACCATTATCTTTGTGGTGTATATGGCGGAGTCCATTGAGACAATATGCCATTGTCTCTTAGATAATCAAGAAACTCTTGACTTAAGTATTCACCACCTCGATCCGATCAGTATTTTAATACTCTTGTCATGTTGTTTCTCTACTTCATTTCTGAATTCTTTGAACCTTTCAAAGGCTTCAGACTTGTGTTTCATCAAGAACACATACCCAAACCGTGAGTGATCATCGGTGAAGGTAATGAAGTAGCTATAGCCTCCTAAAGCTTGAGTTGACATAGGTTCACATACATCAGTATGTATTAGACTTAATAACTCTCCCACTCGTTCACCTTTTCCAGTAAAAGGTAACTTAGTCATCTTGCCTTTTAAGCATGATTCACATGTATCGTATGAATCCAATTCAAACGATTCCAGAATTCAACATCGGTGTAATTCGGACATGCGTTTCTTGCTTACATGGCCAAGACGACAATGCCACATATAGGAGTCTATTTGATTATCCTTTCGAGCACACATGTTGCTCCCTTCGATATTGCAAATGTCACTGGATATGTCTAACGTATAAACACCATTGCTTAAAGTTCCAGTCCCATAAAGAACTCCATTTAAAGTTATGTAACAACAATTGTTACTAAAAGTCAAATGGTACCCATTTCTATTTAAACAAGAAATAGAAATGATGTTCTTTATCAACGAAGGAATATAAAAGCAATTGTCCAGTTCTAAGATAAGTCCTGTAGGGAGTTTCAACAAATGCGTTCCAATGGCGACTGCAGCAACCTTTGCTCCATTCCCAACATGCAAATTTGACTCTCCCTTGACGAGTCTTCTTCTATTCCTTAGCCCATGTATGCCATTACATATATGTGAGCCACACCCAGTATCCAATACCCAAGTGTTTGAGGAAATAGAATGACAATCAATAATGAAGATATCTGAAGAAGATGTGGCATCCGATGCCTTATTCTTCTTCATGGACTCAAGATAAATCTTGCACTTTCTTCGCAAATGGCTCTCCTTGCCATAATGATGGCAAGTTTCCTTTTGTGCTAGTTCTACCTTCTTAGCCCTTCTCTTCTTTCCCTTCTGCTGTTCCTTTGACTTCCTCTTAGAACCTTTCTTCGAGGAATCAACTAATAGCACCGTCCCCTGCTCATGCTTCTCAGAAGACTCCACAGTCTTCAGCATATTAAGTCGTACCACAGATGAACCTTCTAGCATCTCAGAGGTGAAGAGGAGCTTTGAGACTTCGAACCTTTCGAATCTCATTTGCTCATCAACCAACTCACAAAGATGAAAAACTATGATATGAGCATCCATATGCTCTTGCTGCTTTCGTAGCTTGGTTTCCATCGCGACTAGCATGATGCAACTCATTTGTTCAGAATCACTCACATGTTTCTGATAGGCCAACAATTGGTCCAGAGTTGCATCGTCACTAGGACGGGCGGGAAGAGGCGCTTCGAGGACATTTGCAAGCTTTTCAACCTTGAGAACAATTCACAAGCTTCTAAGCCAGTCCAAGAAGCTCGGCCCAGTCAATTTATTCGAATCCAAAATGGAATGCAAATTCAAAGACATCATGATCAATCTTAGAAATACAAAACGAGCATATATGAGAAAATGATTTTTAAAATGCATCAATATACATTTATAAATCCCATTCATTTTTCGAATTTCAAAAACCCCAAAATCACTTCGGGAGATCGTAGGTCCATCTCCGAATGGGATGATATCCATCATAGTTATGAATAACCTTGGAGAGAGTCCAACAAGTCATTCATAACTATGATGGTAGGTATCATCTATACCGATTGCATATCACGTATATGCAACTATCACAATGTGCTATCAACTAATTGAATGTTCACACATACGTTGGGTTGTTAACACATTAACAAGTATGCATCATATGCATAGCACCCAACTTCACCTCCCTTTACATCGATCTTGGAGAGAGTCCAAAAAGCCGATGCTCCAGGTTAAAGCCAACCCATTAATCGGGACATAGTTTTAATATGGTTAGAGCGCATTCAACCAATTAGCCCAGCTTGGAGAGAGTCCAACAACCAAAGCTAACGATTGACCTCTGACTCTTACCATATTAGTATTAAACTATTCCATGGTTTGAACATGTTCGGGTTTGAGCCGGGCTTGGAGAGAGTCCAACAACCCAAACAAGAAACAGAACTCTGGTTCTAACCATATTAATGGAAGGTGTAGGCTTTAATATTGTTTAAGGGTTTTTATGTCTCATCCTCTTTGCATGCAAATAAATATTATCTACATGGCATGGCATACATGGCATACATCTACATGTCACGACACGCATGGCATAATGTTATGCATCTAATGCAATTACATGGCATACAATTATGTCATGTATATAATTTCCTTATATGTCATAACTATTTATGGAAATAAAATATGTTTAAGATTTGATTCTCCAAATCAAATCATAATTAAATTAAGAAACAAATTTCCAAATCTAATCACATATTTTATTCATGGAATTATTTGATTAAGGAAAATCTATTTAGGAAACCAATTTCCTAAATCATTAAAACTACTTATGGAAATAAAATATTTTGAGATTTGATTTCCCAAATCAAATCATGATTAAATTAGGAAACAAATTTCCAGAATCTAATCAAATATTTTATTTATGGAAAATATCAATTTCCATAAATACTTCCAACTTTCCAAAAGTGGAAGATTTCCATAAATACTTCTAGACTTTCCAAAATTGAAAAATTTCCATAAATACTTCTAAATTTCCAAAATTAGAAAATTTCCAGAAATACATTATGACTATCGCAAAACATTTTTACGATTATGTCGAAACACAACCTGGGCTCTGATACCACTGTTGGGTTTCCGGCACCGCGGCGTGTGTGTGTTCGATCATGTTTCGTAAACATGAGCACAGCGGAAGCAATAAAAATAATAAATCTACATTTATTACAACACACACAACACACGCATGCATATTACAACAAGTGTAGACATAACCGTAAATTTAAATTTGCAATAAAAGGAAATTTATCTACGTTATACCTTTCGTATGACGTGTAGCGGGAACGGCATCAACCGGAACGATCCTCGCTAGAATCGTCTCTATCCGTATCCACGCCGAGTTCCTCGGGATGACTTCAGTAAGCCACGAGCTTCGTCTTCGTATGGGTTACTAGCCTCGTGTTGAAGAAGACGTGATCGAGAGATGATCACGATCCGAATCCAAACTCGGATCCTAATACGAGTTCTCAAAACTTGCTTCTCCGGAGAGGTATTCGTCAACCAATTGATGAATCCTTCATCCTCCACCTCAGAGGATTACCGGAGATCGAATCCCCGGTAAGTTAGCTGCTGTCGGAGCTCTAACCGTCGTCCAAACGACGCTCCGACGAGAGGAGAAGAAGCTGTCCAGAAAACTGGACAGCTTGGTGGAGGAGTAGGCGCCGGCCAAAACAAGGAAGCCAAGTGCTCACCTTTTCACCGAGGCCTAGTAAGATCACCGGAGGGTCGCCGGAGGATCACCGACAGAAGCTTGGACGCCGGCAAGGACATGGACGGCGGCACAAGAAGCTGGGCGGCAATGGAGTTGGGCGGCATGAGGGTTGGGCGGCAACTCCTTGCTAGGGCTTGGATTAGGGCTTAATTATCCATTAAGCCCTCTTTTATAGAGAACTAATTCTCTTAATGGTTATTGGATCATAACCATTAGGCCCGTTAACCCGCTCCATTAAGATAAGTTAAAATAAACCAAACCATGATGGTTTATTTTAAGTTAAAACGAACCGAACCAACTTTTGGTTCATTCGTTTAAAATAAACCAAACCCTTTGGTTTATTCTCCTCCATTGGATTAGAACCAAACCATTTTGGTTCATCCATTATGTCTTCATAAGACACGGCCCATCCACGCTTCCATTGCGACTGAAACGATTTCATGCTCGCTTCATGTTTGGTCCAACCAAACCTTGTTTCTCTCGGTCTGAGAATCCCATTCTCAAGCTCGTTTTAAATCCTTTGGATTACGCTCGTTGTGCGTGTGACCAAATAGGTTCTCGGTTTATGTTGGCCATCTATAATTAACCATTAATTATAGAACGATCATGAGTGGCACCTAGTAGTACATCATGATCCCCAATTAACCGAAAAGATCAACATTGATCGAACTATTTACGAAACCTTTCAGCAACTCGAATGATTCGTGCCCCATTCCCTTCACTCATCTTATACCCACTTGGTTCAGGACATGGTCTATAGTGTCAGTCCCCACTAGGCTGACTACGTCACACCTAGCCCAAGTATCATTTTCTCGTCCTACGGATTCTAGTTACTCCACATGTATCGAAGAGTACCTTACTCTAAACATGTAATGCTTTGGCCAAAGACTTTAGTAACAATCCGACGAGAGGCCATGGGTATACATCTCCTCGCAAGGAGTGGTGAATCCTTTATAGGCTATTCAAACACCTTCGATCACTTCGACTTATACCCAATCATCCCGGGTCCACATCTCCTTAGAGATGTTTGCTTAAGATGTCAAAGCATAAGTCTCTATGATCAAGATGACTTGAATACCGCAAGTCAAAGGAACATCGCACTTAAGCCACAGTAAGAACTTCATTGACATATCTATATATGCAGAGAACCATATGAAGTCTTACGGCTGGTCACTCCAATGAACTAGTTACCATAACTAGCATCCACGATTAACTCCGGACATCACTATGTCTCCAGCCAGTGAGAATCAGCTGCTTGGATACACCAAGGAGTATACCTCGTGCTAGTCTCGACAGAATTGATGGTGTCCAAATCCATCAATTCATCGACTAGGGATAATTCCGATACATCACAATTACACATGTAGAGATACTCACTAGTTGTGATCCAATCACAAATTCTCTCATCTTTGTGAATCGTATCGTGGACATTCAGTAAATGAGTTTAAGATCCAATCAAATACATAAAACATGTATACTCAAATAGTGAATCTTCATTTATCATATAAATGGTTCATACATAAGGCGATTGCCTTAGGACATCTCTCATATATTACTAACAATTAAGCCCTTATCCAAAACCCTAGCAATGGTTGCCGCCCACCTCTCCATGGAGACTCTCGGCGCCAACCCTAGCTTGCCGCCCAGCCCTTGTGCCGCCGTCCAACTCCTTGCCGGCGTCCAAGCTTTAGCCGGTGATCCTCCGACGACCCTCCGGTGATCTTCCTAGGCTTCGGTGAAAAGGTGAGCACTTGGCTTCCTTTGTTGGCCGGCGCCCATCTCCTCCACCAAAGCTGTCCAGTTTTCTGGACAGCTTGTTCTCCTCTCGTCGGAGCATCGTTTGGACGACGGTTAGAGCTCCAACAGCGGCTAACTTACCGGGGATTCGATCTTCGGTAATCCTCTGAGGTGGAGGATGAAGGATTCGTCAATCGGTTGACGAATACCTCTCCGGAGAAGCGAGTTTTGAGGACTCATCTTAGGATCCGAATTTGGATTCGGATCGTGATCATCTCTCGATCACGTCGTCTTCAACACGAGGCTAGTAACTCATACGAAGATGAAGCTCATGGCTTAGCGAAGTCATCCCGAGGATACTCGGCGTGGATACGGATAGAGACGATTCTAGCGAGGATCGTTCCGGTTGATGCCGTTCCCGCTACACGTGATACGAAAGGTATAACGTAGTTAAATTTCCTTTTATTGCAAATTTAAATTTATGGTTATGTCTACACTTGTTGTACTATGCATGCGTGTGTTGTGTGTGTTGTAATAAATGTAGATATATTATTTTTTATTGCTTCCGCTGTGCTCATGTTTACGAAACGTGATCGAACACACACACGCTGCGGTGCCGGAAACCCAACAGGTGTGGGATTGTATTGTTGTTGAGTTGTTTCCGCTGTGTTGTGTTATGTTGTTATTTTTCTTTAGTTGTATATGTTATTGTTTATTGTGGGCCCAAGAGCCTTGTATTCACACGATATATTGCCACGTACAGGGGAGATGTCATCCGTTTGATTTTCGGCACGACACACTCTCGGGGTGTGACAACTTTAATGGTATCAGAGCCCTAGGTTCTGCGATGCCATACAATGTTATTTTTGTGTCGAGTCTTAGATTCTCGAGAGTCGATTTGTTCAGTTTTGATTTTCTGAGATGAGATTGATAGCGGCCTTTGCTCCAAGCAGTACGAGGTAAGAATTCCTGATAACTTATAGTTTAGTAGATATTTATCTAAACTTGATCAATAGGTGTATACAGTCAGAGTTATGACATATGTGCAGACTCGTAGTAGGGGTCGTCCATCTAGGCGACCAATCGGAGTTACCTTTAGCATTTATACTCCCGATTTTGGTTGGCTATGCATTTTAGTGTATTAAAGAGGGAATAAGCTGTAGTGTGTTGGGTATTATTCGTAACCATGGTATTAGTTGACCACGGGAACGACCTGTTGAGTCTGTGAGTCTTGAACATATATCGAAAAGGTGATTTACCTTTGAGAACCGACTGATACCGAGTCGGAAAATAGGGGTCAAGTCATCTCATTTCTTGTGGAAATCAAAGACTACAGTCTTAGAGATTTTCACTAATTATGCTAGTCAGATCATTATCTATTGGGTAATGGACAAGACAAGTAGGCTATTGTTGATGCAAATAGCGGAAGGCTAATTTATGGTGTTTCATAGGGTTTTTTATCCCTAAGTTATTCGTACTGCATTGTATAACTTTGAAGGTACTTTTGAGTACTTAACTTGTGTTATACAGAGAAGGTAGAGTTATTTGCATACCATTATCGGGATCAAGTCAGTATTTGGTGGTAATGTAGAAAATAATCTTCGGGGAATAATATATCACTTAATTATGGTTTAGTGATGTTGAAAGAGAGTAATTCCCCGCGTCACTTTCTGTGACACATTGTAAGAAATTCTTGAGCTTCAAGTAGGGTGATCATCGGTAACGAGAATATCATGCAGAGTCGTTAGACTTGCAGAGTTTATGCTCACCTAATAGCTCAAGAAGATGAATGGATGTTTTAAGCCACCCACGGTTATTGGCTTACTTTTTGGATTAAGATGACTGGATTTTTTATCAGATCCTACCGGAAGATGTTGGATTGAGTCAGTAGTTTAGAAATGACTCCGTACAAGTGTTTAGGAGATGAAGATCGATAAGCAGACATTGCAAGTCAGATGTTGGATTAAGAAGCCTCTGAATGTTGGACAAAAGGAGCAAGATCGGAGTCATAGACCACGAGCTACTAGTGGAGAGTTTTTTCGATCATAGAATGAAGGGTTTTGCTTATCGAGTCTGTGAGGGGAAACTTCACTTCCCACTTCACCTCGGTAGCTTTTCCATGGCGATCCCTTCGATGTCCCCGGATTAAAAAAAATTTAATCCTAGACAAAAGGGATTGCCCAAACCACCATGCCATCGTCGTGCTATTCGTTTAGAGAGGTCACTTGAACAAACTAGTTGTTCAAGCGACCATCCTCTATTCTACGAGTAGCCACCGAATAGACGATGACCGGATCGTCGATTTTTGTGTTTATGCTCGGGATCCAAGTATTATTTAGTCATTTACAAATTTATATCATGCTCATAGTTGAAAAACAAATACAAGCAAGTAACCATCCACGCAAAACATGCATATAATTGAAAAACAATTATAAACATAATACAAAAGAACACTAATCAAAATAAACAAGATTATACCTCTTGTTATACCTCTTGATCTTCTATTGTATATCCTTCCTCCTTTCGGACGTCGTGTGGGCGACGATCTACCAAAAGTTAAAGCCTCCTAGATCACCAATCTTCCTTTCCTTGTTCACTCCGAACAAAGGAAGATCCTAAAACAAAACTCATCTTCCTATCTAGAACCAGCCACCAAGTCAATAAACTCGATGTTGCCGCCGGCCAAGGAAGAGAACATAGAGTATGGAAACCAACCAAAGGAGAAACAACAAGGGCATGGACGCTGGCCAACACTTGGAGAAGAGAAAAGAAAACACTCCTTCTCCTTGTTGCCACCCAAACCCTAAACTAAGCTCTCCTAATTTTGGGCCAAGGATGAAGGGGAGAAGAATATATTGAGCTTTGGTCAAGGTATAGTGAAGAAGGAAGAGGGGCCGGCCAACCTTAGGAAGAAGAAGAAAGGATCTCTCCTCCCCTTGTTGCCGCCCAACACCAACACCCAAACCCTAACCCTAGCCCCACTCCTATTCCTATCCCAACTAGGATTGGTTGCCCCCCATGGGAAGCAACCCTAAACTCATCCTCCATAAGCCATAGAGCAAGGGGAGAAGCTTGGGCACCGGCCAAACCAAGGAGAGAAGGAGGAGCAAGGGTTTCGGCCACCAAAGGAAGAAGAAAGAAACTTTCCTTAATTGTGGCCACCCAAAACCCTAACCTCCTTTGCTCTTGCCGCCCAAACCCTATACCCCTTTTCTCTCCATCATCTTGCCGCCCACCCTAGTCCACCCTTTTATAGAGTTAGGGATAAGCCTTGGTTTAATCTCCACCATTGGTTCTAGGGATTTAATCTCAACCGTCGTATCTAGAGATTTAATCTCAACCGTCGGATCTTAGAGATTTAATCTCTACCTTTGGATCTAGAGTTTTGTTTCTATCCATTGGATCTAAGCTTCATGAGGTGTTAATAGGCTACAATAGGGACCATGAGGAGGAGTTGGGTCTTGGCCACCCATGGATTAAGCCCACATAAAGTCCGATCCACTAATGATGATCCAATCCACTAAAGGTTCATCATTGATCTACCTCACCAACCCCCATATTTAATATGGGATCCATATATTATTTGTACATTTTCTCCCCGTGTTTAAGATCTCGAATGTTCGTCGATTAATTAATTTACTGACCATTAATTAATCAACATCTAACTCCTTGAGTAGTACCACTCAACCTTTTCATGCCGGACCAAGTCCACCTGCAGGGTTTACACGATGAACCTTATGAGCTCCTCAAGGGGACATCATCATCCTAATATATAGGACACGGTTTCCTCCTATAATCAACGACACACAATATAAATAATATCATCTCCCAACTTACCGAGCCTATTGATTTAATCTATAAATCTCGCCCATTGGTAAATCAAAGAGATGAGTACTAAGTATATGTGCCCGTTATTATATCGGGATTAAGAGCATGTACTAAATAATATCTAAGGTCCGATTCGATTATGTAGTCAGCAATAAATCGAATCACCTCTAAGTCGGTCCTGCTCAATACACACAAAGTGCACTAGTGTGATTCTATGGTCAAGACAAACCAATACCAAATCACACTACAACCATTCCGATGGTTTGTCCAAAGCCATCTCGGTTGTGAGACTTTACTTATACTTTTCAAGGGGACGATAACATGATCTCCTCTGTGACACAACACACAATGTGTTAGTAATATTGGAACGGCTAGAGGGGGGGGGTGAATAGCGTTTTTCGGTCGTAGATGGAATTCAATCTCGTTCGTGTCTACAATTTCGTTAGCGCAGCGGAATATATATAATACTAAAAGCAATAACGAATTGGACACAACACAAATCACAACAAGAGCATATAACGTGGTTCGGAACCGAACCGGTTCCTACTCCACGGATTGGGTTCGTACGAACCCTAGCGATGCCACAAACACCACTAACCAATAAAACTCCTTCTTGATACAAGTCAAGGGTGGAGAAACCCCTTACAAGTAATCTTACAACAATAAGATACAAATACAAGCAATTACAATAATGAATACGAAATACAAGTAAAGAAAAGACTTTACAACACTTGTTTTGATTGCTTGAATGCTTGGTTGCTTGCTTGCACTTGGAGATCTGATTTGCACCAACAAATCGCCCCAATAGCCCTCAAGAACCGATTCCTTTTTTCTCCATCACAAGCTCCATATATAGCTTCAACCTGTGCTGGAAAAAGTCAATCAGTCGACTGATCGGGACCATCACGATCGATGCCATCGCTTGTCGCGGAGACAACGGCTAGATCCACGCCGATAAGTCCAACGGAATTTTCATCACCGATCGACAGACCATCACCGATCGATGGAGTCCTCACTGACCACGAGTCTCGACTCCATTCTCGCGGGTCGATTTCGAGCACCGACCGATCACACGATCAATCGCCGAGCCATCACCGACCGCCACCTATGGCAAATGATCGCTAGGCCATAACCCGCAGTCAAACCCTAGTTGACTCGGTCCAGTCGACTGCCACATGGCACCAGTCGACTGGCACACCTCAAACATGAGGTTTTAACCCAAGTATGGTTCCCCTATACTTGCTAGACCACCCTTAGCCTAGACCTAAGCCTTCTAGCCACCTCCATCAACCTCACGCCTCTCAGATCCCTCCAAGTCATCCATGACTTGTTCATCCATCGCGCTAGCCTTCAGGTGCTTCCGTCGGCTATGTCATGCTAATGGTGTCTACACCGCCAAGGCACATTGGACTTATGCCGCCAAGACTCCGCTTGGACTTTATGCCGCCAATATCAATCCCCTTGGATTTCAAATGCCAACCCATGTTGAACTTTCCATGCCAAGACCATGCTTGAACTTTCCTTGCCAACCCATGTTGGACTTTTACATTGCCAAGACCATGCTTGGACTTTTCCTTGCCAACCCATGTTGGACTTTTCATGCCAAGTACCCATGACTTGGACTTTACCTTGACAATTTCATTGTCATATGTTTTTGTCGAAACATCAAAACGCATCAAAACATTACTCGAGCCAAACTCGAGTCCTGGTCAATCGTGACCTGGGCCGATTGCACCAACAATCTCCCCCTTTTTGATGTTTGACGAAAACCAAACAAATTAAAACAAAATAAATTATTGAGTTAGAACACTAACTTAATTCCCTTACCAATTATCCCAAATTGGTAATCTTAAATGTTCTCACCCAAACATTCTCCCCCTTTTTTGACTAACATCAAAGAGGTTTTCTCTCCAAGGAGGTCAATGTCTCATGTCCCAATCTCCCCCTTGGTCTAAAAATACCTAGGATGCCTACCATCTTCCTAGTGATAAGACCCATATCACTCAAGAGAGACAATCCCATTTACTCTCCCAATTTCCAAATTGGGTCTCTCAAAAGTTCCATCAATTTCCCAATTGATGATATATTCTCCCATTAACTTCTCCTATTCAAGGAGAAAAACACATCCATCATCCCAAGATGGATACCTCCCCCTAAAGGCTTGCTCCCCCTTGACCATTGCACCAACAATGTCCTTGGGAAGTCCCTAAGCCAATAGGAACTTTAAACCATTAAAAGTAAGGTTGGAAATTCAACATTGAATTTTCCAACACCTTGAAATTGATACAAACCCTAAACACCTCTCCTAATCCATATCCAATGGATTTTCACCCATTATAATGCTTCCCAAAGCATATCCTAGGGTTAGGAGTGGTTAGGGACCTTAACCGCAGCTGAAATCGGGTTAAACAACTTTGGTTATCCCGAAATCATGTTATCACGACTGTTACTACTACGATCGACCGATTCCATCCATCACCGACCGGCACAACCAATGAGTGATGCAACACATGTAGGTCGAGTGCAAATGCCGCCATCACGATCAGATCAGTAGAAGCAATGATCGATAATCGAAAACCCGATTTTCAAATCGACTGACTTTTGGAAATGCATAAGTAATTCTATGTAAATTAAAAAATCACGAAACTTGATACGTATATTACTTAACACACATATAATCAGTGAAAAATATTGGAAAAATATTTTTACCATTGAATTAGGAGATTGATACAAAATCGAAAAGTGACTAAAAACTTTAAGGTTGAAGCTCACTTTGTATCAATCTTATCAATGGTGATTGCTATCAAAAGATAGACTTCACCAAGGTTTTTTAAAATGATTTTAAAGCCCTAATTTGGATCATTTTCCTTGGCCTCTATGCACATGGCTTGTACCCAAGCTTTCCTAATGATCCAAATGGGATTGGATGAGTTTTAGTTCATCTAGATGCAAAAACTATGCACCTTGAACTTAACTCATATCCTAGCATCTCACATGTATCTATGGTGTATAAATACACATACATTTCAATTAGATGTGAGATATGGGTTTTGTTCTCCCTAAACTAGGGTTTCATGCATTTTCTAAAGCAACTCTACTTGATTCCCTTATAATTGGGACTCCAAGTCATACCATAGTCCTTAAATCAATTTTAATCAAGTTAATGCATGAATGTATGATCATGGCATAAATAAATAGCATTATGAGAGCATGGCCAATGATCATGATGTCATGACATATGATGAATTTTAAGAACACATGACATGGTATATGATAGGATCCCAATATATCAACTTTCATAAACAATACAATTATACAAATATTCATTCATACACACAAGATTTTTAGAAACAAAGATATCATTTAACTTAAAACTTGTCTTTTACATTCAAAATGGAGATTGGCTATGTCCAATCTCACTACAAAAACTGACGACCACAGAACATCTAATATCCTCTAATCGTCCGCAGGAGGTGGCGGTGGAGGAGGCTGCTGACTCAGGGTCCAGGCCCGCATCATCTCTAGCATATCGAGCTGATGCTGCTCTATGCGGCCCTGGGACTCCTCCATCCTATCGAGACGTGCGCCGAAGGATGCCTGGGCTGCCAATATCTCTGACAGCCTAGAGTCCACCCGCCGATAGTCCCGAAATTTGACTCACGGCCACGACGATCTGATGGACCCGCCGCTGATGTGTCTGTCGGCATCTGATCATCCTCATCAGTGGCATCTGCATCCTCGTAGTCCTCTGTCACCTCCCTGGGTACCGGAGGAGGCTCTCTGCGTGCCCTGGGGGGTGGTCGAGGCGCCAACTCCATCTGTCCAGCGCCCATCCATAGCTTTGCTAACGAGAAGTTATGAACTGATATACAGTCGTACACCTCCGATAGCGCTCTCAGAGAACCCCTGTGGATGTTGACGCCTACGGAGTCTAGCCATGCTGTGATGATATGACCAAATGGCATATGCACTTTCCCTTGTACAGGGGAAGTGAAATGCACAATGCAATGAAACATGTTTAGTGCAAAGTTAATGTCTAACCTATGACGCATGGCGTATAAAAGAAAGAGATGGGGAGGCCGAATCTTGGCCAGACCCCGAGTGACAATAGGAAGAAAACACCCAACAATGACCTTGTAAAGGACATTGTCAGGTGTTGACAACTCAGTGATAGGAAATAAGTTTTGGGCCGGTGGACGTGGATAACCAAAGATATGCTCATGCATGGACTCCATAGAGATATGGTCAAAAGGCTCAGGTAAAGGAAAGTCCATGGTAGGGTAACAGATAAAGGTGTCATCTGAGGGCCTACACTCGAGAAACTCTTGCAGTATCGCAAGAGTGAACTCTAACTCGCATTTTGCAATGCGAGTAGTGTAAGTAGGGTCGTCATCCACCTTTTTTAGGTTTTGATAAAATTCTTTAACAAGGTCATCATTAATTGGATGCGTGCATAAGACGATTTTCATTAGATTGTAGTATGCAATTAATTCCATGACATCACTACAATGTCGATTGAAAAAATCTCTATCGATGTACCTAACCAACATAGGTTGGTACAATCGAGATTCACCCTCGGGTGGATCATTCCTACGGGCTCTCCTATTATGAATGCAATGTAATGATATGACATGCAATGGCAATAATACACGATTAGATAAACCTAAATTGTAATGGAAATGAAATTTAGGGCTCAGGGAAAAAAAATCGTTACTTAGGCGCCATTTGAAGATGTAGCCGGAGGGACGACTCAAATGTTGCTGGGGGTCGCCGGAAAAGTCACCGGAGAACTTCAGACACCGGAACCCTAATCGGAACAAGGAAAAATAAGCCCTAAATCGCGTGAACTAGGGCTCGAAATAGGTAAAAAATGGAAGAGGAGAGACTTGTCTATCAAACCTAACACTTGGGAGGTTGGCATACTTAAGAGTTGGCCTGAGAGGGAGACGGCGATCGGAGAAGGCAAGGCCGTGATTGGAATCGGCTCGGCAATAATACGAACATACGTAGCGTGCTCGACATGAGCATCACGATCATTGTTGTTGCTCATCGATCGATCGATGAGCACATCACTGACGCTTTCGTCGAGCACTCGATCGATGGCCTCCCTCGGTGAAACGATACCATCGATCGATGGACCTCATCGATCCGATCGATGTTCAATCAGTCGAGTCATGAAGCTAGCACTCGACTGATGGCCGTATCGTATCGCACTACAGTGTTATCAATCGATCGACAATCGTATCGATCGTGATATCGATTTCGATTCAAAATTCAAGATCTCGATTTCATCATCTTAATTATTCCATTTTATCACGTTAGATCTTGTATATCGAATGTATTGATGTTATACTTTTATTCATGTATTCGTTAATGTATTTTAATGTTTTATTTCATTTTTTCAAACATTAACATTCAATGATTTCTAAAACCTAACATCTCAGCCTTTCTAAGTGTTAAAATACACAATCAAGGTGAAAGACTTGTTTTGTGAGATGAAATCTATCCTAGACATTCCTTCCATGCAAACATATGGTAAAACATATGAAGCATGGTGAGTACAAGACATCAAGTTGTGTGGCACTTGAGTATCACTCTAGATGTTACCTTTACATCTTAACCACACATCTCTTGATACATGACCTTCCAAAGTGTGCCAATAATCAAAGTTACACACTATGACCTCTAAATCTAGATCGTGTCAATTTTATTGATTTTCATATTTTCAAGATATATATTGACACAACCTAAAATTCTTTGAAATTAAGGCTCAAAGATATTTCCAAAGTAACCATAACCTTGAAAGTAACCTAAAGTGCCACCTTTATCATGGTTGAGTTAACTATCCATCCAATCAAGGTTGGCACACCCTAAACCCATCTTAGCGTGAATCAATCACACTCTTAGGAACCCAAAATCGATTTGAGCTCCTAGGATTAATTAGGTATTCCTTAGGGATAACCTCCCTAGATACCTTCCTAATGACCTTCCTAGGCTTATTAGCCTTGGTCATTTTGGTCTTGCCTAGGTTAACCTTAGGGATTGCCTCCCTAACAACCTTCTTAGTGGCCACCCTAGGTTTCTTCGAAACCTTGACCATTAGGCACAGACCTTGGTCAACTCTAGGAATGACTCCCCCATTGACCTTGGTCTTCCTAGACCTAGTTAGTGTCCCATAGTCAAATGGAACACTATGGTAAGTCACCTTGGACTTAGGTTTATGACCCAAACCATTCTTGCTCTTGGTTGACTTTTGACTCTTAGGTCCTAGATGCTGACTTTGACTTCTTGACCTAAGAGTTTGACAATTTGACCCTTGAAATTGATTTTGTATCTTGTTTAGGGTCTTTTCCAATGTCTCAAGCCTTGACCTCAAGGCTTGGTTCTCTAATTCTAATTGCCCAATTTTAGAATTTTTATTTAAATCTTGGGCATTGGACTTTCTTGGCATATGCCTAGTCCATTTTGGATTAAAACCTAGATGTTCTAGTACTTTCTTAATAGATTCCCTAGGTATTGTTTTTCTAGGGACATTAGTCCCAAATTTCTCCTTATTCTTAAGGTGAACATTCTTAGTTCCTAAACAAATATGTTTGTTATTTCTAGCATGCTCTTTATGATACATAACAAAATTGCTAAAATTAGTTCTAGCATGCTTTTTAATATTTAAATTAGACGGAGCATTATTTAAATATACCTTAGGGTTTGCCTTAGTGGCTCCCCCTACTTGTGATGCTCCCCTTTGCCCCTTCTTCTTCTTTGGGCATTGACTCTGGTAATGACCCGGTAGTCGGCATTTGAAGCAAATGACATGCTCCTTGCTCTTGTGACTTGGAGAACCGGCGTCCGTTGACTTTTGTTGACTTTTAGGCGCCGGAGGAGCTTTCTTGATCCTCTTTGGGCATTTGCTCTTGTAATGCCCATACTCCCTACACTCAAAGCACATAATATGATTTTTATTTGAAAATAAAGTGTTTGAGTTACCTAGGGTGGTGGTAGGTGCCGGAGTTGAATTTTGAGCTTCCTCATCTTGATCGGATGTTGAAGGCTCTTCTTGAGGTTGCTCCGGTGTAGAAGATGGTCTCTCCTCCTCAATCCTAGAAGTATATGCTTCTTCCACCTCTTCTACTTCTTCTTTCTCCGATTCGGAAGTTGACTCCATCTCAACTTCCGATTCCTCACTTTCACTTGAGGATGAACTCTCCTCATGGAATCTTGCCAATTATCTCCATAGCTCCTTGGCATACATGTAATCCCCTAGCTTGCACAAAACATCATTAGGGATTAAATCTTCCAAAAGTTTCGTTACCTTAACTTCAGTCTTGAGCTTTTGGCGTTGCTCTTGGGTCCACTTTTTCAATTTTAGGACATTCCCCTTCTTATCCCTAGGGGGTTCAAGGCCTTCAACGAGGATGAACCAATCCTCTATGTTCATCATCAAGAATGTTTCCATTCTTGCTCTCCATGCCGGAAAATCTTCTGGATCATATGGAGGTGGAGTGTTGATTTCCCATCCAAGCTTGTCTTGGAATTCCATCTTCACCCTCTAGCCTTTTGCCTTAGCTCCCGGTTGTTAATCCGTAGAAGAGCCCCGGGCTTTGATACCACTTGTTAGTAATATTGGAACGGCTAGAGGGGGGGGGTGAATAGCATTTTTCGGTCGTAGATGGAATTCAATCTCGTTCGTGTCTACAATTTCGTTAGCGCAGCGGAATATATATAATACTAAAAGCAATAACGAATTGGACACAACACAAATCACAACAAGAGCATATAACGTGGTTCGGAACCGAACCGGTTCCTACTCCACGGATTGGGTTCGTACGAACCCTAGCGATGCCACAAACACCACTAACCAATAAAACTCCTTCTTGACACAAGTCAAGGGTGGAGAAACCCCTTACAAGTAATCTTACAACAATAAGATACAAATACAAGCAATTACAATAATGAATACGAAATACAAGTAAAGAAAAGACTTTACAACACTTGTTTTGATTGCTTGAATGCTTGGTTGCTTGCTTGCACTTGGAGATCTGATTTGCACCAACAAATCGCCCCAATAGCCCTCAAGAACCGATTCCTTTTTTCTCCATCACAAGCTCCATATATAGCCGATCCGACGGGACCATCACGATCGATGCCACTATTGTCGGAGACAGATCCACGCCGGATAAGTCCAACGGAATTTTCATCACCGATTGATCGACAGACCATCACGACCGATGGAGTCCTCACTGACCGAGTCTCGACCCATTCTGCGGGTCGATTTTCGAGCACCACCGATCGATCACACGATCGGGCCGATCGCTGAGCCATCACCGATCGCTTCACCTATGGCCGATCGCTAGGCCATAACCCGCAGTCAAACCCTAGTTGACTCGGTCTAGTCGACTGCCACATGGCACCAGTCGACTGGCACACCTCAAACATGAGGTTTTAACCTAAGTATGGTTCCCCCATACTTGCTAGACCACCCTTAGCCTAGACCTAAGCCTTCTAGCCACCTCCATCAGCCTCATGCCTCTCAGATCCCTCCAAGTCATCCATGACTTGTTCATCCATCGCGCTAGCCTTCAGGTGCTTCCGTCGGCTATGTCATGCTAACGGTGTCTACACCGCCAAGGCACATTGGACTTATGCCGCCAAGACTCCGCTTGGACTTTACGCCGCCAATATCAATCCCCTTGGATTTCAAATGCCAACCCATGTTGAACTTTCCATGCCAAGACCATGTTTGGACTTTCCTTGCCAACCCATGTTGGACTTTTACATTGCCAAGACCATGCTTGGACTTTTCCTTGCCAACTCATGTTGGACTTTTCATGCCAAGTACCCATGACTTGGACTTTACCTTGACAATTTCATTGTCATATGTTTTTGTCGAAACATCAAAACACATCAAAACATTACTCGAGCCAAACTCGAGTCCTGGTCAATCGTGACCTGGACCGATTGCACCAACACAATGTTATCTACAATGTAAAGTATTAGAAAATATTGCATAACCATAAAAATATGCAAACAATGATCATGCAATTCTTATTTCAAAATAAAGATGTTCATACAAAAGATAGACTTTTCAGTATACATCCCTACATAAAAGACCCACCGCAGATCGTCAGAACTTTCTGATGTTATTATCGAAATCAGAACAATGACTCCGAAGGGATTATGTGCGTGTGATAACTGTCATTTTGTTGTATTATTTTGGTCCTTAACATCACTGTTTTTATCCTCTCGAGTGATTTATTATTGGTTATTTACATGTTTTATGAGTTGGATATATTTTTGGACCTTATTGTAAATTCTCCTAATTTTTGGACTTATATGCAAATTTTATCTTTGTTTGTAGGAGATCGAGATGAGCCACTGGACTAGACTCAAGTTGGATCAAATATGGCTTCATCTGGGGTCATAATGGACATTTCAAGATTATTTAATCTGAACCCTTCATCCATATCAGAAGACAAATTAAATCAAGGGTTTAGATCTGAGCATTATGGACCGTCCGAGGAAAGTGATTGATTCTGAGCCATCCATCTGGATCTGCAGCGATCCAGCCCGTACATTAAGATCTACACGTCTTGGTCGTTCATCCGGACCGTTGGATCGTGATTATACCTTCAGACGGATTAGATTCGTCCATTTCAAATCAGACTGATTTCAGCCGTTGGATTGAGCAGCCAAATGAAGCCTATTTAATCGATTAATCAAGCCCTAGATCTAAGGAACGGCTGAGATTGAGTGGGCAAAATGATCGGACGGTTCAAAAATTTTATTTAATTAATCCTTACCTCATAGAATCGGCAGAAGGAGCTCGACAGAATCGTCGCACGGCGGCGGTCTTCCTCCTCGCGAGCGGCAGCTGTTAGTGCTTATAAGCTCCACATATCTCCACAATGGTATGATATTGTCCACTTTGGGTCTAAGCCCTCATGGTTTTATTTTTGGGCTTTACCCAAAAGGCCTCATACCAATGGAGATATCTTTGTTCTTATAAGCACATGATCTTTTCCATGTCTTACCAATGTGGGACTTTGATTGTATTCCTCATACTCTCAACAATCCCCCCCTCAAACGAAGGACCACATTGGACCCCCCTCAAGCCTATCCCTCCTCGAAGGATTTTCTCTGCTTGATGTCCGATCTTCAACCCACCAGGACTTCCTGCCAGTTGTTCGGTCCCCCCGACCCAACTAGACTTCCTTCCTAATGTCTGGTTCTCTTGATCCGGATGTGGGAGCTCAACTTCCTTCGTTCGAGGTTCATGGTTTGACATGGACCATGGCTCTGATACTAATTGTTGGTGCTTATAAGCTCCACATATCTCCACAATGGTATGATATTGTCCACTTTGGGTCTAAGCCCTCATGGTTTTATTTTTGGGCTTTACCCAAAAGGCCTCATACCAATGGAGATATCTTTTTTCTTATAAGCACATGATCTTTTCCATGTCTTACCAATGTGGGACTTTGATTGTATTCCGCCTCAGCGGCATGGATCGGGATTGTGCAGTGGCGGGCGTGCGCAGAAGGAGGTCCTTCCATGTCGCGACAAGCAGCAGCAACTCGAGCCAAGGCATTTTTTCCTCCCATTTCCACGCGCGGCAGAGTCTTCTTCCCCACGTCCGGCGGCGATAGTCCGGCATCCCATTCCGGCGACCTCCCTTCCGAGATCCGGCGGTAATCCCATCCGACCCTCGACGACAGATACAGATGCGCTGGTTGCAGCAGCTGATCCGAAGCGGGGCGAGGCAGGATTCCGGTGATTCCCTTTTCCGGCGAATCCACTCCATTCCGACGGCTGGAATAGGCCGTTCCATTTCGCCGGAGTCATCCACTATCGGTTGGGCAGTTCCATCACCATCGCCGGTGAAGATTCCCTTCATCGTCCGGTGAATCCAGTTAGGAGCGTGATCGATTCGATCGTATGTCCGTCCTTCCTGCTGCGCTGATTGGGCAGCTTCGCATTCACCATCGGAGAGGGTTGTTCGGGTTATTGTCGCCATCGTGGGGTTACCGATTACTTATATTTGAATTCAGTCCATTTAATTGGATAGTTTGTTTTGCTATGTTTGTAGGTTTAATTGTTGCTTAGTTGTTTAATTTGGTTCGTCATGCATTTGTAGGTTAGTTTAATTTCTTGTTGCTGATATACTAACCCCAGCCATTAAAATTGTCCAATCCATGCATCGTATAGTGACAATGCGGTGCCTGGTTGGAGTGCTTTCATTATTAGATTAGATTTCATTTACATTCGACCAGTTGCCGTATAGTGACAGTGCGGTGCCTGGTCGAATTGCTTTCGTTTATTGCATTTCGTTTATTGCAGTTTTCAGTGACTGTTTGATCACTGTACCGTATAGTGACAGTGCGGTGCTTGGTTGAATTGTTCACCTTTATTTCATGATCATTGTACCGTATAGTGACAGTGCGGTGCGTGATTACTTACTTTTGCGCATTAGGGTAGTTGTTACTTATTGTCTGGTAGTCAGATTTGCTTCCTGCAGCTTTAATTTCCATGTTGGTTTGTTTACCAGAATTGTTTGACCATTGCATCGTAGAGTGACAGTGCGGTGTAAGGTTGGATCGTTCTTGCATTAGGATCACTTCCCGGGAATTAATAAGTGGTAGTTAGGTTTACTTTTTGCATGTTTAATTGTTCTGATAATTGTAAAAACCCCCAGTGTTTACTTCTGTTTAAAAACAAACGTCCAGCCATTAGGTTCGTTGGGAGATGACCCGAGTCAGTCCTATACTGCATTAGTGTAGTTAGGGGGTTCGGTAAATAATTTGGGAACGGTACCACGACAAATCAACACCGCTCTATCAAAATTTTGGCGCCGTTGCCGAGAAACTCTAATGGGTTCGTTTGTCTTTAAACTGTAGTTTGTTTGTTTGTTTTCTTTTTCTTTTGTTATTATTATCTTTCTTATCATTTATATTTGTTTCTCATTATATTTGTTTGTGTGGATGACTAGGTCTTCAGGTGATAATCTACTTGAGTTTTTGTAGCAGTTTTTCTCTTCCCTCAGAGGCCCAGCCTAGGAAGGGGGTTGTTGAAGAAAAGGCTAGGGAAGAAGATTCCCAAGTATGCCGAGGTTTTGTTTCACGAGAAGTTGTACTCTTTCTATGGAGGTAGGAGATACTGTGGTTTGGTTCAGTATTTTGGACGCTATGAGGTACCCGATGGAGGATCATTCTATTCTTAGTGTGGTTATAGCTGATGAGTTGGACTGCATGAATTTTATTTCTTAGTCTATTTTTCATTTGGATATCTTTGCACCTTCTATATTTTGTTATGATTTTATTGATTCTGTTGATTCTGATGCTGATAATGATTTGTTGTTAGGACCTATCTGTGGGCCCTCTTTTTATGTCGACAGGGATATGGATTGTGTAGGGACTAATGCTCTTCAGGCGATGCCCCAAGGATCACTTCCATCAGATGTTTGTAAGAAATGTCATTTCATGGTCGAGCATGGGATAGTCTTAGGTCATATCATCTCTGTGTATGGTATTGAAGTAGATCCTGCTACAATTCATGTTATATCTTCTTTATCTTACCCCGCTTCTGTGTGGGAAGTTTGTGCTTTTCTAGGTTATGCAGGTTTCTACAAACATTTTATCAGAGACTTCAGTCAGATTGCCCTACCCTTGACCAAATTGTTACAGAAGGAGGTGGTATTTCAGTTTGACAGGATTGCGATAGAGATCGAGCCCACCCCCATAGCAGATTCTTTTCCAGATGAGCAACTTTTTCACCTGTAGGGTAAGACACCATGGTATGTAGATCTTGCTATTTATTTAGTTGTCGTGTTGTACCTTCACATTTTACTCATGCACAAGTCCAGAAATTTAAAAGTGATGCCAAGTATTATGTATGGGATGATCTTTATCATTGAAAATTTTGTAATGATCAGATTATTAGATGATGTCCACTTGATTATGAGTTTCATTCCATATGTATTTACTTTTTGTTATTCTCTGGCTTGTGGGGGGTATTTTGGACCCCAAAGAACTGCTAGGAAAGTTTTAGAGTTTGATTTGTATTGGCCCACCTTATTTCATGATGTCTCTGAATTCTACAAGTCTTGTGAGCGATGTCAATAAGCAGGAACATAGGATGTAGAAATGAAATGCCTCAACAACTTTTGTTATTCTGTGAGATTTTCGATATTTTGGGTATTGATTTTGGGTCCGTGTCCTGTATCTTTTGGATTTTCATATATTCTTTTGGCATATGATTATGTTTCTAAATGGGTGGAGGCCATACCCACCAGGACTGATGATTCTCTAGTTGTGGATTTTGTTAGGTCTCACATATTTTGCAGATTTTGAGTTTCCTGTATGATCATTAGCGATCAAGGGTCTCACTTTTGCAATAGACTCATGAAGTGTCGAGCAAAGAGATCAAGTCTATACTGGAGAATACGGTGGGGCCAGACATGATGATGCTTTTTCTCCGACATGAAAGGGGAGTGTGTTCTTTTATTTACTGCATTTATTTTCTTCCTTTCATGTTCGGAATAAATTGTATGGGTTGTGTGTTTGTTTGCCTGTTTACCTAGGTTTGTTTGTCTGTTGTTGAGTCAAATAATATTCTCTATGCATGCCTTAGTATCATTTCAGAGGTGGTAAAAATTAGTTAAGTTTGATCATCAAATTATGGATTTTTGCGTATGATAGAGACTTCACTTGCATGCATCACTTGTTATGATGGTGAACTTTTTATTGATAGTCTAAGCTTGATGTTTATTCACCTAGTGAGGTTGCAAGCCATTTTTATCATCTACCCACTTTTGTGTGATAACACATGTGATTCTTGTTACTCTAGAACTTGCTTTGAGTCTTTTCAAAACTGCAGTAACATTTACTTGCATGAATATGATGAAGGATTTCATTATTGACTCTTTTTCTGACTTGGTTTGCTTGTCTAATCCACGTGATACTTATTTATTCCATGTCTTATCATATCTCTTCATTTGCTATTCATTGTCTTTGTATCTTTGTGGATTATCTTTTTCATATCTATTGCTTTCCATGTTGGAGGAATAGTTTGATGGGTTGTATTGTCCGAGACGGACAAAATTTTAAGTGTGGGGGAGGAGTTATATTATTTTTGTTGGAAATATGATATGGAAGATATAGTTTTCAGAGGTCATTGGTTCTGAGATATATTTGTCTGTGATTAGTACTTGAGTTTCTGCACAAAAAAAAAGGAAAAGAAAAAAAAATGGCGCCATTGATGTTTCTTTTGTAAAAAAAAAAAATGTGCAATTGTAATGCAGGCAAATGAGATTGTAATGTGTTGGATAGAGTCATTTGATCCTGAATCTAATTCTAAAGTTTCCAATTATCCTAGCCTCTTCCCATATTGCTGGTTACTGAGTATTTCACAGAGCAACTCATCAGGTTTATTTCTCCAATTCTTCTCTTGTTCCCTATTCATTTGTACCTTTGTCTTGTACTTCTCTTTGCATACTTTATCTGCACTCTACTTTTGATCTTATTCTGATTCATGTTAAATCCTTTTGATTCATGTATGAGATGTATTGATAGCAGTAGAGAAGTAGATGATAAGCAAGCATATGGTAGTACAAAATTGCATGTTGTTTTGAGGGCGCCCCACTCCTACGTTATTATGTGAGCATCAGTGCATATATCCATTTTGGGAGGTTTTGTATCAGGCTTAGTCTATTTGATTTGACTGTAAATCATCATACATGTTGATTGTTGTTTGTGTCTGATCTTTTTTATTCCCTAGATCCTGATGAATTTGGTGATCCTAAGTAAGTTATTTTTTCTGTATCTGTATTATTGATCTAGGTATTGCTAGGGGAATGAGTTAGGGTGTTAGTGTTTCTTTATTTTCATTATTGCTCAGACGCAAAAATAAGTGTGGGGAAGTGATAATCGCCATTTTGTTGTATTATTTTGGTCCTTAACATCACTGTTTTTATCCTCTCGAGTGATTTATTATTGGTTATTTACATGTTTTATGAGTTGGATATATTTTTGGACCTTATTGTAAATTCTCCTAATTTTTGGACTTATATGCAAATTTTATCTTTGTTTGTAGGAGATCGAGATGAGCCACTGGACTAGACTCAAGTTGGATCAAATATGACTTCATCTGGGGTCATAATGGACATTTCAAGATTATTTAATCTGAGTCCTTCATCCAGATCAGAAGACAAATTAAATCAAGGGTTCAGATCTGAGCATTATGGACTGTCCGAGGAAAGTGATTGATTCGAGCCATCCATCCGATCTGCAGCGATCCGGCCCGTACATTAAGATCTACACGTCTTGGCCGTTCATCCGGACCGTTGGATCATGATTATACCTTCAGACGGATTAGATCCGTCCATTTCAAATCAGACTGATTTCAGTCGTTGGATTGAGTAGCCAAATGAAGCCTATTTAATCGATTAATCAAGCCCTAGATCTAAGGAACGGCTGAGATTGAGTGGGCGAAATGATCGGACGGTTCACAAATTTCATTTAATTAAACCTTACCTCGAGAATCGACAGCCATGGCAGTCTTCCTCCTCATGGCGCTGGCGGCTTCTTCCGGCCGTCTGAGAAGCGGCCATGATACAGCGGCGGCGGCGACGCGCAGAAGGAGGTCCTTCCATGTCGCGACGAGCAGCAGCAACTCGAGCCAAGGCATTTTTTTTCCCCATTTCCACGCTACGGCAGTCTTCTTCCCACGTCCCGGGCGGCGATCCAAAGATCCCATTCCGGCGACCTCCCTTCCGAGAACCGTCTGTAATCCCATCCGACCCTCGACGGCAGATACAGATGCACTGGTTGCAGCAGCTGATCCGAAGCGGGGCGAGGCAGGATTCCAGTGATTTTCTTTTCTGGCGAATCCACTCCATTCCGGCGGCTGGAATAGGCCGTTCCATTTCGCCGGAGTCATCCACTAGCTGTGTTGGTTGGACAGTTCCATCACCATCGCCGGTGAAGATTCCCTTCACTGTCCGGTGAATCCAGATTGCCGGAGCATGATCGATTCGATCAGATGTCCGTCCTTCTCGCGGCCGATTGAAGGCGGCCGCATTCACCGTCGGAGAGGGTTGTTCGGGTTATTGTCATCATAGTGGAGTTACCGATTACTTATATTTGAATTCAGTCCATTTAATTGGATAGTTTGTTTTGCTATGTTTATAGGTTTAATTGTTGCTTAGTTGTTTAATTTGGTTCGTCATGCATTTGTAGGTTAGTTTAATTTCTTGTTGCTGATATACTAACCCCAGCCATTAAAATTGTCCAATCCATGCATCGTATAGTGACAATGCGGTGCCTGGTTGGAGTGCTTTCATTATTAGATTAGATTTCATTTACATTTGACCAGTTGCGATAGTGACAAAGGTGCACGGTCGAATTGCTTTCGTTATTGCATTTTCGCTTTATTGCGCTGATCGTTGATCACCGCATCGTATAGTGACAGTGTGGTGCTTGGTTGAATTGTTCACCTTATTTCGTGATCATTGCATCAGATAGTGACAAGGCGTGCGCGTGATTACTTACTTTGCGCATTAGGTAGTTGTTACTTATTGCGTAGTCGATTGCTTCCTCAGCCTTTAATTTCCATGTTGGTTTGTTTACCAGAATTGTTTGACCATTGCATCGTAGAGTGACAGTGCGGTGTAAGGTTGGATCGTTCTTGCATTAGGATCACTTCCCGGGAATTAATAAGTGGTAGTTAGGTTTACTTTTTGCATGTTTAATTGTTCTGATAATTGTAAAAACCCCCAGTGTTTACTTCTGTTTAAAAACAAACGTCCAGCCATTAGGTTCGTTGGGAGATGACCCGAGTCAGTCCTATACTGCATTAGTGTAGTTAGGGGGTTCGGTAAATAATTTGGGAACGATATCACAACAATTCATCACCGTTTATCAGCGTGCAGAGTGGATCATGAAGACACGCGAAGTCAGATTATCTGTTGGATCAGTTTATCTGTTGCTATTGTAAGAAACCAATACATTTGAAGAGTTATACTTTGAAGACTCAGTTAAAGACTATCAATGGCATTCCGAGAGGATGATGCACCGTCTCGACAACAGAAATCAACACAGAAGATTTGGGTTATCTCATCAGCAGCGACCTACTACCTCAGGCATGGGTGGAGTTCCGTGATACATCCCTTCAAGGGAAGTGATTTATTTAGCAGTATCACCAGAAGACATTGTAGAAGACTCATGCAGACAACAACAACAGTTACCCCCAGATGTGGATTGGCTTTGTACAGAGGAGAGAGTATACGATGATGGTCGTATCTAGTCAGTATTCTATAGTTACAGCTTGTAGAATTAAGTGATGGGATCAGATGATTTAGGAAAAATCCCTGGAGTATTCGTCGCAGAAATGCGACAGCTTTATAGTGGACTATTAGATCTGATCTTTTTCTCTTCGGAGAAATGCCGAGACCTACGTGGAGCCTTTGGATCGAATCAGCAGACAAATGATCGTTCAGGGTATTACTTTAGTTTACCCTTTGATTTAATATATTAAGAGATGCTTGTAATTTATAGTTATCCTTGTCGAGAACATTTTTAGTTCGGATAAGAAGGGTTCATTTTCATCGACTTGTGGGTCAGTGGTATCTCTACCGTCAGGCAAGATGTGGACCAACAATTAAGAAGTCAAGGGATGCCCTTATACTCTGATAGACATACCTTTACTGTAGACATATCCTTACGGATGGCCAAATTATTGAGATTATGGTATGATATGTCTCTCGGATGTGCGTATAATCTGAGAGTATTCGGATATAGTTTTGGATGAACTCCTAGGCTTGCTACTGCATAGGCAAGTGGAGTAGGTGATTGAAGTGATTTCGAAGGTAGTGCCGATATTGAATTCCTCATACAAGTGATAATTTTTGTTAATATCAGTGTTGCTAAATACTATAGAAATTGGAAGAACGTAAGTTGCGATTATAGGAGATGTTGGATGAGATATTTATCTGTCCTAGTATTTCTCCTTGAGAAGATCCGGAACTCTTTGTTGAAAGAGAGATGGACCTTTGAGATTATGCATCGATTATCGATGATGGAATGCGATAGTTGTTAGAACCGAATATCCTTCATTATGGATAGATGATCTGTTTAGATCAGCTGAGGACACCTATGCATGCTCTAGGGTTGGTTTACGACTGGTGTGTTGATATTGTAGCGACATAATGTCATACAATGATCATTGGCGTTGTGATGATTGATATATCATCAGTGTAGAGTAAAAAGAATGCAGGTGTGTAAAGACGATAATTTCATACTTAGTATGAATTTTATGAGTTTTGATTAAGTTGTTAGACTAATTAACGATTTAGTCACCACTGGATTTGAGAATCGTATATCCTGGACACGATTGGATCAGTTTGTTGTTATTGGAGTTGCGTAACCTGGTCACTATTGATTGTGATAGTTGTAGTTGCGCACTCGACCATCGTAGATGGTGGTTTGCCTTGTATGATTTGGTTATTACTGTAGATGTGGATAGAATGTTTTAGCATTACTATACCACGGACTTGTTTGACAAAGGTGATGATGGAAATCATTTAGTCGGAAGCTAGTGAAACCAGTTTATAGGATCTAGATGGTAGTTAACTTTTACACGAGTATTAGTTAATCCTTCCAGGGTGGATAAAAGGATGTTGTATGCCAATGCATCGCTTCAGGGATCAGAGCGATTCCGATGTAGTTAAATGAGGCATATCTTATGCTTACGACAATAAGAAACTACTAGATAGGTTGTCATATTCATGATGTGGCTTTAGTAGTTATTATCTGGATTTATGGATGTATGGAATAAAAGTGCTCATTGAATTTAACTAGCTACTAGGTAGCTACTATAAAGTTGCTGGAACGCGAACAGTTGCAATAAGTGGGATTGGTCGCTATAATCTCCCATACACTTATAGAGTGTGTGGTGGAGTGGATTTTGGACGGTTATGTGTTCCGAACACTCATCCAGTTAAGGAAGCGTTGCTACATGAAGCACATCATTCGAGAAGTGCTATACATTCTAGTGGTACTGGGATGTACCGAGATTTGAAATGTTTATACTGGTAGGAACGGTATAAAGAGTGATATTGCAGACTTCGTTGCACGATGTTTAGTCTGCTAGCAGGTGAAGGCTGATATCAGGAATCCACTGGATTACTCCAGGAAATTTCGATTAGGGAATGGAAGTAGGAGAATATCCCGATGGATTTCGTTACAGGATTGCCTAAAACCCATAAGGGACATGATGCGATTTGGGTGATCATTTTCTGCCTATTCGTGGAATGGACTTGTTGGATCGTCTGGCAGAGTTGTATTGTCAAGAGATTATCATACTGCATGGGGTACTTTTGAGTATTATATAGAGAACTGTGATCTACCTCGTGATTTTAATAGAGTATGCATCAGACTATGGGAATAGTGCTTCGGCTCAGTACAACATTTCATCTGCGGACTGATGGACAACCTGGGCATATCATTCAGACGTTGAAGGATCTATTCAGATCCTGGGTCATGGATTTCAGAGGCATCTGGAAGGATCACGGTCATTTAGTGGAATTCGCCTATAATAATAGCTACCACACATATAGTCAGATGGCTCCATATGAGGCCTTATACGGTAGACCCTGCAAATCTCTTGTGTTGTTGAAGGAAGTTGGGGAACGACAACTATTTGGGGCATAGATTATCCAACATGATGCAGAGTTTGTGCACAACATCAGGTGATGGTTATTAGAGGCACAGGATTGACAAAAGAGTTACGCAGACCGGAGGCGAAGGCCTTTGGAATTCACAGTTGGGGAATAGATATTTTTGCGTGTTTCACCTACGAAAGGGGTGAAGTGATTTGGGTTGAAAGGAAAATTAGCTCCACACTATATTGATCCATTTGAGATATTGGAGCGGATTGAGGATGTAGTTTACCGGTTGGCTTTACCTCCGACACTTGTGGGTGTTCATAACGTATTTCATGATTCTATCATGAGGAAATGCGTTCCATGTTTAGATCATGTTCTGAAAGAGGTTCCGATTCTACCTTGTTGGGGATCGATTGGCCGGCTAGAGGGGGGTGAATAGCGCTTGTTCTTTGTTCGTCGTATTTTGTTCGTTCTCGTCTACAATTCTTGTTAGCGCAGCGGAATAACAATAATAATACTAACAAGAAACACAAATACACACAAACAAAACACAACGATATACGTGGTTCGGAACCGAATGGTTCCTACTCCACGGGTGAGCTCCTCGAGCTCTAGTTATGCTCACGGCACTAACTATAACACTCCTTTTCGACAACACGTCGGAGGTGGAGAAACCTTTCACAAGCTATTACACTAAGTAATGAAATACAACAAGAAATACAAAGACAATACAAAAGAGAACTTTTACACCGATTGCTTTTGATCGCTTTCTTGTTGCTTACTTTTGCTTGCTCTTGAAGGTCTGGAATGCAATAGCAATTCCCCTTCAAAGTCACCCAAAAAACCTTGGCGAAATCCTCCAACTCGAGCTCCATTTATAACCTGTCGCACCCATCATCGACCGATCGTGACCATCACGATCCGGTATCGAGCCGTTGTCTCACAATGGCCAGATCCACGTTGGTTAAGTTCCAACGGATCACACATCAGTCGACTAATGGCACCCATCAGTCGACTGATCATCCATCAGTCGAGTGCCCAGTCGAGTCGACTCCATTCTGCGTGCCGCAGGTCATCAGATCAACCGCCTCCCATTGGCCCGATCGATTCTCCCATCACGATCGCGCCTCCCATGGCGATCGATCCAACCAATCTTGGTTCAGTCGAACACTGATCGAACCCAACGACCTAGTGCAGTCGACTGGCACCTATGCCAGTCGACTGATGTCGGCTAAAACCTCAATCATAATGATATTTGAGCCTCCGACACTCAGTCTTAGTCACTTGGCCAAGTCCACCTTATCCCTCATGGAGTTCCCCACCGAAGCTCTCTTCCCTCGGCCTACGTCCCTCGGATGCGCCAAGCGCACGGCTTCACAACGCCATCCTTCGCGTCTCATGCCCTAGAAGTATGCTTCCCTTTGGGCTCACTCCATTCGCTCCCCGTCCGGCGGTCCCTCGGATGCACCAAGCGCACGGCTTCACAATGCCATCCTTCGCCGACTCAAGGACCCCGAGCCTAGTGAACTTACCAAGTCCTCAAGACTTCCCATATGCACCAAGCGCACGACTTCGCAATGCATCTCTCACCAAGAACCAAGCGCACGGCTTCGCAATGCTTTGGACTTTCCATGCCAACCCCATGTTGGACTTTCCCACACCAAGCTCCATGCTTGGATTTTCTTTCCCATGACAATCCCATGTCATGAGTTTTGTCTGTCATCAAAATACTATCAGGGTACTGCTCGAGTCAAACTCGAGTCAACCTGGGACGATTGCACCAACAATCTCCCAACAATCTCCCCCTTTTTGATGATTGACAAAACTACCATCTCAAGTCTACCAATTCTCCCATATTGGCAATTCTCATATCCCAATGAGAATTCCAACGAACCCTAATTGGTAACTTGGTAACTTCTCCCCCTTTTTGACATTACATCAAAAAGGTCCTCCCCAAGGGTATGAATGTCTCATATCCCAATGAGATCTTACAATCTCTCCCTTGGAGGAACACATGCCTACCATCTTTCTAGTGATCCCATATCACTTAAAGAGAGACAACCCAATTTTCCTCCCATGAGGAAATACACATCCATCTTCCCATGATGGATACCTCCCCTAGAGGCTGGCTTCCTCACCATCGCGACCAACAATGTCCTTGGAGAGTCCCTAAGCCAATAGGAACATTAACCAAATCAAAATTAAGGCAAAGTTCAACAATGAACTCTCTTCCACCTTAAAATTGATACACCTCAACCCAACTCCTAATCCATATCCAATGGATTTCCACCTCTCTAATGCTCTCCCAAGCATATCCTAGGGTTAGGAGTTAGGGACCAAAACATGGCTAAACATGGGCCTAACTATGATCGATTTTACCATCACCGATCGATTAGTGATCGATCGATAATCGCAGATTCTGCGCAGCTTTATAAATGGATTTTCAAATCCATAAGTAAATATACATAAGTTTAAAATCTTGAAATTTCATATGCATATTACTTATCCTAAACACTATGGGTGAAAAATGTTGGAAAATTATTTTACCCATTAAATTAGGAGATTGATACAAAGTTCAAAATTTTATAAAAGCTTCAATAAAGAGCCATCTTTGTATCATCACATTCAATGGTGATAGCTATCAAAAGATAGGCTTCACCAAGGTTTTTAAAAATTTCTTCAAAATGTTTTTCAAACCTTTATTTTCTTTTTCCTAAACATCTCACTAATATCTAGATGTGTAAAACACATTCAAGGCAATTAATCTAGTGAGAATGTGGGTTTTTGTTCTTTTTAAATGTCTCATGCATATTTCTAAGGCAATATTATTTGATTCCCATCAAATTATGCCATAGTCCTTAATTTCATTTTAATTTATGCATGATGATGATTATGGCATAATTATGATATTGATAAAGGCATATGCCAAAATCATGATGTCATGGCATGTGAATGAAAATTAAGCATACATGACATACAAACATAAATCTAAACATGATCATGACATTTTTATAATTAAAAATGAAAATGATGTCATGACATGGCAAGGCAAACAAATGATGTCTCATAAAGTAAACTAAGGTATAAAATACCTAAGTGTTAGAATCAATTTGCCATTTCTAGGAATTAATTCAATTTTACCTTAATGCCATTCATTTTCCTAGTGTGCCAAAAACCCAAAATGGCACACCAATACCTCTAAGACCTAATTGTGCCAATTTAAATCATTTTAAACTTCTCAAGCATATTGGCACATCCTAATGTGTCAACTCTTCTATGTTTAGGTTAACTACCCATCCATTTAGGGTTGACACACCCTAACCCATTTAGCGTGAATCGATCACGCTTTTAGGAACCCAATACCTATTGGAGCTCCTTGGGTTAACAAGGTATTCCCTAGGGATAACTTCCCTAGATACCTTCCTAATGACCCTTTTTGGTTTTAAAACCATAGTCTTTTGGGTCTTACTCGGGTCAACTCTAGAGGTGACTCCTCCATTTGTTAGGACCTTTGTAATGCTAGAGGGGGGGTGATTAGCGTCAATGGAATTCAATCGCGGTTGTGTCTACAAATTCGTTAGCGCAGCGGAATATAGATAATACAATAACAATAATGAAAACACAACACGCTAACACGAGTATATAACGTGGTTCGGAACCGCACGGTTCCTACTCCACGGATCGGGCTCAAATGAGCCCTAGCGATGCCAATCACACACCACTATCAAATAACTCCTTCTCGGAACAATCCGGAGGTGGAGAAACCTCGTACAATATGATTACAACAATAATCAAATGAATACAAGCAATATAGTGAAATACAAAGCAATACCAGTAAAGGAAACACTTTACAAATGCTCTTTGAATGCTTGATCACTTGGTTGATCGAGTAGCACTTGGAGACCCTGAATTGCAGCAGCAACTCGCCCCAAATCGCCTCAAAGAACCATGCCTTTTTCTTCCACCACGAGCCCATATATAGCTTCAACTCGGAAAGTCGATCATTGATCGATCGGACCATCACGATCGATGCCATCGTTGTCGTCGGAGACAACGGCTAGTTCCACGCCGATAAGTCCAACGGAACTACATCACCGACAGACCATCACGACCGATGGAGTACTCTCGACACCGAGTCTCGACCCATTCTCGCGCGACCACGAGCACCCCGACCGATCACAAGATCGGGCCGATCGCTGCTATCACCGATCGCATCATCCGCCGATCGCCACAGGCCATAACCCGCAATAAACCCTAGTTGATTCGGCCCACGACCGCCACATGGCATCGGGCCGACCGCACACCTCAAACATGAGGTTTTAGCCCAAGTATGGTTCCCCATACTTGCTAGACCACCCTTAGCCTAGACCTAAGCCTTCTAGCCATCTCCATCAACCTCACGCCTGGATCCCTCCAAGTCATCCATGACTTGTTCATCCATCGCGCTAGCCTTCGATGCTTTCATCGGCTATGTCATGCTAACGGTGTCTACACCGCCAAGGCACATTGGACTTACGCCGCCAAGACTCCGCTGACTTTACGCCGCCAACCATTGGACTTATGCCGCCAAGACTCGCTGACTTTACGCACCAATATCAATCCCCTTGGACTTCAAATGCCAACCCATGTTGGACTTTCCATGCCAAGACCAGGCTAGGACTTCTCAAATGCCAAGACCAGGCTTGATTTTCCTTGCCAACCCATGTTGACTTTACATCGCAAGACCCATGCTTGATTCTTTTCCCAATGCCAAGTGTCCCACTTGGACTTTCCATGCCAAGTACTCAAGACTTGGACTTTACCAAATGACAATTACATTGTCATATGTTTTTGTCGAAACATCAAAACACATCAAAACATCACTCGAGCCAAACTCGAGTCTTGGTCAATCGTGACGCCGATCGCACTCAACAATCTCCCTTTTGATGTTTGACAAAACTAAATAAAATAATTGAGTTAGAATACTAACTCAAATCCTTTACCAATTATCCCAAATGTTCTCCCCCAAACATTCTCCCCCTTTTTGACTAACATCAAAAAGGTTTTCTCTCCAAGGAGGTCAATGTCTCATGTCCCAATGAGATCTTACAATCTCCCCCTTTGGTTTAAAAATACCTAGGATGCCTACCATCTTCCTAGTGATAAGTCCCATATCACTCAAGAGAGGCAATCCTAATCACTCTCCCAATTTCCAAATTGGGTTTCTAAAAATCCATCAATTTCCCAAATTGATAACATTCCCATAACTTCTCCTTTTCAAGGAGAAAAACACATCCATCATCCCAAGATGGATACCTCCCCCTAAAGGCTTGCTCCCCCTTGACCATTGCACCAACAATGTCCTTGGGAAGTCCCTAAGCCAATAGGAACTCTAAACCATCAAAATTAAGATTAGAAATTCAACATTGAACTTTCAACACCTTAAAATTGATACACTCCCTAAACAATTCTCCTAATCCATATCCAATGGATTTTCACCCTTTATAATGCTTCCCAAAGCATATCCTAGGGTTAGGAGTGATTAGGGACTTTAACCATAGCTGAAATCGGGTTAAACAAACCTTGTCAACCCAAAATCAGCCTTGGCGATGACTCAACAATGATAACATATTATACCCATCGATCAGCCCATAGGCGGACTGAAAATCCGATTTTCAGTTATCAGAAATGAATTTCAAAAAGTCATAAATAATTATACGTTTATCGAAAAATCACGAAATTTGATACGTATAATACTTATGACCAATACAATGGGTGAAAAATGTTTGAAAATTATTTTACCCATTAAATAGTGACATTGGTACAAAGTTCAAGAACATTGAAATTTTCAATGTTTTGGCCCTACTTTGTATCAACTTCATCAATGGTGATTGCTATCGAAAGATAGACTTCACCAAGGTTTTTCAAAATGATTTTAAAATGTTTTCAAACCTTATCTTGGACCATAATTTATTGGCTAAATATACATAGCTTGTATATTAGCTTTCCTTATGATTTTTGGTGATAATTAAAATAAGTTTGAGTTCATCTAGATGCACTACCGATGCACCTTGAACCTAACCTATTATCCTAGCATCTCACATGTATTTAGGGTGTATACATACACATACATGTCAATTAGATGTGAGATGTGGGTTTTGTTCTCCCTAATCTAGAGTTTTATGCATTTTCTAAAGCAACTCTACTTGATTCCCTTATAACGACTCAAGTCATGCCATAGTCCTTAAATCAATTTTAATCAAGTTAATGCATGAATGTATGATCATGGCATAAATACTAGTATTATTAAAACGTGGCCAATGATCATGATGTCATGGCATAAGATGAGATCTAAAAGACACATGACATTTATCCTTAATTCTAAAGCATAATCATGACATATAAAATGATTAAGAATAAACATGATGTCATGACATGGCATGTGGTAGCAATACAATTATACAAATATTCATTCATACACAAGATTTTTCAGAAATAAGGATTTCATTTAAACTTAAATTTGTCTTTTACAATCAAAAAGAAGATTGGCTAAGCTCAATCTTACTACAAACATTGACAACCACAAAAACAATATCCTCTAATCGTCCGCAGGAGGTGGCGATGGAGGTTGCCGACTCGAGTCCAGCCGATCATCTCTAGCATATCGCTACCGATGTCGCTTTATGCGCCCTAGGTCTCCTCCATCCTATCGAGACGTGTGCCAAAGGCCGCTCGCTCGCTAATAACTCGCTACCGAGTCAACCGATCACGATAATCTCAAATCGACTCACCTGGCCACGACGAATCGATGGACTAGCCGATGTGTTCGCGCAAGATTCGTCATCTCATCGAGGTGTCCGATCCTCGCTGCCCTCTATCGCATCTCTCGGGCGGCGGAGGAGGCTCGCTCAGGCGCTCGGGTGGTGGGCGCCAACTCCATCTGCCCGCCATCCAGAAGCTCTGGCGAGAAGTTACGAATCGAGCATATACCAGACACTTCCGATGGCCACAGAGAGCCCCTATGGATGTTAATGCCTACGAGTCGAGCCATGCCGTGATGATATGTCCAATGGCATATGCACTTTCCCTGTACAGGGAAGTGAAGTGCACAATGCAATGGAAGATGTTCAATGCAAAGTTTATGTCTAATCAAGACGCATGGCATATAGAAGAAAGAGATGGGAGGCCGAATCTTAGCTGCACTCGAGTGACAATGGGTAGAAACACCCAACAATGACCTTATAAAGGACATTGTCAAAGTGCATAACCTGCTGATAGAAAATAGGTTTTGGGCCGGTGGATGTGGATAACCAAAAATGCGCCATGCATGGACTCCATAGTGATATGGGCAAAAGGCTCGTAGGGAAAGTCCATGGTAGGGTAGAAGATAAAGGTATCATTTGACGGCCTACACTGAGAAACTCCCGCAGATGCAGAGTGAACTCAAATCGCTTTTGCAACGCGAGTAGTATGTAGGGTCAGCCATCTACCTTTTAAGGTTTTGATAGAACTCCTTAATAAGGTCATCATTGATTGGATGCGCACAAGACAATCTTCATCAAATCATTGTAGTATGCAATGAGTTCCATGACGCTACTACAATGCCTATCGAAAAAATTCCTATCTATGTACCTAACCAACATAGGTTGGTACAACCGAGATTCACTCTGATGGATCATTCCTACGGCTCTCCTATTATGAATGTAATGTGATGATATGCAATGCAATGGCAACAATACGCGATTAGATAAACCTACATTGTAATCGAAATGAAAAATTAGGGCTCTGGAAGAAGAATCGTTACTTTAGGCGCCATGTGTGTGTGAGGAAGGCTCAAGAGTAGATCGCTTAAAAGTCGCCGAAAGCTTCACCGAACCCTAAACGGAGCAAAGACAATAAACCCTAAATCGCGTGAACTAGTGCTCCAAGATAGGTCAAAAACAAAGGAAGAGGAGAGATGCTTATCAAACCTAGGACTTTGGAAGGTTGACACGCCAAGAGCCGGTGAGAGAGGAGACGGCGATCGAGATCAAGGAGGAGGAAGCTGTCGCGTGAAATGCCGAACCCTAGCGGTTCGCGCTTTTAAAACGCGATTATCGGCCGATCGATGTGGAGCATCACGACCGATAGCGGTTTAACACCGGGTTTATTGAGCAATGATCGATCCGGAAATCGATCGTGAACCTTCAGAATGTGCTACATAGCATCGGGCCGACCGATGTTGCTCATCACGATCGGTGTGCATATCACTCGATCGCTCGCCGAGCACTCGATCGATGGCCTTCTGGTGAACGACACCATAATCGATGGACCACATCACCGATCGATGGTCGATCACGAGTCATGGAGCTAGCACTCGATCGATGGCCGATCGTATCGCGGTTAGTTATCACGATCGATAATCAGATCCGATCGATGTTCGATTTCAGCTTCAAAATCGTAAAATCTCGATTTTATCATCTTAATTGTTCCATTTTATCACGTTAGATCTTGTATCTTGAATGTATTGATGTTATACTTTTATTTATGTATTTGTTCATGTATTTTAATGTTTTATTTCATTTTTGCAAACATTAACATTCAATGATTTCCAAAACCTAACATCTCACCCTTTCTAAGTGTTGAAATACACAATCAAGGTAAAAGACTTGTTTTGTGAGATGTAATCTATCCTAGACATTCATTTCATGCAAACATATGGTAAAACATATGAAGTATGGTGAATACAAGACATCAAGTTGTGTGGCACTTGAGTATCACTCTAGATATTACCTTTACATCTTAACCACACATTTCTTGATACATGACCTTCCCAAGTGTGCCAATAATCAAAAGTACACACTATGACCTCTAAATCTAGATAGTGTCACTTTTATTGATTTTCATGTTTTCAAGATATATATTGACACAACCTAAAATTCTTTGAAATTAAAACTCAAGGATATTTCCAAAGTAACCATAACCTTGAAAGTAACCTTAAAGTGCCACCTTTATTATGGTTGAGTTAACTACCCATCCAATCAAGGTTGGCACACCCTAAACCCATCTTAGCGTGAATCAATCACACTCTTAGGAACCCAAAACCTATTTGAGCTCCTAGGGTTAATTAGGTATTCCTTAGGGATAACCTCCCTAGATACCTTCCTAATGACCCTCCTAGGCTTGGTAGCCTTGGTCATTTGGGTCTTACCTAGGTTGACACTAGGGTAACTCCTTGCAACCTTCTTAGTGGCCACCTAGGTTTCCTAGAAACCTTAGCCACTAGGCACACACCATGGTCAACTCTAGGTATGACTTCCCTATTGACCTTGGTCTTCCTAGACCTAGTTAGTGTTTCATAGTCAAATGGAACACTATGGTAAGCCACCTTAGGCTTAGGTTTGTGACCCAAACCTTTCTTGCCCTTGGTTGACTTTTGACTCTTAGGTCCTACTTGTTGACTTTGACTATTTGACCTAAAAGTTTGACCAATTGACCCTTGCATTTGATTTTGCATGATTTTAAGGGTCTTTTCTAGTTTTTCAAGTCTTGACCTCAAGACTTGATTTTCCTTTTCTAATATCTCAATTTTTAATTTTTCATTTTCTCTTGAGATATTTTTATTTCTAGGCATATGTCTAGATTTCTTAGCATTAAAACCTAGATGTTCTCCTATTTTCTTAATGCTTTCCTTAGGTAAAATATTTTTAGGGACATTAGTCCCAAATTTCTTCCTTATTTCCTAAGTGAACATTCTTAGCATCTAAGCAAATATGTCTATTAGTTCTAGCATGCTTTTCATGTACAATAGCAAGAGAATTAAAAGCATGCTTTTGCCTAGAAATTGAAGGTGCATTAACAAATTTTACCTTAGGGTTTGCCTTGGAGGCTCCACCAACATGTGAAACTCCATCTTGCCCTTCTTCTTCCCTTGGGCATTGACTCGATAATGTCCTTTGTTGGCATTTGAAGCAAATGACTTGCTCCTTGCTTTTTTGACGTTGGGGGACCGGCATTCTTGACATTTGGAGCCGGTGGAGCTTTCTTGATCTTTTTAGGACACTTACTCTTGTAATGTCCTTGCTCCCTACACTCAAAGCAAATTATATTATTTTTATTTTGAATTGAGGTGTTTGAGTTACCGATGGTGGTGGAGACCAGAGTTGGACTTTGAGCTTCTTCATCTTGACCGGATGTTGAAGGCTCTTCTTGAGGTTGCTCCGGTATCGAGGATGGTCTCTCCTCCTCAATCCTAGAAGTAGATACTTCTTCCACTTCTTCTTGCTCCGATTCGGAAGTT
This sequence comes from Wurfbainia villosa, assembly GCA_025175895.1. Taxonomy (NCBI): domain Eukaryota; kingdom Viridiplantae; phylum Streptophyta; class Magnoliopsida; order Zingiberales; family Zingiberaceae; genus Wurfbainia; species Wurfbainia villosa. Next base: position 43,810,660 of record CM045988.1, on the reverse strand, counting down.
GACTCCATCTCAACTTCCGATTCCTCAATTTCACTCGAGGATGAGCTCTCCTCATCAGTCTCCTCTTCCGGATCTTCTTGGACCGATTCGGGATTTTCGTGGAACTTGATCAACTTGTTCCACAATTCCTTGGCATCCCTATAGCTTCCTAATCTAGACAAAATATCGTTAGGTATCAAATCAATTAGCATTTTTGTTACCTTAACGGTTGTCTTGAATTTTTTCCGTTGCTCCTCGGTCCATCTCTTCATCTTGAGGATTTCGCCGTTTTCTCCTCTCGGAGCATCAAAACCTATAGTCACGGCAAACCAATTTTCTATATTTGTCATTAGAAAATATTGCATTCTACCTTTCCAATACGCGAAATGTTCGCGGTTGAAGGAAGGTGGGATGTTGACGTCGTCACCCAATTTTTCTTGAAATTCCATATTCTTCCCTCTAGCTTCTTCAACTCTCGGGTTGTTAGTCCGGTAGAAGAGCCCGCTCTGATACCACTTGTTAGGACCTTTGTAATGCTAGAGGGGGTGATTAGCGCCAATGGAATTCAATCAGCGGTTGTGTCTACAAATGCATTAGCGCAGTGGAATATAGATAATACAATAACAATAATGAAAACACAACACGCTAACACGAGTATATAACGTGGTTCGGAACCGCACGGTTCCTACTCCACGGATCGGGCTCAAATGAGCCCTAGCGATGCCAATCACACACCACTATCAAATAACTCCTTCTCGGAACAATCCGGAGGTGGAGAAACCTCGTACAATATGATTACAACAATAATCAAATGAATACAAGCAATATAGTGAAATACAAAGCAATACAAGTAAAGGAAACACTTTACAAATGCTCTTTGAATGCTTGATCACTTGGTTGATCGAGTAGCACTTGGAGACCCTGAATTGCAGCAGCAACTCGCCCCAAATCGCCTCAAAGAACCATGCCTTTTTCTTCCACCACGAGCTCCATATATAGCTTCAACCTGTGCTGGAAAAAGTCGATCAGTTGACTGATCGGGACCATCAGTCGACTGATGCCACTGTTGTCGTGAGACAACGGCTAGTTCCACGCTGGATAAGTCCAACGGAACTACATCACCGATCGATTGTGACCATCGGGATCGATGGAGTCCTCACTCACCCGGTCGAGTCTCGACTCCATTCTCGTGCGACTCGAGCACCACGACCGATCACAAGATCCGATCGGTTGTCAGATCGCCATCATCGTGCCCACCGGGCTCGCTAGGCCATAACCCGCAAATAAACCCTAGTTGACTCGGTCCACGCCACATGGCATAACATGAGGTTTTAGCCCAAGTATGGTTCCCCCATACTTGCTAGACCACCCTTAGCCTAGACCTAAGCCTTCTAGCCATCTCCATCAACCTCACGCCTCTCGGATCCCTCCAAGTCATCCATGACTTGTTCATCCATCGCGCTAGCCTTCAGATGCTTTCATCGGCTATGTCATGCTAACGGTGTCTACACCGCCAAGGCACATTGGACTTACGCCGCCAAGACTCCGCTTGGACTTTACGCCGCCAACCATTGGACTTATGCTGCCAAGACTCCCGCTTGGACTTTACGCAGCCAATATCAATCCCCTTGGACTTCAAATGCCAACCCATGTTGGACTTTCCATGCCAAGACCATGCTTGGACTTCTCAAATGCCAAGACCATGCTTGGACTTTCCCTTGCCAACCCATGTTGGACTTTACATTGCCAAGACCCATGCTTGGACTTTTCCCAATGCCAAGTGTCCCACTTGGACTTTCCATGCCAAGTACTCAAGACTTGGACTTTACCAAATGACAATTACATTGTCATATGTTTTTGTCGAAACATCAAAACACATCAAAACATCACTCGAGCCAAACTCGAGTCCTGGTCAATCGTGACCTGGGCCGATCGCACCAACACCATTGACCTTCTTAGTGGCTTTCTTGGTTTTCCTTAAGTCCTTGGCCACTAAACAAACACCATAGCTAGACATAGGGATAACTTCCCTATTAGCCTTGGTTTTTCTAGACCTAGATGTGGTTCCATAATTAAATGGAACATTATGATAGGACATAGGTTTGTGACCCAAACCCTTCTTGCCCTTAGATATTTCTTGCTTCCTAGGTCTTGACTTTTGGAAATTTGACCCCTTAACCGAATTTGATATTATTTTTAGGGTCTTCTCCAATTTTTCTAGCCTTGACCTCAAGGCTTGGTTCTCTAGCTCTAATTTCCTCAATTTTGAATTTTCATTAGATTTTTGAGAAATGATTTTCTTTTTAGGCATGTGCCTAGATTTCTTGGGATTAACACCCAAGTTTTCTTGAACTTTCCTAATTGACTCTCTAGGTAAAATAGATCTAGTGTTTTGAGTCCTAGGTTTGTCTTTAGTTATATGAACATGTTTGGCACCTAGACAATATACCTTATTATTTCTCTTAGCATGCTTTTCATTGATAATAGCAAGAGAACTAAAATAATTTTTTGCATGCTTTTTAACTTTAGGAATTAAAGGTGCATTAAGTAAATTTACCTTAGGGTTAGCTTTAGGAGCTCCCCCTACATGAGTTGCACCTTCTTGCCTTTTCTTCCTCCCCCTAGGGCATTGGCTTCGGTAGTGTCCCTTTTGATTGCATTTGAAGCACACAATGTGCTCTTTGCTCTTGATTTTGGGAACACCGGCATTGTTTGACTTAGGGTTGACTTTTGGTGTCGATGCCTTCTTCTTAGCCAATTTAGGGCATTTTCTCTTATAATGCCCTTTCTCCCTACACTCAAAGCATATTATGTGATTTTTATTTAAAATAATAACACTTGAGTTACCTAGGGAGGTGGTGGAGGCCTCTTCACTTCTTCCGGAGGTAGAAGCTTCATCTTGATCTTTCTCCGGAGTGGGAATCCTTTCCTCCCCCTCAATGCTAGAGGTGGAGGTCTCCACCAAATCATCAACCTCTTCAAATGTGGGTGCTTCTTCCTTGGTATTCTCCTCTAATTGTGCCGGTTGGGGATTCTTGTGGAATTCAACCACCTTATTCCACAAATCTTTTGCATCCCTAAAATTTCCTATCCTAGACCAAATATGGTTAGGAATCAAATCACAAAGTAATTTAGTTACCTCGAGATTTGTCTTGAAATCCTTCATTTGGTCTTGGGTCCACCTTGATTTTTCTAGTGGCTTATTTTCCTTGTCCCTAGGCACTTCAAAACCATTTTCAATGATTAACATGAAATCGAATCGGTTTGTCAAATATACCTCCATCCTTCTTCCACCAATCAAAATTTCCATCGAATTTCGTGGATGGATGTTGTAGTCGCCATCTTATAGTGCTCTCGCGGTTAGTCCTTGAAGAGCGACCTCGCTCGATACCACTTGTTGGGGATCGATTGGCCTAGAGGGGGTGAATAGCGCTCTTTGTTCGTCAGATTTTGTTCGTTTCGTCTACAATTCTTGTTAGCGCAGCGGAATAACAATAATAATACTAACAAGAAACACAAATACACACAAACAAAACACAACGATATACGTGGTTCGGAACCGAATGGTTCCTACTCCACGGGTGAGCTCCTCGAGCTCTAGTTATGCTCACGTCACTAACTATAACACTCCTTTTCGACAACACGTCGGAGGTGGAGAAACCTCTCACAAGCTATTACACTAAGTAATGAAATACAACAAGAAATACAAAGACAATACAAAAGAGAACTTTTACACCGATTGCTTTTGATCGCTTTCTTGTTGCTTGCTTTTGCTTGCTCTTGAAGGTCTGGAATGCAACAGCAATTCCCCTTCAAAGTCACCAAAAAAACCTTGGCGAAATCCTCCAACTCGAGCTCCATTTATAACCTACATCAAGATATTTTCGCACCCATCAGTCGACTGATCGTGACCATCAGTCGATTGGTATCGTAGCCGTTGTCTCACAACGGCCGAATCCACGTTGGTTAAGTTCCAATGGATCACACATCAGTCGACTGATGGCACCCATCAGTCGATTGATCATCCATCAGTCGAGTGCCCAGTCGAGTCGACTCCATTCTCGCGTGCAGTAGTGTCATCATCGATCGCTCTCCCATTGGCGATCGGTCGATTCTCCCATCGATCGATTGCCTCCTATGGCGGTCGGTGATCCAACCAATCTTGGTTCACCGAACACCGGGTCGAACCCAATGACCTAGAAGCGATCGCACCTATGCTCAATCGGATCGATGTCGGCTAAAACCTCAATCATAACGATGTTTGAGCCTCCGACACTCAGTCTTAGCCACTTGGCCAAGTCCACCTTATCCCTCATGGAGTTCCCCACCGAAGCTCTCTTCCCTCGGCCTACGTCCCTCGGATACGCCAAGCGCACGGCTTCGCAACGCCATCCTTCGCGTTTCATGCCCTAGAAGTATGCTTCCCTTTGGGCTCACTCCATTCGCTCCCCATCCGGCGGTCCCTCGGATGCACCAAGCGCACGGCTTCGTAATGCCATCCTTCACCGACTCAAGGACCCCGAGCCTAGTGAACTTACCAAGTCCTCAAGACTTCCCATATGCACCAAGCGCACGGCTTCGCAATGCATCTCTCACCAAGCACCAAGCGCACGGCTTCGCAATGCTTTGGATTTCCCATGCCAAGCACCAAGCGCACGGCTTCGCAATGCTTTGGACTTTCCATGCCAACCCCATGTTGGACTTTCCCACACCAAGCTCCATGCTTGGATTTTCTTTCCCATGACAATCCCATGTCATGAGTTTTGTCTGTCATCAAAATACTATCAGGGTATTGCTCGAGTCAAACTCGAGTCAACCTGGGACGATTGCACCAACAATCTCCCAACATACCTCAGTCTAATGCGACTTATGAAAAGATTCCAGTGCAGATTCTTTATTTCAAGGAGCGTCAGTTGCGAAACAAAACCATCCGACTCGTAAAGGTTGGATGATAGCATCATACCGATGAGGAGGCTACGTGAGAGCTGGAAGATACTATTCGAGCTTGATAGCCTCATCTGTTCTCTTAAGGAATGTATGTGGTCCTTTCGAAATCTTGCTTGAATTAATTTTCACATTTAAGTACGAAATTTGGGGACCAAATTTTTATTAGTGGGCGAGAATGTAAAATACCACAAATAAATTTCCTATAAAATAATATCTCTATTATTCTTTAAATAGAGATCTTATTATTGGGGTAAATTAATTTAAAGATGAATGGTTAGGAATTCTTTCAAACCTAACCTAAGTTAAATTAATTGGATTTAGAGTTAAATTGCTTATAGGATTAAACACTTAAATCCGACCCGTTTTTAACCCATCCTTTAATTTCCTCACCGTCACTCTATAACACCCCGAGCGTTATTTCTTCCTTCATCTTCTCGTGATGTTTCTTCTCCCGCACTGTCGCTCGATGGTTTTCTTCCCCCACGACTTCTTCCAATCTTCTGTTCATTTTCTTCTCGCGACCACACCCCTTCCTCACTGCAACTCCACCTTCTCACTGTGAGATTTCTCTGCCTCTCGTCGCCCTCTCCCTCTCCTCGTGGCAGGCAGTGACCGTTGCCTTGGACGATCTCCGCGGGCAAGCAAGGCAGTGAGCGTGTGCAGCTAGAAGCTTATGCCGACGGCGAGTGCGCGCGTGGCCGGGAGTTGGGTCAGTGGAGTCAGCATCGCATGCTGATTTGGGGCTGGGATCTTTGCCGAGCAAGGTAACAACTACTCCTTTCCTGATATTGGATGAGATTTTAGGGTTGCTGTGGTTTCTCCTTTGTTGAATTGGAGTGGTGATTTGGGCAGGGATCGTGAGCGTCGATTGTTGCCAGTAAACAGGGCTGCCAATTTTAGGGAAGAAGCAATGCCAGTGGATCCCAGGTGTTGGTAAGTCTCGATCTATTTTTCCCTTACCTGTTGTATGTTCAGAGTATTATTGTGAATTCATGGTGTTTCTATTTGATGTTGATTATTTGGTTGTGTTTGTCGATGAATTTCGTATAGAAACTGTGGTTGGAGTGGCCGTGATATGTGATTTGGCTTCTAGAGGTTGTGAACCGATCTGTTAGGGCTGACTGAGAGGCGATTAGGAAGAAAGGTGCAGCTGAGTTTAAGCTGAGGATTCCAATAGATGGTGGAATCAGATCCGTGAGTGTATGTAAATTGATTTGGGTTGTTGTGTTGCTGTGCGTGGATGAAGAAATGTAAGTTGAGCTTGTTGGTGCAATCGGCCCAGGTCACGATTGACCAGGACTCAAGTTTGACTCGAGTGAATTTTTGATGTTCGAAAAAATCATATGACAATGTAATTGTTATGAGAAAGTCCAAGTCTTTGGTACTTGGCATGGAAAGTCCAAGTGGGACACTTGACATTTGGTAAAATCCAAGTCTTGAGTACTTGGTATGGAAAATCCAAGTGGGACACTTGGCACATGAAAAGTCCAAGCATGGGTCTTGACAATGTAAAAGTCCAACATTGGTTGGCAAGGGAAAGTCCAAGCATGGTCTTGGCATTTGAGAAGTCCAACATGGGTTGGCAAGGGAAGGTCCAAGCTTGAGTCTTGGCATGAGAAGTCCAAGGGGTTTGATATTGGTTGCGTAAAGTCAAAGCGGGAGTCTTGGTAGCATAAGTCCAATGGTTGGCGGCGTAAAGTCCAAGCGGAGTCTTGGCGGCGTAAGTCTAATGTGCCTTGGCGGTGTAGACACCGTTAGCATGACATAGCCGATGGAAGCACCTGAAGGCTAACGCGATGGATGAACAAGTCATGGATGACTTGGAGGGATTTGAGAGGTGTGAGGCTGATGGAGGTGGCTAGAAGGCTTAGGTCTAGGCTAAGGGTGGTCTAGCAAGTATGGGGGCACCATACTTGGGATAAAACCTCATGTTTGAGGTGTGCTAGTCGACTGGTGCCATGTGGCAGTCGACTGGACCGAGTCAACTAGGGTTTGACTACGGGAAGTGGCCTAGCCGTCGACTGCCAGAGGATGGCAGCCGACTGATGGCTCGAGCAGTCGACTGATTGCATGATCAGTTGACTGGTGCTCGGGAATTCGACCACAGAGTATAGTCTCACTCGACCACTGGGACCAGCAGTCGAGTGAGGACACCATCAGTCGACTGATGGGTTTGATCAGTCGACCGATGGTAGATCCGTTGGACTTATCCAGCGTGGATCTAGCCGTTGTCTCACGACAACAGTGGCATCAGTCGACTGATGGTCCCGAGAAGTCGACTGATCGACTTTTTCCAGCACAGGTCGAAGCTTTATAAGGAGCTCGTGATGGAGGAATTTGGCATCGATTTCTTGGATGTCTTGAGGCGATTTGCTGTTGCAAATCAGGGTGTTCAACCACGATTCAAGCGATCAACAAGAAAGCAATCCAAAGGCATTTGTAAAGTTGTTTTCTTTACTAGTTTTGCATTGTATTATTGTATATTGCTTGTATTCATCTCTTATTGTTGTAAGAGTAGTTTGTAAGGGGTTTCTTCGCCTCCGACTTGTGTCGAGAAGGAGTGTTTTATAGTGGTGTGTGATTGGCATCGCTAGGGTTTGTACGAACCCGATCCGTGGAGTAGGAACCGTGCGGTTCCGAACCACGTTAAACAATTGCGTTCATGTGTGATTGTTTATTTCGTTATTGTATTATTTCTTTTTCCGCTGCGTACTAACGAAATTGTAGAGATGATCACGATCAAATTCCATCAACAAACAAACACAAGCTATTCACCCCCCCTCTAGCCATTACAAAGATCCTAACAAGTGGTATCAGAGCCCGGGGCTCTTCTACGGATTAACAACCCGGAGTCAAGATGCTAGAGGGAAAGATGGAAGTCCAAGAACAATTAGGATGGGACATCAACACACCGGTTCCTTATTCATTCTATGGACGAGAAGGCTTCAATTCTTGGAAGAAAAGGATTGATGATTTTTTGATGATGAAAGATTTTGAGGGGTGGTCCCTATTAATGGAAGGATTTGAGTTTCCAAGAGGACCAAAAGGTGGATTCCTCAAAAGGAAGAGATGGAGTGAAGATCAAATTCAAGCCTTCGAGAAAAATGTAAAGGTAGTAAATTTTATTTTTGATTTGGTCCCTAATGACATCCATAAACATCATCATCATAAGGAAACATATTTAAGGACATAACGGATCTTCTCCACCATGCCACTACCACACACATTTGGCCCCTCCTGCTGCTCCCTTTAGTTTATCCATCCCTTACCCTTATCTGCAGTACAAGGGAAAAATAAACTATAAGCACATAGGCTTAGTAAGATCCTGTCCTACTCACAAAAACCATACATGACGTAAGCAAAATAACATGAAGCATAAGTAACATAAGTAAACATAACATGTAACATATATAACATAGCAACATATCATGTAAATATATAACTTAATCAAACATAACATACAACATATGTAACATAGCAACATATACATGACATATCAAACATAAAATACATCATATGTAACATAGCATCATAAACATGACATATCAAACATAACATACATCATATGTAACATAGCAGCATAAACATGACATATCAAACATAACATGCAACATATATATGACATATCAACATAGCATGTGAACATAGCAATCATAACATGTGAACCTAACAATCAAATCATGTGAACATATGCAGGATGCTCTTTGGAAACATATATTATAGGTACGTAAACATAAATTTCAACATATTTGGGCCCGACATTGTACCACATCATCATCATCATAGCGCGCATCCCTAAATAGACCCGAGGTAGCAAGTCTCGAACCTACTAGGTTACTAGGTTCGATCTTAGTCCGTCGACCTAGGGCAATCGTCATAGCGTAGAAGCCCATCCTAGGCCCGATCTTAGTCCATCGACCTAGGGCCTCTTGGAGCCCATCCCGTACTAGGCCTGATCTTAGTCCGTCGACCTAGGGGTAATCATACATAGAAGCCCATCCTAGGCCCGATCTTAGTCCGTCGGCCTAGGGCATCTTAGGAGCCCATCCCTTTGGACCTTGTTAGGGTCCTGGTACAAGCCATGCAGAAGGTAAAATACTTATATGCTTTTTACTATAACATATCTTATTTCATTTTGCAAACATAGCATACTTCATTTCATATCATATCATATTTCACTTCATGAACATATTATATTTCGTTTCATAAACATATCATTTTCCATTTCATAATCATAACATATTCATTTCATAACATATCTTATTATCACACACATATAGGGCATGGCATAAGGTATAAACATCAAGCGGGAGTAAACACTAACCTAGGGCATGTTATCTTCATCTAGCATTATTTAATATCACAAGTTAACATGGATTCACCTAAGCATAAAACACATGTTAACCTAACCTAGAGCATGTTAAAGGATAATGTTTGGCCGAATGGTTCATGGAGCTTTTAGGGTTTAACTTTTATTCTAATCCATCTATCATCCTAACAACATCATATGCATACAAAACATGGTATAGAACTTCATTGAATCATCAAAACAAAGGGGTGGCCGAATGGTCCATGGAGGCTTTTAGGGTTAGACTTTTAACCTAATCCCTCTAACATACTAACATCATCATATGCATACAAAACATGGTATAAAACTTCCTTGAAACATCAAAACAAAGGGGTGGCCGAATGGTCCATGTAGGCTTTTAGGGTTAGACTTTTAACCTAATCCCTCTAACATACTAACATCATCATATGCATACAAAACATGGTATAAAACTTCATTGAATCATCAAAACCAAGGGTTGGCCGAGTGGTTCATGGGGCTTTTAGGGTTAAACTTTTAATCTAATCCATCTAACATCCTAACATCATCATATGCATACAAAACATGGTATAAAACTTCCTTGAAACATCAAAACAAAGGGGTGGCCGAATGGTCCATGTAGGCTTTTAGGGTTAGACTTTTAACCTAATCCCTCTAACAAACTAACATCATCATATGCATACAAAACATGGTATAAAACTTCATTGAAACATCAAAACAAAGGGGTGGCCGAATGGTCCATGTAGGCTTTTAGGGTTAGACTTTTAACCTAATCCCTCTAACATACTAACATCATCATATGCATACAAAACATGGTATAAAACTTCATTGAAACATCAAAACAAAGGGGTGGCCGAATGGTCCATGTAGGCTTTTAGGGTTAGACTTTTAACCTAATCCCTCTAACATACTAACATCATCATATGCATACAAAACATGGTATAAAACTTCCTTGAAACATCAAAACAAAGGGGTGGACGAATGGTCCATGTAGGCTTTTAGGGTTAGACTTTTAACCTAATCCCTCTAACATACTAACATCATCCTATGCATACAAAACATGGTATAAAACTTAAATGAAACACCAAAAACACATGTTGGCCGAATAGCTCATAGAGGTTTTTAGGGTTAACTTTTAACCTAATTCATTTTACATCCTAACATCATCTTATTCTTACAAAACATGATATAGAACTTCCTTGGAACATCAAAACTAAGCTTGGCCGAATGTATCATGAAGACTTTTACACAAAACATCAACCGAAAAGCTACTCGTATGCAGGTGAGGGGATTCTTACATCCTTCGCTTTTCTTTTTGGTTGGAAAATGACCTATGGGAAGCAACCTAGCCTTGCTTCTTGCTTGGATGGGGTTCGGCCAAAGAATGGAGAGGGGGAGCTCTAGGGTTCGGTGAGGAGGAAGAAGAAGAGGATGAGAAAGCAATTTTGATAACTCATGCCCCCTCATTCCCCCCTATTTATTCACTTGAAGAGTCCCTTAGTCTCCCTTACCTCTAACTATAATTTCCCATGTTCTTCTAATAAAAAAAATCTTATTGGGCTTCTGGTTAGTGGATGCATCTATAGGGCTTGGCTATCTCTAGAGGTTTGGGGTTCAATTCCTAGGACTTGCATCCTTTTTTGGCTTATTTTCTTTTATTTTTGAAAAGCCCACATAAAGCCCATTATAATCAAGCCAAAAATTCTTGTAAAATTGCTAGAAATTTTACGGGCGTTACAGGAAGACCGTCACCCACACAACGTCCAAAAGGAGGAAGGACATACAATTGAATATTGAGAGATATAAATGTTGTTTTATATTCTTTTGTGTTATGTCTATGATTGTTTTTCAAATATATGCATGTTGTATGCTTTTTTTAATGGCTAAATTAACTTGGATCCCGAATACAAACACAAAAGCTGGCGATCCATACATCGTCTATTCCGCAGCTATTCATAGAATAGAGGTTGGTGCCTTGAACAACAAGTTTGTTCAAGTGACTACTCTAATCGAATAGTATGACGATGAAACGGTAGCTTGGGTAATCCCTTTTGTCAAGGATAAATTTTTTATCCGGGGATGTAGAAGGGATAACCATGAACAAGCGACCAAGTTGAAGTGGGAAGCGAAGTTTCCTACCTTCAAGTGGTATAAGAGCTTCGGTTCCAAAGGAAAAACCATCACAACCCACGCCTGCGGCAGGGCGATACACTGTCAACTCCATGGACCACCTTTCGGCAAGGATGGATGCTCTCACTAGATGGTTTGAATCTTTGAATCCTTCATCTACATGCGTGACCATTGACTTTGGAGAAGGAGCGGCAGCGTATCGTGAGGACCACTATGGAGGGCAGGGGATCTCAGACGAGAAGATTGAGCATTGTGATGCGATTGGGGACTATGATCCAAGGCCCCACAACCCGTACTCTAATACCTACAATCCCGGATGGAGGAGTCACCCGAATTTCTCCTACAAAATAACTCAGGAAACACTCAATCATCTGGAGGATACAGGCAACAGCAGGGCAATGGGCAGCGACCACAAAAGTCCAGACTGGAACAGATGATGGAGGACTTCATCGCTACCCAAACTAAGGCCAATGAGGAATTCCGTTGTCAACATCAAAAGTCTGAAGAAGCACTGAGAGACTTGAAGTCCACCATTGATGGCCTTGCAAGTCATACCCGGATGTTGGAGACACAAGTGGTCTAAATAGCCAAATCCGTATCACAACCTGTGAAGAACTCTCCGATGAGCCAAGGAAAGGAGGAAGGAGTAGGGCAAAGTAGCCAATTCGCAAAGGGGTGTGCAACCATGATTTCCACCCTACCTGACCAAGCTGAGTTTGAAGAGAAGATTCCAATACAGCTTGAGGACCCTGGGAATTCATTATTCCCTGCTCGATTTATGGGGAGAGCTTCGACGAAGCACTATGCGACTTGGGGTCATTAGTCAGTGTGATGCCCTACCCATATTTTCTGAAGATGGGACTAAGCAGGCTCCAACCTGCGAATCTTGGTATTCGTATGGGGGATGATTCAGTGAAGGAGCCTGTTGGCCTGCTACCACACGTTCCTGTGATGATTGAGGATTTCATGATACCCACAGACTTCATCATACTGGACACAGGACCGAATCCCCAAAATCTCATCATTTTGGGAAGGCCTTTTCTAGCAACGCCAGGGGCGTGCATAGATGTGAAGGCACACTAGATCTCCTTGGAGTTAGATGGGGAGATCATCCTTTTCAGCCTTTCAGAGCCCAGAGCTTCCTACTTTGACGGATTCACAATTAACAAATTGAAGTTGGAACCTCCAGATGTAGATCCTGAGATGGATGAATGGAGGTTCACTGAACCACCAGAGCCGAGTTGATAGAAGAGTGAGATCGAGCTAAACGACCTTAAACAGAGCTCTTCTTGGGAGGAAACCCAAGTTTAGTTTTATATTTCCCTTTTCTATTTCATTGCATAAATTTGTTTGATTTTAGTTTTGATTTCCATCACGTTTAGAGTTAGGAATAGAAAAGAACTTTGCTAGGCATAAATGAGACGAAGTGTATGAACAAATTCGGGCCATTGTGCATAAATGGTGTGAAAAATGGGAGAACATGGCATGGCCGTGTATTTTCCCACGACCATGCCCGATTGACCAGAGGCGCACACAACCTGGCTGTGTGTTTTCACACGGTCGTGGCGCGCGAGGTTAAAAGGGGCGAGTCGTTTGTTTTCACCCCATTTGCATCGTGTGCTTCAAAAGTTCTTGCCCTAGTCACGTGATTTCGCTTTCTCCTTCATCTAGAAGCATTTCTAACCTCTAAAGAACCCAAAAGGAGCAAGGATGAGGAGGAACAATACCGTAGCATCCTGATCCGGCACCTTGGAGAAACGAACAAGAAGAGCCGACACTCCTCAAGCTCCGGAAGAGGGTAACGCCCTACCCCCTCTACTTTTTCGCAATAATAAACATAGAGATAGGTACAATATGCTCTCTACTCATAAACTTACTGCTACTAGGTACTTAGATGAGTATTTGCTATAATCTTTAGGGTTGTTAGGTGATATGCAAACCCTATTTGCAAAAATGGGGTGGGATGAGATTATGGGAATAAGGCACCTAACCTACCTTAGGATAGTTTTGGAATTTTTGAGTTCTTTAGAGGCGGAAGTTTTAACGGGTAGAGAGAGCGAGGAGGGTAGGATAACTTTTAGGCTTTTTAACATAGAGCATGAGTGGACCCTTCACCAATGGAACTCATACTTTGGCTTACCAAGTGAGGGAGAGAGAAGAACCCCTATTGGGTTCAACTCTCGGGAATGTTGGACCGAGTTGACGGGGGAGCACGCTTATGACCCTTCTAGGGCCAAAGTGTCGCGCCTCCAAAACTTCATCTTTCGATACCTTCACCGCGTCATGGCTAGTACTATATTTGGTCATAGGGAGAGTGACGGTGTAGTAAGAGCCAGTGAGCTGCTTTGCTTATGGGATATGCTACAAGAAAGAAGTAGCATCGATGTGGGGTCCCACGTCATTAGACACTTAGTGAAGATGGGCAAAGCAACACGTGGAGAGATCAATGTGGGAGGCCTACTTACCCACATTTTCTATAGGATGGGGTACGATTACACAACATTGGAGAGTATAGAGGGTAGCCCTAGGATAGACCTAGGAGTATGCATGGCCATGAAGATGATTGTAAGAGAAGGAGACTCCTTATGCTTTGTAAGGAAAAATCTTACGACCCTTAGGCTCCCTAACCCGGATTGTACCACCATTGCTATACGCGCCAATTGGCGCTTAGACTTGATAGTCGAGTCCCCACCACATGAGGGACCATCCACATCAGTGCCCATCTCTCCACCTTTATATCACTCTCCCTCCAATCCACAAATGCATAGGAGCCCACCTAGTCCACGCCAACATGAGCCTACACCTGCACCACCACCTTTTCTACCTTTGAGCAGTATGTAGGTACATCGGCCTATGATTTCTTGGAGTTTTGATCGTGCCTCGATGACATTTACACTGAGCAGCAAATGCAGAGGGAGCGATGGGAGGAGCAGAGTGCCTTCCAGCAGGAGGAGTTCCAAGGATTCCGGGAGCATTTTGTTGGGAGTATGGGGAATACAATCAAAGTCCCACATTGGTAAGACATGGAAAAGATCATGTGCTTATAAGAAAAAAGATATCTCCATTGGTATGAGGCCTTTTGGGTAAAGCCCAAAAATAAAACCATGAGGGCTTAGACCCAAAGTGGACAATATCATGCCATTGTGGAGATATGTGGAGCTTATAGGCACTAACAATTGGTATCAGAGCCATGGTCCATGTCAAGCCATGAACCTCGAACGAAGGAAGTTGAGCTCCCACGTCCGGATCAAGAGAACCAGACATCAGGAAGGAAGTCTAGTTGGGTCGGGGGGACCGAACAACTGGCAGGAAGTCCTGGTGGGTTGAAGATCGGACATCAAGCAGAGAAAATCCTTCGAGGAGGGATAGGCTTGAGGGGGGGCCCAATGTGGTCCTTCGTTTGAGGGGGGGATTGTTGGGAGTATGGGGAATACAATCAAAGTCCCACATTGGTAAGACATGGAAAAGATCATGTGCTTGCATATACTTCCAGGAGGAGGCTGCTCGTCGCTAGGATGAGGCAGCTTACTGCAGGGAGATGCGGCAACATATGCATGCCCAGCAGGCACAGTGAGCTAGGGAGGAGGAGCACCGAGTAACTGCTGCATCCACCAGTTCCCAGATCGACCACATGTATATGTGGCATCAGCGGCTCAGTAGTAGGTTCTCCCAGGATCAAGAGATGCCCAAGCTCCCAGACTTTCCACCTCGTCCACCATATTAGAGGTATATTTTTGTTTAAGTCTGGGGGGGGGGGAGACCCCAAAATCTATTTTGTTTTGTTTCCTAGTAGTAGTTTGTTTTCTGGTATTTTAATTCATTTATTCATGCATGCATGAGTTGTTTAGTTCCTTTCAGTACTTAATTTTTGGTGTCTGAAAAGCTACCTCAGTAGTATTTTTTAAAGTTGCTTGCATGAGTTGTTCCCATAGATAGCTTAACTCTATTTATCTTGTGGTATTTTATTCTATTCTCTCTCTTGAATGTTCTAGACCTGCACTGGTTAGCTTTATTTTTGCACTTACAAATATTGAAGATTCTGAAAGGGAAAATCTAGTACATACCTAGTTATGATTCACTTCAATAGTCTAGTACTTTGGAATCCATAGGTGACTCTAGGTTTAACATTTTAGTTACTGGAGATGCTCAGATTGTGAAAGCCCATTCAGAAAAATCAAAATCCCTGTGAGCTTAAAAAAAAAAAGAGATTATGAGGGATAAAAAACAGTTATCGTGGGTGGAAATGGATAGGTGCCTCTTTGAGACCAAGTTAGGTTACTTGGGAAACACCTCCCAATTTCTCTCAATACCAAGCACGCCTTTGAGACTTTATGCTAGATCTAGGGAACGACCCTCGCTTTGGGAAGGCAAGTGCCTAAGAGCCGGAAACATTAGGAAAGCTATGGGGTGACGACTTAACTCACCATGGAACGGGCATCCCCTAAGAATGATTCACCAAGCACGAGCACGAGGAGCTAACTTAGTGAATTTTTAGAACATATATATTTTTCTTTGATTGTAAATACCACCTGATAAATTTAGTTTGCATGCTAATTATGGAATAATATCTTTTTAAAATTTTATGGCACTGAGGTTTGCTTGAGAACAAGCAAAGATTTATGTCTGGGGGAAGTGATGTGAGCAAAACATATAGGGTTTTAGGTGTAGTTTTCGCTCACATCTTGTTACATTTTGTGTTAGTTTCAAGCATATGTTACTATATTCTTGCACGCATTGCCTATTTTCTGGTTCGAAGGTCTGCTCGTTGTACTTTTGTGTGCAGGTTAGCTTTTCTGGTGAAAAAGACACATTTTCGGAGCAAAAGAAGGACTTTCGCAGCTAGACACAGAGTACGACACGACCAGGGCATGTGGATTCACACGGCCAAGGCGTGTGGATTTACACGGTCGTGTCCAATGGGCGAAGAACAACACCCCAGGGCCACACACGGCCTGGTCATGTGGAAACACATGGTCGTGTGGCGGCCCGACGGATTTGTGCGATTAGGACTTTTTTCGAATTTTGCAGCGGTCCGAGGTGATGTCTATATAAGGATGGCTCCGCCCAAACCCTAGGGGGGTGGCACGATGGCTAGGACAACACGCCGAAGCCCTAAAAAGCTTCAGTAACTCGTAGCGTGGAGGAGGAATGTCGTCGGAGGTCCACAACTTACAATACAACATCGGAGAGAAGATCACGAAGCATCATATATCTCTATTTTTGCGCTTTATTTCTATTGTATTCAAACTTAAACATGTTTTGTGATTCTTCCTTTGTATTTATGGAGTAGTACTTTTGATTCTAGGATTAGAGAGTAGCTTGTGTACATAAACAATATTGGTTGATATTAAATTCTAGCCAAAAGTTTGATTTGACAATTGGTAGTTGTTCTCTATTATATCTACGTGAGTTTGGCTTTCTTTCCGATGTGCTAAGGCGATACGAGGTGGTGACAGTCCTCGCAATCTAAATTTAGGAGGTTTGATCCAAGGAACCTCGGGATAAACCTAACCTCCAGTAACTACAGGGAGAAGGGAGCGGTGGAATCGGAAACGGTCCACTGCAAGGATTGATTTTTCATCCTCGTACCCTCTATTCCGTCCTTTTGGGCGGAGGTAGCTCCCGGTGAATGCGGCGGCTTTGCAGGAGAGTGTATGATTTCCCTTCCCCAAAATCGTAGGTAGACATTTAGACGACACCAATTGACAACATTGTTCTTTGGTACACAAGCGAAATCAAAGTCCTAGAATAACCTTTTAATACCTCGACACACTCTTTTTCTCCTCCGCGTGTGTGACACCGTACAGAGTAGGGTCCACTGATAGTCCTCACCAAACGACTCTCTCAGAGATTTCGTCCGAACAATCGCAACCACTTAGTGTATTGGTATTTGAATCTCAGTCCTTGTGGGATCGATAAATGTTTATTACTTGACGACATCTGTGCACTTGCGGGCATTGAGCGCGAGCGTGCACTTTGAGTCTATGATGATGTTCATCATGGGATTTGAGGTCGTGCCCATGCACATCAGGCCTTCATCAGCAGAGGTGTTGGAGACTCTGGCTGAGATGGATGTGTCTAGTCTGGGGGCCTCCAGGTATCCACCACTTCCATAGGAATCAACTCATCAAAATTGTTTGCCGCCATTGTCTCACTTGTCTTCTAGTCTGGCTAGCAAGTTTGGGCACTGGTATCTAGAAACTTCTCCTTTTCTTCAGAATAATCTAGGGCACAAACAACATCATAGAGTGAATCTAAGCTGCTAGTATCATCCTACAAGTCATCGACCACAGAAACAACTTCATCATTATCATGAGCATCAAATAGTACATCATCATCATGCACATCAACAGAGGAGTCTTGTAGAGCTGCAGAAGAAGAAACATATATATCACTAGCTCTGAAATCCATCTCCTCAAGAACATCACTTCCATCAGGAATGATCTCTGGGGAAAACTAGGAGGAATCTTGTGCTTGTGTCTGGCTGATGGATGATGCAATTCGATCCAGCAAGATTTGCATATTTTGTATCTACTGATGACTATCGTTCATTTGTTGCTGATACTGATGTAGAAATGATTCTAGTTTTTCTAGTGTCCCTGTATTTTCTTGACTCGGAGCAGGGGTTTCTTCACAGTAACTTGCTTGATCTCCCCAACTAGGCATGTAAGTATCAATGGATGGTGGGGGTAGATAGCAATGAGACTGTGTGTTCCCCTACCTGAAATATGAATTTAAAATATATGTACCAAAAAATGAATTATACCTGTCCGGCTGATAAGTTTGATGATACTGAGGAACAGGCTGATAATATGGCGATTGGTACTGATAATAATCATCTTCAGGTTGGTAATGCTCTTGTTGTCCAGTGCTTGAATAGTAAGCATCACTGAGATCTCCAAATGGCTGATAATATGGATACATGCTCAAAGAAATTTCATGTCTTTCCTAAAATACTAACAAACAATATCAAAAGACATAGGAAGCATACATGATAAAATACATGGATATATAACAGAATAAAAGACTGAAGCCCTAAACAAAAGTTTTTGAATTTTGATTTTTTTTTTAGAAAAATAAACAAACAATCCTAAGTCTACTAAGCATAATTACACTCCTCGGCAATGGTGCCAAAAATTGATATGCATGGGTATTTGTCGTGGTACCATTTCAAATTAATTAGCGAACCCCCTCTACACTTATATAGCATAGTGACTGGCCTGGATCGTTTCCCAATGAGTGTAATTGATAGAATAGTAAACTTAGGATCACTAATTATTGCTTTGAGTTTTTTAATGTAAATGGGGGTTTGGGTTTTTAAAGACTAATTCTATAGAACGAAAAGACAATGCAAGAATTAAAGCAATATAAAATTGGAAAATAAATGAAATGATCTAATCAACTCAAGATAGGCTTGGTGAATGAACAAGGTCTTCCGGCTAAGTCCGAAGAAGCTCGATCGAGACTTCACAAATGACAATGGATGTGGAATGGTGCAAACTCCTGAATCTAGTAGTTTGATGGATGCTCCGAACTCTCGCGGATCCGGTTAAGCTCGAAGAAGTGTCGTCGGGGCGGAACTCCTCCTCGAATCTGAAAGAGAAGGTGGACGAGCTGTGGAGATGAAGGACGTCGCCGAAATCACTCGATTAAGCGGTTCCTCCTCGAATCCGTGGAGGATAATGGATGGAAGCAAGGTGAAGGCGGCTGCTAAGGCTCAAGGGAAGAAGAGATTTAACTAACAACCTAATGAAATAAGCTATGCATCAACGAAATTTACTGCATGAACATGATTAAAAGAGAGCAACTACTTAATGACTATTGCAATGAAATTAAAGGAACTGTAAATTAAGCATCCTAATCTATGTGCATCTAATCAAAACAAATAAACTCTAACATTCAACCTAATTAAAACTCACAAGACATTAAACTAACTCATTCAAGTATTTTATCAAACACTAGTTAAGCATGAAGAAAATTAACCCAAGCACATGCAATTCAAAACATGAAAGATCATGAATTACAAAAATTCAACCCAATCTAAATGACCAAACAATCAAAATGAAGTGAATGCAGGAAATTGCCAGAAACTCTGCACGAAAGGCTGGATGGTGAGCTGGTAGAGCTGGAACAGGGGCTGGCCGGCGATGGAGGAGTTGCAGAAGGCTATGAAGGTCATTGGCGGGAGCTGTGATGGTTCTACTAGAGGTAGAGGAGAAGGAGTGGTACCGCCGGTGCTGTGAAGAAGTGGTGATGGCTTCGACGAAGAAGAAGCTGCTGTGGAGCATTGTGTGGAGAAGATGAAGTGAAATCGGTTGTGGATGATGGCGGTAGAGGAGGCCACCGGTCACCAGAGAAGGAGGGAATCCCCTTTCCTCTCCGGCGACCGGCGAGGAAAGTGGTGGCGAGCACGACGGTGGTGGCGTCGGGCGCGAGCGAGAAGAGGAAGTGATGTGCCGGCTGCTTTGATCGCTTTCTCGAAGAAACATTAAATGAATTATCTCCACTGTTCGATCGAAGCAAGATCTAATCCCAGCTGTCCTATTGAAGCTAGGTTAATTAATCTGATTAATCCATGAACTAAGCAATGCATCCAATGGCTGAGAATTCTCCGACTTTGAATGGATGGATATGATCCATCTGAATGGATAATCATGATCGGCCGAATTTGGATGAACGGTCAAGATATCTAGATCTTAATGTATGGACCAGATTCTCCAAATCCAGATAGATGGTCAGATCAATCAGATCTCATCGTACGGTCAAGATTAATTAGATCTATACCCTTGATTAAAGTGCCTCTGATCTTGATGAAGGTCTCAGATTCTTCCAGCTTAAAATGCTCATTATAACTCTTAGATGAAGCCATATTTGATCAAACTTGAGTCTAGTCCAGTGGCTCATCTCGATCTCCTACAAATAAAGATAAAATTCACATATAAGTCCAAAATTTAAGAGAATTTATAATAAGGTCCAAAAATATATCCAACTCATAAAACATGATAATAATCAATAATAAATCACTCGAGAGGATAAAAACAGTGATATTAACGACCAAAATAATAGGATAAAATGGTAGTTATCAGTAGCTACCATAGAGTTGCTGAAACACGGAGAGTTGCAACAAGGGAAATTGGTCACTATAGTCTCCCATGTGTTGGGTTTCCGACACCGCGGTGAGTGTGTGTTCGAACATGTTTCGTAAACATGTGCGCAGCGGAAGAAATAAATCTAATTTATTACAACACACACACCACATGCATGCATAGTACAACATGTATAGACATAATCGTAGTTTCAAATTTTGCAATAAAAGGAAATTATTCTAGGTATACCTGATGTATCACGTGCAATGGGAAAGGCATCAACCGGAGCGACTCTCGCTAGAATCGTCTCTATCCATATCCACGCCGAGTATCATCGGGATGGCTTCACAAAGCCATGAGCCTTGTTTTCGTAGGAGTCACTAGTCTCGTGTCGAAGACGATGTGATCGAGAGAAGATCACAATCCGAATTAAAATTCGGATTCGAAAACGAGTCCCCAAAACTCGCTTCTCCGGAGAGCTATTTGTCAACCGTTTGACGAATCCTTCATCCTCCACCTATGAGGATTACCAGAGATCGAATCCCTAGAAAGGTAGCCGCTGTCGGAGCTCCAAACATTGTCTAAACGACGCTCCAACACGAAGGGAGGAAGCTGTCCAGAATCTGGAGAGATTGGTGGAGGGGTTGCACTAGCCCAAAGAAGATGGTCGGCTGCTCCTTGGTCGGCAACCTTGTTGGGCGACGGAAAGGAGAAGAGAGGGAGGGGGCGGCAAGACAAGGTTTAGGATTTCACAAAACCCTTAAGCCCTGTTTTTATAGAGAACACATTCTCCTAACAGTTATTGGTTCATAACAAAAAACCCGTTAACCCGCCCCAATAACTTAAGTTAAAATAAACCGAACTGAGTTAGTCAATTTTAAGTTAAAACTAACCGAACCAACTTTGGTTCATTCGTTTAAAACAAACCAAACCCTTTTGGTTTATTCTTCACCATTGGATTAGAACCAAACCAATTTGGTTCATCCATCATGTCTTCATAAGACACGACCCATCTATGCTTCCATTGCGACTGAAAGGATTTCAAGCTCGATCCTTGTTTGGTCCAACCAAACCTAGTTTCTCTCGGTCTGAGAATTTCATTCTCAAACTCGTTTTAAATCCTTCGGATTACGCTCATTGTGCGTGTGACCAAATAGGTTCTCGGTTTATATTGGCTGTCTAGAATTAACCATTAATTTTAGAACTATCATGAGTGGCACCTAGTAGTACATCATGATCCCCAATTAACCGAAAAGATCAACAGTTGATCCAGAACTATTTCTGAAACCCTTCAACAGCTACAATGAATCGTTCCCCATTCCCTTCACGCATCTTATACCCACTTGGTTCTGGACATGGTCTATAGTGTCAGTCCCCACTAGGTTGACTACATCACACCTAGCCCAAGTATCATTTCCTCATTGTCCGGATTCTAGTTACTGTACATGTATCCAAGAGTACCTTACTCTAAACATGTAAGTCTTTGGCCAAAGACTTTAGTAACAATCCGACGAGAGGCCATGAGTATATATCTCCTTGCAAGAAGTGGTGAATCCTTTATAGACTATTCAAACACCTTCGGTCACTTCGACTTATACCCAATCATCCCGGGTCGACATCTCCTCAGAGATGCTTGCTTAATATGTCAAAGCATAAGTCTTCATGACCAAGATGACTTGAATACCGCAAGTCAAAGGGACATCGCACTTAAGCTGCAGTAAGAACTTCATTGACATATCTATATATGCAGAGAACCATATGAAGTCTTACAGCTGGTCACTCCAATCTAATAGTTACCATAACTAGCATCCATGATTAACTCCGGACATCATAATGTCTCCAGCCAGTGAGAATCAGCTGCTTGGATACACCAAGGAGTATACCTCATGCTAGTCTCGATAGAATTGATGGTGTCCCAATCCATCAATTCATCGACTAGGGATAATTCCAATACATCACATTTACACATGTAGAGATACTTACTAGTTGTGATCCAATCACAAATTCTCTCATGCTGTGAATCATATCGTGGACATTCAGAAAATGAGTTTAAGATCTAATCAAATACATGAAAACATGTATACTCAAATAGTGAATCTTTATTTATCATATAAATGGTTCAAACATAAGGGGATTGCCTTAGGATATCTCTCATATATTACAAACAAACTCCCACTTGGCCTAATGCCAATCACTACGGTATCCAATACCATAAGCTCTAACATGACCCTCAAACTTACTTTGAGGTAATGCCTTAGTTAAAGGATCTGCTAAGTTCCTTTCAGTGAGAATCTTCTCGATTTGTATTTCCTTCCTACTTATGATCTCTCTGATCAAATGATAGCGGCGAAGCACATGTTTGGATTGTTTATGAGATCTTGGCTCTTTCTCCTGTGCAATTGCTTCATTGTTGTCGCAGTAAAACCGGTATTGCTTCAATAATGGCTGAAACCACACCAAGTTCATAAATGGACTTCTTGATCCAAACCGCTTCCTTTGCTGCTTCCGAAGCTGTAATGTATTTTGCCTCTGTGGTAGAATCCGCTACAGTGTCTTGTTTGAAACTTTTATAACTCACTGCGTCGCCATTCAAGGTGAATACGTACCCAGATTTAGACCTGGAATCATCCTTGTCTGTCTGGAAGCTGGCATCCATATACCCGTGTATCACCATGTCCCCTTCTCCATATATTAGGAACACATCCTTAGTTCTTCTTAAGTACTTAAGGATCATCTTAACAGCTGCCCAATGATCCATTCCTGGATCAGACTGGTATCTGCTCATGCCACTCAGAGCATACGATACATCGGGCCTCGTACATAACATAGCATACATGATAGATCCAATTACGGATGCATCGGGAATCTTACTCATGCAAATCCTCTCATCTTTTGTGCACAGACACATAGACTTCGAAAGGTGTATCCCATGCCTGATGGGTAGGAAACCTTTCTTAGATTGCGACATGCTAAACATCTTTAGCACTCGGTCTATATTTGTAGACTGTGAAAAACCAAGCAACCGTTTCGATCTATCCCTATAGATCTTAATCCCGAGGATGTAGGTTGCTTCTCCTAAGTCTTTCATGGAGAATGTCTTGGACAACCAAATCTTAATCCACTATAAGATAGAAACATCATTTCCTATAAGTAATATGTCATCGGCATACAATACTAGGAACACAACTGCACTCCCACTAACCTTCTTGTACACACAAGATTCGTCCGGATTTTGTGAGAAATCAAACTTTTTGATTGCCTCATCAAAATGGATATTCCAACTTCTGGATGCTTGCTTCAGTCCATATATGGAATGTGACAATTTGCATACTTTGGTTTTATCAATCGATGTGAAACCCTCAGGATGTATCATATACACATCCTCGAGTAGGTTTCCATTAAGAAAAGATATTTTCACATCCATCTGCCATATCTCATAATCATAATGAGCTGCTATGGCCAGGAGCATCCGAATGGATTTAAGCATAGCAACGGGTGAATAGGTTTCGTCATAATCAACCCCTAGATTTTGACGATATCCTTTCGCCACCAATCTAGCCTTATAGGTAATCACATTACCATCCATGTCAGTTTTCTTCTTGAAAACCCACTTGCACCCTATAGGCTTTATGCCTTCAGGTGGGTCAACCAAGTTCCAAACATGGTTTTCATACATGGAATCACTTTTCGACTTCATGGCTTCAAGCCACTTATCCCTTTCTGAACTTGTCAAAACTTCTTCATAACTTGTAGGCTTCTCATCATCAATGAGTAACACGTCGTTTGATTCACTTACGAGAAATCCATCTCTCTCAAGAATATTGCGTGTGTAGGGGATCGGTACGGCCGGCTAGAGGGGGGTGAATAGCCTTTTTCGTTTGGATGCCGGTATTTGCTCGTCTACAAAACTAATTAGCGCAAGCGGAAGACTAATAAAGACAAGCAAATAGAAATACGAGAAAACAAACGCTAACAAAGAATGTAACGTGGTTCACGGCTACGCCGCTAATCCACGGTCCCCGATTCGTCCTCGGTGAATCACTCCGCTAAACCAATCCACTAAATGGTCTCTCCTTTGCACCAAGCTAGGTGGAGGTAACCTTTACAATCAAGATCACTCTTCTTACAAATAGAATGGAGTAAAAGTCAGTAAGAAGAGTTTAGAGCTTGTGGGGCACTAGGAAGATTACTTAGAGCATAAGCACTTACACAGAGGGGTCTAACGAATCTTGGCAATGATCGATGGACCTATCACGATCCTAGATCGATCGCCTGGCTACGAGGCGCTGTATTAAATCGACCCGATCACGCTTTCAAGAATGATCCGATCGGTTGGATCTTGGCACCGCCGATGGCGGCGGCCGATCATACAGCCAATCCAATACCGATACACCAAACTACACTGACTTCAGAGGGCCGATTGCCATGACATGGCAGTCGACTGGTGTCGGGAAAACCCATCCGACACTTGGCCACATGGCCAAGTTTCACCTAAGAGCTACCCTTCCCCGGGTTACAATCGCTCACTCTCATCTCTCGGAGTCCCTCGCCTTCGAAGTTCTTTTCGTTCTCGGCCACGTCCCTCGGCAGCATCAGGCGCACGGCTCTGTAATGCTCCTTCGCATTTCTTGCCTCGAAGTCTACTCCCTCCGGCTTCACTCCAAGCTTCTCGTCCGGCGGTCCCTCGGATGCTCCAAGCGCACGGCTTCCGCAAAGCTATCCTTCACCGACTCAAGGCACGAGTCATGAGATGTGAAACTCGCCACGGCTCTATGTGCGAATTACTAAGTCCTGCACGACTTCAACGCATATATCAAATCAACATATCAAACTAACTTAAACCCTTTGCCACACCATCAAAACCATATTACGGCAAGAGATTGCCCTAACAATCTCCCCCTTTTTGATGTGTGGCAATTCGTTTAAGTTAGGTAAAAACATTTGATATAAATTCTAAGGTAAGAAAGCATGTAAGGATAATCATGATATAGCAACATGCCACTCCCCCTTAATCCATGAAACTCTCTATGCAAATTTTCTCCCCCTATCATATATTTCTCCCCCTAAAATGATTAACTTAAACATAAATTATTTCTCCCCCTTTGACACCATCAAAAAGATTAACACTAAGTTATAAGCTCATGGCATCAAGTATAATGGAGGGAAAATACCAAAAACATGATTAAAATTTGAAATCAAAAAATTGCAGGCTGATTTTCAGTGAGCAATGATCGCTATCGATGGCAATGATCGACACAATTGATTCAAATTCGATTTTAGGCGAATTTCAGAAATGCATTAAAAATTCCAGAAAATTTGAAAAATCATGAATTTGAGGAGCATATTTCTATTAAGTATATCTATCAAGGAAAATAGTTTTTCATGAAAAATCAGAGATTAAAAATCCAAACACTTGAAAACCACTAGTTTTTGAGCATGTTAGTATCCATTTTAACACCTAGTCTTGCTTTGAATTGTTCCAAAACATGAATACATAGATTTTAGATTAAGAAATTGTTTTGAAAACATATGAAATATCCAACCATGATCTTTGGGCAATATGTCTATGAATTAAACATAAGCCTTCCCCATGATTGGTCTATTATTGCTATTTTGATACTTTAAATGACCATCTAAATGCCATAGGCATTAGTGGACATTTGTATCATCCTAATATCTCACCCATGCTAAGTTTGCAATCAAGTTAGCCTATAGTGAGTGTGAGATGCATCCTAGGGGGTATTTGTATATACTTAACCAATATATTCATGCAATTCTATCATGGTTAAGTATCAACCTAACAATTAACTTGATCATAATGACATATATGAATGAATTCTACATTATGATCATGAAATACATGTATTCATTAAATAATAGTCATGCATTAGGTATTTTATGATGATAATAACCAAAGTGTAACCTAAAGCATGATTCAAACCTATTTCTCATGATAACATGCCAAATATCAAAATCATAAATCATGATTTAGAACATACATAGCAATTACATTAATCATCATGATTTAAGCATTATTACCTATTTATGGGCACGTTATCATCACCCAACACTATCTAAAAAATGTTGTCCCGTCATCCTAAGTCAACCAAAATATGATATAGGTCAAGTTCATATGGTTGACTACCCTAGGGGTTTTCTAACCCTTAAGGATGGATTTTGGAACCCAAAATAAATTCTTTCCTATTGGGTTCACTAAATACTCCTTGGGGATCCATTTCCTAGCAATTACTTTCTTTTTGTTAGTTATAGCCCTAAGAACCAATCATGTGATGGTTGAATAGGGAACATTTTGTATCATATTCTATAAAGGCAAAAGATTGGTTATTATATTTAAGTCTTGCTTGTGCCAGCTAAATTAAATATAGTAATGCCCTAGAAAAGTAGGTTCTTATCTACAGCACATCAATTGGCAGAATTGATTATGAGAGGCTGTAGAGAACACTTTCTAAATGTTCCTAGTCAAGTATTAATATGCAAGGGCAATATTAATACATAAAGACTAGCATGTAGGTCAATTGATGACTTGATCTCACAAGTCATGGATATATGATATCAAGTTGACACATGGGTATATATTAGAGAATATATCGAATCGATTCGCCATGAGAAAGTTTCATGGATCGTTATATGAGTGTCATAAACTTTCTCATGTGACTATTGGTATGAATAGTCCTCGACTGAAGTCACTACGGTTCCCTACATAAGGAGTTATGTACTTTGGTATCACAAACGCCACCCGTAGGTGGACCATAAAGGCGACATCGGGTATATAACAAATTATGCGGAGGGATGTGAGTGATGTAGATGGGATCTATCCTCTCATATGACGAGAGTGATATCTGTGGGCCCCTTGATTGAGTAGAACTACTAAAACGCATGGCCATGCTCGAATGAGTCAATATGAGATATTGAGCTCATTTATTTGAGTTAGTTTACTCAGGGATCAAGAAACACATAGATTGATCGAGGATGACACGGTCTATGCCTCATTGATCAATCTGATATCAAGGATAGAAGGACACGATCATACATTATAGTAGTCACGGAAAGGTTAGTCGGATCTTGACTTATCTCGTAACTTGGGTAGCAATGATGTATTGCTAGATACCGCTCATTGCTTGTGTATCTAAAAGAGTTTAGATCCACTGCCAACGTTATGAGAGCCTATAGGGTCACACACAAAGAGCATGATAATTAGAGGAATTAGAGTATTCTAGTTTGACTAGAATAATATGGGAATAAGCTTAAGTACAAAATGGTTTTTGGACTTTAAGCTTAATGAGAATTTTAGCTAATTGATTTAATGAGATTAATTCAATATGTTACCTTATTGATTTAATAAGATTAATTCAATATGATAACATAAGCTTAATTGAATTAATAAGATTAATTCAATATGATAACATAAGCTTAATTGAATTAATAAGATTAATTCAACATGCATGAATGCCACATAAGAATGCCACATAAGCATGCCACATAAGCATGCCACATAAGCATGCCACCTAAGCATCCACCTAAGCTAGTTAAGGTGGAAGGAAACAAAATGGTTTTGTCTCCTTAAGTGGCCGGCCAAACAAGGATATGTCTCAATGCAATGGATTGCATTGAATGTGTGGAGGTGAAAGGGTTTTTCCAACCCTATAAAAGACACCTCAAGTGGCCGGCCAAAAGATAGCATTGGCTTTGTTGTTGGTGGAAGCTTTGGTTGTGTTGTTGTGGTTGTGAGAGAGCTTGGTGGAAGCTTTGGTTGTGTGGGTTTGTGAGTGTAGGCTAGCAAGAAGAGGAGTCTTCTTCTTCCTTTCTCCTTTTCCCTCTCTTCCTCTCCTTTAGGGACTTCTCTAGCAAGAAGTAAAGGAGAGCTCTTCTAGTTTTCCTTTTGTGAGACAAGAGCTTGCTCGTGTGGATACATATAGAGGCACGGACATTTGAACGTGCTAAAGATCCAAACAACCAAAAGGAAAAGCGGGATTGACAAGGGCACGCAACAAAGGTAATCCTCTCCTATAAGATAGGTTTGCTTTTAGAGAAACTTATTTTGTACGAGTTTTCTTTCGCAAGGATCACTAGGAAGGGATCCTAATTTTTCCGTTGCGCATATGCCATTTGGCATAAAGAATTCCCTACACTTTTTATCTTGTCCCCTAGCTATTAGGCATTTATAGGCCTTTTCATTTTTCTTTTCTTTGTATCCTAGGCCTTTCTTGTTGAAACTAGCTCTTTGGCTCCCTAAGATCATGTTCAATGTGTTGGAGCCAATTGTGAATTTTTCTAGGGCTTTTGTTAAATAATCTACCTTTTCCCTTAATGCCCTATTTTCCTCTATGCATGCATCATTAACATCCAAAGGCATATAATCATGTGAGCATGCATCATCATGGCAAGAAGAGGTATCATTATTATTTAAACATGCATTTTCTAGCTTATATTCCAAAGTCTTAATTTGATTAAGCATGCTTTTATTTTTCTTTTTCATGCCAAATAAGTCCTTAGTTAAACTAGAAATTATGGAAACTATTTTCTTAGGAGAAGCTTTCGTTACCATAGTTTCCATATCCTCTTCTTCTTCTTCGGATGAGGAGGATGTAGAAGCTCCCCCTTCATTTGAGCTCTCCCCACTTGTGCTTGATTCTTCATTTGAGGAGGAGGAGGAGCAATCCAAGTCATCAAAGGCCATCAAGGCCAAATTGGTGACAAAGGCATTCTCCTCATCCGATGATGATGAGGAGGATGAGGATGGATCATCCCAAATCCTTGCCTTGAGAGCTTTAGCCTTTCCCTTTTCCTTTGTCTTCTTCTCCTCTTTCTTCTTTTTCTTGCTCCCCTTTTTCTTCTTCTTTTCTTCTTTCTTTTTCCTCTCTTCCTTGCTCTTGTTTAGTAGAGGACAATTGTCCCTTATGTGCCCTTCTCCTTGGCAATTGTAGCATATGACCTTCCCCCTTGGTCTTCTATTCCTATCATTAGATTTATCAAATCTAAAATTCTTAAATGCACGTCTTACCCTCCTTACCATATAGGCTTCTTCGGTGCTATCCATGGAGAAGGAGGAAGATGCTTCGTCATCGAAGGAGGAGGGGATTTCCATCTTCTTCTTCCCCTTATTTGCCAACAATGCTACTCCTCTTGAGGGTTGAATTCTAGGCTCCTCTTGTATTCCTTCAAGCCTAGTTTCGTGGAGCTCCATTGTTGAGAAAAATTCCTCCAAGGTACTTACTTCCAAGTTCTTGGAGATGTAGAACGAATCCACCATGGAGCTCCACTTTGAGGATCGGGGAAAGACATCTATAGCCTTCATGAGCATGTCCCGGTTTGATAGCTTCTCACCTACACTTGTTAGCCCAATTAAAATTTCTTTAAACCTAGAGTGTAGTGAGGTTACCTTTTCTCCCTTTTCTAGCTTGATATTTGATAATTGGGAGCGGAGGAGGTCTCTTCTTGCTAGTTTAGCCTCCGAGGTACCTTCATGAAGCTCTACTAGTTTCTCCCACATCTCCTTAGCACTAGAACATTCCCCAATCCTATTGACTTCTTGTTGGGGGAGGACATTGTATAGGTGGTGCTTGGCCTTTGAATTCGCCAAATACTCCTCTCTTTGCCTCTTGCTCCACCTAGATTTCTCCAATGGCTCCCCATTCTCGTTCCTAGGCAACTCAAAACCGTTTTCCATTATTAATAAAATTTCAAAGTCGGTTTCGAAGAATACCTCCATCCTCTTTTTCCACCAAGAGAATTCGCCGTCGAACTTCGGTGGGTGGATGTTTGAGCCGGCCATTTCGAATGTTGCTTGTTGTGGCGGTTAGTCCTCGACAAGCTTTCCTCGGCTCTGATACCACTTGTAGGGGATCGGTACGGCTGGCTAGAGGGGGGTGAATAGCCTTTTTCGTTTGGATGCCGGTATTTGCTCGTCTACAAAACTAATTAGCGCAAGCGGAAGACTAATAAAGACAAGCAAATAGAAATACGAGAAAACAAACGCTAACAAAGAATGTAACGTGGTTCATGGCAACGCCGTTAATCCACGGTCCCCGATTCGTCCTCGGTGAATCACTCCGCTAAACCAATCCACTAAATGGTCTCTCCTTTGCACCAAGCTAGGTAGAGGTAACCTTTACAATCAAGATCACTCTTCTTACAAATAGAATGGAGTAAAAGCGAGTAAGAAGAGTTTAGAGCTTGTGGGGCACTAGGAAGATTACTTAGAGCATAAGCATTAGCCTCTCAAAGGCTTACACCCTCTCTTTTTATAGAGAGGGCTGTTTTCTTCCCGTTGGCCGCCACCAGTCGACTGCCGCCCTTGGCAGTCGACTGCCGTCACTACAACGGCCTCCGAACACGTCGGATCCCGACCGTTGTAGTCCAATGGAACTCTTGGCAGTCGACTGATGGACCTCATCAATCGATCACGCCTCCGTCGTCGATCGCTTCTGGCGGTCTAGCGGCCAAAACCCTATTGTCGATCCGATGCGCCTTGATGATCGATGATCTCAATGCGATCGGCCCACGTATGGCGATGATCGCTAGCCACAATCGATCGATCGTATACCGGTCGAAATACACTGACTGAAGCGATCGCCGCCATGACATGGCAGTCGACTGGTGTCGGGAAAACCCATCCGACACTTGGCCACATGGCCAAGTTTCACCTAAGAGCTACCCTTCCCCGGGTTACAATCGCTCACTCTCATCTCTCGGAGTCCCTCGCCTTCGAAGTTCTCTTCGTTCTCGGCCACGTCCCTCGGCAGCATCAGGCGCACGGCTCTGCAATGCTCCTTCGCGTCTCTTGCCTCGAAGTCTACTCCCTCCGGCTTCACTCCAAGCTTCTCGTCCGGCGGTCCCTCGGATGCTCCAAGCGCACGGCTTCCGCAAAGCTATCCTTCACCGACTCAAGGCACGAGTCATGAGATGTGAAACTCGCCACGACTCTATGTGCGAATTACTAAGTCCTGCACGACTTCAATGCACATATCAAATCAACATATCAAACTAACTTAAACCCTTTGCCACACCATCAAAACCATATTACGGCAAGAGATTGCCCTAACAGCGTGTTCTACAAGATCTACGAAGGTGTGGTGTCTCAATAGGTCCAGCAGATGGCTCATAACTATGAGTTATTGGCTGTGGTCCTTCACCAGGTGTCTCATCAATGTCTATTTGAGTCTCTCGAGCCTCCTCAAGCTCAACGACACTCCCACTGTTTTCTTGCAAGAGAAACTCTTTCTCTAGAAACATAGCAAGTCTTGAAACAAACAACTTTTGTTCCACAAGATGATAAAATTGGTAACCCCTTATTTCTTTAGGGTATCCAATAAATAGACATTTATCAGACTTAGCATCCAATTTGTCTGATACAGTCTGCTTCACATAAGCAGGACAACCCCATATCTTCAAGTAAGATACATGAGGTTTTTTACAATTCTATATCTCATATGGAGTAGTTGAGACTACCTTGGTTGGCATTCTATTTAACAAGTAAAAAACTGTCTAAAGTGCATAGCCGCAAAAGGACTTTGGAAGATTTTCATTATTCATCATTGACCTTACCATGTCCAACAAGGTTCGGTTACGCCTCTCAAACACACCATTATGCTACGGTGTATATGGCGGAGTCCATTGAGACAATATACCATTGTCTCTTAGATAATCTAGAAACTCTTGACTTAAGTATTCACCACCTCGATCAGATCGAAGTATTTTAATACTCTTGTAATGTTGTTTCTCTACTCCATTTATGAATTCTTTGAACCTTTCAAAAGATTCAAGCTTGTGTTTCATCAAGAACACATACCCAAACCGTGAGTGATCATCAGTGAAGGTAATGAAGTAGCTATAGCCTCCTAAAGCTTGAGTTGACATAGGTCCACATACATTAGTATGTATTAGACCTAGCAACTCTTCCAACCGTTCACCTTTTCCAGTAAAAGGGAACTTAGTCATCTTGCCTTTTAAGCATGATTCGCTTGTATCGTATGAATCCAATTCAAACGATTCCAGAATTCCACATCGGTGTAATTCGAACATGCATTTCTTGCTTGCATGGCCAAGACGACAATGGCACATATAGGAGTCTAATTGATTATCCTTTCGAGCACGCTTGTTGCTCGCTTCGATATTGAAAATATCACTGGATATATCCAATGTATAAATACCATTGCTCAAAGTTCCAATCCCATAAAGTACGTCAATCAAAGTTATATAACAACAATTGTTACTAAACGTCAAATGGTAACCATTTCTATTTAAGAAGGAAATAGAAACAATGTTCTTTATTAGAGAAGGAACATAATAGCAATTGTCCAGTTCTATGACTAGTTCACTAGGGAGCTTCAGCAAATAAGTTCCAATGGCGATTGCAGCAACCTTTGCTTCATTGCCAACTCACAATTTTGACTCCCCTCTGACGAGTCTTCTTCTATTCCTTAGCCCCTGTATGTTATTACATATATGTGAGCCACACCCAGTATCCAATACCCAAGTGTCTAAGGAAATAGAATGACAATCAATAACGAAGATATCTAAAGAGGATGAGGCATCTGATGCCTTATTCTTCTTCACGGACTCAAGATAAATCTTGCAGTTTTTTCGCCAATGGGCCTCCTTGCCATAATGATGGCAAGTGCCCTTTTTAGCTGGTTCTGCCTTTTTAGTCTTTTTCTTCTTCCCCTTCTGCTATTCCTTTGACTTTCTCTTAGAATCTTTCTTTGAGGAATCAACTAAAAGCACCATCCCCTGCTCATGCTTCTCAGAAGGCTCCATAGTCTTTAGCATGTTGAGCAGTACCACAGATGAACCTTCTTGCATCTCAGAGGTGAAGAGGAGCTTGGAGACTTCGAAACTTTCAAATCTCACTTGCTCATCAAACAACTCATAAAGATGAAGGACTAGGGTATGAGCATCCATATGCTCATGCTGCTTCTGCAGCTCGAGTACCATCGCGGCTAGCATATGTTGAGATGTATACTGAAAAGTCTATCTTTTGTATGAACATCTTTGTTTTGAAATAAGAATCACATGATCATTGTTTGCATATTTATGGTTATGCATATTGTCTAATACATTACATCGTAAATAACATGGTGTGTAGTGTCACACATGAGATCATGTTATTAGTTCCTTGTAGAGTATAAGTAAAGGCTCACAACCGAGATGGTTTTCGACAAACCATTGGTATGGTTATAGTGTGATTTTGTATTGGTTTGTCTTGACCATAGAATTACACTAGTACACTTTGTGTGTATTGAGCAGGATTTACTTAGAGGTGATTCGATTTAATGTTGACTATATAATTGAATCGGACCATGGATATTATGTTGTACATGCTCTTAATCCCGATATAATAACGGGCACATATACTTAGTATTTATTTCTTTGATTTGCCAATGAGCGAGATTTATAGAGTAAATCGATAGGCTCAGTAAGTTGGGAAATGATATTATTTATATGGTGTATCGTTGATTATAGGAGGAAACCGTGTCCTATATATTAGGATGATGATGTCCCCTTGAGGAGCTCATAAGGTTCATCATGTAAACCCTGCAGGTAGACTTGGTCCGGCATTATGATAAGGTTGAGTGGTACTACTCATGGAGTTAGATGTTGATTAATTAATTGTCAGTAAATTAATTAATCGACGGACATTCGAGATCTTAAACACGGGGAGATAAATGTACAAATAATATATGGAGCCCATATTAGCTTATGGGGGTTGGTGACGTAGATCAATGATAATCCTCTTGTGGAATGGATTATCATTAATGGATCGGACTTTATGTGGGCTTGATCCATTGGGTGGCCAAGATCCAACTCCTCCTCATGGTCCCTATTGTAGCCTTTTAAAACCTCATGGAGCCTAGATCCGATGATGGAAAATGAAACTCTAGATCCGACGATGGAGATTAGATCTCTAGATTTGACGGTGGAGATTAAATCTCTAGATCCGACGGTGGAGATCAAATCTTTAGATCCGACGGTGGAGATTAAATCTCTAGGTCCAACGATTGAGATTAAATCTCTAGATTCGATGGTTGAGATTAAATCCCTAGATCTGACGGTGGAGATTGAAGGAGGCTTAAGCCTAACTCTATAAATAAGGCTTAAGGGGTGAGCGGCAACAATATACAAGGGAGGCTAGGGTTTTGGATTGGGCAGCTAGGGTTTTGGAGGAGGCATTGGGCGACAACACAAGGAGAAGTTTTTCCTTCTTCCTAGGGTTTTGGTCGGCGCCCATCTTCTCTATTCCTCTCCTTGTCTGGCATTCAATCTTCTTTCTCTCATCCTTGCCCGGCGGCAAGGGCTAGGGTCTCTTCCCTTGGAGCTATTGCCCGACGCCCATACTCCTTGTTCTCTCCTTGGCCGACGACAATCTCTAAGCAAGGTGGCTTGGTGGTTGGTTCTAGATAGGAGAAGAGTTTTATTTTATTCTTCCTTTTGTTCGGAGCGAGCAAAGAAAGGAAGAACGTGATCTAGGAGGCTTCGACTTTTGGAAGATCATCGCCTACACGACGTCCAAAAGGAGGAAGGACATACAATAGAAGATCGAGAGGTATAATGCTTGTTTATGTTCTTTTGTATTATGTCTATAATTGTTTTCAATTATATGTGACTAATTTACTTGGACCATGAATAAAACACAAAAACCGGCGATCCGTACATCATCTATTCCGTGGCTAATTGAAGAATAGAGGTTTGTTGATTGAACAACAAGTTTGTTCAAGTGACCACTCTAATCGAATAACACGATGATGAAACAGTAGCTTAGGTAATCCATCTTTTTCAAGGATAAATTTTTTTATCCGGGGACATAGACAGGATCGCCATGAACAAGCGGCCGAGTTGAAGTGGGAAGCGAAGTTTCCAACCTTCAAGTGGTATCATAGACACGGTTTCCGGTTTTGTGTGTTTAGGATTCAGTTACTTTTATGCACTTTTCATATATTGTATGTGCCAGATAATAGTAGGATGTGCGTAGGTTAACTTTTTGGTTGTAGGCATAGGTTCCAACTATTATGGCCATATGTGTGTATGTGATTGTATGTGTATAATTGTATATTATTTGAATCCTCGGAGTTGATGAAGCTAGTATTTAATTTTTGTAATTAAGTACGACATTGTTTAGCCACTCATTTATTTTAGTTTACTTTTGATCTAGATTTCATGTACACTCCTTCGTGGAGTATAGGATCGATGGATGTAAATTAAAATAGTTATTCTCGGCTCGGATCTCCGGATGGCTTGTACATGGTGTAGGGAGGAGTGGACGAGATGACGATACGACAGGAGGCATATTGGAGACAAAAGCCATAATAGTTGGAAAATATTTCTTTTTCATATTTATTGCTTATTGTTTGATATGCATGTCGTAGGCTAGGAAAATTCCTCAATTTTAAATTACTAAGTGGGAGAGGGATATTTTTAAAAATTTCCACGACCTCCATTACGATTTGATATGTGATGCAAACAAATTTGCGCGTCGGCTCTAAGTGCCTTCCTCCCAATCAGATGAGTTTGTTTGCGGATCACAGGGTCGAATATGATTATAGGAAATTATTAAGGAGCATGTGTACTTCCTCATCGGAAGGCATATAACCCGAGATAATTGTCTAAGTACCGAGTAATGGTGAACACTTAGATGAAAATAGAAGTATCCTTCCCATCGGAGTCACTACTTTTATTTGTAGGGCCAAAGAGAAACCAACTATTAATTTTATTTGTCAAAAAGTTAGGTTGACAAGAAAGTAAAATTAATGGGTAAAACCTCCTCTTACAAATGTAGAGTTCGTATACGTCCACACTATCGTGGCATACGATATTCTCGGTGTTTTGAGGTGTTGGTTGATTTTAAAATTTTATTGTTTGAAGAATCAATAATTTTTTGAAATCTAATGTTTTGATTTATGTGATTCTTAGGTTTTTCAAAATGACTTTCAACCCGCTTGCTATTATACTGAAAGAAAATAAACTTACTGGACCTAATTATGTTAATTGGAAAAAGAATCTAGATATTTTCTTATCTTCTGAGGAGTACAAGTATGTACTCTTTGAATAGTATCCTCCTAATCCAGCAAATGAGCTGGAAGTCCTTGGAGCTGAGATCAATGGGGAAACCCAGGTCGATATCATTCTCCAGTCTCTACCTAGGAGTTTTGAGCAGTTTTGCTTGAATTACAACATGAATAAGAGGTTGTATTCTTTGGCGGAGCTTCTGATAGAACTCCAGGCTGCAGAAGGGCTTGCTCAGGCTCAGACCATGGTTGCTCAGAAGGTTTCTACTTCTAAGCCGAAAGGCAAGAAGAATAAGAAACAAGGTGGAGCATAAGTGGTGGGAGGATCTCAGGGACGAGTGAAGAAGCCGAAAGGCAAGTGCTTCACCTGCAAGAAGACTGGACATTAGAAGAAGGACTGTCCCAACTGGAATCAGAACAAAGGTATATCGTTTGGTCTAGTCGTTGAAACATGTTTAGCGGTGTTATCTACTGGCACCTAGTGTGTAGATACGGGAGCCACTGATCATGACTGCAATACTTTGCAGGGGTTCCAGGAAACCTGATGACTAGCTGAAAGGGAGATTACCGTCTACTTGGGTGATGCTACAAGTTAGCAGTTGTTGTAGTGGGAGATGTTTATTTGTCTTTTTAGAGAAATAAAGTTTTGGTTCTGAAGAATTTGATTTCGGTTTCTAAATTGTTTATGGATGGATATTCTTTTTCTTTTAATGACAGAGTTGTTATAAAAAGAAATAGGGAGATTATCTGTTCTGGTGCATTGATAGGAAATTTATATACACTTGAACCAAAAGCTCCCACGATGCAAATAGAAGTAAATAATTCATCTTCTAATTCCAATAAGAGAAAAGAGCCTTTGAAGATGAACCAAACATATCTTTGGCATCTAAGACTAGGTCATATTAACCTAAGCAGAATTCAAAGGTGTATAGCTGATGGACCTCTGGGTTCATTAGTGGTGGAAGATTTCCCAACCTGCAAATCTTGCTTAGAGGGTAAAATGACCAAGAGGCCTTTTAAGGCCAATGGGTATAGAGCCAATGATGTGTTGGAGTTGGTTCATTCTGATTTGTGTGGTCCTATGTCTATCCAAGCAAGAGGTGGTTTTGAATATTTCATCTCTTTTATAGACGATTATTCAAGATATGGATACTTTTACTTGATGCGCCACAAGTCTGAATGCTTTGACAAGTTCAAAGAATTCAAGGCTGATGTGGAGAAACGTCAAGGTAAAAGTATCAATACACTACGATCTGATCATGGTGGTGAGTACCTCTTGGTAGAGTTTAGGAATTACTTATCAGAGGCTGAAATTCAATCCCAATTGTCTGCACCTGGCACACCCCAGCAGAATGGTGTAGCAGAGCGAAGGAATATCACTCTTATGGAGATGGTTAGTTCGATGATGAGTTATTCTGAGTTGCCAGATTCGTTCTGGGGGTATGCTCTAGATACGGCAGTGTATATTCTGAACTTGGTACCGTCTAAATCAGTGCCTTCTACTCCCACAGAATTGTGGACAGGGCGAAAGCCTAGTCTGAGACATATTCGGATTTGGGGGAGTCCAACACATGTGCTGAAGGAAGATGCAGGTAAATTGTAACCTCATACAGAAGTGCACTTGTTCATTGGCTATGTTAGAGGAACAAAAGGTGGTTTGTTTTATAGTCCTTGAGATCAGAGGGTGATCGTTAGCACAACTGCCATATTTCTAGTGGAAGACTATGTGATGAACCACAAGCCCATGAGTAAGATTGTTCTAGAGGAATGGAAAGGGGAAGTCACTACTTCAGTACCACCGGTACAAGAGGATATACCATAAGTCATTGCACCGCATGTCATAGAGGATACACAAGTGATACCTTGTCGTAGTGGGAGGATTGTTAGACAGCCTGATAGATTTATGTTCTAGGGAGAATCTTCTGATTTGGTCCCTGGTGAACATGAACCTGATCCCTGTACATATGACGAGGCAATCCAAGATAAAGATACAATATCTTGGCAAAGTGTGATGAATTCTGAGATAGAATCTATGGATTCAAATCAAGTCTGGGAGCTAGTAGAACCACCAAATGGTATAAAAAACATTGGATGCAAGTGGATCTACAAAAGAAAGAGAGGAATAGAGGGGAAGGTTGAGACCTTCAAAGCAAGGCTTGTTGCGAAAGGGTATACTCAGAAAGAGGGTATCGATTATGAGGAGATATTTCGCCGGTAGCCATGCTTAAGTCTATCCGGATTCTCTTATGTATTACTGCTCATATGGATTATGAGGTGTGGCTGATGGA
Source organism: Wurfbainia villosa (assembly GCA_025175895.1). Classification (NCBI taxonomy): domain Eukaryota; kingdom Viridiplantae; phylum Streptophyta; class Magnoliopsida; order Zingiberales; family Zingiberaceae; genus Wurfbainia; species Wurfbainia villosa. Next base: position 43,771,881 of record CM045988.1, on the reverse strand, counting down.
TGTCAAGACAGCTTTCCATAATGGAAGTCTTGAGGAAAACATCTATATGAAGCAACCAGAGGGATCCATTGCAAAGGGCAAACAGAATCTTGTGTGCAAGCTTAATCAGTCCATTTATGGATTGAAGCAAGCTTCGAGGTCTTGGAACATCCGCTTCGATGAGGTAATCCAGTCTTATGGATTTATTCAAAGTCTTGATGTGTCTTGTGTATACAAGAGATCTGACAGAAACGTAGTGGTATTTCTTGTACTATACATAGATGACATTTTGTTAATTGGCAACAATGTCAAGGTGTTATGGGACGTAAGGGTATGGTTGTCCAAACAATTTGATATGAAGGACTTGGGTGAAGTGGGACACATCCTTGGGATCAAGGTTATAAGGGATTATAAGAAAAGGATATTGTGATTATCTCAAGCTACATATATAGACACCATTATGGATCATTTTAGCATGCAAAACTCCAAGTAAGGTTTTCTACCTTTCAGGCATGGAGTTCCTTTATCTAAGGAGATGTGACCTAGAACATCTAAGGAGATAGAGGAGATGAAGGTGGTTCCTTATGCTTCGACAGTAGGAAGCCTCAAGTATGTCATGCTATGTATGAGACCGGATATCTGCTTTGCCGTGTGCATGGTTAGCAGATATCATAGTAATTCAGGACAAGGACAATGGACTGCGGTAAAGCATATATTGAAGTACCTGAGAAGGACTAGGGATTATATGCTAGTTTACCAGACAGACCAATTACTCCCTGTGGGTTTCACAGATTCCGACTTTCAATGAAATAGGGATAACAGTAAGTCTACCTCAGGTTTTGTGTTTACTTTGGGTGGTTGAGCCATTGTATGGAGGAGTGTCAAGCAGAAATGCGTGGCGCCTCAGAGGAAGTTCCATGGTGGAGTTTGCCACGCATTTCTGCTTGACACTCCTCCATACAATGGCTCCACCTCCCAAAGTAAACACAAAACCTGAGGTAGACTTACCGTTATCCCTATCAGATTGGAAGTCGGAATCCGTGTAACCCACAGGGAGTAATTGGTCTGCCTGGTAAACCAACATATAATCCCTAGTCCTTCTCAAGTACTTCAATATATGCTTTACCTCAGTCCAATGTCCCGATCCTGGATTACTCTGATATCTGCTGACCATGCCCACGATAAAGCAGATATCTGGTCTCGTATATAGTTTCTAAACTCTCTCAAGAGGTACTCACCACCACGATAAGATCGCAGTGTCTTGATACTTTTACCTTGACATTTCTCCACATCAACCTTGAATTCTTTGAACTTGTCAAAGCATTCAGACTTGCGGCGCATCAGGTAAATGTATCCATATCTCGAATAATCATCTATAAAAGAGATAAAATATCAGAACCACCTCTAGCCTGGATAGACATAGGACCACACAAATCAGAATGAACCAATTCTAACACAACTTTGGCTCTATACCCCTTGGTCTTAAAAGGCCTCTTGGTCATTTTACCCTCCAAGCAAGATTCATAGGTTGGGAAATCTTCCACCACTAATGAACCCCGAGGTCCATCAACTATCAACCTTTGAATTCTGCTTAGGTTAATATGACCAAGCCTAAGATGCCAAAGATATGTTTGGTTCATCTTCGAAGGTTCTTTTCTCTTATTGGAATTAGAATATGAGTTATTAACTTCAATTTACATCATGGGAGCTTTTGGTTCAAGTGTGTATAAATTTCCTATCAATGCACCCGAACAGATAATGTCCCTATTCCTTTTTATAACAACTCTGACATTAAAAGAAATAGTATATCCATCCATAAATAATTTAGAAAACGAAATTAAATTCTTTCTAAATAAAGGTACATAAAGGCAATTCTTAAGAACCAAAACTTTATTTTTCTCAAAAGATAAATCAACGTCTCCCACTGCAATAGCCGCCACCTTCGTGGCATCGCCCAAGTAAACTGTAATCTCCCCTTTAGCTAGTTGTCGGTTTTCCTGGAACCCCTGCAAAGTATTGCAGACATGATCAGTGGCTCCCGTATCTACACACAAGGTGCCGGTGGATAACACCGCCAACCATGTTTCAATGACTAGACCAAAGGATATACCTTTGTTCTGCTTCGGATTGGGACAGTCCTTCTTCCAATGTCCAGTTTGCTTGCAAGTGAAGTACTTGCCTTTCGGCTTCTTCACTCCTCCCTGAGATCCTCCCACCACCTTTGCTCCACCTTGTTTCTTCTTCTTCTTGCCTTTAGGCTTAGAAGTATAAACCTTCTGAGCAACCATGGCCCGAGCCTAAGCAAGCCTTTCTATTGACTGAAGAATGATATCGACCTGGGTTTCCCCATCGATTTTAGCTCCAAGGACTTCCAGCTCATTCGCAGGCTTAGGAGGACACTCTTCGAAGAATACATATTTGTACTCCTCAACAGCTAAGACAATGTCAAGATTCCTTTTTCCAATCAACATAATTATGTACAGTAAGTTTATTTTCCTTTAGTATCATAGCAAGTGGACTGAAAGTCATTTTGAAAGAAAACCTAAGAATCACATAGATCATTACTTTAGATATCAAAAATTATTGATTCCTCAAACAAAAAATTTTTTAAAATCAACCAGCACCTCAAAACACCAAGAATATCATATACCATGATAGTGTGGACGTATACGAATTCTACATTTGTAAGAGGACGTTTTACCCATTAATTTTACTATCTTGTCAACCTAACTTTTTGACAAGTAAAATTAATAGTTGGGTCCTCATTGACCCTACAAATAAAAGCAGTGACTCCGATAGGGAGGATACTTATATTTGTATGTAAGTGTTCACCATTACTCGGTACCAAGGTAATTATCTCGGGTTATGTGCCTTCCGATGGGGAAGTACATACGCTCCTTAATAATTCCCTATAACCATATTTGACCTTGTGATCCGCAAACAAACTCATCCGATGGGGAGGAAGGCACTCAGAGCCGACGCGCAAGTTTGTTTGCATCACTTGTCAAATCGTAATGGAGGCCGTGGAAATTTATAAAAATATCCCTCTCCCACTTAGTAATTTGTAATTGAGGAATTTTCTAGGCTACGACATGCATATAAAACAATAAGCAATAAATATGAAAAATAAAATTTTTCCAACTATTATGGCTTTTGTCTTCAATATGTCTCCCATTGTATCGCCTTCTCATCCGCTACTCCTACGCCATGTACGAGCCATCCGGAGATCTGAGCCGAGATTAAAAACTATTTTAATTTATATCCATTGATCCTATACTCCACGAGGGAGTGTATAGGGATGTATACTGAAAAGTCTATCTTTTGTATGAACATCGTTATTTTGAAATAAGAATCACATGATCATTGTTTGCATATTTTTATGGTTATGCAATATTGTCTAATACATTACATTGTAGATAACTTGGCGTGTGCTGTCACACAGGAGATCATGTTATCGGCTCCTTGTAAAGTATAAGTAAAGGCTCACAACCGAGATGGCTTTGGATGAACCATCGGAATGGTTGTAGTGTGATTTGGTATTGGTTTGTCTTGACCATAGATTCACACTAGTGCACTTTGTGTGTATTGAGCAGGACCAACTTAGAGGTGATTCAATTTATTGATGACTACATAATCAAATCGGACCTCAGATATTATTTAGTACATGCTCTTAATCCCGATATAATAACGGGAACATGTACTTAGTACTCATCTCTTTGATTTACCAATGGGCGAGATTTATAGATTAAATCGATAGGCTCGGTAAGTTGGGAGATGATATTATTTATATGGTGTGTCGTTGATTATAGGAGGAAATTGTGTCCTATATATTAGGTGTTGGGAGTTGCTTCGGAGGCTCATTGGCTCCCATGTCCCCGGATTAAAATTTTCACTAATGAAAGGATTAATCTGGATGGGATGAGCTTCCTTAGCAACACCATTTCATCGTCGTGCTAACAACTTGAGTGGTCGCTTGAACAAACTAGTTGTTCAAGCAACACAACTCTTCTAGTTGGTTAGCCGCGGAAGAGACGACGGACGGATCACCGGTTTTTGTGTTTGTCTTCGGGGTCCATGATTATACAATATATTTACTAATTCACACATGCATAATCAAAACATAAAAGAACAAGCTCAGATCTATAAATAAAGTTAAAATAACTTTATACCTCACGATCTTCTACCGTATGTCCTATCCTTCTCGTGGACGACGTGTGGACGAAGATCCTCCATGAGTAGAAGTCTTCTAGATCGCTTTCTTCTCTACCTTGTCCGCTGTGAACAAAGAGAAGAACTTACAAATACCTATCCTTTCTAGAGCCGGCCACCAAATTAGGGAATTTGGTGCAACCGCCGGCCAAGGATCAAAAGGATGATGCGCCGGCCACCAAATGATGGAGAACCGCCGGCCACCTTGGAGAATAGGGAGGAGGATGAGAACCGGCCACCATTGGGAGGAGAACCGCCGGCCAAGGAAGAAGGGAGAGGGCTCTAGGATGGGCACCGCCAAGTGTTGATTGAAGGAAGTGGGCGCCGGCAACAATTGATGGAAGATGGTTGCCGCCCACTTTTGCTCCAAACCCTAGCCGCCCACCTTTGCTCCAAACCCTAATCCCAATTCAAATTGATACTTGCCGCCCAACCCTAAGCTTTCCTTTTATAGAGTTAGGCTTAGGACTCCTTTAATCTCCACCGTCGGATCTAGGGATTTAATCTCCACTGTCGAATCTAGGGTTTTATCCCAACCGTCGGATCTAGGGTTTCATCCCAATCGTCGGATCTAGGATTTCATCCCAACCGTCAGATCTAGGGTTTCATCCCAACCGTCGAATCTAGGGTTTTATCCCAACCGTCGGATCTAGGGATTTAATCCTAACCGTTGATTCTAGGGTTTCATCCTAACCATCGGATCTTAGGGATTTAATCCCAACTGTTGGTTCTAGGGTTTCATCCTAACCATCGGATCTAGGGATTTAATCCCAACCGTTGGTTCTAGGTTTTGTTTTACATTCTTGGATCTAGACTTCACAAGGAATATATTAGGCTACGACAGGGACCATAAGGAGGAGTTGGGTCTTGGCCACCCGATGGATCGGAACCACACTAACTTGATCCATCAATGATGTTCCATTCCACTAGAGGATCATCATTGAACTACCTCACCAACCCCCATAAATTAATATGGGCTCCATATATTATTCGTACATTAATCTCCCCGTGTTTAAGATATCGAATGTTCATCAATTAATTGATTTACTGACCATCAATTAATTAACATCTAATTCCTCGAGTAGTACCATTCAACCTTATCATCATATTGACTAAGTCAACCAGCTGGGTTTTCATGATGAACCTTATGAGCTCCTCAAGTGGACATCATCAACCTAATATATAGGACATAGTTTCCTCCTATAATCAACGGCACACCATGTAAATAATATTATTTCCCAACTTACCGGGCATATTGATTTAATCCATCTAAATCTCACCCACTGGTAAATCAAAGAAATAAATACTAAGTACATGTGCCCGTTATTATATCGGGATTAAGAGCATGTACAACATAATATCCGAGGTCCGATTCAATTATGTAGTCAGTACTAAATTGAATCACCTCTATGTCAGTCCTACTCAATACACCTAAGTGTACCAGTGTAACTCTATGTTCAAGACAAAACAATACCAAGCTACACTACAACCATGCCAATGGTTTGTCCAAAACCATCTTGGTTGTGAGCCTCTACTTATATTTTACAAGGAACTAATAACATGATCTTCTGTGCCACACCAAGCACCATGTTATCTACAATGTAAAATATTAGACAATATGCACACATATAATAAATATATAAAGTGCAAACAATGATCATGTGATTCTTATTTCAAAATAAAATGTTCATACAAAAAGAGCTAGGCTTTTAGTATACATTTCAATATTAGGATGATGATGTCCCCTTGAGGAGCTCATAAGGTTCATCATGTAAACCCTGCAGGTGGACTTGGTCCGACATGATGAAAAGGTTGAGTGGTACTACTCAAGGAGTTAGATGTTGATTAATTAATGGTCAGTAAATTAATTAATTGACGTACATTCGAGATCTTAAACACGGGGAGAAAATGTACAAATAAGATATGGAGCCTATATTATCATATGGGGGTTGGTGAGGTAGATCAATGATAATCCTTTAATGGATTGGATTATCATTAGTGGATCGGACTTTATGTGGGCTTGATACATGGGTGGCCAAGACCCGACTCTTCCTCAAGGTCCCTAATGTAGCCTATTAACACCTCATGAAGATTAGATCCAATGGATAGAAAAAAACTCTAGATCCAAAGGTAGAGATTAAATCTCTAGATCCCACGGTTGAGATTAAATCCCTAGAACCAATGGCGGAGATAAAATCATGGATTTAGCCCAACTCTATAAATAGAGATCATGAAGTGGGCGGTAAGAAGAGCATGGCTTAAGGGGATTAGGGTTTACTTCCTTTGGAGGCTAGGAATCCTTGTTGATTTAGGATTAGGTTTGGGTGGCTAGGGTTTTGGGAGCTATGGGTGGGCGGCAACTCAAGGAGGAGTTTTTCTTCTTCCTCCTAAGGTGTGGCCGGTTCCTTCCATCTTCTTTCTACCTTCGCTTGTGCTCATCCTAATCTTCTTCCCCACTTCCATGGCCGGCCATAAGGAGAGCTAGGATTAGGGTTTGGAGGGTTACGGTTTAGGAGGCTTGGGTGGCACCAAATAAGGAAGTAGTTTGCTTTCTTCTTCCTCTCCTTTGGTGGCTGGCACCCACAGCCCTTTCCCAGCCCTTGGCCAGCATCCAAAGACCCCTTCTCCTTCTTCTTAGGTGGTGGAAACAAGATATAGGGCTTTCCCTTGGTGTCTTGGCCGGTTTCCACCATTATCTCTTTCTCCTTATTGGCCGACGGCAAGCATTCTCCTTGTTTCTTGTTGGTTGGCCATAGGAAGGAGAAGAGCTTTGTTTCTATTCTTCCTTTTGCTTTGGAAGAGCAAGGAAGGAAGATTTTCCATCTAGGAGCTTCGACTTTTGGTAGAGCGTTGCCCACACGACGTCCGAAAGGAGGAAGGACATACATTAGAAGATTGAGAGGTATATCGATTCTCTAATTTTTATATGTTACATGTTTGTATTTGTTTTTCAATTATGACCATGATATAAATCTCTATATGGCTAAATAATACTTGGATCCCGAGCATAAATTCAAAAACTGGTGATTCGGACATCCTCTATTCCGTGGCTACTCGTAGAATAGAGGATTGTCGCTTGAACAACTAGTTTGTTCAAGTGACCTCTCTAAACGAATAGCACGACGATGCCTTTGTTGTTTGGGCAATCCCTTTTGTCTAGGATTAAATTTTTTTTATCTGGGGACATCGAAGGGATCGCCATGATCAAGCAACTGAGGTGAAGTGGGAAGCGAAGTTTCCCCTCACGAACTCGATAAGCTAAAACCATTAAATTGGTATGAGAGCTTCCAGGGCAAAACCCCCCTTCAATTGGTATCATATCCAAGGTTTCCGGTTTTGTGTGTTTATTATTCGGTTAATTTTTATGCACTTTTTCATATATTATATGTGTCGGATAATAGTAGGATATGCATTGTTTAACTCTTTGGTTACAGGCATAAGATCCGACTATTATGGCCATATGTGTGTATGTGATTGTATGTGTGTAAATATTTATTTTGTTGAATCCTCGGGGTTGACGAGGCTAGTATTTAATTTTTGTAAATTAGATACGACATTGTTTAGCCACTCTTTCTATTTTATTTTACTTTCGATCTAGATTTCATGTACACTCCCTCGTAGAGTATAGGATCGATGGATGTAAATTAAATAGGTTTTAGTCTCGGCTCGGATCTCCGGATGGCTCGTACATGGCGTAGGAGGAGCGGACGAGATGGCGATGCGACGGGAGACATATTGAAGACAAAAGCCAAAATAGTTGGAAAATAATTTTATTTTTCATATTTATTGCTTATTGTTTGATATGCATGTCGTAGCCTAGAAAATTCCTCATTTTCAAATTACTAAGTGGGAGAGCGATATTTTTATAAATTCCCACGACCTCCATTATGATTTGACAAGTGATGCAAACAAACTTGCACGTCGGCTCTGAGTGCCTTCCTCCCCATCGGATGGGTTTGTTTGCGGATCACAAGGTCAAATATGGTTATAGGGAATTATTAAGCAGCATGTGTACTTCCCCATCGTAAGGCACGTAACTCGAGATAATTACCTTGGTACTAAGTAATGGTGAACACTTAGATACAAATATAAGTATCCTCTCTATCAGAGTCACTGCTTTTATTTGTAGGGCCGAAGAGAAACCAACTATTAATTTTACTTGTCAAAATATTAGGCTGACAAGATAGTAAAATTAATGGGTAAAACCTCCTCTTACAAATGTAGAATTCGTATACGTCCACACTATCATGGCATACAATATTCTCGGTGTTTTGAGGTGTTGGTTGATTTTAAAATTTTATTGTTTGAAGAATCAATAATTTTTTGAAATCTACAGTAATGATCTATGTGATTCTTAGGATTTTCAAAATGACTTTCAGTCCACTTACTATGATACTAAAGGAAATAGACTTACTGTACATAATTCTGATGATTGGAAAAGAATCTAGATATTGTCTTATCTGCTAAGGAGTACAAGTATGCACTCTTCGAAGAGTGTCCTCAAGCCATGGTTGCTCAAAAAGGTTTCTACTTCTAAGCCGAAAGGCAAGAAGAAGGAGAAACAAGGTGGAGCAAAGATGGTGGGAGGATCTCAGGGAGGAGTGAAGAAGCCGAAAGGCAAGTACTTCACTTACAAGCAGGATGGACATTGGAAGAAGGATTGTCCCAATCCAAAGCAAAACAAAGATATATCCTTTAGACTAGTCGTTGAAGTGTGGTTAGCGGTGTTATCTATCGGCACCTGGTGTGTAGATACGGGAGCCTCTGATCATGTCTGCAATACTTTGCAGGGGTTCTAGGAAACCCGACGATGAGCTAAAGGGGAGATTACCATTTACTTGGGCAATGTCATGAAGGTGGCGGCTATTGAAGTGGGAGATGTTTTATTTATCTTTTGAGAAAAATAAAATTTTGGTTCTGGAAAATTCCCTTTATGTACCTTTGTTTAGAAAGAATTTAGTTTCAGTTTCTAAATTGTTTATGGATGGATATTCTATTTCTTTTAATGACAGAGCTGTTATAAAAAGGAATATGGAGAATATCTATTCAGGTACATTGATAGGAAATTTGTAAACACTTGAACCAAAACCTCCCACGATGCAAATTGAAGTTTATAACTCATCTTCTAATTCCAATAAGAGAAAAGAACCTTCGAAGATGAACCAAACATAACTTTGGCATCTTAGGCTTGGTCACATTAACCTAAGCAGAATTCAAAGGTTGATAGCTGATGGACCTCTGGGATCATTAGTGGTGGAAGATTTCCCAACCTACGAATCTAGCTTGAAGGATAAAATGACCAAGAGGCTTTTTAAGGCAAAGGGGGTATAAAGACAAAGATATGTTAGAAACGGTTCATTCTGATTTGTGTGGTCCTATGATTATCCAGGCAAGAGGTGGTCTTGAATAATTCGTCTCTTTCATAGATGATTATTCAAGATATGGATGACACTACGATCGGATCGTGGTGACGGATACCTCTTGGGACAGTTTAGAAATTACTTATCAGAGGCTGGGATTCAATCCCAATTGACTGCACCTGGCACACACCAGCAGAATGATGTAGCAGAGCGAAGGAATAGGACTCTTATGGAGATGATTAGATCGATGATGAGTTATTCTAAGTTGCCAGATTCGTTCTGGGGATATGCTCTAGATACGACGGTGTACATTCTGAACTTTGTTCCATCTAAATCAGTGCCTTCTACTCCCACAAAGTTGTGGACTGGGCGAAAGCCTAGTCTAAGTCATATTCGGATATGGGGAGTCCAACACATGTGCTGAAGGCAGATGCTGATAAGATGGAACCTCGTACAAAAGTATGCATGTTCGTTGGCTATCCTAGAGGAACAAAGGGTGGTTTGTTTTATAGTCCTAGAGATTAGAGGGTGAACGTTAGCACGAACGCTAGATTTCTAGAGGAAGACTATGTGATGAACCTCAAGCCCAAGAGTAAAATTGTTCTGGAGGAATTAAAAGGAGAAGTCACTTCTTTAGTACCACCGGTACAAGAGAATATACCACAAGTCACTGCACCGCGTGTCACAGAGGATACACAGGTGATACCTCTTCATAGTGGGAGGGTTGTGAGATAGCCTGATAGATTCATGTTCTTGGGTGAATCTTCTGATTTGGTCCCTGGCGAATATGAACCTGATCCCTGGACATATGATGAGGCAATCCAAGATAAAGATGCAGTATCTTGGCAAAGTGCAATGAAAGCTGATATTGAATCTATGGATTCAAATCAAGTCTGGGAGCTAATAGAACCACCCGATGGTGTAAAAACCATTGGATGCAAGTGGATCTACAAGAGAAAGAGAGGAATAGATGGGAAGGTTGAGACCTTCAAAGCGAGGCTTGTTGCAAAGGGGTATATTCAGAAATAGGGTATCGATTATGAGGAGACCTTTTCGCTGGTAGCCATGCTTAAGTCTATCCGGATTCTCTTATGCATAGCAGCTCATATGGATTATGAGGTGTGGTAGATGGATGTCAAGACAGCTTTCCTTAATGGAAGTCTTGAGGAAAACATCTATATGAAGCAACCAATGGGATTCATTGCTAAGGGCAAAGAGCATCTTCTATGTAAGCTTAATCAGTCCATTTATGGATTGAAGCAAGCTTTGAGGTCTTGGAAACAACCGCTTTGATGAGGTAATCCAGTCTTATGGATTTATTCAAAGTCCGAATGAGTCTTGTGTATACAAGAGATGTGACGGAAACGTAGTGGTATTTCTTGTACTATACGTAGATAATATTTTTGTGATTGGCAACAATATCAAGGTATTATCGGGCGTAAGGGTATGGTTGTCCAAACAGTTTGATATGAAGGACTTGGGAGAGGTAGGACACATCCTTAGGATCAAGGTCACAAGGGATCGCAGGAAAAGGATGTTATGCTTATCCCAAGCTTCATACATAGACACGATTTTGGATCGTTTTAGCATGAAGAACTCCAAGAAAGGTTTTCTACCTTTCAGGCATGGAGTTCCTTTATCTAAGGAGATGTGTCCTAGAACATCTGAGGAGATAGAGGAGATGAAGGTGGTTCCTTATGCTTCGGCAGTAGGAAGCCTCATGTATGCTATGCTCTGTACGAGACCAGATATCTGCTTTGCCATGGGTATTGTCAGTAGATATCAGAGTAATCCAGGACATGGACATTGGACTGAGGTAAAGCATATATTGAAGTACTTGAGAAGGACTAGGGATTATATGCTGGTTTACCGGGCAGACCAATTACTCCCTGTGGGTTACACGGATTCCGACTTCCAATCTGATAGGGATAACAGTAAGTCTACCTCAGGTTTTGTGTTTACTTTGGGAAGTGGAGCCATTGTATGGAGGAGTGTCAAGCAGAAATGCGTGGCGGACTCCACCATGGAAGCTGAGTATGTGGCAGCCTCTGAGGCGGCCAAAGAAGTTGTGTGGCTCAGGAACTTCCTGATGGACTTGGATGTGATTCCTAGTTTGCCTAGAACTATCACAATTTATTGTGATAATAGTGGTGCAGTTGTAAACTCGAAGGAAACACGAGCTCATAAGGCGAGTAAACACATAGAGCACAAGTACCACCTGATACGAGAAATCGTAAAGGAGTGAGAAGTTGCTGTCACCTAGATTGCATCAGAGGATGACCTGGTAGACCCTTTCACTAAGGCCCTTCTAGCGAGAGCTTTGATAGGCATGTGGAGGGATGGGGAATCAGATGTATGGTTGTATAAGGACAGCATAGTTTTTTAGTATGAGTGGTGTCACACTATCTTTTGTATGAACATCGTTATTTTGAAATAAGAATCACATGATCATTGTTTGCATATTTTTATGGTTATGCAATATTGTCTAATACATTACATTGTAGATAACATGGTGTGTGGTGTCACACGGGAGATCATATAATCGGCTCCTTGTAAAGTATAAGTAAAGGCTCACAACCAAGATGGCTTTGGACAAACCATCGGAATGGTAGTAGTGTGATTTGGTATTGGTTTGTCTTGACCATAGAATCACACTAGTGCACTTTGTGTGTATTGAGCAGGACCGACTTAGAGGTGATTAGATTTATTGCTGACTACATAATCGAATCGGACCTCAGATATTATTTAGTATAAGCTCTTAATCCGGATATAATAATGGGCCCATATACTTAGTACTCATCTCTTTGATTTACCAATGGGCGAGATTTATAGATTAAATCGATAGGCTCGGTAAGTTGGGAGATTATATTATTTATATGGTGTGCCATTGATTATAGGAGGAAACCGTGTCCTATATATTAGGATGATGATGTCCCCTTGAGGAGCTCATAAGGTTCATCATGTAAACCCTGTAGGTGGACTTGGTCCGGAATGATGAAAAGGTTGAGTTGTACTACTCAAGGAGTTAGATGTTGATTAATTAATGGTCAGTAAATTAATTAATCGACAGACATTCGAGATCTTAAACACAGGGAGAAAATGTACAAATAATATATGGAGCCCATATTATCATATGGGCGTTGGTGAGTTAGATCAATGATAATCCTTTAGTGGATTAGATTATCATTAGTGGATCGGACTTTATGTGGGCTTGATCCATGGGTGGCCAAGACCCAACTCCTCCTCATGGTCCCTAATGTAGCCTATTAACACCTCATGAAGATTAGATCCAATGGATTGAAACAAAACTCTAGATCCAAAGGTAGAGATTAAATATTTAGATCCGACGATTGAAATTAAATCTCTAGATCCGACGGTTGAGATTAAATCCCTAGAACCAATGGAGGAGATTAAATCATGGCTTGAGGCCAACTCTATAAATAGAGATCATGAAGTGGGCGGCAAGAAGAGCATGGCTTAAGGGGATTAGGGTTTGCTTCCTTTGGAGGCTAGGAATCCTAGTTGGTTTAGGATTAGGTTTGGGTGGCTAGGGTTTTGGGAGCTATGGGTGGGCGGCAACTCAAGGAGGATGTTTTTTTCTTCCTCCTAAGGTGTGGCCGGTTCCTTCCATCTTCCCTCTACCTTGGCTTGTGCTCATCCTAATCTTCTTCCCCACTTCCATGGCCGGCCATAAGGAGAGCTAGGATTAGGGTTTGGAGGCTTAGGGTTTAGGAGGCTTGGGTGGCACCAAATAAGGAAGTAGTTTGCATTCTTCTTCCTCTTCTTTGGTGGCCGGTGCCCACAGCCCTTTCCCAGCCTTTGGCCAGCATCCAAAGACCCTTTCTCCTTCTCCTTAGGTGGTGGAAACAAGATATAGGTCTTTCCCTTGGTGTCTTGGCCGGTTTCCACCATTATCTCCTTCTCCTTGTTGGCCGGCGGCAAGCATTCTCCTTGTTGCTTGTTGGTTGGCCATAGGAAGGAGAAGAGCTTTGTTTCTATTCTTCCTTTTGCTTTGGAAGAGCAAGGAAGGAAGATTTGCGATGTAGAGCGTCGCCCACACGTCGTCCGAAAGGAGGAAGGACAAACATTAGAAGATCGAGAGGTATATCGATTCTCTAATTTTTATATGTTACATGTTTGTATTTGTTTTTCAATTATGAGCATGATATAAATCTGTATATGGCTAAATAATACTTGGATCCTAAGCATAAACACAAAAACCGGCGATCCGGACATCGTCTATTCTGCGGCTACTCGTAGAATAGAGGATCGTCGCTTGAACAACTAGTTTGTTCAAGTGACCTCTCTAAACGAATAACACGATGATGACTTGGTGGTTTGGGCAATCCCTTTTGTCTAGGATTAAATTTTTTTTATCCGGGGACATCGAAGGGATCGCCATGATCAAGCAATCGAGGTGAAGTGGGAAGCGAAGTTTCCCCTCACGGACTCGATAAGCTAAAACCATTAAATTGGTATGAGAGCTTCCAGGGCAAAACCCCCCTTCAGAGTGTACATGAAATCTAGATCGAAAGTAAACTAAAATAAAAAGAGTGGCTAAAAAATATCATATCTAATTTACAAAAAATTAAATACTAGTCTCGTCAACCCCGAAGATTTAATAGAATAAACATTTACACACATACAATCACATACACACATATGGACATAATAGTAGGATCCTATGTCTGCAACCAAAGAGTTAACCTACGCATATACTACTATTATCCGGCACATATAATATATGAAAAGTGGATAAAAATTAACTGAATCCTAAACACACAAAATCGAAAATCGTGGCTCTGCTACCACTTGTTGGATCTTGGCCACCCAATGGATCAAGCCCATATAAAGTCCGATCCATTAATGATAATCTAATCCACTAAAGGATTATCATTGATCTTCCATAAGTTAATATGAGATCCATATATTATTTGTACATTTTCTCCCCGTGTTTAAGATCTCGAATGTCCGTCGATTAATAAATTTACTGACCATTAATTAATCAACATCTAACTCCATGAGTAGTACCACTCAACCTTTTGATCATGCCGGACCAAGTCCACCTACAGGGTTTACATGATGAACCTCATGAGCTCCTCAAGGGGACATCATCATCCTAATATATAGGATACGGTTTCCTCATATAATCAACGACACACCATATAAATAATCCCATTTCCCAACTTACCGAGCCTATCGATTTAATCTATAAATCACATCCATTGGTAAATCAAAGAAATGAATACTAAGTATATGTGTCCGTTATTATATCGGGATTTAGAGCATGTACAATATAATATCTGAGGTCCGATTCAATTATGTAGTCAGCAATAAATCAAATCACATCTAAGTCGGTCATGCTCAATACACACAAAGTGTACTAGTGTGATTTTATGGTCAAGATAAACCAATACCAAATAACACTACAACCATACCAATGGTTTGTCCAAAGTCATCTCGGTTGTGAGGCTTTACTTATACTTTACAAGGAACTGATAACATGATCTCCCGTGTGACACCACACACCATGTTATCTACAATGTAATGTATTAGACAATATGCATAGCCATAAAAATATGCAAACAATGATCATGTGATTCTTATTTCAAAATAAAGATGTTCATAAAAAAGATAGACTTTTCAGTATACACCGCAACACAATATACATCCCAATAATCTCCCACTTATACTAAAAGTCTATGTTATCCTCAAACTGCCATACATCTGATCCCCATTCCCTCCACATGCCTATCGAAAGCTCTCGCTGGAAGGGCCTTAGTGAAAGGATCTTCCAGGTTATCCTCCGTTGCAATCTTGGCCACAACAACTTCTCCTCTCTTTACGATTTCTTGTATCAGGTAGTACTTGCGCTCTATGTGTTTACTAGCCTTATGGGCTCGTGGTTCCTTCGAGTTTGCAACTACACCACTATTATCACAATAAATTGTGACAGTTCTGGGCAAACCAGGAATCACATCCAAGTCCATCAGGAAGTTCCTGAGCCACACAACTTCTTTGGCCGCCTCAGAGGCTGCCACATACTCAGCTTCCATGGTGGAGTCCGCCATGCATTTCTGCTTGACACTCCTCCATACAATGGCTCCACCTCCCAAAGTAAACACAAAACCTGAGGTAGACTTACTGTTATCCCTATCAGATTAGAAGTCCGAATTCGTGTAACCCACAGGGAGTAATTGGTCTGCCTGGTAAACCAGCATATAATCCCTAGTCCTTCTCAGGTACTTCAATATATGCTTTACTTCAGTCCAATGTCCCTGTCCTGAATTACTCTGATATCTTCTGACCATTCGCACGGTAAAGCAGATATCTGGTCTCGTACATAACATCACATACATGAGGCTTCCTACCGCCAAAGCATAAGGAACCGCCTACTTCTCCTTTATCTCCTAAGATGTTCTTGGACACATCTCCTTAGATAAAGGAACTCCATGCCTGAAAGGTAGAAAACCCTTCATGGAGTTCTGCATGCTAAAACATTCCATAATCATGTCTATGTATGAAGCTTGGGATAAGCACAACATCCTTTTCCTGCGATCCATTTTAACCTTCATCCCAAGGATGTGTCCCACCTCTCCCAAGTCCTTCATATCAAACTGTTTGGACAACCATACCCTTACATCCGACAACACCTTTATATTGTTGCCAATCAATAAAATGTCATCTACGTATAGTACAAGAAATACCACTACGTTTCCGTCACATCTCTTGTATACACAAGACTCATCCGGACTTTGAATAAATCCATAAGACTGGATTACCTCATCAAATTGGATGTTCCAAGACCTCGAAGATTGCTTCAATCCATAAATGGACCGATTAAGCTTACATACAAGATGCTCTTTGCCCTTTGCAATGAATCCCTCTCGTTGCTCCATAGAGATATTTTCCTCAAGACTTCCATTAAGGAAAGCTGTCTTGACATCCATCTGCCACACCTCATAATCCATATGAGTTGCAATGCATAAGAGAATCTAGATAGACTTAAGCATGGCTACCAGCAAAAAGGTCTCCTCATAATCGATACCCTCTTTCTGAGTATACCCCTTCGCAACAAGCCTCGCTTTGAAGGTCTCAACCTTCCCATCTATTCCTCTCTTTCTTTTTTAGATCCACTTGCATCCAATGGTTTTTACACCATCGGATGGTTCCACTAGCTCCCAGACCTGAATTGAATCCATAGATTCAATCTCAGTATTCATTGCACTTTGCCAAGATGCTGCATCTATGTCTTGGATTGCCTCGTCATATGTCCAGGGATCTAGTTCATGTTTGCCAGGGACCAAATCAGAAGATTCTCCCAAGAACATGAATCTATCAGGCTGTCTCAAAACCCTCCCACTACGACGAGGTATCTCCTGTGTATCCTCTGTGACACGCGGTGCAGTGACTTGTGGTATATCCTCTTGTACCGGTGGTACTAAAGAAGTGACTTCCCCTTTTAATTCCTCCAGAACAAATTTTCTCTTGGGCTTGTGGCTCATCACATAGTCTTCCTCTAGAAATTTGGCGTTCGTGCTAACGATCACCTTCTGATCTCTAGGACTATAAAACAAGCCACCTTTGTGTCATAGCCCAAGTAAATGGCAATCTCCCCTTTAGCTAGTCGTCGGGTATCCTGGAATCCCTGCAAAGTATTGTAGACATGATCAGTGGCTCCCGTAACTACACACCAGGTGCCGGTAGATAACACCGCTAACCATGTTTCAATGACTAGACCAAAGGATATACCTTTATTCTGCTTCGGATTGGGACAGTCCTTCTTCCAATTTCCAGTCTTCTTGCAAGTGAAGTACTTGCCTTTCGGCTTCTTCACTCCTCCCACCACCTTTGCTCCACCTTGTTTGTTCTTCTTCTTGCCTTTCGGCTTAGAAGAAGAAACCTTCTGAGCAACCATGGCCTGAGCCTGAGCTAGCCTTTCTGTTGACTAGAGAATGATATCGACGTGGGTTTCCCCATCGATCTCAGCTCCAAGGACTTCCAGCTCATTCGCAGGCTTAGGAGGACATTCTTCGAAGAGTACATATTTGTACTCCTCAGCAGTTAAGACAATGTCAAGATTCCTTTTTCCAATCAACATAATTATGTACAGTAAGTTTATTTTCCTTTAGTATCATAGCAAGTGGACTGAAAGTCATTTTGAAAGAAAACCTAAGAATCACATAGATCATTACTTTTGATTTCAAAAATTATTGATTCCTCAAACAATAAAATTTTTAAAATCAACCAACACCTCAAAATACCGAGAATATCGTATGCCATGATAGTGTGGACATATACGAATTCTACATTTGTAAGAGGAGGTTTTACCAATTAATTTTACTATCTTGTCAACCTAACTTTTTGACAAGTAAAATTAATAGTTGGTTCCTCTTTGGCCCTTCAAATAAAAGCAGTGACTCCGATGGGGGGATACCTATATTTGTATCTAAGTGTTCACCATTACTCGGTACCAAGGTAATTATCTCGGGTTATGTGTCTTCCGATGGGGAAGTTGTTAGTGAAAGCCCTAGAGCCAATCATGTGATGATTGTTGTATGGACTTTATTGTATCATATTCCTATTTATAAAGGCATGGTTATTATATTTACTTGTATTGGTGGCAAATAACTAAATATAATAATGTCCTTGAGTAGTAGGTTCTTATCTATATTAATCAATTGGTTGAATCGATAATGAGATGATATAGAGAACACTACTCTTAATCATTCCTAGTCGAGTATTAACATTCAGGGACAATGTTAATGCGTAGAGACTAGCATGTAGGTCAACATGATGACTTGATCTCACAAGTCATGGATATGAGATATCAAGTTGACACATGGGTATGCATTGGAGAATGTATAATAAATGACCCGCCATGAGAGAGTATCATGGATCGTTATATGAGTGTCATTTACTTTCTCATGTGGCTATTAGTATGACTATTAGTCCTTAGACCTGAAGTCACCATGGTTCCCTACATAAGGCATTGCATACTTTGGCTTCGTCAAACGTCACCCGTAAATAGGTGGACTATAAAGGCGATTACTGGGTATGTAACAAATTATGCGGAGGGATGTGAGTGATGTAGATGGGATCTATCCCTCCTATATGATGGGAGTGACATCGATATTCTTGATAGAGCGAGACCACGAAGTGCATGGCCATGCCCAAATGAGTCAATATGAAATATTGAGCTCATTTGATATGAGTGAGTCTACTTGGAGTTCAAGATTTAGATTGTACCGAGGATGACACAGTCTATGCCTCGATTGGTCAATCTAGATGTCAAGGATAGAGGGACATTGTCACATATTGTGAGAGTCACAATTAGTAGTCACAAAGGTGATGTTGGAGCTCAACATTCTTGTAACTTGGGTAGCAATGATGTGTTGCTAGATACCGCTCATTGCTTATGTTCCTAAATCGGTTTAGGGACATTGCCGCCGTTACAAGAACCTATAGGATCACACACATGAGGGCAATTAGATGGAGATTAGGTTCATATGATGAACCATGAGGATTAGGTTCATGGGATGAACCAAATTGGATTAAGAGTAATCCAAATTAGACTAATTGAGTTAGACTCAAGTTGATTCAAGTGTTGAATGAGTCTAATTTAGATTTGATTCATCAAATAAATTTAAATTAAATGAATAGAGATTCATTAAATTAAATTGACTTGAATCAAATGGTTGGATTTGATCAACCATGGGAGATAAGAGGTCAAGTTTGACTTGACTTGAGAGGGAAGATGAAAGGTCAAATTTGACTTGACCAAATGCCATGTCATGATGATGACTTGGCATGGCCGACCAATGATGATGTTCCACATCATCATGGAAACATCATGGGGTGTCACCTCATGAGGGAGACCAAGAGCCATTGGCTCTTGGAGTTACATGCATGCATGTAACCCCCTTATAGTGGGTTATGGATGATGTGAAGTTAAGTTGTGTAACTTCATCTTCTTCCTCTTCTCTTCCCTCAAGCTCTCTCTTCCTCATCTAGCCATGAATGTCCAAGGGGTTCTAGCACACTCTAAGGTGTTTTTCTCCACCATTTGTCTGTGTGGATACTTGTAGAGGAGTGTACACTTGACACTCTCGAGTTCCAGCGAACCTTTTGGACGAGTGGGATTTGCGAAGGGCGTCGCATCGAGGGTAACGTCCTTATCATGTAGATCTAAGGTAGATCTAGGGTTTTATACAAACACATATATTTTTTAGTTTTAATACATCTTCGCACGGATCCGCGTGGTCGGGACTTAGGGTTTCCAAGCATAGCGGTTTTGCTTCGGAAAGTCCAACAGTGGTATCAGAGCCACGTGCGAAGCATGTATGTGTTTCATTTTTTGTAATTTTTGTATTAGATATAAAAATTAAAGATTTATATTTTTCTGTAAATTTCCTATTTTTATAGAATTTTTGGGTATTTTTCTCGAAGAATCGAAGCAAGGAGTGTTGGGTAACTTGTAGGCTTCAACCGTCGAGAAAAACTCTCCGAAACGGCGAGTTCTCACTTTAGGTTTTTGGAACATTGACTTAAGTTGCTGTAAGATCATTGTAGGGACACTCATAAAGTTTATTTTGTGAGTAGGGGCGCTGCCCCTATCCCCGAAAGGGGCCTTGTCCTGCGATCGCGCCCGGAAATCGATTAGCGGGACCGTTACGGGGAGGTGACTCATAAAATTGAAAACAAAATAGGAAAAATTATAGAAATTTTCTGTAAAAATACATAATTTAGAATTATGTATAATTCTGTGATTGTCATGTCCCAATAACCCCAATATGATTGGATGTGATTTGTTGTAATTCATAATACGGCCTGCGTGCCATTTTGTGGTTGTGCGTGTTGTATAGTGTATGCGACCTGCGCGTCGCACCTCTTCTTTTGATATTCTTGTTGTAAATAGTTTTAGACTCGAATGTAACTCAAGTTTTATATTTTTAATGTACAAAATGGAGCGGTGGAAAGTCCACTTGAAGACGAGATTACGAGAAGGATGACGACGACACATGGCGGTCAAAGGAAGTGCTTGGAGAAGCCGCTAGCCTTAGGTTGACCGTCCGATCTTCTCATTGGCTTGAGAAGATCGTAGTAGGGCCATGACTACATCACATTTAATTATATATATATATATATATTTATTTATTTGATTTTGCTTGTATGTATGTGATGCATGCTAGTAGAATAATGCTTGTATGTATATGATGCATGCTAGGATAATTTTCTTGTATGTATATGATGCATGCTAGAATAATGATTTTATGTATGTGATGCATGCTAATATAGGATAATAAAGGCCAAAATGCGTATAAGATACATATTACGATTAGATTAGATCATAATCGAATCAACTCGAAAATGCCTATCGAGCCTTGATACCCATCACTACCTCGATCATTTGTTGTTGTTGAATCTGCCAAAGCAGAGCAACGCATATTATCTTGGTAGGGTGCGGAGGGACAATCTTGGTCCCGCCTATCACGCTTGGGTTAGAGTAAGCTCAATTAGATTGAGCAAAACTAGTTAACTCAATTGGATCGAGTATAACTATAGGCATATTCCAATCATTGGAAAGATAGGTTAAGATCGTATTTACACTAAATCTTGGGCGATTTAGCCAAAGCTAACTCAAGGTCTTTTGTAAATGTGGGTCTTGATCCTATAAACAAGAGTTGCATAGAGATGTAATCGGTAATGTGTTACCCACCGATCGTACTAAGTCTTGGGCGATTTAGCCAAAGCTAACTCAAGACTTAGTATGATGTGGATCTTGTTCCGCAAGAATTATAGCTAGTTTGTATGAATCTAGTAATGTGGTTTGACCACATCCATAACTCGATTCTACAAAATTCCTATAATTCAGTGGGAGCATCATTTGATTAAAGGACTAATTAAATGATAAAAGGAATATGATATTAATTCTCTGCATTGTATGTTGTAGATAACTATGTCGACATACACGAACACTCTCTCTCTGCGTTCTGTCCTTGAGAAGGACAAGCTCAATGGAGCAAATTTCTTGGACTGGTACAGGAACCTGAGAATTGTTCTCACCCAAGAAAGGAAGTTGTATGTCCTGGAGCAGCCCATTCCGAGGGCACCTCCTGCCACTGCCTCGCGAGCTGACAAAGATGCTTACAAGAAGCATCAAGATGATGCATTAGATGTGTCATGTCTAATGCTCGCGACCGTGAACTCTGAGCTTCAGAAGCAACATGAGTTCATGAATGCTTATGATATGGTTGGACATCTTTGTCAACTATATCAAGGACAAGAAAGGCATGAGAGATATGAAGTCTCTAAGGCATTGTTTGGGTCTAAAATGCAAGAAGGGACTCCCGTAGGTCAATATGTACTCAAGATGATTGGGTACGTAGAAAACCTACAAAGGCTGAGATTCCCACTTGACCAAAAGCTGGCCACTGACCTGATCTTGCAATCCTTTCCACAAGCCTTCAATCAATTTGTCATGAATTATAACATGAATGAAATTGATAAGCCATTGCTTGAAATGCTCAACATGTTAAGAACTGCTGAGGTTAACCTTAAGAAAGGAAAATCTGACACTATTTTGATGGTGCAGAAGAAGAAAGGCAAGGGCAAGCCTAAAGGTAAGGGAAAGTCCCAAGCCAAGGGCAAAGGAAAAGAACTTAAACCCAAAGGAGGGGTAGCCAAGGAAGGGGCTTTCTTCTACTGCAAGGAAGCAAGACACTGGAAGCGTAACTGCAAGGCATACCTGGAAGATCTTAAGAAGAAGAGAAGTGAGACTTCTACTTCAGGTATAAATGTTATAGAAGTCAATCTATCTATTTCTTCATCATGGGTATTAGATACCAGATGTGCATCTCACATTTGTACCAATGTGCAGGCGCTGAGAAATAGCAGGGCATTGACAAAGGGCGAGGTGGACCTACGAGTAGGCAATGGAGCAAGAGTTGTTGCTGTTGCTGTAAGAAATTATGATCTATCTTTGCCCTCGGGGCTTGTACTAGAATTAGATGAATGTTGTTATGTGTCTGCCTTAACTAAGAACATCATTTTAGTTTCTTGTTTGGACAAGAAAGGATTTTCATTTATAATAAAGAACAAATGTTGTTCAGTTTATTTAAATGATATGTTCTATTGTAGTGCACCTCTAATGAACGGACTCTACTTTCTAGACCTAGAGAGCCCTATCTATAACATAAGTACCAAATGGTTCAAGTCAAATGAGTTAAACCAAACCTCTCTCTGGCATTGTCGCTTAGGTCACATAAATGAGAGTCACTTATCTCAGTTTCATAAGGATGGGCTGCTAGACTCATTTGATTTTGAATCATATGAGACATGCGAGTCTTACCTTTTAGGCAAGATGACCAAGACTCCCTTTAGTGGACACAGCGAAAGAGCAACAGACTTGTTAGGACTTATACACAGTGATGTATGTGACCCTTTCAATGTTGCTGCTAGAGGTGGTTACTGGTACTTCATTACATTTACTGATGACTTCAGTAGATATGGTTATGTGTATCTTATGACACATAAATCAGAATCCTTTGAAAAGTTCAAAGAATTCAAAAATGAAGTACAAAACCAGCTTGGCAAGAGTATTAAGATACTTTGATCAGATCGAGGTGGTGAATACCTTAGCAATGAGTTTCGTGACTATCTAGCTGAGTGTGGGATTTTATCCCAACTCACTCCTCCTGGAACACCACAGCGGAATGGTGTATCCGAAAGGAGGAATCGTACCCTATTAGATATGGTACGATCTATGATGAGTCACACAGATCTTCCTATATCCTTTTGGGGATATGCTATAGACACAGCAGCCTTTACGCTTAACCGTATACCATCAAAGGCTGTGATAAAGACACCATATACGATATGGACAGGGAGAAATCCCAAGATGTATTTCATAAGGATTTGGGGTTGTGAGGCTTACGTTTGACGTCAAGTCTCAAACAAACTGGGACCCAAATCCGATAGGTGCTATTTTGTTGGATATCCCAAGGATACAAAGGGATATTACTTCTACATTCCTAGTTAGTACAAAGTGTTTGTGGCAAAGACTAGGGTTTTTCTAGAAAGAGATTTTGTTTCTAGAAAAACTAGTGGGAGTACATTCAATCTTGAAGAAATTCAAGATAAGGACCATAGCACTGAGGCCTTGATGGAGGTTGAACAAGAACCACAAAGTGTTGTGGGTGATGAGATTGTTGCACAAAGAGTTGTGGAACAACCACCTGTTCATGTAGACCTACCTCTTCGCGGGTCTAATAGGGTACGTTGTCAGCCTGAGAGATACTCATTTCTCTTTTTTGACCATGATGACGTTATGCTCATTGAGAATGAGCCTACCTCCTATCAGAAAGTTGTGATGAGCCCAGATTCTGAGAAATGGCTAGAGGCCATGAGATCCGAGATGGAATCCATGTACACCAACCAAGTATGGGCTTTGGTTGATCCACCTGAAGGGGTCAAATCCATTGGGTGTAAGTGGGTCTTTAGGAGAAAGACTGACATGGATGGACTTAAGCATACCTATAAGAGCCGATTGGTGGGTAAAGGTTTTAAGCAAATTCATGGTATTGACTATGATGAAACCTTTTCTCCAGTGGCGATGTTTAAGTCCATTCGGATCTTGCTTGCTATTGCAGCATACCACGATTATGAGATCTGGCATATGGATGTTAAAACTACATTTCTGAATGGAAACTTACTCGAGGATGTGTACATGACACAACCTGAGGGTTGCGAAGATCCACAACATACTGGGAAAGTATGCAAGCTGCAAGGTCCATTTATGGGCTAAAGCAAGCTTCTCGGAGCTGGAATCTTCGATTCGATGATGCGATCAAACAGTTTGATTTCATAAAGAATGAAGATGAACCCTGTGTCTACAAGAGGGTTAATGGGAACACAGTTGTCTTCCTTGTATTGTATGTGGATGACATACTACTCATTGGGAATGACATCCCTTCACTACAGTCTGTGAAGACTTGGCTGGGGACGTGCTTCTCAATGAAGGACTTAGATGAAGCAGTCTGTATTCTAGGCATCAAGATCTATAAAGATAGATCTAAGAGATTGCTTGGCCTAAGTCAGAGTACATACATTGACACGGTATTACTACGGTTTGCCATGCAAAATTCCAAGAAGGGACTTCTTCCGATGTCACATGGTGTGACTCTTTCGAAGACTCAAAGTCCCTCTTCTAGAGAGAAGAGAGACCGCATGGATAAGATCTCTTACGCATCTGCTATAGGATCTATCATGTACGTCATGCTGTGTACTCATCCTGATGTCTCGTATGCTTTGAGCATGACGAGTAGGTACTAAATGCATCGGTGAGCGCTGGATCGATAATACAAGAATATTCTTAAGTACTTGAGAAGGACTAAAGAATATTTCTTGATATTTGGAGGCGATGAGGAGCTAGCTGTAAAGGGTTATAGCGATGCCAACTTCAAAACTGACCAGGAAGAATATAGATCGCAGTCAGGGTTCGTGTTTTGATTGAATGGTGGCATTGTGAGCTGAAAGAGTTCCAAGCAGGACACAGTTGCTGATTCTACAACAAAGGTCGAATATATATCGGTGCTTCCATCTCATTCGAGAGATTATCGATAGAGGAGATGTGAAGATTAGCAGAGTACCCACAGAGGCTAACATCGCAGATCCCTTGACCAAGGCTTTGGCACAGAAAAAGCATGATGGTCACACTAGGTCATTGGGTATTAGATACTACGGTGATTGGCACTAGTGCTAGTGGGAGATTGTTAGTGAAAGCCCTAGAGCCAATCATGTGATGATTGTTGTATGGACTTTATTGTATCATATTCCTATTTATAAAGGCATGGTTATTATATTTACTTGTATTGGTGCCAAATAACTAAATATAAAAATGTCCTTGAGTTCTTATCTATATCAATCGATTGGTTGAATCGATAATGAGATGATATAGAGAACACTACTCTTAAACATTCCTAGTCGAGTGTTAACATTCAGGGACAATGTTAATGCGTAGAGACTAGCATGTAGGTCAACATGATGACTTGATCTCACAAGTCATGGATATGAGATATCAAGTTGACACATGGGTATGCGTTGGAGAATGTATATTGAATGACCCGCCATGAGAGAGTATCATGGATCGTTATATGAGTGTCATATACTTTCTCATGTGGCTATTAGTATGACTATTAGTCCTTAGACCTAAAGTCACCATGGTTCCCTACATAAGGCGTTGCATACTTTGGCTTCGTCAAACGTCACCCGTAAATGGGTGGACTATAAAGGCGATTACTGGGTATGTAACAAATTATGCGGAGGGATGTGAGTGATGTAGATAGGATCTATCCCTCCTATATGACGGGAGTGACATCGATATTCTTGATAGAGCGAGACCACGAAGTTCATGGCCATGCCCAAATGAGTCAATATGAGATATTGAGCTCATTTGATATGAGTGAGTCTACTGTAGGGATTTCTATATGCCAAATAGCATATGCGCAATGGAAAAATTAGGATCCCTTCCTAGTGATCCTTGCGAAAGAAAACCTCGTACAAAATAAATTTCTCTAAAACCAAACCTATCTTATAGGAGAGGATTACCTTTGTTGCGTGCCCTTGTTAATCCCGCTTTTCCTTTTGGTTTGTTGGATCTTTAGCACGTTCAAATGTCCGTGCCTCTATACGTATCCACACGAGCAAGCTCTTGTCTCACAAAAGAAAAACTAGAAGGGCTCTCCTTTACTTCTTGCTAGAGAAGTCCCTAAAGGAGAGGAAGCTAGGGAAAAAGAGAAGGGAAGAAGAAGACTACTCTTCTTGCTAGCCTACACTCACAAAACCACACAACCAAAGCTTCCACCAAGCTCTCAAGCTCTCACACAACCACAATCACCCTTTGGCCGACCACTCCATGGAGTCTTTTATAGGGTTGGAAAAACCCTTTCACCTCCTACCATTCAATGCAATCCATTGCATTGAGACACCTTGTTTGGCCGGCCACTTTAAGGAGACAAAAACCACTTTGTCTCCTTCCACCTTATCTAGCTTAGGTGGCATGATTATGTGGCATGCTTGTGTGGCATTCATGCATGTTGAATTAATCTTATTAATTCAATAAGCCCACCTTATCTAGCTTAGGTGGCATGCTTATGTGGCATGCTTTTGTGGCATTCATGCATGTTGAATTAATCTTATTAATTCAATAAGCTTATGTTATCATATTGAATTAATCTCATTAAATCAATAAGGTAACATATTGAATTAATCTCATTAAATCAATAAGCTAAAATTCTCATTAAGCTTAAAGTCCAAAAACCATTTTGTACTTAAGCTTATTCCCAAATTATTCTAGTCAAACTAGAATGCACTAATTCTTCTAATCATCATGCTCTTTGTCTGTGACCCTATAGGCTCTCATAACGTTGGCAGTGGATCTAAACTCTTTTAGATACACAAGCAATGAGCGACATCTAGAAATACATCATTGCTACCCAAGTTACGAAATAAGTCAAGATCCGACTAACCTTTCCGTGACTACTATAATGTATGACCGTGTCCTTCTATCCTTGATATCAGATTGACCAATGAGGCATAGACCGTGTCATCCTCGATCAATCTATGTGTTTCTTGATCCCTGAGTAAACTAACTCAAACAAATGAGCTCAATATCTCATATTGACTCATTTGAGCATGGCCATGCGTTTTAGTAGTTCTACTCAATCAAGGGGCCCACCGATATCACTCTCGTCATATGAGAGGGATAGATCCCATCTACATCACTCACATCCCTCCGCATAATTTGTTATATACCCAGTAATCGCCTTTATGGTCCACCCTGTTACGGGTGACGTTTGACGATACCAAAGTACATAATTCCTTATGTAGGGAACCGTAGTGACTTCAGGTTCGAGGACTATTCATACCAATAGTCACATGAGAAAGTTTATGACACTCATATAACGATCCATGAAACTTTCTCATGGCGGGTCGGGCCTCAAGATATATTCTCTAATATATACCCATGTGTCAACTTGATATCATATATCCATGACTTGTGAGATCAAGTCATCAATCGACCTACATGCTAGTCTTTATGTATTAATATTGCCCTTGCATATTAATACTTGACTAGGAACATTTAGGAAAGTGTTCTCTACAGCCTCTCATAATCAATTCTGCCAATTGATGTGCTGTAGATAAGAACCTACTTTTCTAGGGCATTATTATATTTAATTTAGCTGGCACAAGCAAGATATAAATATAATAACCAATCCTTTGCCTTTATTGAATATGATACAAAATGTTCCCTTTTCAACTATCACATGATTGGCTCTAGGGCTATAACTAACAATCTCCCACTAGCACTAGTACCAATCACTATGATATCTAATACCTAGTGACCTAGTGTGACCATCATGCTTCCTCTGTGCCAAAGCCTTGGTCAATGGATCTGCGATGTTAGCTTCTGTCGGTACTCTGCATATCCTCACATCTCCTCTATCGATGATCTCTCGAATGAGATGGAAGCGCCGCAGTATGTGTTTGGTCCGCCGATGTGATCGAGGTTCCTTAGCCTGTGCAATAGCCCCATTGTTGTCATAATAGAGGTCTATTGGATCTGTAATGCTAGGAACTACCCCAAGTTCACTGATGAACTTGCGGAGCCAAACAGCCTCCTTTCGCATCGTGACGCAAAGAATATACTCGGCTCGTAGAATCAAGAATCGTGTCCTGCTTTGAACTCTTCCAGCTCACAGCTCCACCATTCAGGCAAAACACGTACCCCGATTGCGATCTATAGTCATCCTTGTCTGTTTGGAAGCTTGCATCACTATAACCCTTTACAGCTAGCTCCTCATTGCCTCCAAATATCAGGAAATATTCTTTCGTTCTTCGTAAGTATTTAAGAATATTTTGATCGCTATCCAAAGGACTTTCACCGATCCGATCGGTATCTACTCCATGCTCAAAGCATACGAGACGTCCGGACGAGTACAAGCATGGCGCATATGATAGACCCTATGGCGATGCATAAGGGATCTTATCCATGCGATCTCTCTCCTCCTTAGAAGAGGGACATTGAGTCTTCGAAAGACTCACACCATGTGATAAAGGCAGAAATCCTTTCTTGGAATTTTGCATAGCAAAACGATCTAGCACTTTATCTATGTATGTACTCTGACTTAGGCCAAGTAATCTTTTAGATCTATCTCTATAGATCTTGATGCCTAGAATATAGGCAGCTTCACCTAAGTCTTTCATCGAGAAACAATTCCCTAACCACATCTTCACAGACTGGAGTGAGGGAATATCATTTCCGATGAGAAGTATGTCATCTACATACAAGACAAGAAATACAACTGTGTTCTACTATTTCTCTTGTAGACACAAGGTTCATCTTCATTCTTGATGAAACCAAACTCTTGATTGCATCATCGAATCGAAGATTCCACTTCGAGAGGCTTGCTTTAGTCCATAAATGGACCTTTACGAGCTTGCATACCTTTCAGATGCTTTGGATCTTCAAAACCCTCAGCCGTGTCATGTACACATCCTCGAGTAGCTTTCCATTCGTAAAAGTTTTGACATCCATCCGCCAGATCTCATAATCGTGGTAGGCTGCAATAGCAAGTATGATCCGAATGGATTTAAGCATCGCAACTGGTGAAAAGGTTTCATCATAGTCAATACCATGAATTTGTTTGAATCCTTTAGCCACCAATCTACCTTTATAGGTATGCTTATTACCATCCATGTCAGTCTTCACTTTAAAGACCCACTTACACCCAATGGGTTTTACCCTTCGTGGATCAACCAAGGTCCATACTTGGTTAGTGTACATGGATTCCATTTCGATCTCATGGCCTCTAGCCATTTCTCGAACTGGGCTCATCATAGCTTCTTGATAGGATGTAGGCTCGCCAAGATCGATAAGCAATACCTCACCGCTGTCACCAAGAGAAAAGAATATCTCTCGGTTGATGACGGATCCTATCGATCTACGAAGAGGTTGGTCTACTTGAACAGTGTCCGCTTCCACAACTCTTTGGGTAACACTTTCTCATCCACAACACTTTGTGGTTCCTGCTCATTTTCCATCGAAGCCTTAGTGTTATCGCCATCTTGAACTTCTTCAAGATGAATTTTACTCCCACTAGTTTTTCTAGAAATAAATTCTCTTTCTAGAAAGACAACATTTCGCAACAAACACCTTGCCAAGTGTGGGA
Source organism: Wurfbainia villosa (assembly GCA_025175895.1). Classification (NCBI taxonomy): domain Eukaryota; kingdom Viridiplantae; phylum Streptophyta; class Magnoliopsida; order Zingiberales; family Zingiberaceae; genus Wurfbainia; species Wurfbainia villosa. The sequence continues at coordinate 43,742,102 of CM045988.1, read as the reverse complement.
TTGTAAAAGTAATATCCCTTAGTTTCCTTGGGATATCCTACAAAATAACACTTATCCGATTTGGGTCCTAGTTTATCCGAGACTTGACGCTTACATAAGCTTCACAACCCCAAATCTTTATAAAAGACATTTTGGGACTCTTCCCACCCATATCGTATATGGTGTCTTTTCTATGGCTTTGATGGGACGCGATTAAGTGAAAGCTACTGCCTCTAGAGCTAGTCCCCAAAAGGAAGTAGGTAGATCACCTGCTCATCATCGATCGTACCATATCTAATAGAGTACGATTTCTCCTCTGATACACCATTCCATTGTGGTGTTCCAGGAGTGAGTTGGGATATTATCCCACACTCACCAGTGATCACGAAACTCTTGACTAAGGTATTCACCACCTCGATCCGATCAAGTAGCTTAATACGCTACCAAGTTGGTTTTGTACTTCATTCTTGAATGCTTTGAACTTTTCAAAGGATTCTCGACTTATGTCTCATCAAATATAAGTAGCCAATCTACTCATATCATCGCTGAAAGTAATAAAGTATTTATAGCCTTCTCAAGCTTCGACATTGAAAGGGCCACATACATCAAGTATGTATGAGTCCTAACAAGTCCGTCGCTCTCTCGCCATGTCCACTAAATGGAGTTTTAGTCATATTTCCTAAAAGACAAGATGATACCTCATATGATTCAAAATCAAATGAGTCCAATAATCCATCTTTATGGAGTTGGGATATGCGTTTCATTTATGTGACCTAGGCGATAAAGAGAGATATGTTTGGTTCAAATCATTCGATTTGGAACCGCTTGGTATTTACGTTATATATTGGGTTTTCTAAATCTAGAACATAGAGACCATTCATAAGTGGTGCATTACAATAGAACATTTCATTCAAATAAATGGAACAACATTTGTCCTTTATTATAAAAGAAAAGTTTTTCTTGTCTAAACAAGATACGTAAATTATGTTCTTTGTCAATGCAGTACATATAAGCACTCCTCTAGTTCTAAGATAAGCCCAAGGCAAAGACAAGGAATATGTTCCTACAGACTACAAGAAGAACTTTGCGCCATTGCCTACTGAGGTCCACTTCGCTTTGCCATTAGTCTACTATTTCTCATCCTGCACATTAGTACAAATGTGAGATGCACATCCGATCTAATACCCATGTAGAAGAAATAGATAGATTAACTTCTATAACGTGTATACCGAGGCGTAAGTCCCACTTCTTTATTCTTTACTTCCTCAAGGTAGACTGCTTCCGGTGTCAAAGGTCCAGCCTCACCGCAATGGAAATCCCCTTCCTTAGGTACTTTACCTTTACCCTTTGAAGTGGATGAATTGGCCTTGCCTTTGGTTTGGTCTTACCCTTGCCTTTGCGCTACCTTTGCCCTTCTTGACCATTAGTACGCATTAACTTTCTTTTGAGATTGGTTCGTGAGCTTCTTAACATGCCGAGAATCTCAGCAAAGGTTTATCAATTTCATTCATGTTATAATTCATGACGAATTGATTATATGCTTCCTAAGAACGATTGCAGGATAACATCGGCTTGCCAATTCTTTGCCTGGGAAAACCTAGTCTTTCAAGGTTCTCAACGCACCCAATCATTTTAAGTACGTGAGTTCCTACAGTGTTCCTTCTGCATCTTGCATGCAAAAAGAGCCTTAGACACTTCAAAACGCTCGTGCCTGGCTTGTCCTTGATATAGTTGTTTCAAATGCTCAACCATATCATAGGCATCCATGTTCTCATGTTGCTTCTGAAGCTCAGAGTTCATGGTTGCAAGCATAAGGCATGACACATCTAATGCGTCATCTTGATGCTTCTTATAAGCATCTTTTCAAAGACGAGTGGCGCAGGCAGGTATTTCGTGGGTAGACTGCTCTAGGACATACGATGTTTGCTTGAGTATAATCCTCAAGTTCCTATACCAGTCAAGAAATTTCGCTCCATTGAGCTTGTCCTTCTCAAGGACAGATCGCAAGTTGAGAGGGTGTGTCGTGTTAGATGACATGGTGATCTACAACAATAAAATGCAAAATTAAGTATCATACCTAAGTCATTTAATTAGGCCTTTAATTAAATGAGGCTCCCACTAAATTCTCATAGCTTTGATATGAGCTAATCATTGATGTAGGCAAACACTTTTCGCTTACATCATTAGCTACTATTTAGCTATAAATTTATATGGGATAAAGATCCACATCATAATTCGTCTTGAGTTAGCTTTGGCTAATCGCCCAAGACGTAGTATGATTAGGTAGGCAATCTTTTGCCAATTACATCTGATGTAACTCTTTAATAGCTTGGTTAAGTTTAGATTAGTTTAGTGTTTATTCCTAAACGACTTCGGTCATGGCGAGGCACAGGGCCTTCTTGATATCGGAGCAATGACCACTTCTAAGACAAAGCTGATGTTCGAAAATCACACAAAACTAATTTTAAAACTTATGTTCAAAGCTAATATATGCCTCTACTTTCTTAACTAATTAAGAAAAACTTAATTAAGTCTTAACCAAGTTTGATAGCGGGACATCACGATTGTCCACTCGCACTCTTCCAAGATAAAATGCATTGCTTTGCTTTGGCAAACCCAATAACAAATGATCGAGGAAGTAGTGAGTACCAAACTTTAGTAGGCATATCGTATTTGACTTATTAAGATATAAAAACATGCATCATATACATATTAGCATACATCACATATAAGCTAAACTAACATGCATCACATACAAGTTAAACTAAGTGTGTCATGGTTATGACCCTTATTCTACAATCTTCTCAAGCCAATGAGAAGATTGATTGGTCAACCTAGGGATAGCATCTTCTCCCAAGTGCTTCCTTTTGGTTGTCTTGTGTTGTTGACTTCCTCCTTGTAACATTATCTTCCAATGGACCCTCCATCTTTGTTGTATATTACAAAAGGAGAAATACTCGAGTTACATTCGAGTCTAAAGCTAATTTTACAACAAGAATTTTAGGAGAATGGCACGACACGCAGGCCGTATTAAAAATTAAAACACACAATCACAAACTTTTTGGGACTAGGCCATAACCATGCACCAAGTCAATTTTAACTTTTAAAAGACATCGGATATTTTATTATGTTTGAAAATTTGCTAATGCAATTATCAACTCATAATAAAATTCATCCAACTTCTATATCATATATAAAATAGAGAAAAACTATTTTTATACGATCTTTCGCAAGTGGCTCTGATACCACTGTAGGGATTTCTATATGCCAAATAGCATATGCGCAACGGAAAAATTAGGATCCCTTCCTAGTGATCCTTGCGAAAGAAAACCTCGTACAAAATAAATTTCTCTAAAACCAAACCTATCTTATAGGAGAGGATTACCTTTGTTGCATGCCCTTGTTAATCCCGCTTTTCCTTTTGGTTTGTTGGATCTTTAGCACGTTCAAATGTCCGTGCCTCTATACGTATCCACACGAGCAAGCTCTTGTCTCACAAAAGAAAAACTAGAAGGGCTCTCCTTTACTTCTTGCTAGAGAAGTCCCTAAAGGAGAGGAAGCTAGGGAAAAAGAGAAGGGAAGAAGAAGACTACTCTTCTTGCTAGCCTACACTCACAAAACCACACAACCAAAGTTTCCACCAAGCTCTCAAGCTCTCACACAACCACAATCACCCTTTGGCCGCCTCTTTTATAGGGTTGGAAAAACCCTTTCACCTCCTACCATTCAATGCAATCCATTGCATTGAGACACCTTGTTTGGTCGGCCACTTTAAGGAGACAAAACCACTTTGTCTCCTTCCACCTTATCTAGCTTAGGTGGCATGATTATGTGGCATGCTTGTGTGGCATTCATGCATGTTGAATTAATCTTATTAATTCAATAAGCCCACCTTATCTAGCTTAGGTGGCATGCTTGTGTGGCATTCATGCATGTTGAATTAATCTTATTAATTCAATAAGCTTATGTTATCATATTGAATTAATCTCATTAAATCAATAAGGTAACATATTGAATTAATCTCATTAAATCAATAAGCTAAAATTCTCATTAAGCTTAAAGTCCAAAAACCATTTTGTACTTAAGCTTATTCCCAAATTATTCTAGTCAAACTAGAATGCACTAATTCTTCTAATCATCATGCTCTTTGTGTGTGACCCTATAGGCTCTCATAACGTTGGCAGTGGATCTAAACTCTTTTAGATACACAAGCAATGAGCGGCATCTAGCAATACATCATTGCTACCCAAGTTACGAAATAAGTCAAGATCCGACTAACCTTTCCGTGACTACTATAATGTATGACCGTGTCCTTCTATCCTTGATATCAGTTTGACCAATGAGGCATAGACCGTGTCATCCTCGATCAATCTATGTGTTTCTTGATCCCTGAGTAAACTAACTCAAACAAATGAGCTCAATATCTCATATTGACTCATTTGAGCATGGCCATGCGTTTTAGTAGTTCTACTCAATCAAGGGGCCCACCGATATCACTCTCGTCATATGAGAGGGATAGATCCCATCTACATCACTCACATCCCTCCGCATAATTTGTTATATACCCAGTAATCGCCTTTATGGTCCACCCTGTTACGGGTGATGTTTGACGATACCAAAGTACATAACTCCTTATGTAGGGAACCGTAGTGACTTCAGGTTCGAGGACTATTCATACCAATAGTCACATGAGAACGTTTATGACACTCATATAACGATCCATGAAACTTTCTCATGGCGGGTCAGTTCAGTATATATTCTCTAATATATACCCATGTGTCAACTTGATATCATATATCCATGACTTGTGAGATCAAGTCATCAATCGACCTACATGCTAGTCTTTATGTATTAATATTGCCCTTGCATATTAATACTTGACTAGGAACATTTAGGAAAGTGTTCTCTATAGCCTCTCATAATCAATTCTGCCAATTGATGTGCTGTAGATAAGAACCTACTTTTCTAGGGCATTATTATATTTAATTTAGCTGGCACAAGCAAGATGTAAATATAATAACCAATCCTTTGCCTTTATTGAATATGATACAAAATGTTCCCTTTTCAACCATCACATGATTGGCTCTAGGGCTATAACTAACATCTACTTGGAGTTCAAGATTTAGATTGTACCGAGGATGACACGATCTATGCCTTGATTGGTCAATCTAGATGTCAAGGATAGAGAGACATTGTCACATATTGTGAGAGTCACAATTAGTAGTCACAAAGGTGATGTTGGAGCTCAACATTCTTGTAACTTGGGTAGCAATGATGTGTTGCTAGATACCGCTCATTGCTTATGTTCCTAAATCGGTTTAGGGACATTTCCAACGTTACAAGAACCTATAGGGTCACACACATAAGGGCAATTAGATGGAGATTAGGTTCATATGATGAACCATGAGGATTAGGTTCATGGGATGAACCAAATTGGATTAAGAGTAATCCAAATTAGACTAATTGAGTTAGACTCAAGTTGATTCAAGTGTTGAATGAGTCTAATTTAGATTTGATTCATCAAATAAATTTAAATTAAATGAATAGAGATTCATTAAATTAAATTGACTTGAATCAAATGGTTGGATTTGATCAACCATGGGAGATAAGAGGTCAAGTTTGACTTGACTTGAGAGGGAAGATGAAAGGTCATGTTTGACTTAACCAAATGCCATGTCATGATGATGACTTGGCATGGCCGGCAAATGATGATGTTCCACATCATCATCGACACATCATGGGGTGCCACCTCATGAGGGAGACCAAGAGCCATTGGCTCTTGGAGTTACATGCATGCATGTGACCCCCTTATAGTGGGTTATGGATGATGTGAAGTTAAGTTGTGTAACTTCATCTTCTTCCTCTTCTCTTCCCTCAAGCTCTCTCTTCCTCATCTATCCATGAACGTCCAAGGGGTGCTAGCACACTCTAAGGTGTTTTTTTCCACCATTTGTCCGTGTGGATACTTGTAGAGGAGTGTACACTTGACACTCTCGAGTTCCGACGAACCTTTTGGACGAGCGGGATTTATGAAGGGCGTCGCATCGAGGGTAACGTCCTTATCATGTAGATCTAAGGTAGCTCTAGGCTTTTATACAAACACATACATGTTTTAGTTTTAATACATCTTCGCACGGATCCGTGGCCGGACTTTCGGGGTTTCCGCAACGCAAAAACCGGTTTTTGCGGCTCGGAAAGTCCAACAGAAGTACACACGCTCCTTAATAATTCCTTATAACCATATTTGACCTTGTGTTCCGCAAACAAACTCATCCGATGGGATGGAAGGCACTCAGAGCCGATGCGCAAGTTTGTTTGCATCACTTTTCATATCGTAATGGAGGCCGTGGTAATCTATAAAAATATCCCTCTCCCACTTAGTAATTTGTAATTGAGTAATTTTCTAGCTTACGACATGCATATCAAACAATAAGCAATAAATATGAAAAAAAAAAATTTCCAACTATTATGGCTTTTGTCTTCAATATGTCTCCCGTCGTATCGCCTTCTCGTCCGCTCATCCTACGCCATGTACGAGCCATCCGGAGATCCGTGCCGAGAATAAAAACTATTTTAATTTACATCCATCGATCCTATACTCCACGAGGGAGTGCACATGAAATCTAGATCGGAAGTAAACTAAAATAAAAAGATTGGCTAAACAATGCCGTATCTAATTTACAAAAAATTAAATACTAGCCTTGTCTGTTGGGTTTCCGGCACCGCGGCGTGTGTGTGTTCGATCATGTTTCGTAAACATGAACACAGCGGAAGCAATAAAAATAATAAATACTCCTATTTATTACAACACACACAACACACGCATGCATATTACAACAAGTGTAGACATAACCGTAAATTTAAATTTGCAATAAAAGGAAATTTATCTACGTTATACCTTTCGTATGACGTGTAGCGGGAACGGCATCAACCGGAACGATCCTCGCTAGAATCATCTCTATCCGTATCAACGCCGAGTTCCTCGGGATGACTTCGCTAAGCCACGAGCTTCGTCTTCGTACGGGTTACTAGCCTCGTGTTGAAGACGACGTGATCGAGAGATGATCACGATCCGAATCCAAATTCGGATCCAAAACGAGTCCTCAAAACTCGCTTCTCCGGAGAGGTATTCGTCAACCGATTGACGAATCCTTCGTCCTACACCTCAGAGAATTACCGGAGATCGAATCCCCGGTAAGTTATCCGCTGTCGGAGCTCTAACCGTCGTCCAAACGACACTCCGACGAGAGGAGAAGAAGCTGTCCAGAAAACTGGACAGCTTGGTGGAGGAGTAGGCGCCGGCCAAAACAAGGAAGCCAAGTGCTCACCTTTTCACCGAGGCCTAGGAAGATCACCGGAGGGTCACCGGAGGATCACCAGCTGAAGCTTCGTCGCCGACAAGGAGCTGGACGCCGGCACAAGGAGCTGGGCGGCCAAGGAGCTTGGGCGGCACACCTAGGTTGGGCGGCAACTCCAACTAGGGTTTGGATTGGTTAGGGCTTAACAATCCCTTAAGCCCTCTTTTATAGAGAACTAATTCTCTTAATGGTTAATGGATCATATCCATAAAGCCCGTTAACCCGCTCCATTAAGATAAGTTAAAATAAACCAAACCATGATGGTTTATTTTAAGTTAAAATGAACCGAACCAACTTTTGGTTCATTCGTTTAAAATAAACCAAACCCTTTGGTTTATTCTCCTCCATTGGATTAGAACCAAACCATTTTGGTTCATCCATTATGTCTTCATAAGACACGGCCCATCCACGCTTCCATTGCGACTGAAACGATTTCATGCTCGCTTTATGTTTGGTCCAACCAAACCTAGTTTCTCTCGGTCTGAGAATCCCATTCTCAAGCTCGTTTTAAATCCTTTGGATTACGCTCGTTGTGCGTGTGACCAAATAGGTTCTCGGTTTATGTTGGGCGTCTATAATTAACCATTAATTATAGAACGATCATGAGTGGCACCTAGTAGTACATCATGATCCCCAATTAACCGAAAAGATCAACGGTTGATCCAGAACTATTTCTGAAACTCTTCAGCAGCTCGAATGAATCGTGCCCTTTTCCCTTCACTCATCTTATACCCACTTGGTTCAGGACATGGTCTATTGTGTCAGTCCCCACTAGGCTGACTACGTCACACCTAGCCCAAGTATCATTTCCTCGTCCTACAGATTCTAGTTACTCCACATGTATCGAAGAGTACCTTAGTCTAAACATGTATTGCTTTGGCCAAAGACTTTAGTAACAATCCGACGAGAGGCCATGGGTATACATCTCCTCGCAAGGAGTGGTGAATCCTTTATAGGCTATTCAAACACCTTCGATCACTTCGACTTATACCCAATCATCCCGGGTCCACATCTCCTTAGAGATGTTTGCTTAAGATGTCAAAGCATAAGTCTCCATGATCAAGATGACTTGAATACCGCAAGTCAAAGGATCATTGCACTTAAGCCACAGTAAGAACTTCATTGACATATCTATATATGCAGAGAACCATATGAAGTCTTACGGCTGGTCACTCCAATTAACTAGTTACCATAACTAGCATCCACGATTAACTCCGGACATCACTATGTCTCCAGACAGTGAGAATCAGCTGCTTGGATACACCAAGGAGTATACCTCGTGCTAGTCTCGACAGAATTGATGGTGTCCAAATCCATCAATTCATCGACTAGGGATAATTCCGATACATCACAATTACACATGTAGAGATACTCACTAGTTGTGATCCAATCACAAATTCTCTCATGCTGTGAATCGTATCGTGGACATTCAGTAAATGAGTTTAAGATCCAATCAAATACATAAAACATGTATACTCAAATAGTCAATCTTCATTTATCATATAAATGGTTCATACATAAGGCGATTGCCTTAGGACATCTCTCATATATTACTAACAGACTCCCACTTGGCCTAATGCCAATCACTACGGTATCCAATACCATAAGCTCGAACATGACCCTCAAACTTATTTTGAGGTAATGCCTTAGTCAAGGGATCCGCTAAGTTCCTTTCAGTGGGAATTTTCTCGATTTGTATTTCGTTCCTACTGATGATCTCTCTGATAAGATGATAGCGGCGAAGCACATGTTTGGATCATTGATGAGACCACATCAAGTTCAGAGATGAACTTCTTGATCCAAACCGCTTCCTTTGCTGCTTCCAAAGCTGCAATGTATTCTGCCTTAGTGGCAGAATCCGCTATAGCGTCAAGCTTGGAACCTTTCCAACTTATTGCGCCTCCATTCAAGGTGAACACGTATCCAGACTGAGACCTTGAATCATCCTTGTCTGTCTGGAAGCTGGCATCCGTATACCCGCGTATCACCATGTCCCCTTCTCCATATATTAGGAACACATTCTTAGTTCTTCTCAAGTACTTAAGGATCGTCTTAACAGCCGCCCAATGATCCATTCCTGGATCGTACTGGTATCTGCTCGTGACACTCAGAGCATACGATACATCGGGCCTCGTACATAACATAGCATACATGATAGATCCTATTGCAGATGCATAGGGAATCTTACTCATGCAAATCCTCTCATCTTCTATGCGCGGACACATAGACTTCGAAAGGTGTACCCCATGCCTGATGGGTAGGAAATCTTTCTTGGATTCCGACATGCTAAACCTCTTTAGCACTCGGTCTATATATGTAGACTGCGAAAGACCAAGCAACCGTTTCGATCTATCTCTATAGATCTTAATCCCGAGGATGTAGGTTGCTTCTCCCAGGTCTTTCATGGAGAATGTCTTGGATAACCAAACCTTCACTGACTGTAAGATTGAAACATCGTTTCCTATAAGTAGTATGTCATCGACATACAATACTAGGAATACGATTGCACTCCCACTAACCTTCTTGTACACACAAGGTTCGTCTGGATTTTGTGAGAAATCAAACCTTTTGATTGTCTCATCAAAACGGATATTCCGACTCTGGATGCTTGCTTCAATCCATATATGGACCGTACAATTTGCATACCTTGGTTTTATCAAGATGTGAAACCCTCGTGTATCATATACACGTCCTCGGCGAGTTTCCATTAAGGAAAGTTGTTTTCACATCCATCTGCCATATCTCATAATCATAATGAGCCGCTATGGCCAGGAGCATCCGAATGGATTTAAGCATAGCTACAGGCGAATAGGTTTCGTCATAATCAACACCTTGTTTTTGACGATATCCTTTCACCACCAATCTAGCCTTATAGGTAATCACATTACCATCCATGTCGGTTTTCTTCTTGAAAACCCACTTGCACCCTATAGGCTTTATCCCTTCAGGTGGGTCAAACAAGTTCCAGACCTGATTTTCATACATGGAATCCATTTCCGACTTCATGGCACCAAGCCACTTATCCCTTTCTGAACTTGTCAGCACTTCTTCATAACTGGTAGGCTCCTCATCATCAATGAGTAACACGTCGTTCGATTCACGAAATCCATATCTCTCGTGAATATTGCGTGTTCTACCAGATCTACGAAGATGTGGTGTTACAATAGGTCCAGCCGATTGCTCATCACTATGAGTTGTCGGCTGTTGTGCTTCACCAGGTATCTCATTAATGTCTATTTGAGTCTCTCGAGCCTCCTCAAGCTCGATGACACTCCCACTATTTTCTTGCAAGAGAAACTCTTTCTCTAGAAACACAGCATGCCTTGAAACAAACACCTTTTGTTCCACAGGATGATAGAATTGGTAACCCCTTGTTTCCTTAGAGTATCCAACAAATAGACATTTATTAGACTTAGCATCCAATTTGTCTGATACAGTCCACTTCACATAAGCAGGACAACGCCATATCTTCAAGTAAGATACATGAGGTTTCTTACTATTCCATATCTCATATGGAGTAGTTGAGACTACCTTGGTAGGCATTCTGTTTAACAAGTAAACAGCTGTCTGAAGTGCATAGCCCCAAAAGGACTTGGGAAGAGTTGCATGATTCATCATTGACCTGACCATGTCCAACAAGGTCCGATTATGCCTCTCAGATACACCATTATGCTGTGGTGTATAGGGCGGAGTCGATTGAGACAATTTGCCATTGTCTCTTAGATAATCAAGAAACTCTTGACTTAAGTATTCACCATCTCGATCCGATTGAAGTATTTTAATACTCTTGTCATGTTGTTTCTCTACTTCATTTCTGAATTCTTTGAACCTTTCAAAGGCTTCAGACTTGTGTTTCATCAAGAATACATACCCAAACCGTGAGTGATCATCGGTGAAGGTAATGAAGTAGCTATAGCCTCCTAATGCTTGAGTTGACATAGGTCCACATACATCAGTATGTATTAGACCTAGTAACTCTCCCACTCGTTCACCTTTTTCAGTAAAAGGTAACTTAGTCATCTTGCCTTTTAAGCATGATTCGCATGTATCGTATGAATCCAATTCAAACGATTCCAGAATTCCACATCGGTGTAATTCGGACATGCGTTTCTTGCTTATATGGCCAAGACGACAATGCCACATATAGGAGTCTACTTGATTATCCTTTCGACCACGCGTGTTGCTCGCTTCGATATTGAAAATGTCACTGGATACGTCCAACGTATAAATGCCATTACTCAAGGTTCCAGTTCCATAAAGTACGCCATTTAAAGTTATATAACAACAATTGTTACTAAACGTCAAATGGAAACCATTTCTATTTAAACAAGAAATAGAAACAATGTTCTTTATTAGAGAAGGAACATAATAGCAATTGTCCAGTTCTAAGACTAGTCCACTAGGAGCTTCAAAGAATAAGTTCCGATGGCGTACGCAACCTTTGCTCCATTGCCAACTCGCAAATTTGACTCCCCTCGACAAGTCTTCTTCTATTCCTTAGCCTGTATGTCATTACATATATGTGAGCTACACCCGAATCCAATACCCAAGTGTCCAAGGAAATAGAATGACAATCAATAACGAAGATACAAGAGGATGGGGCATCGATGCCTTCTTCTTCTTCATGGACTCAAGATAAATCTTGCGTTTCTTCTGGCCTTCCTTGCCATAATGATGGCAAGTGCCCTTTTATTAGTTTCACCTTCTTTGCCTTTTTGTTCTTTCCTTTCTTCTGTTCTTTTGCCTTCCTCTTAGAACCTTTCTTTGAGGAATCAACTAACAGAACCGCCTTCTCCTCATGCTTCACAGAAGGCTCCACAGTCTTCAGCATATTGAGGAGCTCGGGAATGGTGGATTCCAATTTGTTCATCCGATAGTTCATCACAAATTGCGAAACTCTTGGGCAAACAATGCAGAATTAAGTCAATACTTAACTCATGATCCATCACAAAACCGAGGGTAGCTAGTCAGCTCGATGTACCGTTCATCTTTAGCACAAACCGCACTACGCATGACGAACCTTCTTCATCTTCGTGGTGAAGAGGAGCCTAGAGACCTCGAACCTTCGGATCTCGCTTGCTCATCGAACAACTCATGAAGATGGAAGACCATAGTATTAGCATCCATATGCTCATGCGCTTTTGGCTTGTACCATCGCCGCTAGCATGATGCAACTCGCCATTAACCGCACATGCTTCTGATAGACCAACATTTGGTCTGGAGTTGCATCGTCCTTAGGACGGTCAAGAAGAGGCTCTTCAAGGACATATGCAAGCTTTTCCGCCTTGAGAACAATTCTCAGGTTTCTAAGCCAGTCCAGGAAGTTAGGCCCAGTCAGTTTGTTCGAATCCAAAATAGTGCGCAAATTCAAAGACGTCATGATCAATTTATTGACCTAGAAATACAAAACGAGCATATATGAGAAAATGATTTTAAAATGCATCAATATACATTTATAAATCCCATTCATTTTTCGAATTTCAAAAACCCCAAAATCACTTCGGGAGATCGTAGGTCCATCTCCCAATGTGCTGATATCCATCATAGTTATGAACAACCTTGGAGAGAGTCCAACAAGCCATTCATAACTACGACGGTAGGTATCTTCTATACCGATTGCATATCACGTATATGCAACTATCACAATGTGCTATCAACTAATTGAATGTTCACACATACATCGGGTTGTTAACACATTAACAAGTATGCATCATATGCATAGCACCCAACTTCACCTCCCTTTACATCGACCTTGGAGAGAGTCCAACAAGTCGATGCTCCAGGTTAAAGCCAACCCATTAATCGGGAAATAGTTTTAATATGGTTAGAGCGCATTCAACAAATTAGCCCAGCTTGGAGAGAGTCCAACAACCAAAGCTAACGATTGACCTCTGACTCTTACCATATTAGTATTAAACTATTCCATGGTTTGAACATGTTCGGGTTCGAGCCGGGCTTGGAGAGAGTCCAACAACCCAAACAAGAAACGAAACTCTGGTTCTAACCATATTAATGGAAGGTGTAGGCTTTAATATTGTTTAAGGGTTTTTATGTCTGATCCTCTTTGCATGCAAATAACTATTATCTACATGGCATGGCATACATGGCATACATCTACATGTCACGACACGCATGGCATAATGTTATGCATCTAATGCAATTATATGACATACAATTATGTCATGTATATATTTCCTTATATGTCATAACTATTTATGGAAATAAAATATGTTTAAGATTTGATTCTCCAAATCAAATCATAATTAAATTAGGAAACAAATTTCCAAATCTAATCACATATTTTATTCATGGAATTATTTGATTAAGGAAAATCTATTTAGGAAACCAATTTCCTAAATCATTAAAACTACTTATGGAAATAAAATATTTTAAGATTTGATTTCCCAAATCAAATCATGATTAAATTAGGAAACAAATTTCCAGAATCTAATCAAATATTTTATTTATGGAAAATATCAATTTCCATAAATACTTCCAACTTTCCAAAAGTGGAAGATTTCCATAAATACTTCTAGATTTCCAAAATTGAAAAATTTCCATAAATACTTCTAAATTTCCAAAATTAGAAAATTTCCAGAAATACATTATGACTATCGCAAAACCATTTTTACGATTATGTCGAAACACAACCTGGGCTCTGATACCGCTGTTGGGTTTCCGGCACCGCGGCGTGTGTGTGTTCGATCATGTTTCGTAAACATGAACACAGCGGAAGCAATAAAAATAATAAATACTCCTATTTATTACAACACACACAACACACGCATGCATATTACAACAAGTGTAGACATAACCGTAAATTTAAATTTGCAATAAAAGGACATTTATCTACGTTATACCTTTCGTATGACGTGTAGCGGGAACGACATCAACCGGAACGATCCTCGCTAGAATCGTCTCTATCCGTATCCACGCCGAGTTCCTCGGGATGACTTCGCTAAGCCACGAGCTTCGTCTTCGTACGGGTTACTAGCCTCATGTTGAAGACGACGTGATCGAGAGATGATCACGATCCGAATCCAAATTCGGATCCAAAACGAGTCCTCAAAACTCGCTTCTCCGGAGAGGTATTCGTCAACCGATTGACGAATCCTTCGTCCTCCACCTCAGAGGATTACCGGAGATCGAATCCCCTGTAAGTTATCCATTGTCGGAGCTCTAACCGTCGTCCAAATGATGCTCCGATGAGAGGAGAAGAAGCTGTCCAGAAAACTGGACAGCTTGGTGGAGGAGTAGGCGCCGGCCAAAACAAGGAAGCCAAGTGCTCACCTTTTCACCGAGGCCTAGGAAGATCACCGGAGGGTCGCCGGAGGATCACCGGCTGAAGCTTGGTCGCCGGCAAGAAGCTGGACGCCGGCACAAGGGGTTGGGCGGCCAAGGAGCTTGGGCGGCACACCTAGGTTGGGCGGCACAACTAGGTTGGGCGGCAACTCCAACTAGGGTTTGGATTGGTTAGGGTTTAACAATCCCTTAAGCCCTCTTTTATAGAGAACTAATTCTCTTAATGGTTAATGGATCATATCCATAAAGCCCGTTAACCCGCTCCATTAAGATAAGTTAAAATAAATCAAACCATGATGGTTTATTTTAAGTTAAAACGAACCGAACCAACTTTTGGTTCATTCGTTTAAAATAAACCAAACCCTTTGGTTTATTCTCCTCCATTGGATTAGAACCAAACCATTTTGGTTCATCCATTATGTCTTCATAAGACACGGCCCATCCACACTTCCATTGCGACTGAAACGATTTCATGCTCGCTTTATGTTTGGTCCAACTAAACCTAGTTTCTCTCGGTCTGAGAATCTCATTCTCAAGCTCGTTTTAAATCGTTTGGATTACGCTCGTTGTGCGTGTGACCAAATAGGTTCTCGGTTTATGTTGGCCGTCTATAATTAACCATTAATTATAGAACGATCATGAGTGGCACCTAGTAGTACATCATGATCCCCAAATAACCGAAAAGATCAACGGTTGATCCAGAACTATTTCTGAAACCCTTCAGCAGCTCGAATGAATCATGCCCCATTCCCTTCACTCATCTTCTACCCACTTGGTTCAGGACATGGTCTATTGTGTCAGTCCCCACTAGGCTGACTACGTCACACCTAGCCCAAGTATCATTTCCTCGTCCTACGGATTCTAGTTACTCCACATGTATCGAAGAGTACCTTACTCTAAACATGTATTGCTTTGGCCAAAGACTTTAGTAACAATCCGACGAGAGGCCATGGGTATACATCTCCTCGCAAGGAGTGGTGAATCCTTTATAGGCTATTCAAACACCTTCGATCACTTCGACTTATACCCAATCATCCCGGGTCCACATCTCCTTAGAGATGTTTGCTTAAGATGTCAAAGCATAAGTCTCCATGATCAAGATGACTTGAATACCGCAAGTCAAAGGAACATCGAACTTATGCTACAGTAAGAACTTCATTGACATATATATGCAGAGAACCATATGAAGTCTTACGGCTGGTCACTCCAATGAACTAGTTACCATAACTAACATCCACGATTAACTCCGGACATCACTATGTCTCCTCCGCTGAGAATCTTGGATACACCAAGGAGTATACCTCGTGCTAGTCTCGACAGAATTGATGGTGTCCAAATCCATCAATTCATCGACTAGGGATAATTCCGATATATCACAATTACACATGTAGAGATACTCACTAGTTGTGATCCAATCACAAATTCTCTCATGCTGTGAATCGTATCGTGGACATTCAGTAAATGAGTTTAAGATCCAATCAAATACATAAAACATGTATACTTAAATAGTGAATCTTCATTTATCATATAAATGGTTCATACATAAGGCGATTGCCTTAGGACATCTCTCATATATTACTAACAAACTCCCACTGACTTGCAATTCCTAACTAACAACCCCACGGTCATGCCAATCGCCAACACCAACAACTAAGCAATTACACACATACAAACACATACTCACATATGGCCATAATAGTTGGATCCTATGCCTGCAACCAAAGGGTTAACCTACGCATATCCTACTATTATCCGACACATATAATATATGAAAAGTGTATAAAAATTAACCGAATCCTAAACACACAAAACCGAAAACCGTGGCTCTGATACCACTTGTTGGTTATGTCTTCCGATGCCGTGAGGGGAATCTTCGCTTCCCACTTCAACTCGGTAGCTTGTTCATGGCGATCCCTTCTATGCCCCCGGATAAAAAAATTTATCCTTGATAAGAGGGATTGCCCAAGCAATCTTGTCATCGCCGTGCTATTCATTTAGAGTGGTCACTTGAACAAACTTGTTGTTCAAGTGACCTACCTCTATTCTATGAGTAGCCACGGAATAGACGATGTACTGATCGCCGACTTTTGTGTTTATGTTCGGGGTCCAAGTTATATTAGCCACATACATAAAGTAAACATCCACATAAAACATACATATAATTGAAAAGAAATTATAAATATAATACAAAGGAACACTAATCAAAATAAACAAGATTATACCTCTTGTTATACCTCTTGATCTTCTATTGTATGTCCTTCCTCCTTTTGGACATCGTGTGGGCGACGATCTTCCAAAAGTAGAAGATGCTTAGATCACCTATCTTCCTTTTCTTGTTCACTCCGAACAAAGGAAGATAAGAAACAAGATCCTTCTCCTTCCTTTAGCCAACAAACAAGCAACAAGCACCTTGCTTGCCGCCGGCCAACAAGGAGAAGGGAAACAATGGTTGTCGGCCAAAAGCTCCAGGGGAGGACCCTAAGCCTCGGTTCCACCGGCCAAGGAGAAGGAGAGGAGGGAGTTTGGATGCCGACCAAGGGCTCAAAAAGCTTCAATGGGCACCGGCCACCAATGGAGAAGAAGAAGACAAGGAAAGTATTTCCTTATTTGGTGTCGCAAAGCCCAAACCCTAGCTCCAACTCCTTGCCGCCAACTCCAAGCCTCCCCTTGCTTCTTAATTCATCTCCACGCCAACCCTAGCCTCTCCTTTTATAGAGTTAGGGATAAGCCTTGTTTTAATCTCCACCATTGGTTCTAGGGATTTAATCTCAACCGTCGGATCTAGAGATTTAATCTCAACCGTCGGATCTAGAGATTTAATCTCTACCTTTGGATCTAGAGTTTTGTTTCCATCCATTGGATCTAAGCTTCATGAAGTATTAATAGGCTACAATAGGGACCATGAGGAGGAGTTGGATCTTGGCCACCCAATGGATCAAACCCACATAAAGTCCGATCCATTAATGATAATTCAATGCACTAAAGGTTTATCATTGATCTACCTAACCAACCCCCATAAGTTAATATTGTCTCCATATATTATTTGTACATTTTTTCGAATGTCCGTCGATTAATTAATTTACTGACCATTAATTAATCGACATCTAACTCCATGAGTAGTACCACTCAACCTTTTCATCATGTCGGACCAAGTCCACCTGCAGGGTTTACATGATGAACCTTATGAGCTCCTCAAGAGGACATCATCATCCTAATATATAGAACACAATTTCCTCCTATAATCAATGACACACCATATAAATAATATCATTTCCCAACTTACCGAGCCTATCGATTTAATCTATAAATCTCGCCCATTGGTAAATCAAAGAGATGAATACTATGTATATGTGCCCGTTATTATATCGGGATTAAGAGTATGTACAATATAATATCTGAGGTCCATTTCGATTATGTAGTCAGCAATAAATCGAATCACCTCTAAGTCGGTCCTGCTCAATACACACAAAGTGCACTAGTGTGATTCTATGCTCAAGACAAACCTATACCAAATCATACTACAACCATTCCAATGGTTTGTCCAAAGTCATCTCGGTTGTGAGCCTTTACTTATACTTTACAACGAGCCGATAACATGATCTCCCGTGTGACACCACACACCATGTTATCTACAATGTAATGTATTAGACAATATGCATAACCATAAAAATATACAAACAATGATCATATGATTCTTATTTCAAAATAAAGATGTTCATAGAAAAGATAGACTTTTCAGTATACATCCAAATAAGTGGTACTACTCATGGAGTTAGATGTTGATTAATTAATTGTCAGGAAATTAATTAATCGACGGACATTCGAGATCTTAAACACGGGGAGATAAATGTACAAATAATATATGGAGCCCATATTTGCTTATGGGGGTTGGTGAGGTAGATCAATGATAATCCTTTTGAAGGGAATTGCTTCGGAGGCTCATTGGCTCACATGTCCCCGGATTAAAATTTTCACTAATGAAAAAACTAATCCGAATGGGATGAGTTTCCTAAGCACAACCATTTCGTCATCGTGCTAACAACTTGAGTGATCGCTTGAACAAACTAGTTGTTCAAGCAACCCAACTCTTCTAGTTGGTTAGCCACGGAAGAGACGACGGACGGATCGTCGGTTTTTGTGTTTGTCTTCGGGGTCCATGATTATACAAATACATATAAATGCAAACTAGTATAATCAACACATACTAACATAAAGATAAGAACATGCAAAGAACAATAAAAGTTGTAAAACTTTTATACCTCTCGATCTTCTATCGTATGTCCTATCCTCCTCGTGGACGTCGTGTGGGCGAAGATCCTCCACGAGTAGAAGCCTCCTAGATCACGTTCTTCCTTTCCTTGCTCTATCCGAACAAAGAGAAGAACCAAACAAAGACTCCTTCTCCTTTCTAGAACGGGCCACCAAGCCAAGGAGCTTGATATAACAGCCGGCCAAGGAGTAGCTTCTTGAGCGCCGGCCAACCTTGAGAAGAGTTGCCGCCGACCACCAAGGAGAAAGCAAGAGGGCGCCGGCCAAGAGCTCCAAGGATAAAACCTAG
Source organism: Wurfbainia villosa (assembly GCA_025175895.1). Lineage (NCBI taxonomy): Eukaryota > Viridiplantae > Streptophyta > Magnoliopsida > Zingiberales > Zingiberaceae > Wurfbainia > Wurfbainia villosa. Next base: position 43,722,905 of record CM045988.1, on the reverse strand, counting down.
CCCTTGTTTCCACCGGCCAAGGAGAAAAGGATGAAGGGAAGAGCGTCGGCAAAGGATGAGAAGAGGAAGAGGGGCGCAGGCCAAAACCCTAGGGAGAACAAAGCTTACCGCCCACTTCTAGCCACCCAAAACCCTAACTTCTCTAGGGTTTGTTGCCGCCCACTTTTAGATAGGCAAAACCCTAATCCACAAGCATTAGTTGCCGCCCAAGCCTTAGCCCTCTATTTATAGAGTTGGGGTTAAGCCTCCTTTAATCTCCACCGTCGGATCTAGGGTTTCATCCCAACCGTCGGATCTAGGGTTTCATCCCAACCGTCAGATCTAGGGTTTCATCCCAACCATCGAATCTAGGGTTTCATCCCCACCGTCGAATTTAGGGTTTTATCCCAACCGTCGGATCTAGAGATCTAATCTCAACCGTCGGTTCTAGAGTTTTGTTTTCCATCCTTGGATCTAGACTTCATGAGGATTATAATAGGCTACGATAGGGACCATGAGGAGGAGTTGGATCTTGGCCACCCGATGGATCGGAACCACACAAACTTTATCCATCAATGATGTTCCATTCCACTAGAGGATCATCATTGAATTACCTCACCAACCCCCATAAATTAATATGGGCTCCATATATTATTTGTACATCCATCTCCCCGTGTTTAAGATATCGAATGCCCGTCAATTAATTGATTTACTGACCATCAATTAATTAACATCTAACTCCTCGAGTAGTACCACTCAACCTTATCATCATGTTGACTAAGTCAACCAGCTGGGTTTACATGATGAACCTTATGAGCTCCTCAAGGGGACATCATCAACCTAATATATAGGACACGGTTTTCTCCTATAATCAACAGCACACCATGTAAATAATATCATTTCCCAACTCACTGGGCATATTGATTTAATCCATCTAAATCTCACCCTATGGTAAATCAAAGAAATAAATACTAAGTACATGTGCCCGTTATTATATCGGGATTAAGAGCATGTACAACATAATATCCGAGGTCCGATTCAATTATGTAGTCAGCAATAAATTGAATCACCTCTATGTCAGTCCTGATCAATACACCTAAGTGTACTAGTGTAACTTTATGTTCAAGACAAAACAATACCAAGCTACACTACAACCATGCCAATGGTTTATCCAAAACCATCTTGGTTGTGAGCCTCTACTTATATTCTACAAGGGACTGATAACATGATCTTCTGTGCCACACCAAGCACCATGTTATCTACAATGTAAAATATTAGACAATATGCACACATATAATAAACATATAAAGTGAAAAAAATGATCATGTGATTCTTATTTCAAAATAAAAATGTCCATACAAGAAGAGCTAGGCTTTCAGTATACATTCCAATAATCTCCCACTTATACTAAAAAACTATGCTGTCATCACACTGTCATACATCTGATCCCCATGTCCTCCACATTCCTATCAAACGCTTTCGCTAGAAGGGCCTTAGTGAATGGATCTGCCTGGTTATCCTCTGATGCAATCTTGGCGACAGCTACTTCTCCTCGCTTTACGATCTCTCGTATCAGGTAGTACTTGCGCTCTATGTGTTTACTCGCCTTAGTGGCTCGTGGTTCCTTCGAGTTTGCAACTGCACCACTGTTATCACAATAAATTGTGATAGTTCTGGGCAAACCAGGAATCACATCCAAGTCCATCAAGAAGTTCCTGAGCCATACAGCTTCCTTGGCTGCCTCAGAGGCTGTCACATACTCAGCTTCCATGGTAGAGTCCGCCACGCATTTCTGCTTGACACTCCTCCATACTATGGCTCCACCTCCAAAAGTAAACACAAACCCCGAGGTAGACTTACTGTTATCCCTATCTGATTGGAAATCTGAATCCGTGTAACCCATAGGGACTAATTGATCTGCCCGGTAAACCAGCATATAATCCCTAGTCCTTCTCAGGTACTTCAATATATGCTTTACCGCAGTCCAATGTCCCTGTCCAGGATTACTCTGATATCTGCTAACCATGCCCACGGCAAAGCAGATATCTGGTCTCGTACATAGCATAGCATACATGAGGCTTCCTACTGCCGAAGCATAAGGAACCGCCTTCATCTCCTCTATCTCCTTTGATGTTTTGGGACACATCTCTTTAGATAAAGGAACTCCATGCCTAGAAGGTAGAAAACCTTTCTTGGAGTTCAGCATGCTAAAACGAGCTAGGACCGTGTCTATATATGAAGCTTGAGATAAGTACAACATCCTTTTCTTGCGATCCCTTATAACTTTGATCCCAAGGATGTGTCCCACTTCTCCCAAGTCCTTCATGTCAAACTGTTTGGACAACCATACCCTTACGTCTGATAACACATTGATATTGTTGCCAACTAACAAAATGTCATCTACGTATAGTATAAGAAATACCACTACATTTCTGTCACATCTTTTGTATACACATGGTTCATCCGGACTTTGAATAAATCCATATGACTGGATTACCTCATCAAAATGAATGTTCCAAGATTTAGAAGCTTGCTTCAATCCATAAATGGACCGATTAAGCTTACACACTAGATGCTCTTTGCCTTTAGCAATGAATCCCTCTGGTTGCCGCATATAGATGTTCTCCTCAAGACTTCCGTTAAGGAAAGCTGTCTTGACATCCATTTGCCAAATCTCATAATCCATATGAGCAGCTATAGATAAGAGAATCTGGATAGACTTAAGCATAGCTACCGGCGAAAAGGTCTCCTCATAATCGATACCCTCTTTCTGAGTATACCCTTTCGCAACAAGCCTAGCATTGAAGGTCTCAACCTTCCCATCTACTCCTCTCTTTCTCTTGTAGATCCACTTGCATCCAATGGCTTTCACACCATCGGGTGGTTCTACTAGCTCCCAGACATGATTGGAATCCATAGATTCTATCTCTGAATTCATCGCTCTTTGCCAAGATACCGCATCTCTATCTTGGAGTTCCTTGTCATATGTCCAAGGAACAGGTTCATGTTCGCCAGTGACCAAATTAGAAGATTCTTCCAAGAACATGAATCTATTAGGCTGTCTAACAACCCTCCCACTACGACGAGGTGCCTCTTGTGTATGCTCTGTGACATGCGGTGCAGTGACTTGTGGTATCTCCTCTTGTACCGATGGTACTGAAGTCGGGACTTCCCCTGTCAATTCCTCAAGAACAATCCTACTCGTGGGCTTGTGGTTCATCACATAGTCCTCCTCTAGAAATCTGGCATTCGTTCTCACGATCACCTTCTGATCTCTAGGACTATAGAACAAACCACCCTTCGTTCCCTTAGGGTAGCCAACAAACAAGCGTACTTCTGTACGAGATTCCAACTTTCTAGCATCTCCCTTCAGCACATGTGCTGGACTATCCCAAATCTGAATATGTCTTAGACTAGGCTTTCGCCCAGTCCACAATTCTACGGGGGTAGAAGGCACTGATTTAGATGGAACCAAGTTCAGAGTATACATTGTCGTATCCAGCGCATACCCCAGAACGAAACTGGCAACTCAGAATAACTCATCATTGATCTAACCATCTCCATAAGAGTCCTATTCCTTCGCTCCGCCACACCATTCTGCTAGGGTGTGCCAGGTGCAGACAATTGGGATTGAATCCCAGCCTCTGATAAGTAACTCCTAAACTCTTCCAAGAGGTACTCGCCACCACGATCAGATCGTAGTGTCTTGATACTTTTACCTTGACGGTTCTCCACATCAGCCTTGAATTCTATGAACCTGTCAAAGCATTCAGACTTGCGGCGCATCAAGTAAATGTATCCATATCTTGAATAATTGTCTATAAAAGAGATGAAATATTCTAAACCACCTCTAGCCTGGATAGACATAGGACCGCACAAATCAGAATGAACCAATTCTAACACATCTTTGGCTCTATATCCCTTGGCCTTGAAAGGCCTCTTGGTCATTTTACCTTTCAAGCAAGATTCGCAGGTTGGGAGATCCTCCACCACTAATGAACCCAAAGGTCCATCAGCTATCAACCTTTGAATTCTACTCAGGTTAATATGACCAAGCCTTAGATGCCAAAGATATGTCTGGTTCATTTTTGAAGGTTCTTTTCTCTTATTAGACTTAGAAGATGAGTTATTTACTTCTATATGCATCGTGGGAGTTTTCGGTTCAAGAGTGTACAAATTGCCATCCAATGTACCAAAACAGATAATCTCCCTATTCCTTTTTATAACCACTTTGTCATTAAAAGAAACAGAATATCCATCCATAAACAATTTAGAAACTGAAATTAGATTCTTTCTAAAAGTAGGTACATAAAGACAATTTCTCAAAACTAAAACTTTATTCCTATCAAAAGATAAATGAACATCTCCCACTGCAATAGCCGCCACCTTTGAAGCATTGCCCATGAAGACGTTAATCTCTCCCTCAGCTAGTCGTCGGGTTTTCTTGAACCCCTGCAAAGTATTGTAGACATGATCAGTGGCTCCTGTATCTACACACTAGGCACTGGTAGATATGACCGCTACACATGTTTCAACAAATAAACAAGAAGATATACCTTTGTTCTTTCGGTGAGGACAGCCCACCTTCCAATGTCCAGTCTGCTTGCAAGTAAAGCACTTTCCTTTCAGCTTCTTCACTCGTGCCTGAGGTCCTACTGCCACTTTCTTTGCTCCACCTTGCTTCTTCTTCTTCTTACCTTTCAGTTTAGAAGAAGAAACCTTCTGAGCAACCATGGCTTGAGCGCTTTGACGAAAAAGCCCCTCTGCCACCTGGAGTTCTGTCAGAAGCTCCGCCAACGAATACAACCTCTTGTTCATGTTGTAGTTGAGGCGGAACTGCTCAAAACTCCTAGGCAGAGACTGGAGAATGATATCGACCTGGGTTTCCCCATCGATCTCAGCTCCGAGGACTTCCATCTCATTAAGATGAGCCATCATCTTGAGAACATGATCCCTGACGGGTGTTCCCTCAATCATGGTGGTTGTCATCAAGTTTCTCATAGCTTCTTGTCTAGCCGCCCTACTCTGATGTCCGAAAAGTTCCTTGAGATTGAACATCATGTCATAAGCTGTGGCCAAGGCCTGATGCTGATGTTGCAGCACATTTGACATAGATGCCAAAATGTAACACTGCGCCATCTCATCTGTCTTGATCCATTTCTTATAACTTTCTTTCTCCTTTTCATCAGAGTCATCGGTGGGCTTAGGAGGACATACCTCGAAGAGTACAAATTTGTACTTTTCTGTAGTTAAGACAATATCCAAATTTCTTTTCCAATCAATATAATTTGTTCTAGTAAGTAAATTTTCTTTTAATATCACAGCAAGTGGGTTGAAAGCCATTTGAAAAACCTAAGAATCACAATGATCAAAATATTAGATTTCAAATATTATTGATTCCTCAAAACAATAAAATTCAGAAATCAACTAACACCTCAAAACACCGAGAATATCGCATGCCACGCTGTGTGGACGTATATGAATTCAACATTTGTAAGAGGAGGTTTTACCCATTAATTTTATTATCTTGTCAACGTTACTTTTTGACAAATAAAATTAATAGTTGGTTCCTCTTTGGCCCTACAAATAAAAGCAGTGACTCCGATGGGGAGGATACTTTTATTTGCATCTAAGTGTGCACCATTACACGATACTAAGGGAATTATTTCGGATTATGTGCCTTATCGCTGTGGAAGTACATGTTGGGGAAATTTCGGAACGGCTAGAGAGGGGGTGAATAAAATTTTGCCCGTACGATAGAATTTGATCACGATCGTGTCTACAATTTCGTTAGCGCAGCGGAATATAGATAATAATAACAATAACGAAATAGACAATTACAAACGCAAGCACAACACGAGGATATAACGTGGTTCGGAACCGCACGGTTCCTACTCCACGGATCGAGCTCTAAAGAGCCCTAGTGATGCACACGCACTCACTAATCACAAATACTCCTTCTCGACACAAGTTGGAGGTGGAGAAACCTCTTACAATAAGATTACAACAATAATCTAAATACAACAAGCAAATATAAGAAGAAATACAACAAGAGAAGTAAAGAACACTTTACAAAAACTCTTTAGAAGCTTGCTTGTTGATTGCCTTGGACTAGCACTTGAAAGCCCTGATTTGCAGCAGCAAATCGCTTTAAAACGTCCAAGAAAATCGGTTGCAAAAACCCTCTCGTCGAGCTCCTTTTATCCTTGCACGCGACCAGGATTTCTGCCCATCAGTCGACTGCCATAAGTCACCCGATCGATGCCCTGTCGTGAGACAACGGTCGATCCACTGGAAAAATTCCAACGGATATCTTGGCGATCGGCCGCCAACGCTAACGAATCGACCGCTCGGCTACGGCGTTCTTTGCTCAACAGAACTAGCACCCATCGCCAACCCTTGGCAATGATCGCTATAGACATCGAGCGGTTCGGCTCTTAAATGGCAGTCGAACTCAAGTCGACTCACGGCAGTCGAACCGGCCATATTGCCAGTCGACTGACAACCTCAAACATGAGGTTTTAACCCAAGTATGGAGCCCCCATACTTGCTAGACCACCCTTAGCCTAGACCTAAGCCTTCTAGCCACCTCCATCAGCCTCACGCCTCTCGGATCCCTCCAAGTCATCCATGACTTGTTCATCCATCGCGCTAGCCTCCAGGTGCTTTCCTCGGCTATGTCATGCTAACGGTGTCTATACCGCCAAGGCACATTGGACTTACGCCGCCAAGACTCCGCTTGGACTTTACGCTGCCAACCATTGGACTTATGCTGCCAAGACTCCCGCTTGGACTTTACACAGCCAATATCAAACCCCTTGGACTTCCCAGATGCCAAGACTCAAGCATGGACTTTCCCTTGCCAACCCATGTTGGACTTTCCATGCCAAGACCCATGCTTGGACTTTCCATTTGCCAAGACTCATGCTTGGACTTCTCATTTGCCAAGACCCATGCTTGGACTTCTCATGCCAAGTACTCAAGACTTGGACTTTACCTTGCCAAGACCCATGCTTGGACTTTCCCATAATCACATGGTCAACCCTAGTCAACCATTAAGGTCTTCCTCGAGTCAAACTCAAGTCCGGTCAAACATGACCCGGGTCGATTGCTCCAACAATCTCCCCAACATATTAACCGACATTAATGTCAAACATCAATGCCAAACCACTTTGTCAAATCCCTTTGTCAAACATCAAAACATCACTCGAGTCAAACTCGAGTCTGGTCAATCGTGACCTGGGCCGATTGCACCAACAATCTCCCCCTTTTTGATGTTTGACAAAAACCAAACAAATCATCTGAGTTAGACCACTAACTCAAATCCCTTACCAATTATCCCAAATTGGTAAACACTCTCCAAATGTTCTCCCCCAAACATTCTCCCCCTTTTTGACTAACATCAAAAAGGTTTTCTCTCCAAGGAGGTCAGTGTCTCATGTCTCAATTAGATCTTACAATCTCCCCCTTGATCCTAAAGTAAATACCTAGGATGCCTACCATCTTCCTAGTGATAATTCACATATCACTCAAGAGAGACAATCCTATACTCTCTCCCAATTTCCAAATTGGGTATCAAAAACCCATCAATTTTCCCAATTGATGATACTCTCCCAATAACTTCTCCTCTTCAAGGAGAAAAATACATCCATCATCCCAAGATGGATACCTCCCCCTAAAGGCTTGCTCCCCCTTGATCATTGCACCAACAATGTCCTTGGGAAGCCCCTAAGCCAATAGGAACTATAAACCATCAAAATTAAGGTTCTAAGTTCAACATAGAACTTTCACTCACCCTAAATTTGATACTTTGACCTAACACAGCTCCTAATCCATATCCAATGAATTTTCACCCTTTATAATGCTTCCTAAAGCATATCCTAGGGTTAGGAGTGATTAGGAACCTTTTCCATAGCTGAACACGGGCTAACCAAACCTAGTTTTCCCGAAATCAGCCTTGGCAGTCGACTCTGTCAGCTACCAGTCGACTGCCACACTCATCAGTCGACTGCCACTCAGGGCAGTCGACTGATAACTGAAATTTCCGAATTTCAATTATCAGAATCGAATTTCAGAAAATCATAAATAATTATACGTATATCGAAAAATCACGAAATTTGGTACGTATAATACCTATGACCAATACAATGGGTGAAAAATATTTTAAAATTATTTTACCTATAAAATAGTGAATTTGATACAAAACTCAAAACAATTGAAATTTTCAATGCTTTGGCCCTATTTTGTATCAACTTCATCAATGGAGATTGATATCAAAAGATAGAGTTCACCAAGGTTTTTCAAAATGATTTTAAAATATTTTCAAAACCTTATTTTGGATCATATTCCTTGGGCTCTATGCACATGACTTGTACACAAGCTTTCCCAATGATCCACAAATGAAACAAGATGAGTTTTAGTTCATCTAGATGCAAAAACTATGCACCTTGAACTCAACTCATATCCTAGCATCTCATATGTATCTATGGTGTATAAATACACATACATGTCAATTAGATGTGAGATGTGGGTTTTGTTCTCCCTAAACTAGGGTTTCATGCATTTTTCTAAGGCAACTCTATTTGATTCCCTTATAAATGGGACTTCAAGTCATGCCATAGTCCTTAAATCAATTTTAATCAAATTATCTTAAATGCATGAGTGTATGATCATGGCAAAATAATAGCAATAATTAAGCATGGCCAATGATCATGATGTCATGGCATAATATGAAATCTACAAACACATGACATTTATACTTAATCCCTAAGCATACTCATGACATATAAATGATAGAACATAAACATGATGTCATGTCATGGCATATGGTAAGCAAGGCATGGCAAATAAAATAAATAGGTATGGTAATACCTAAATTTTAATATTAATTGCCATTTCATATAATTAATTATATTTTGCCATATTTCTATTTTTCTCCCAAGTGTGCCAAAAGCCCAAAATGGCACACTAACCTCTAAACCAAAATTGTGCCAATTTGACCATTTTATCAAGCTTCTCAAATAATATTGGCACACCCTAAAATCTTTTAGGATTATAATTCAAATCTATTTCCAAGGTATCCATAACCTTGAAAATAACCTAAAGTGCCACCTTTTCCATGGTTGAGTTAACTACCCATCCATTTAAGGTTGGCACACCCTAACCCATCTTGCGTGAATCAATCACGCTCTTAGGAACCCAAAACCGATTTGAGCTCCTAGGGTTAATTAGGTATTCCTTAGGGATAACCTCCCTAAATACCTTCCTAATGACCCTCCTAGGCTTATTAGCCTTGGTCATTTTGGTCTTACCTAGGTTGACTCTAGGGGTAACTCCCCTTGCAACCTTCTTAGTGGCTTCCCTAGGTTTCCTAGAAACCCTAGCCACTAGGCACACACCATGGTCAACTCTAGGGATGACTTCCCTATTGACCTTGGTCTTCCTAGACCTAGTTTGTGTTCCATAATCAAATGGAACACAATGGTAAGCCACCTTAGGCTTAGGTTTGTGACCCAAACCTTGCTTGCCCTTGGTTGACTTTTGACTCTTAGGTCCTAGGTGTTGACTTTGACTTCTTGACCACGGAATTTGACCATTAGACCCTTTAGATTGATTTTGTATCTTATTTAGGGTCTTTTCAAGTTTCTCAAGCCTTGACCTCAAGGCTTGGTTCTCTAATTCTAATTGCCCAATTTTAGAATTTTGATTTAGACCATGGGCATGGTTCTTCCTAGGCATATGCCTAGTCTATTTAGGGTTTAGATCTAGATGTTCTCCTATTTTCCTAATTGATTCCTTAGGTAAAATATTTTTAGGGACATTAGTCCCAAATTTCTCCTTACTCCTAAGGTAAACATTTTTAGCACCTAAGCAAAATTCCTTACTTCTAGCATGCTCTTTATGAATTGCAAAGGAATTAAAATTCCTAGCATGCTTTTGACTATTAAATCTAGAAGGTGCATTATTGAAATATACCTTAGGGTTTACCTTGGAGGCTCCCCCTACATGTATAGCTTTCTCTTTGACTTTCTTGCTCCCCCTAGGGCATGAATTCCTAAAATGCCCCGGTTGTTGACACTTGAAGCAAATGACGTGCTCTTTGCTTCTTCTAGTGGTGGCACCGGCATCTTTTGATCTTTCTTGAGGTTTTGGTGCCGGAGGAGCTTTTCTGATCTTCTTTGGGCACTTGCTCTTATAATGCCCACTTTTCCTACACTCAAAGCAAATTATATGATTTTTATTTAAACCTAAATTGCTTGAGTTACCTAGTTTGGTGATAGGTGTTGGAATTGAAACTTCTTCATCTTGACCGGAGGTTGAGGCATCTTCTTTATTTTGTTCCGGCTCCGGTGTAGATAATCTCTCCCCCTCAATCATAGAAGTGGATGCTTCTTCCACTTCCTCCACCGACCCGGAAATTGACTCCCTATCAACTTCCGATTCTACTTCCTCTTCTTCTTTGGATGCTGATGATCTCTCAACCTCCAAGTCCACACTTCCTTGTGAGGGTGATGCATTAGCCTCTTCGGTCTCTTCCTCTTGGACCATTGATGGGCTTTCATGGAGCTTGGCCACTTGGCTCCATAGTTCGTTTGCATATACATAATTACCTAACATACACAAGATATTGTTAGGTATTAAATCAATTAACAACTTCATTACCTTCTCATTCTTTTCGAGAGCTTGGACTTGCTCTTCAGTCCATCTCTTTTTCTTGAGGAATCGACCTTTTGGTCCTCTTGGATAGCTATATCCTTCCATTAAGATAGACCATTCTTCGAAGTCCCTCATCATTAGGAAGTCTTCAATTCTTGACTTCCATTGCTTAAACCCTTCTTGTCCATAGAAGGAGTAAGGGATCGGTGTGTTAATATTCCATCCCAATTGTTCTTCCATCTTCACCCTCTAGCTTCTTTGTCCTAGCTCTTGGAGAAATTTCGAACGGCTAGAGGGGGTGAATAGCGTTTTGCCCGTCACGACTTGTTGGAGAAATTTGATCGCGATCGTGTCTATAATTTCGTTAGCGCAGCGGAATATAGATAATAATAACAATAACGAAATAGACAATTACAAACACAAGCACAACACGAGGATATAACGTGGTTCGGAACCGCACGGTTCCTACTCCACGGAACGAGCTCTAAAGAGCCCTAGTGATGCACACGCACTCACTAATCACAAATACTCCTTCTCGACACAAGTCGGAGGTGGAGAAACCTCTTACAATAAGATTACAACAATGATCTAAATACAACAAGAAAATATAAGAAGAAATACAACAAGAGAAGTAAAGAACACTTTACAAAAACTCTTTAGAAGCTTGCTTGTTGATTGCCTTGGACTAGCACTTGAAAGCCCTGATTTGCAGCAGCAAATCGCTTCAAAACGGCCAAGAAAATCGGTTGCAAAAACACTCTCGTCGAGCTCCTTTTATCCTTGCGCGTGACCTGGATTTTCGCCCATCAGTCGACTGCCATAAGTCACCAGTCGACTGATGCCATTGTTATCGTGAGACAACGGGTCAATCCACGCTGGAAAAATTCCAACGGATCTCTTGGCGCGATCCGGCGATGGCGGCCGATCGCAACGCCGTAGTCGATCCGCCGGTTACGGGCGCTCTTTCGACACAGAACTAGCAAGTCAACAACCCTTGGCGATCATTGCCGTGAGACATCGAGGCTTCGGCTCTTAAACGGCAGTCGAACTCAAGTCAACTCACGGCAGTCGAACCGGCCATATTGCCAGTCGACTGATAACCTCAAACATGAGATTTTAACCCAAGTATGGAGCCCCCATACTTGCTAGACCACCCTTAGCCTAGACCTAAGCCTTCTAGCCACCTCCATCAGCCTCACGCCTCTCGGATCCCTCCAAGTCATCCATGACTTGTTCATCCATCGCGCTAGCCTCCAGGTGCTTTCCTCGGCTATGTCATGCTAACGGTGTCTACACCACCAAGGCACATTGGACTTATGCCGCCAAGACTCCGCTTGGACTTTACGCTGCCAACCATTGGACTTATGCTGCCAAGACTCCCTCTTGGACTTTACGCAGCCAATATCAAACCCCTTGGACTTCCCAGATGCCAAGACTCAAGCTTGGACTTTCCCTTGCCAATCCATGTTGGACTTTCCATGCCAAGACCCATGCTTGGACTTTCCATTTGCCAAGACTCATGCTTGGACTTCTCATTTTCCAAGACCCATGCTTGGACTTCTCATGCCAAGTACTCAAGACTTGGACTTTACCTTGCCAAGACCCATGCTTGGACTTTCCCATAATCACATGGTCAACCCTAGTCAACCATTAAGGTCTTCCTCGAGTCAAACTCAAGTCCGGTCAAACATGACCCGGGTCGATTGCTCCAACAATCTCCCCAACATATTACCCGACATTAATGTCAAACATCAATGCCAAACCACTTTGTCAAATCCCTTTGTCAAACATCAAAACATCACTCAAGTCAAACTCGAGTCTGGTCAATCGTGACCTGGGCCGATTGCACCAACAGTACACACGCTCCTAGATAATTTCCTATAACCATTATTTGACCTAGTGATCCGCAAACAAACTCATCCATAGGGAGGAAGGCACTCAGAGCCGACACGCAAGTTTGTTGCATCACACGTCAAATTGTAATGGAGGCCGTGGGAATTAATTAAAATATCCCTCTCCCACTTAGTAAATTGAAAATGAGGAATTTTCAAGAACACACAACATGCATATAAAACAAATCAGCAATAAATATGGAAAAAACAGAATTTTTCCAACTATTATGGCATTGTTCTCCAATATGCATCCCGTCGTGTTGCCACCTCGTCCGCTCCACCTTTTCCCGTGCGCAAGTCACCAAAAAGATCTGAGCCGAGGTAAACTATTTTAATTTACATCCATCGATCCTATACTCCATGAAGGAGTGTACAAATAATCTAGATCGAAAGTAAACTAAAATGAGTGGCTAAACAATGCTGTATTTAATTACAAAAATTAAATACTAATCTAGCCTCGTCAACGTCGAGGATTCAAATAATATACATACAATCACACACAAACAATCACATACACACATATTGCCATAATAGTCAGATCTTATGCCTGCAACAAAAAAGTTAGCCTACGCACATCCTACTATTATCCGGCATACTCAATATATGATATGTGCATGAAAGTAACCGAATCCAAAACACACAAAACCGGAAACCATGCCTCTGATACCACTTGAAGGGAATTGCTTCGGAGGCTCATTGGCTCCCATGTCCCCGAATTAAAATTTTCACTAATGAAAAAACTAATCCGGATGGGATGAGTTTCCTAAGCACAACCATTTTGCCGTTGTGCTAACAACTTGAGTGATCGCTTGAACAAACTAGTTGTTCAAGCAACCCAACTCTTCTAGTTGGTTAGCCGCGGAAGAGACGACGGATGGATCGCCAGTTTTGTGTTTGTCTTCGGGGTCCATGATTATACAAATACATACAAATGCAAACTAGTATAATCATCACATACTAACATAAAGATAAGAACATGTAAAGATCAATAAAAGTTGTAAACTTTTATACCTCTCGATCTTCTATCGTATGTCCTATCCTCCTCGTGGACGTCGTGTGGGCGAAGATCCTCCACGAGTAGAAGCCTCCTAGATCACGTTCTTCCTTTCCTTGCTCTATCCAAAAAAAGAGAAGAACCAAACAAAGACTCCTTCTCCTTTCTAGAACTGGCCACCAAGCCAAGGAGCTTGATATAACCGCCGGCCAAGGAGTAGCTTCTTGAGCGCCGGCCAACCTTGAGAAGAGTTGCCGCAGACCACCAAGGAGAAAGCAAGAGGGCGCCAGCCAAGAGCTCCAAGGATAAAACCTAGCCCTTGTTTCCACCGGCCAAGGAGAAAAGGATGAAGGGAAGAGCGTCGGCAAAGGATGAGAAGAGGAAGAGGGGCGCCGGCCAAAACCCTAGGGAGAACAAAGCTTGCCGCCCACTTCTAGCCGTCCAAAACCCTAACTTCTCTAGGGTTTGTTGCCGCCCACTTTTAGATAGGCAAAACCCTAATCCACAAGCATTAGTTGCCGCCCAAGCCTTAGCCCTCTATTTATAGAGTTGGGCTTAAGCCTCCTTTAATCTCCACCGTCGGATCTAGGGATTTAATCTCCACCGTCAGATCTAGGGTCATCCCAACTGTCGGATCTAGGGTTTCATCCCAACCGTCGGATCTAGGGTTTCATCCCAACCGTCAGATCTAGGGTTTCATCCCCACCGTCGGATTTGTTGGTGCAGGGGCACTAGATAATCGAACCTGTGTTTTGATTATAGCAAAGACACAAAGTTAAGTTTACATTGTTATTTCACGAGCTATCGAGTGTGCAGAAAAGTATTAAAGGTGGAGCTGAAGGCTAGCAACACCCGGAGGAAGCCGCGGTGGTCGGGCGACACTCGAGTGACTTCGGAAGGAGCCGAAGGAATCGAGTGGAAGGCCAGAAGCGAGAGCTACTATCGAGGTAAGCTCGTGTGAGTGAGAGATTGTAAGGTCGTGTCCTCTTTACGGGGACGATCGTAGGCGGCGATTCGACTAAGACTTCCTTTGGAAGGTCTAGGTCGAGATCGGACGATTAGAAACCGTTGTATTTATCATTTTCCGAGCTAACCTCTTATTGCAGAGAAGTGACCAATGGCGATCATTGCTGGACATGGAGCGATAATCGATGGGAGGCATCGATTGGTGATGGCGATTTATCGGCTTGCACTAGGTCAAACCGAAAAACGTTTGACGCGGTAACTTCGCGATAAAATTTGGACAACTTCATGATCCCTTCCAAAAAAAGAGGAGACAAATTCAGAGGCCAAAATATATAAAAGGAGGGGAGGATTCCACTCCAAACACTTCAAGATTATTCATCAAGTGCTCCTACAACGCCAACGCTCCAACACCGTCATAACGTCGACGCGACGACAACCTCAAATCTTCTTCGTCGGCAGCAACAACTAGTAATTTATTTTAATATTGTATTCATTGTTTTTATTCGTAACGAGGTGAGGTAGGCTTGTTGCCTCATCCTCGTATTCCCGGATTTTGTGATCGTTGTCTCCTACCTCCAACGAGGAGGAGTATAGTGCTTTGCCCTCCGTACGCAGTCTAGGACCGATAGGGCCTTGGAGTAGCAACCGCTAGGTTGTGAACCAAGTAAATTAAACGTGTCATTTTATTTTCTGCTGTGCTAACTTATTTACTTGAGTCTCAATGAATGAATTCGACGAAAGATTTACGATCGCTATTCACCCCCCCCTCTAGCGACGCTTCTCGATCCAACAGGATTTAGGGTTTTATCCCAACCGTTGGATCTAGATATCTAATTTCAACCATCGGTTCTAGAGTTTTGTTTTCCATCCTTGGATCTAGACTTCATGAGGATTATATTAGGCTATGATAGAGACCATGAGGAGGAGTTGGATCTTGGCCACCCGATGGATCGGAACCACACAAACTTTATCGATCAATGATGTTCCATTCCACTAGAGGATCATCATTGAATTACCTCACCAACCCCCATAAATTAATATGGGCTCCATATATTATTTGTACATCCATCTCCCTGTGTTTAAGATATCGAATGCCCGTCAATTAATTGATTTACTGACCATCAATTAATTAACATCTAACTCCTCGAGTAGTACCACTCAACCTTATCATCATGTTGACTAAGTCAACCAGCTGTGTTTACATGACGAACCTTATGAGCTCCTCAAGGGGACATCATCAACGTAATATATAGGACACGGTTTCCTCCTATAATCAACGGCACACCATGTAAATAATATCATTTCCCAACTCACCGGGCATATTGATTTAATCCATCTAAATCTCACCCTATGGTAAATCAAAGAAATAAATACTATGTACATGTGCCCGTTATTATATCAAGATTAAGAGCATGTAAAACGTAATATCTGAGGTCTGATTCAATTATGTAGTCAGTAATAAATTGAATCACCTCTATGTCGCTCCTGCTCAATACACCTAAGTGTACTAGTGTAACTTTATGTTCAAGACAAAACAATACCAAGCTACACTACAACCATGCCAATGGTTTGTCCAAAACCATCTTGGTTGTGAGCCTCTACTTATATTCTACAAGGGACTGATAACATCATCTTCTGTGCCACACCAAGCACCATGTTATCTACAATGTAAAATATTAGACAATATGCACACATATAATAAACATATAAAGTGCAAACAATGATCATATGATTCTTATTTCAAAATAAAAATGTCCATACAAGAAGAGCTAGGCTTTCAGTATACATTCCAACATCTCTAGTGGAATGGATTATCATTAATGGATCGGTCTTTATGTGGGCTTGATCCATTGGGTGGCCAAGATCCTACTCCTCCTCATGGTCTCTATTGTAGCCTATTAAAACCTCATGGAGCCTAGATCCGATGATGGAAAATGAAACTCTAGATCCGATGATGGAGATTTGATCTCTAGATCCGACGGTGGGGATTACATCTCTAGATCCGACGGTGGAGATTAAATCTTTAGATCCCATGATGGAGATTAAATCTCTAGGTCCGACGGTTGAGATTAAATCTCTAGATCTGGCGATTGAAATTAAATCCCTAGATCTGAAGGTGGAGTTTGAAGGAGGCTTAAGTCTAACTCTATAAATAAGGCTTAAGGGTTGGGCGGCAACAATATACAAGTGAGGCTAGGGTTTTGGATTGGGCGGCAACACAAGGGGAAGTTTTTCCTTCTTCCTAGGGTTTTGGTCGGCGCCCATCTTCTCTATTCCTCTCCTTGGCCGGTGTCGAATCTTCTTCCTCTCATCCTTGGCCGGCAGCAAGGGCTAGGGTCTCTTCCCTTGGAGCTTTTGTCCTGCACCCATACTCCTTGTTATCTCCTTGGCCGGCAGCAATCACCAAGCAAGGTGGCTTGGTGGTCGATTCTAGATAGGAGAAGAGTTTTGTTTTATTCTTCCTTTTGTTCGGAGCGAGCAAAGAAAGGAAGAACGTGATCTAGGAGGCTTCAACTTTTGGAAGATCGTCGTCCACACGATGTCCAAAGGAGAAAGGACATACAATAGAAGATCGAGAGGTATAATGCTTGTTTATGTTCTTTTGTATTATGTCTATAATTGTTTTCAATTATATGTGGCTAATTTACTTGGACCCCGAATACAAACACAAAAACCGGCGATCCGTACATCGTCTGTTCCTCCTTCGTTCCGGTTACGTATTGCTGATAATCGCGAAACTTCCATGATCACGATTGCCACTCTAATCGAATAGCACGATGATGAAACGATAGCTTGGGTAATCCATCTTTGTCAAGGATAAATTTTTTTATCCGGGAATGTAGACGGGATCGCCATGAACAAGCGATTGAGTTGAAGTGGCAAGCGATGTTTCCTACCTTTAGCATGATGCAACTCGCTAGTTTAGAATCTGTCACATGTTTCTGATAGGCCAACAATTGGTTCGAAGTTGCATCATCACTAGGACGGGCAGGAAGACACACTTCGAGGACATTCGTAAGCTTTTTTTCCTTGATAATAATTCTCAAGTTTCTAAGCCAGTCCAAGAAGTTAGGCCTAGCCAATTTATTCGAATCCAAAATAGTGCACAAATTCAAAGACATCATGATCAATCAATTAACCTAGAAATACAAAACGAGCATATATGAGAAAGATGATTTAAAATGCATCAACATATATTTATAAATCCCATTCATTTTTTGAATTACAAAAACCCCAAAATCACTTCGGGAGATTGTAGGTCCATCTCTGAATGGGCTGATATTCAACATAGATATGAACAACCTTAGAGAGAGTCGAACAAGTCATTCATAGATACAATGGTAGGTATCATGTATACTGATTGCATATCACATATATGCAACTATCACAATGTGCTATCAACTAATTGAATTTTCACACATACATCGGGTTGTTAACTCTTTAACAAGTATGCATCATATGCATAGCACCCAACTTCACCTCTCTTCACATCGACCTTGGAGAGAGTCCAACAAGTCGATGATCCAGGTTAAAGCCAACCCATTAATCGAGAAATAGTTTTAATATGGTTAGAGTGCATTCAACCAATTAGCCTGGCTTGGAGAGAGTCCAACAACCAAAGCTAACGATTGACCTTTGACTCTTACCATATTAGTATTAAACTATTCCATGGTTTGAAAATGTTTGGGTTCGATCCCGGCTTAGAGATAGTCCAACAACCCAAACAAGAAACAGAACTATGGTTCTAACCATATTAATGGAAGGTGTAGACTTTAATATTGAGTAAGGGTTTTTATGTCTCATCCTCTTTTCATGCAAATAAATATTATCAAGATGGTATGGCATACATGGCATAAATCTACTATAGGGGTTTTTGCCCCGGAAGCTCTCATACCAATTTAATGGTTTTAGCTTATCGAGTCCGTGAGGGGAAACTTCGCTTCCCACTACACCTTGGTCGTTTGTTCATGGCGATCCCCTCGATGTCCACGGATAAAAAAAATTTAATCCTAGACAAAAAGGATTGACCAAACAACCAAGTCATCATCTTGCTATTCGTTTAGAGAGGTCACTTGAACAAACTAGTTGTTCAAGTGACCATCCTCTATTATACGAGTAGCCGTGGAATAGACGATGTCTAGATCGCTGATTTTTGTGTTTATGCTCGGGATCCAAGTATTATTTAGCCATATACAGATTTATATCATGCTCATAAATGAAAAACAAATATAAACATGTAACATATAAAAATTAGAGAATCGATATACCTCTCAATCTTCTAATGTATGTCCTTCCTCCTTTCGGATATCGTGTGGGCGACGCTCTACACAAAGTCGAAGCTCCTAGATCACAAATCTTCCTTCCTTGCTCTTCCAAAGCAAGAGGAAGAATAAAAACAAAGCTCTTCTCCTTCCTATGGACAACCAACAAGCAAAAAGGAGAATTCTTGCCGCCGGCCAACAACGAGAAGGAGATAATGGTGGAAACCGGCCAAGACACCAAGGGAAAGCCCTATATCTTGTTTCCTCCACCTAAGGAGAAGGAGAAGGGGTCTTTGGATGCCTCCCAAGGGCTGGGATAGGGCTGTGGGCACCGGCCACCAAAGGATGAAGAAGAAAGAAACCTTCCTTATTTGGTGCCACACAAGCCTCCTAAACCCTAAGCCTCCAAACCCTAATCCTAGCTCTCCTTATGACTGGCCATGGAAGTGGGGAAGAAGATTAGGATGTGCTCAAGCCAAGGTAGAAGGAAGATGGAGGAACCGGCCACACCTTAGGAAGATGAAGAAAAACTCCTCCCAATGTTGCCGCCCACCCATGACTCCCAAAACCCTAGCCACCAAACCCAATTCTAAACCAACTAGGATTCCTAGCCTCCAAAGGAAGCAAACCCTAATCCCCTTAATCCATGCTCTCAGAAGGGAGGATGTTGGACGCTGGCCAAAACCAAGGAGAGTAGAGGGAAGAAGGGTGACGGCCACCATAAGGAAGAAGAAGAAGAAGAAGCATCTTTCCTTAATTGTGGCCACCCAAAACCCTAAATCTCCAAAGCCCTTGCCGCCCAACCTAAGCCCGTTTTCCACTTCCATACCTTGCCGCCCACTTATTAATCTCTATTTATAGAGTTGGGCCCAAGCCATGATTTAATCTCCTCCATTGGTTCTAGAGATTTAATCTAAACCGTCGGATCTGGAGATTTAATCTCAAGCGTCGGATCTTAAAGATTTAATCTCTACCTATGGATCTTAGAGTTTTATTCTATCAATTGGATCTAAGCTTCATGAGGTGTTAATAGGCAACATTAGGGACCATGAGGAGGAGTTGGGTCTTGGCCAACCATGGATCAAGCCCACATAAAGTCCGATCCACTAATGATGATCCAATCCACTAAAGGTTCATCATTGATCTACCTCACCAACCCCCATATGATAATATGGGCTCCATATATTATTTGTACATTTTCTCCCCATATTTAAGATCTCGAATGTACGTCGATTAATTAATTTACTGACCATTAATTAATCAACATCTAACTCTTTGAGTAGTACACTCAACCTTTTCATCATGCCGGACCAAGTCCACCTGCAGGGTTTACATGATGAACCTTATGAGCTCCTCAAGGCGACATCATCATCCTAATATATAAGACACGGTTTCCTCCTATAATCAACGACACACCATATAAATAATATCATCTCCCAACTTACCGAGCCTATCGATTTAATCTATAAATCTCGCCCATTGGTAAATCAAAGAGATGACTACTAAGAATATGTGCCCGTTATTATATCGGGATTAAGAGCATGTACTAAATAATATATGAGGTCCGATTCAATTATGTAGTCAGCAATAAATTGAATCGCCTCTATGTAGGTCCTCCTCAATATACACAAAGTGCACTAGTGTGATTCTATGGTCAAGAGAATCCAATACCAAATCACACTACAACCATTCCGATGGTTTGTCCAAAGCCATCTCGGTTGTGAGCCTTTACTTATACTTTTCAAGGGGCCGATAACATGATCTCCCGTGTGACACCACACACCATGTTATCTACAATGTAAAGTATACGACAATATTGCATAACCATAAAAATATCCAAACAATGATCATGTGATTCTTATTTCAAAAATAAAGATGTTCATACAAAATATAGACTCACTACAACAAAAAATTGAATAGACAACGGTGAAAAACCGTTGTCTATTGACAAAAAAATCCGTGGTAAATTGACCCATTGTGAAAAGTGGTTCGGGCAAAGACAACGGTGAAAAACCGTTGTCGTTTCAAGGATAAGACAATGATTTTTAACCGTTGTCTTTGACCGAACTACTTTTCACAACGGGTCGATTTACCATGGATGTTTTTGCTAATGGACAATGGTTTTTCACCGTTGTCTTTTCCTTAAATCTACAACGGTCTTTCACCGTTGTCTTTGACCGACCATCAATTTACCATGGATTTTTTTTTCTCATAGACAACGGTTTTTCACCGTTGTCATTTCTCAACGGTTACTCTAGAACACAATAAACCGTTGTAGATTTATAGTGTTGCATTTTTAATATAAATCATACAACATCAAAAAGAATTATAGAAAACACATATATACACTCGCACTTGTAGCAATGTAAAGTACAAGGTCACATCACATTTTAAATGATCACTCTTACCGATATATATTAAAAAGTACTGTGGCAAAACAACTACACATCATATGCACCAAAAGTATTATGCATAATAAGAAAAACACTTATAAATTACCACATGTAACCAAAAGAGGCATGTACACTTAAATCTCTCCTAATCATCAGATATGTGATCTTGTATGCATTCAGTCCACTCCGAACGTACTTCATCAATTTCCTTTGCAGCTATCACAGATTTTGTGAACTGCATGTGAATAAATGAATGAAAATGTAATTAAACACTATGGTATCAATATGAAAATTTGAAAATATATCTAATATTACTATTGATCATAGGGAAGAATTGTCAAAGGATGCGGCGCCTTTAATTATCTCTCTCATATATCGTAAAACAAAATACCCGCATTGAGCTCCATCCGGTTGAAGGGGAACCTGTGATGGAAAAAATTATAGTAGTTATTCTCATAGTAAAATTTGATACATAAATTACACACGAGATCGCAAAAAAAGTTGTCATAAGGGGAAAAAAAGTTGTCATAAGGGAAATTTGATATCGCAAATTTTTGTTTTTGTATTTCTTTTTCTGTCGTTTTTAACTTATATGCCCTTATATTAATAAATTCTCTACATTAACACCTCAACGTTGAATTTGTTTTATTTTGAATTATACATCTAATAACCTCCTTAATTTCCCTACTTGAGTTCAAAAAAAGCTGGTAGTTATTCCTTGAGCAACATCTAGTACGAGTAAAAGTGTTTTAGAACCAAAATGTAGTTAGGGCATAATAGAAGAGATAATTACACTCGAGTTTGCAGAGACATCTTGCGTTGAAGCATAGATTCCAACAGGAATATCAATTGTCACATTACTTTCCTTAACTTGCTACAAAAATTGCAGAGTAGGCAAAGTGAAACAACTAAAATAAGTAGACAATCTCCATAGGATGGAATGAGTTTTACCTCATCAATTCTTGGGACATAACCTTCAGCGGGAGATATAGTCACAATCTGGTCAACAATGGTGGCTCCCTGCCAAAGAAACAAGTTGATATAACAATAGGGAAATATCAGAATACGTATTAACTAAGTGGATATCACAAAAAGCATGTAAGTGGTTTGGTGTTAGAACTTCAACAACTTCTCTATTATGATAGAGAGTTCCATTTGTAACTCAAAAATGCTTCAAAGTTATTTGTGAACAAATTCCCTATTATGATAGAGAGTCCCATTCGTAACTAAAATATGGCTTCAAAGTTATTTGTGATTGCCATTTTTGCTATTGCTTAAGCTAACTACTAAACATAAAATTTAATGTAACAATAACAAGAAAGAATGCACTTGGTATGTAGCTTTGAGCCAACTACCAAGAAATATTGGCAAAAATTGGTCATAATTAGACTAGAGCTACTTTTAATGTATAATAATATTGTAGAACATGAAAAAAAAATCATGGAATATATAGAAAAGAGCGAATAATGTATTAACTAAATCAAAGATGGCACAAAGCTTATACCACAAAATGGTTTAGTTTTAGAACTGCAACAAATTTCCTATATAACAGTTGGGAGTTTGAGAGCAAACTTAAAAATGACTTTAAAAATTATTTGAGATTGTCATGGCCTGCTATTGTTTAAATTGAGAACTGAAAAGTAAACCTCCCTCACAGGATGAATACAATTTTGTATGCCAGACCTTCGAACCACCTACCAAGAAACATCAGCAAAACATTGGTCATAACTGGATTAGTAATAATGTTTTTTTATCTTCGATCAAGAGGTATCCTTGCACTGTATTAAATGTGAGGCAACCCCATTTGGGCCAGGAGCCCTTTCCATTAGTGTCAGTATACATATTTGAATATCCAAACTTTGGCGACTCGCTTAATACTAGCCCAAGCAACTGTTGGTAACTAGTACTTCTAATATATAGGAGAATATAGAATCTGTCAGAATTAGCGGTGGATTATAGTAAAAGTTGGATTTTCTGTATGAGCAGATACCAAATTATCTGTGACAATGAGATTAAGATTAAATGGACAAAAACAAATGAATTTCTCCATATGTGACCATTCAGGTTTTAAACTTGATTCCACATGTTAAATGGACAGAAACAAATGAAGAAAATACCATTTCAGCCTATTTTCTTGAATTGTTTTCATTTATGAATGTTTGGTTGACCAAACAATCCAACTCAAACCTTCTTAACCAATAAAGGGTTGAAGACACAACATGATAACCGTGAGAACGAACATGTTGGGACGGAATCAGGACGCTGAACAATGGACGAAGGCCGACGGACGGAGGTCGAGCAATGACCGACGGAAAAGGAAGAGAACGAACAGAGGGCGAGCAACCGTGAGAAGTCGGCGCGGAAGAAGATGGGATGGAAGAGAGCGCAATGGAGAACGGCGGAGGTTTTTTGGGAAGTAGGAACGGCGGAGGTTTTTGGGAAGTAGGAACGACGGAGAAGTTTAGGGAAAAATTATTTAACCTAACAAATTTTTAAATATATATAAACTTTTAAAAAAAATATTGTTGTAATATATTGTTTCAAAAATATATATAAACTTTTAAATATATTGTTGTAAACGTATATATTTATATTTTTTTAAAAAAAAAAACTTATTTCCAATAATTTAAAAAAATAGTATTAATAATTAAAAAAATAATTTCACCATTGTATTATAATAAAAAAATAGTATTAATAGTATTAAAAAAAACACCGTTGTATTATTTCCGGTAATTTTTAAAAAATAGTAAAAATAATTAAAAAAAAAGTATTATAAACTTTTAAAATTTCATTGACAATGGTTTAAAACCGTTGTAAAATTATCACAACGACAACAATTTTTGACCCATGTGCTAAATGTTACAAAAATATTCTCATTGACAACGGTTGATTGCACCGTTGTCCCAACTGTTGTTAAGATATAAAAAAAACTTAAAGACAACAGTTCTGAAAAACCGTTGTAAAATGTGTTGTTGATTAAAAAAAAATATGCTCAACGACAACGGATTGTGTCAAACTGTTGTCTTTTGTGTTATATGGGCGCTCAAAGACAACGGTTTTGTCAAAAATCATTGTCTTTTATCAAAATCACAATGGCTTCTCCTAAAACCTTTGTCTTTGTGGTGTTGTCTTTTAGCATTTTTGTTGTAGTGACTTTTAAGTATACATCCCTATAATCTTCCACATATACTAAAAGACTATGTTGTCCTCATACTGCAATACATCTGATTCCCCTTCCCTCCACATGCCTATCAAAGCTCTCGCTAGAAGGGCCTTAGTGAAAAGGGTCTACTAGGTCATCCTCTGATCCAATCTAGGCGACAACAACTTCTACCTCCTTTACGATTTCTCGTATTAGGTGGTACTTGCGCTCTATGTGTTTACTAGCCTTATGGGCTCGTGGTTCCTTCGAGTTTGCAACTGCACCATTATCACAATAAATTGTGTTAGTTCTGGGCAAACTAAGAATCACATCAAAGTCCTTCAAGAAGTTCCTAAGTCACACAGCTTCTTTGGCTGCCTCAGAGGCTGCCATATACTCAGCTTCCATGGTGGAGTCCACCACGCATTTCTGCTGGACACTCCTCTATATAATGGCTCCACCTCCCAAAGTAAACACAAAACCTGAGGTAGACTTACTGTTATCCCTATCTGATTGGAAGTCGGAATCCGTGTAACCCACAGGGAGTAATTGGTCTGCCCGGTAAACAAGCATATAATCTCTAGTCCTTCTCAGGCACTTCAATATATATACGTTATCGCAGTCCAATGTCCCTGTCCTGGATTACTCTGATATCTGCTGACAATGCGGACGACAAAGCAGACATCTGGTCTCGTACATAGCATCGCATACATCAGGCTTCATACTGCCGAGGCATAAGGAACCACCTTCATCCCCTCTATCTCCTCAGATGATCTAGGACACATCTCCTTAGATAAAGGAACTCCATGCCTGAAAGGAAGAAAACCTTTCTTGGAGTTTTGCATGCTAAAACTATCCATTATCGTGTCTATGTATGAAGCTTGGGAAAAGCATGATAACCTTGATCCCAAGGATGTGTCCCACTTCTCCCAGGTCCTTCAAATCAAACTGTTTGGACAAGCATACCCTTACGTCCGATAATACCTTGATATTGTTGCCAATCACCAAAATGCCATCTATGTATAGTACAAGAAATACAACTACATTTCCGTCACATCTCTTATATACACAAGACTCATCCGGATTTTGAATAAATCCATAAGACTGATTTACCTCATCAAATCGGATGTTCCAATACCTTGAAGCTTGCTTCAATCCATAAATGGACCGATTAAGCTTACATACAAGATGCTCTTTGCCCTTAGCAATGAATCCCTCTGGTTGCTTCATATAGATGTTTTCCTCAAGACTTCCATTAAGGAAAGCTGTCTTGACATCCATCTGCCACACCTCATAATCCATATGACCTGCTATGCATAAGAGCTCCCAGACCTGACTTGAATCCATAGATTCAATCTCAGTGTTCATTGCACTTTGCCAAGATGCTGCATCTATATCTTCGATTGCCTCGTCGTATGTCCAGGGATCAGGTTCATATTACCCAAGAACATGAATCTATGAGGTTGTCTAACAACTCTCCCACTACGACGAGGTATCACCTGAGTATCCTCTTTGACACGCGGTGCAGTGACATGTGGTATATCCTCTTGTACTGGAGGTACTAAAGAGGTGACTTCCCCTTTTAATTCCTCCAGAACAATTTAACTCTTGGGCTTGTGGCTCATCACATAGTCTTCCTCTAGAAATCTAGCGTTTTGTGCTAACAATCACCCTATGATCTCTAGGACTATAAAACAAACCACCCTTCGTTCCTCTAGGCTAGCCAACGAACAAGCGTACTTCATTATGAGGTTCCAACTTACCAGCATCTGACCACAGCACATGTGCTGGACTCCCCCATTATCCGAATATGTTTTAGACTAGGCTTTCGCCCATTTCACAATTCTATGGGAGTAGAAGACACTCACTTAGATGGAACCAAGTTCAGAATGTACACCGCCGTCCAGAGCATATCCCCAGAACGAATCTAGCGAGTCAGAATAACTCATCATCGATCTAACCATCTCTATAAGAGTTCTATTCCTTTGCTCTGCTACACCATTCTGCTAGGGTGTGCCAAGTGCAGTCAATTGGGATTGAATCCCAACCTCTGATAAGTAGTTCCTAAACTCTCCCAAGAGGTACTCACTGCCACGATCAGATCGTAGTGTCTTGATACTTTTACCTTGATGTTTCTCCACATCAGCCTTGAATTCTTTAAACTTGTCAAAGCATTCAGACTTGCGGCGCATCAGGTAAATGTATCTATATCTTGAGTAATCGTCTATAAAAGAGACGAAATACTCAAAACCACCTCTAGCCCGGATTGACATAGGACCACACAAATCAGAATGAACCAATTCTAACACATCTTTGGCTCTATACCCCTTGGCCTTAAAAGGTCTCTTGGTCATCTTACCCTCCAAGCAAGATTCACAGGTTGGGAGATCCTCCACCACTAATAAACCCAAAGGTCCATCAGCTATCAACCTTTGAATTATGCTAAGGTTAATATGATCAAGCCTAAGATGCCAAAGATATGTTTGGTTCATCTTCGAAGGTTCTTTTCTCTTATTGGAATTAGAATATGAGTTATTAACTTCAATTTGCATCATGGGAGATTTTCGTTCAAGTGTCTATAAATATCCTATCAATGTACCTGAACAGATATTCTCCGTATTCCTTTTTATAAAACTCTGTCATTAAAAGAAATAGAATATACATCCATAAACAATTTAGAAACTGAAACTAAATTCTTTCTAAATAAAGGTAGATAAAGGGAATTTTCCAGAACCAAAATTTTATTTTTCTCAAAAGATAAATAAAACTTCTCCCACTACAATAGCAACCACCTTCATGGCATTGCCCAAGTAAATGGTAATCTCCCCTTTAACTTGTCGTCAGGTTTCCTGGAACCCCTACAAAGTATTGCAGACATGATCAGTGGCTCCCGTATCAACACACCAGTTGCTGGTAGATAACACCGCTAACCATGTTTCAACGACTAGACCAAAGGATATTATCTTTGTTCTGCTTTGGATTGGGACAGTCCTTCTTCTAATGTCCATCCTGCTTGCAAGTGAAGTACTTGCCTTTCGGCTTCTTAACTCCTCTCTGAGATCCTCCCTCCACCTTTGCTTCACCTGTTTCTTCTTCTTCTTGCCTTTCGGCTTAGAAGTAGAAACCTTTTGAGCAAAGATGGCCTGAAGACACTCTTTGAAGAGTTCATACATGTACTCCTTAGCAGATAAGACAATATCTGGATTCTTTTCCAATCAACATTATTTAGGTACAGTAAGTTTATTTCCTTTAGTATCATTGTAAATGGACTGAAAGTCATTTTTGAAAATCCTAAGAATCACATAGATCATTACTGTAGATTTCAAAAAATTATTGATTCCTCAAACAATAAAATTTCAAAATCAACCAACACCTCAAAACACCGAGAATATAGTATGCCACGATAGTGTGGACGTATACGAATTCTACATTTGTAAGAAGAGATTTTATCCATTAATTTTACTATCTTGTCAAACTAACTTTATGACAAGTAAAATTAATAGTTGGTTTCTCTTTAGCCCTACAAATAAAAGCAGTGACTCCGATGGGGAGGATACTTATATTTGTATCTAAGTGTTCACCATTACTTGGTACCAAGGTAATTATTTCGGATTATGTGCCTTACGATGGGGAAGTACACACGCTTCTTAATAATTTACTATAACCATATTCGACCTTGTGATCCGCAAACAAACCCATCCGATGAGGAGGAAGGCACTCAGGGTCGATGCGCAAGTTTGTTTGCATCACTTGTCAAATCGTAATGGAGGCCGTGGGAATTTATAAAAATATCTCTCTCCCACTTAGTAATTTGAAATTGAAGAATTTTCCAAGCCTACGACATGCATATCAAACAAAAAGCAATAAATATGAAGAATAAATTATTTTCCAACTATTATGGCTTTTGTCTTCAATATGACTCCCGTTGCATCGCCATCTCGTCTGCTCCTCCTATGCCATATACGAGCCATCCAGAGATCCGAGCCGAGACTAAAACCTATTTTAATTTACATCTATCGATCCTATACTCCACGAGGGAGTGTACATGAAGTCTAGATCGAAAGTAAAATAAAATAAAGAGTGCCTAAACAATGCCATATCTAATTTATAAAAATTAAATACTAGTCTCGTCAACCCCGAGGATTCAACAAAATAAATATTTACACACATACAATCACATACACATATATGGCCATAATAGTCGGATGTTATGCCTGCAACCAAAGAGTTAAACTACGCATATCCTACTATTATCCGGCACATATAATATATCAAAAAGTGCATAAAAATTAACCGAATCCAAAACACACAAAACCAGAAACCTTGGCTCTGATACCAATTTTAGGGATTTTTGCTCCAAAAGCTCTCATACCAATTTAATGGTTTTAGCTTATCGAGTCCCGAGGGGAAACTTCGCTTCCCACTACACCTTAGTCGTTTGTTCATGGCGATCCCCTTGATGTCCCCGGATAAAAAAAATTTAATCCTAGACAAAAAGGATTTCCCAAACAACCAAGTCATCATCGTGCTATTCGTTTAGAGAGGTCACTTGAACAAACTAGTTGTTCAAACGACCATCCTCTATTCTACAAGTAGCTGCGGAATAGACGATGTCCGGATCGCCGATTTTTGTATTTATGCTCGGGATCCAAGTATTATTTAGCCATATACAGATTTATATCATGCTCATAAATGAAAAACAAATACAAACATGTAACATATAAAAATTAGAGAATCGATATACCTCTCGATCTTCTAATGTATGTCCTTCCTCCTTTCGGACATCGTGTGGGTGACGCTCTACCGAAAGTCGAAGCTCCTAGATCGCAAATCTTCCTTCCTTGCTCTTTCAAAGCAAGAGGAAGAATAAAAACAAAGCTCTTCTCCTTCCTATGGCCAACCAACAAGCAACAAGGAGAACGCTTGCCGTCGGCCAACAAGGAGAAGGAGATAATGGTGGAAACCGGCCAAGACATCAAGGGAAAGCCCTATATCTTGTTTCCACCACCTAAGGAGAAGGAGAAGGGGTCTTTGGATGCCTCCCAAGGGCTGGGATAGGGCTTTGGGCGCCGGCCACCAAAGGATGAAGAAGAAAGAAACCTTCCTTATTTGGTGGCACCCAAGCCTCCAAACCCTAATCCTAGCTATCCTTATGGCCATCCATGGAAGTGGGGAAGAATATTAGGATGTGCTCAAGCCAAGGTAAAGGGAAGATGGAGGAACCGACCACACCATAGGATGAAGAAGAAAAACTCCTCCCAATTATGCCGCCCACCCATGACTCCCAAAACCCTAGCCACCAAACCCAATCCTAAACCAACTAGGATTCCTAGCCTCCAAAGGAAGCAAACCCTAATCCCCTTAAGCCATGCTCTCAGATGAAAGGGAGAATGTTGGACGCCGGCCAAAACCAAGGAGAGTAGAGGGAAGAATGGTGCCGGCCACCATAAGGAAGAAGAAGAAGAAGCATCTTTCCTTAATTGTGGCCACCCAAAACCCTAAATCTCCAAAGCCCTTGCCGCCCAACCTAAGCCCCTTTTCCTCTTCCATATCTTGCCGCCCACTTATTAATCTCTATTTATAGAGTTGGGCTCAAGCCATGATTTAATCTCTTCCATTGGTTCTAGAGATTTAATCTCAACTGTCGGATCTAGAGATTTAATCTCAACCGTCGAATCATAGAGATTTAAACTCTACCTATGGATCTTAGAGTTTTGTTTCTATCCATTGGATATAAGCTTCATGAGGTGTTAATAAGCTACATTAGGGACCATGAGGAGGAGTTGGGTCTTGGACACCCATGGATCAAGCCCACATAAAGTCCGATCCACTAAAGATGTTCCAATCCACTAAAGGTTCATCATTGATCTACCTCACCAACCCCCATATGATAATATGAGCTCCATATATTATTTGTACATTTTATCTCGTGTTTAAGATCTCGAATGTCCATCGATTAATTAATTTATTGACCATTAATTAATCAACATCTAACTCCTTGAGTAGTACCACTCAACCTTTTCATCATGCCGGACCAAGTCCACCTGCAGGGTTTACATGATGAACCTTATGAGCTCCTCAAGGAGACATCATCATCCTAATATATAGGACATGGTTTCCTCATATAATCAACGACACACCATATAAATAATATCATCTCCCAACTTACCGAGCCTATCGATTTAATCTATAAATCTCGCCCATTGGTAAATCAAAGAGATGACTACTAAGAATATGTGCCCGTTATTATATCGGGATTAAGAGCATGTACTAAATAATATCTGAGGTCCGATTCAATTATGTAGTAAGCAATAAATTGAATCACCTCTATGTAGGTCCTACTCAATATACACAAAGTGCACTAGTGTGATTCTCTGGTCAAGACAATCCAATACCAAATCACACTACAACCATTCCAATGGTTTGTCCAAAGCCATCTCGGTTGTGATCCTTTACTTATACTTTTCAAGGGGCCGATAACATGATCTCCCGTGTGACACCACACACCAAGTTATCTACAATGTAAAGTATACGACAATATTGCATAACCATAAAAATATCCAAACAATGATCATGTGATTCTTATTTCAAAAATAAAGATGTTCATACAAAAGATAGACTTTTCAGTATACATCCCTACAATCTCCCACTTATACTAAAAGACTATGTTGTCCTCATACTGCCATACATCTGATTCCCATTCCCTCCACATGCTTATCAAAGCTCCCGCTAGAAGGGCCTTAGTGAAAAGGGTCTACCAGGTCATCCTCTGATGCAATCGAGGCAACAACAAGTACTACCTCCTTTATGATTTCTCGTATTAGGTGGTACTTGCACTCTATGTGTTTACTAGCCTTATAGGCTCGTGGTTCCTTCGAGTTTGCAACTGTACCATTATCACAATAAATTGTGATAGTTCTGGGCTAACCAGGAATCACATCCAAGTCCATCAGGAAGTTCCTGAGTCACACAGCTTCTTTGGCTGCCTTAGAGGCTGCCATATACTCAGCTTCCATGGTGGAGTCCACCACGCATTTCTGCTGGACACTCCTCCATATAATGGCTCCACCTCCCAAAGTAAACACAAAACCTAAGGTAGACTTACTGTTATCCCTATCTGATTGGAAGTCAAAATCCGTGTAACCCACAGGGAGTAATTGGTCTGCCCGGTAAACTAGCATATAATCCCTAGTCCTTCTCAGGCACTTCAATATATGCTTTATCGCAGTCCAATGTCCCTATCCTGGATTACTCTGATATCTGCTGACCATGCGGACGGCATAGCAGACATCTGGTCTGATACATAGCATCGCATACATGAGGCTTCACACTGCCGAGGCATAAGAAACCACCTTCATCTCCTCTATCTCCTCAGATGATCTAGGACACATCTCCTTAGATAAAAGAACTCCATGCCTGAAAGCTAGAAAACCTTTCTTGGAGTTTTGCATGCTAAAATGAACCATTATCGTGTCTATGTATGAAGCTTGGGATAAGCATGATAACCTTGATCCCAAGGATGTGTCCCACTTCTCCCAAGTTCTTCATATCAAACTGTTTGGACAACCATACCCTTACGTCCGATAACACCTTGATATTGTTGCCAATCATCGAAATGCCATCTACGTATCGTACAAGAAATACAACTACGTTTCCGTCACATCTCTTGTATACACAAGACTCTTCTGGATTTTGAATAAATCCATAAGACTGATTTACCTCATCAAATTGGATGTTCCAAGACCTTGAAGCTTACTTCAATCCATAAATGGACCGATTAAGCTTACATACAAGATGCTCTTTGCCCTTAGCAATGAATCCCTCTGGTTGCTTCATATAGATGTTTTCCTCATGACTTCTATTAAGGAAAGCTGTCTTGACATCCATCTTCCACACCTCATAATCCATATGAGCTGCTATGCAAAAGAGCTCCCAGACCTGATTTGAATCCATAGATTCAATCTCTGTATTCATTGCACTTTGCCAAGATGCTACATCTATATCTTGGATTGCCTCGTCAAATGTCCAGGGATCAGGTTCATGCTACCCAAGAACATGAATCTATAAGGTTGTCTAACAACTCTCCCACTACGACGAGGTATAACCTGTGTATCCTCTGTGACACGCGGTGCAGTGACATGTGGTATATCTTCTTGTACCAGTGGTACTAAAGAGGTGACATCCTCTTTTAATTCCTCCAGAACAATTTTACACTTTGCTAGTGGCTCATCACATAGTCTTCCTCTAGAAATCTGGCATTCATGCTAACGATCACCCTCTGATCTCTAGGACTATAAAACAAACCACCCTTCGTTTCTCTAGGATAGCCAACGAACAAACGTACATCAGTAAGAGGTTCCAACTTACCAGCATCTTCCTTCAGCATATGTGTTGGACTCCCCCATTATCCGAATATGTCTTAGACTAGGCGTTCGCCCAGTTCACAATTCTGTGGAAGTAGAAGACACTGACTTAGATGGAACCAAGTTCAGAATGTACATCACCATATCCAGAGCATATCCCCAGAACGAATCTGGCAAGTCAGAATAACTTATCATCGATATAACCATCTCCATAAGAGTCCTATTCCTTTGCTCTACTACACCATTCTGTTGGGGTGTGCCAGGTGCAGTTAATTGGGATTGAATCCCAACCTCTGATAAGTAGTTCCTAAACTCTTCAAAGAGGTACTCACCACCACGATCAGATCGTAGTGTTTTGATACTTTTACCTTGACGTTTCTCCATATCAGCCTTGAATTCTTTGAACTTGTCAAAACATTCAAACTTGCGACGCATCAGGTAAATGTATCTATATCTTGAGTAATCGTCTATAAAAGAGACGAAATACTCAAAACCACCTCTAGCCTGGATTGATATAGGACCACACAAATCAGAATGAATCAATTCTAACACATCTTTGGCTCTATACCCCTTGACCTTAAAAGGACTCTAGGTCATCTTACCCTCCAAGCAAGATTCATAGGTTGAGAGATCCTCCACCACTAATGAACACAAAGGTCCATCAGCTATCAACCATTGAATTTTGCTTAGGTTAATATTGTTGGGTTTCCGGCACCGTGGCGTGTGTGTGTTCGATCATGTTTCGTAAACATGAGCACAGCGGAAGCAATTAAAAATAATAAATCTATATTTATTACAACACACACAACACACGCATGCATATTACAACAAGTGTAGACATAACCGTAAATTAAAATTTACAATAAAAGAAATTATCTACGTTATACCTTTCGTATGACGTGTAGCGGGAACGGCATCAACCGGAACGATCCTCGTAAGAATCGTCTCTATCCGTATCCACGCCGAGCTCCTTGCGATGACTTCGCTAAGTCACGAGCTTCATCTTTGTACGGGTTACTAGCCTCGTGTTGAAGATGACGTGATCGAGAGATGATCACGATCGGAATCCAAATTCGGATCCTAAAACGAGTTCTCAAAACTTGCTTCTCCGGAGAGGTATTCATCAATCAATTGACGAATCCTTCGTCCTCCACCTCAGAGGATTACCGGAGATCAAATCCCCGGTAAGTTAGGTGCTATCGGAGCACTAACCGTTGTCCAAACGACGCTCCGACAACAAAGAAACAAGCTGTCCAGAAAAAATGGACAGCTTTTGGTGGAGGAATAGAGGCCGGCCAAGGAGAGATGGAAGCTCACCTTATCACCGAACCTAGAGGAGATCACCAGAGGGTCGCCGGAGGTTCACCGGCTGAAGCTTGGTCACCGGCAACAAGTTGAACGGCGGCACAAGAGGTTGGGCGGCGGCACACTTGGGTTGGCGCCGAAAACCTCCTTCAAGGGGTGGGCGGCAACTCCAATTGCTAGATTAGGGTTAGGGTTAGGGTTTAAGCCCTATTTTATAGAGAACTAATTCTCTTAATGGTTAATGGATCATATCCATAAAGCCCGTTAACCCGCTCCATTAGGATAAGTCAAAATAAACCAAACCATGATGGTTTATTTTAAGTTAAAACGAACCGAACTAAATTTTGGTTCATTCGTTTAAAATAAACCAAACCCTTTGGTTTATTCTCATCCATTTGATTAGAACCAAACCATTTTGGTCCATCCATTATGTCTTCATAAGACCCGGCCCATCCACACTTCCATTGCGACTGAAACAATTTCATGTTCGCTTTATGTTTGGTCCAACCAAACATAGTTTCTCTCGGTCTGAGAATCCCATTCTCAAGCTCGTTTTAAATCCTTTGGATTATACTCATTGTGCGTGTGACCAAATAGGTTCTCGGTTTATGTTGGCCGTCTATAATTAACCATTAATTATAGAACGATCATGAGTGGCACCTAGTAGTACATCATGATCCCCAATTAACCGAAAAGATCAACGGTTGATCGAACTATTTACGAAACCTTTGATGCTCGAATGAATCGTGCCCCATTCCCTTCACTCATCTTATACCCACTTGGTTCAGGACATGGTCTATTGTGTCAGTCCCCACTAGGCTGACTACGTCACACCTAGCCCAAGTATCATTTCCTCGTCCTATGGATTCTAGTTACTCCACATGTATCGAAGTCGTTCAGTTACATTATTGCTAATTCTTTGGCCAAAGACTTTAGTAACAATCCGGCGAGAGGCCATGGGTATACATCTCCTCGCAAGGAGTGGTGAATCCTTTATAGGCTATTCAAACACCTTCGATCACTTCGACTTATACCCAATCATCCCGGGTCCACATCTCCTTAGAGATGTTTGCTTAAGATGTCAAAGCATAAGTCTCCATGATCAAGATGACTTGAATACCGCAAGTCAAAGGAACATCGCACTTAAGCCACAGTAAGAACTTCATTGACATATCTATATATGCAGAGAACCATATGAAGTCTTACGGTGGTCACTCATGAACTAGTTACCATAACTAGCATCCACGATTAACTCGGACATCACTATGTCTGTACCAAAGGAGAATCAATGCTTGATACACCAAGGAGTATACTGTTAGTCTCTGTAATCGATGGTGTCCAAATCCATCAATTCATCGACTAGGATAATTCGATACATCACAATTACACATGTAGAGATACTCACTAGTTGTGATCCAATCACAAATTCTCTCATGCCGTGAATCGATCGTGACATTCAAGAAATGAGTTTAAGATCCAATCAAATACATAAACATGTATACTCAAATAGTGAATCTTCATTTATCATATAAATGGTTCATACATAAGGCGCATTGCCTTAGGACATCTCTCATATATTACTAACAGACTCCCACTTGGCCTAATGCCAATCGCTACAGATCCAATACCATAAGCTCTAACATGACCTCAAACTTACTTTGAGGTAATGCCTTAGTCAAAGGATCCGCTAAGTTCCTTTCAAAGGGGAATTTTCGATTTGTATTTCGCTCCTACCGATGATCTCTCTCGATAAGATGATAGCGGCGGCACATGTTTGGATCATCGATGAGACCACATCAAGTTCGTGAGATGAACTTCGATCCAAACCGCCTTTGTCGCTTCCAAAGTCGCAATGTATTCTCGCCTTAGTGGCGTAATCCGCTTATAGTGTCAAGCTTGGAACCTTTCCAACTTATTGCGCCCATTCCAGGTGAATACATACCTGCATAAAGACATGGAATCATCCTTGTCTCTCGAGTCCGCATCTGTATACCCATGTATCACCATGTACTCTTCTCCATATATTAGGAACGTATCCTTAGTTCTTCTTAAGTACTTAAGGATCGTCTTAACAGTCACCCAATGATCCATTCCTGGATCAGACTGGTATCTGCTTGTGACATTCAGAGCATACGATACATCAGGCCTCGTACATAACATAGCATACATGATAGATCCTATTGCGGATGCATAGGGAATCTTACTCATGCAAATCCTCTCGTCTTCTGTGGGCGGACACATAGACTTCGAAAGGTGTACCCCATGCCTGATGGGTAAGAAACCTTTCTTGGATTCCGACATGCTAAACCTCTTTAGCACTCGGTCTATATATGTAGACTATGAAAGACCAAGCAACCATTTCGATCTATCTCTATAGATCTTAATCCCGAGAATGTCTTGGATAACCAAACCTTCACTGACTGTAAGATTGAAACATTGTTTCTTATAAGTAGTATGTCATCGACATATAATACTAGGAATACGACTGTAACGCCAGTAAAATTCCTAGCAATTTTACAAGAATTTTTGGCTTGATGATCATGGGCTTTATGTGGGCCTTTTCAAAAATAAAAGGAAATAAACCAAAAAGGGGGTGCAAGGCCTAGGAATTGAACCCCAAACCTCTAGAGATAGCCAAGCCTTATAGATGCACCCACTAACCAGAAGCCCAATAGGATTATATGATTAAGGAAGAGGGGGAAACTATAGATAAGTGGGACTAGGAGTAAATGAAGAGGCATGGAAAAGAAAAGAGGAACTTCTCTTCCTCCCCCCTTTATAAAGAAGAGGGAAGGTTGAATTTGGTCACTTCCTCTCTTCTTCTTCCTCTTCTCACCGAAAATCTTGAGCTCCCTCTCCATTTCCTCCATTGGCCGAACCTCCTTCAAGCAAGAAGCAAGGGCTAGGGTTGGTTCTTAGGTCATCTTCTCCACCCAAAACAAAGCGAAGGAAGTAAGTATCCCTCACCTGCATACGAGTAGTTGCGATTGAATGTTTGAACAACTTGTATGTTATATTCGGCCAAGCATGTTTTAGTTTACCAATGAAGTTGAAATCTATGTTTAGGAAGGATATGATGATGCTAAGATGGGAAAAGAGGGTTGGTTACAAAGCTAACCCTAGTTGAGCCCTTATGTGTTTCGGCCACCCTAGGAAGTTAGGGTTAGGGTTTCATGAATGCCATGTTTTAATTGCTATATGATGTAGTTAGGGTTTAAAGTGGATTAGGACAAAAGCTAACCCTAATGAACCCTAACTAGGTCTATATGAAGCTCCATGTTATGTTTATGCTATGTTCTATAACTAGATGATGATGTTAGGGGTTAAAGTGGATTAGGACAAAAGCTAACCCTAATGAACCCTAAGAACCATTCGGCCAAGTCATGGACTAGGGTCTAAATGAAGCTCCATGTTATGTTTATGCTATGTTCTATAACTAGATGATGATGTTAGGGGTTAAAGTGGATTAGGACAAAAGCTAACCCTAATGAACCCTAAGAACCATTCGGCCAAGTCATGGATCTTGGTGTTTTATTGAAGTTTTATAGCTTGTTTTACTTGTAAGAAATGATGTTAACATGTTAGGGGGTTGAGGATAAAGATCTAAACCCTAAAAAGCCTATAAGAGCCATTCGGCCACCTTTGAGTTTCTAGGTTACAATGAAGTTCATACCATGAATTTTATCGAATTTGTATGCATATGTATGTTACTTGAATTAGGTTAAAGGTCTAAACCCTAAAAAGCCTATAAGCCATTCGCCACCTTTGATCTCTTTAGGTTACAATGAAGTTCATACCATGAAGTATGCTATGCTATGTTAATGAAATAAGCTATGTTGTTATGAAATGAAGTATGCTATGTTATGTGAATGAAATGAAGCATGATGTGTATGAAATGAAGTATGCTATGCTATGTTAATGAAATAAGCTATGTTGTTATGAAATGAAGTATGCTATGCTATGTGAATGAAATGAAGCATGATGTGTATGAAATGAAGTATGCTATGCTATGTTAATGAAATAAGCTAAGATGTTATGAAATGAAGTATGCTAGGCTATGTGAATGAAATGAAGCATGATGCGTTATGAAATGAAGTATGCTATGCTATGTTAAAGAAATAAGCTATGTTGTATAATAAGCATATAAGTATTTTACTTTCTGCATGGCTTGTACCAAGACCTTAACAAGGTCCAAAGAAGGGATGGGCTCCTAAGATGCCCTAGGTCGATGGAATAAGACTCGGGCCTAGGATGGGCTTCTATGTATGATTGCCCCTAGGTCGATGGAATAAGATTCGGGCCTAGTACGGGATGGGCTCCAAGATGCCTTAGGTCGATGGAGTAAGACTCGGGCCTAGGATGGGCTTCTACGCTATGACGATTGCCCCTAGGTCGATGGAATAAGACTCGGGCCTTGGAACCTATTAGGTTCGAGACTTGCTACCTCGGGCCTATTTAGGGATGCGCGCTATGATAATGAAGAAGTGGTACAATGCCGGGCCCAAATATGTTGAGATCTATATTTACGTACATAACATATATGTTTTCAAAAGCATCTTGCATATGTATGCCATGATTGTTTAAGTTACATGTTATGTTAGATGATATGCCATGATTGTTTACGTTACATGTTATGTTAGATGATATGCCATGATTGTTTACGTTACATGTTATGTTAGATGATATGCCATGATTGTTTACGTTACATGTTATGTTAGATGATATGCCATGATTGTTTACGTTACATGTTATGTTAGATGATATGCCATGATTGTTTACGTTACATGTTATGTTAGATGATATGCCATGATGTTAAGTTACATGTTATGTTAGATGATATGCCATGATTGTTTAAGTTACATGTTATGTTAGATGATATGCCATGATGTTAAGTTACATGTTATGTTAGATGATATGCCATGATTGTTTATGTTACATGTTATGTTTCATATATGCCCTAATGTTAAGTTACAAGTTATGTTAGATGATATGTCATGATGTATAAGTTACATGTTATGTTCGATGGCACGCTATGATGTTAGGTTACTAAGTTACATATGATGCCATGTATGTTATGTTTATGTTACTTAAGCTACAAGTTAAGTTGAAGATGCCATGTATGTTACATGATATATTGACTATATGTTATAAATGCTACAAGTCATGATTAATGATGATGTATGGTTTTTGTGAGTAGGACAGGATCTTACTAAGCCTATGTGCTTATAGTTTATTTTCCTCAGATCGCAGATAAGGGTAAGGGGTGGATAAACTAAAGGGAGCAGTAGGAGGGGTCAATGTGTGTGGTAGTGGCATGGTGGAGAAGATCCGTTAAGTCTACTTATACATGTATTACCTATAATGATGATGTCTATGGATGTCTTTACTCATGTCTCCCTATGACGATGATGTTATGAACCTACTAAGCCTTAAGTATCTATATATATATATGATGCATGCTTTATGTTGATAAGAAGAAGTAAAGAAGAAGTAAGAAGAAGTATCTATGCATGCTATGCTATGAAACATACTCTATGTTAAGAAGAAGTGTTAATGCATATTTATGTTTAAAAGAAAAAAAAAAGTATTTAGGTCTCAAATCTTCCGCTGTAAGAAATAAGAAGTATATATATAAAGTCTTATGTATGAAATGTGGACATTTAGGGTATCAGAGCGGATCTGCCTTTCCACTACACACACATCAAGCTCCAAATCCTGCTGCTCCAAGTAAGAATTCTATGTTTATACTCCAAATTTTGTTTATTTTGATCATGCATGATGTGAAATATCTTTAGATTATTTAGTTCATGTATAATATAAAATGCCTCTAGCTTATTTATAAAATGCCTTCACCTTATGCTTGTTCATGAATGATAGGAAATGCTTCTAGCTTAAAAATGCATGAATGATAGGAAATGCCTCTAACTTAAAAATGCATGGGAATATGTATGGTACCCTTATGACTTGTTCTGGTATGATGTAAAATACCTTAAGTTTAAACTATGCATGAGGACATGAATGATGCCTTAAGCTTAAAATGACTTTATGTTAGTCTAAGTATGCGTAGGACAACGAACGGGAACTTATACTAGTTTTACCTTAATGTATGAAGATAAACATGTCTGGAAGACGCAGTAGTAGAACTGATGAGCTAGCACCCCCGCATGACCTTACACACATAGTCACAGAACTCCAACGACAAGTTACAGAACAACAACAAGTAATAACTACCCTAATGAATCAGCGAGGAAACCCTACTGCCCCACCAACGGGCCCCGGCCCGATGGTTCGACAGGAAGCTTACCTGATCCAGTGGCAGAGACTAAAGCCGGAAAATTTCTCTGGTACTGGTGAACCTTGGGATGCCCAAGCCTGGTTCAAGACGGTGGAAAGCATCGTGGAGCTACTGGACTGGCCCGAATGCGAGAAGATTAAGTGTGTATCATTCACTGCTCGAGAGATGCTCGGATGTGGTGGGAACGGGTTAAAACCAAGAGACAAGTAAATCAGATGAGATGGACAGATTTCGAGTACGAATTCTTCGAAGAATTCTTCCACATGAGGGTGACCAACAAGCATTACGACGAGTTCACTGGTTTCCGACAAGGTGACCTATCGGTCAGCGAAGCCGTGAAGAGATTCAACCGACTTGCACGCCTGTGCCCAGAGTTGGTCAGCACAGAAAGAGAAAGGGTCAGACTCATGCCAAGATGTCACCAAATAGCTCAATGTGGCCGGCGGAGTTCATAGACCGCAGACCGCAGAGGAGCTGTTCAGTAGTGCCTTAATTACCGAGCATTACCTGAACAACATTAGTCAGCAGAAGAAAGCGCTGAGTGAAGGCAGGGGACAGGCCCAGTCAGGAGGTCAAAGGAACCAGAGTGCTTGGAAGGGGAACCCCACTGGCAAGAGAAGACAATGGGAGAATCCTAAAGGAGGTCCAGCAAACAAGCAGCCCAGGTTCCCTCTGTGTGCTACCTGCGGGAAGATACATCCTGGAGTATGCTACCAAGGCACAAATCGATGTTATAACTGTGGACGGACAGGGCATAGAATCAAGGACTGTCCTATCCAGACTCAAGCACCTCCTCACCAGATGCTCACCAGTGCCTTCACAGCTATACATCGATGCAGCCGCAATAGAAGGAACCCTAATCCACCAAGGGAGACTAGAAGCCCCACGTATGACAATGCTAGGTATTCTCTCTCACCCAAGAAGATGTGGCAAACGCCTCCACGCTTGTCACAGTCGATATTTATTTTCACAAGATGCCATGCATTATTTGATATCGGGCAACACATTCGCTTGTTTCTACACACTTTACTCGGAAACATAGACATACCACCACAAGCCCTAGATCACAAGTTCTTAACTACCCTCTGAGAGGTAATGCCCTCCACTCATATGCCGCGAGCCGCACCATCGAATTGCGGATAGAGAACTCATCGCGATCCGATAGTGCTCGGCATGAGGATTATGACATTATCTTGGGCATGGATTTCCTACGCAAGTACGGTGCTTCGATCGAGTGCCGAAAAAGGAAAGTGGTATTCCGGCCGGAGGCGGAGCCTAAGTTCGAATTTATCGGAGAACCGAGAAGAAGAGTCGATAAGATTTTATCAGCCCTACAGGCACGTAAGATGTTAGACAAAGGTGCACTGGGTTTTGGCACACGTGGTTGATACAAGCCAAGATGAGGACCGAAGCTAGAGAATGTCGAGTGGTATGCGACTACCCGAGGTATTTCCGATGAGCTACCGTGGTTAGCCCCGATAGAGAAGTAGAATTTGAGATCGAGTTGATTCTCGTACTAACCCGATCTCTAAAGCACCTACCGTATGGCGCCTGAATTAAAGGAACTTCAGGGACAGCTACAGGAGTTACTCGACAAGGGACTTATTCGCCCAAGTCGCTCTCCATGGGGAGCTCCAGTGCTGTTGGTGAAGAAGAAAGATGGGTCTATGCGCATGTGCATAGACTACCGAGCGCTGAACACCGTAACGATCAAGAACCGGTATCCTTTATCGCGAATTGATGACCTGTTCGACCAACTAAAAGGTGCCGCCGTCTTCTCAAAGATTGACCTGAGGTCCGGCTATCATCAAGTAAAAGTAAAACCAGATGATATACCAAAGACGGCCTTCCGGACAAGGTATGGACATTACGAGTTCGTAGTTATGCCCTTCGGAGTAACGAATGCACCTGCCCTGTTCATGGATTTGATGAATCGGGTATTCTCGGCATTCCTCGACAAGTTTGTGATCGTCTTCATAGACGACATACTAATATATTCGAGAACCCCCGAGGAGCATGCAGAACACCTGAATGTGGTATTGCAGATTCTTCGGGAAAAATAGCTATTCGCAAAGTTCTCCAAATGCGAGTTCTGGCTTGAACAAGTATCATTTTGGGTCACGAATATCCAAGCACGGAGTGATGGTAGACCCAATAAAGATTGAAGCCGTGAGTAATCGAACTGACCAAAGAATGCCAAATAAATCGTAAGTTTTCTTGGCCAGCAAGCTACTACCGGAAGTTTGTAGAGAACTTCTCCGTGATTGTCGCCTCTATGACAAATCCCTCACCGTAAAGGACAAGAAATATGAGTGGACGGACACCTGCGAGAGGAGTTTCACAGAGTTAAAGAGGAGACTGACCAGCGCTCCAATTCTTGCTCTTCCGGACAGTAACGAAGGCTTCGACAAAGGACGCCCAAGTTGGGACTCGAGTCAGCACTTATGCAGAATGGCAAGGTCATTGCCTACGCCTCTAGGCAACTCAAGGAACACGAAAGGAATTATCCCACCCACGATTTAGAGCTAGCAGCCGTGGTCTTTGCTCTCAAAACATGGAGGCATTATCTCTATGGAGCTCAGTGTAGGATCTATACAGACCACCAGAGTCTGAAATATTTCTTCACACAGAAGGACCTGAACATGAGACAGCGCAGATGGCTCGAGCTCGTCAAGGATTATGACTGCGAGATTCTTTACCATCCGGGGAAAGCTAACAAGGTGGCTGATGCACTCAGCAGGAAGTCCTGCGCCACCTTGATGTCCCTCTCGATGCTATCTCGACTTAGAAAAGAGATTATGCGTTACGGGTTGAAATCATCTCCGACAGCTCGACCCTGACGATAGCGCCGACATTGTTCGATGATATACTGGAAAAGCAAGCACGTGACCCAAGCCTTCAGAGGATCAAACAAGAGGTCCTAGAGGGAAAGGACGATGGGTTCCGGATCTCTGATAGTGGAGTACTCTACCTCAGGGATCGCTTGTGTATTCCCGACAATCCAGAATTGCGGGAGGAGATATTTGAGGAAGCTCACAAAACTCCTATGCGATGCATCCCGGAACCACCAAGATGTACCAAGACCTTAAACGAAAGTTCGTGGTTCGAATGAAAAGAGATGTGGCTCAAGATGTCAAGATTTCCGACCTGCCAAAGGGTTAAGGCAGAGCACCAAAGACCCGGAGGAACACTGCAGCCGATCCAGATTCCAGAATGGAAATGGGAGGACATTTCTATGGATTTCATCTCAGGATTGCCCAAGACGACAAACGGTTACGATGCTATATGGGTGATTGTAGACAGATTGACTAAGTCCGCCCATTTATTAGCAATCAAGATGACCTATTCGACTGAGCAATGTCAGCTTATATGCTAGGAAATTATCAGTTACATGGAATTCCTAAGACCATCATTTCGATGCAGAGATGGTCGCTTTATCTCCCATTTCTGGGAATGCGTTCAGAAGGCCTTAGGCACGAAACTATTGTTCAAGATCGCTTCCATCCCCGCTGACTGATGACGAAAGAGTAAATCTGGCAATCGGAGGATATTTTAAGAGCCCGCCTCGGATTTCAAAGGTAGCCGTGTCGATACTTATGTTTGGTGAATTGGCCACAATAATAGCTACCAAGCTACCATTGGAATGGCACCCTACGAGGCTCTATACGGGAGGAAATGTAGATCTCCCATATCTACGAGGTGGTGAAAAGAAGAGGATGGAACTCGCACGGATTTC
The DNA here is from genome assembly GCA_025175895.1 of Wurfbainia villosa. Classification (NCBI taxonomy): domain Eukaryota; kingdom Viridiplantae; phylum Streptophyta; class Magnoliopsida; order Zingiberales; family Zingiberaceae; genus Wurfbainia; species Wurfbainia villosa. The sequence goes on along the minus strand of CM045988.1, from coordinate 43,678,922 downwards.
ATCGACGACACCACCAAAGCTATACTGAAATATCCGCCAGAGAATTGAAATCGCCGAGCCGGCAAAAAGAGCTATGCGGATAAGAGGCGAGACCATTAGAATTCGAAGGTTGGGGGACCTAGTATTCTCAAAGTAGCTCCCATGAAGGGAGTAATGAGGTTCGGAAGGAAGGGTAAACTGAGTCCACGTTACGTGGGACCGTATCCGATATCGCAGAGGATTGGCAAGGTAGCTTACAAGCTAGAGCTGCCTCAAGAGATGTCGCTATTCACAACGTGTTTCATGTCTCTGTGCTCAAGAAATGCATTTCCAGTACGGACCAAGTGATCGAGCCACAAACAAGATAAGTTCAAGAGGACTCGAGTATTGAAAGTCAGCCAATCCAAATATTAGACCGAGAGGTCAAGAGGCTAAGGAACAAAGAGGTGCCCTTAGTAAAGGTCCTGTGGCAGAATCAACGGTACGAGGAAGCTACCTGGGAACGCGAGGAGGACATGAAGCAGAAGTACCCAGAATTGTTCTAAGTTTCGAGGATGAAACTTTTTAAAGGTATGAAGGATTGTAACGCCAGTAAAATTCCTAGCAATTTTACAAGAATTTTTGGCTTGATGATCATGGGCTTTATGTGGGCCTTTTCAAAAATAAAAGGAAATAAACCAAAAAGGGGGTGCAAGGCCTAGGAATTGAACCCAAAACCTCTAGAGATAGCCAAGCCTTATAGATGCACCCACTAACCAGAAGCCCAATAGGATTATATGATTAAGGAAGAGGGGGAAACTATAGATAAGTGGGACTAGGAGTAAATGAAGAGGCATGGAAAAGAAAAGAGGAACTTCTCTTCCTCCCCCCTTTATAAAGAAGAGGGAAGGTTAAATTTGGTCACTTCCTCTCTTCTTCTTCCTCTTCTCACCGAAAATCTTGAGCTCCCTCTCCATTTCCTCCATTGGCCGAACCTCCTTCAAGCAAGAAGCAAGGGCTAGGGTTGGTTCTTAGGTCATCTTCTCCACCCAAAACAAAGCGAAGGAAGTAAGTATCCCTCACCTGCATACGAGTAGTTGCGATTGAATGTTTGAACAACTTGTATGTTATATTCGGCCAAGCATGTTTTAGTTTACCAATGAAGTTGAAATCTATGTTTAGGAAGGATATGATGATGCTAAGATGGGAAAAGAGGGTTGGTTACAAAGCTAACCCTAGTTGAGCCCTTATGTGTTTCGGCCACCCTAGGAAGTTAGGGTTAGGGTTTCATGAATGCCATGTTTTAATTGCTATATGATGTAGTTAGGGTTTAAAGTGGATTAGGACAAAAGCTAACCCTAATGAACCCTAAGAACCATTCGGCCAAGTCATGGACTAGGGTCTAAATGAAGCTCCATGTTATGTTTATGCTATGTTCTATAACTAGATGATGATGTTAGGGGTTAAAGTGGATTAGGACAAAAGCTAACCCTAATGAACCCTAAGAACCATTCGGCCAAGTCATGGACTAGGGTCTAAATGAAGCTCCATGTTATGTTTATGCTATGTTCTATAACTAGATGATGATGTTAGGGGTTAAAGTGGATTAGGACAAAAGCTAACCCTAATGAACCCTAAGAACCATTCGGCCAAGTCATGGATCTTGGTGTTTTATTGAAGTTTTATAGCTTGTTTTACTTGTAAGAAATGATGTTAACATGTTAGGGGGTTGAGGATAAAGATCTAAACCCTAAAAAGCCTATAAGGGCCATTCGGCCACCTTTGAGTTTCTAGGTTACAATGAAGTTCATACCATGAATTTTATGGAATTTGTATGCATATGTATGTTACTTGAATTAGGTTAAAGGTCTAAACCCTAAAAAGCCTATAAGGGCCATTCGGCCACCTTTGATCTCTTTAGGTTACAATGAAGTTCATACCATGAAGTATGCTATGCTATGTTAATGAAATAAGCTATGTTGTTATGAAATGAAGTATGCTATGTTATGTGAATGAAATGAAGCATGATGTGTATGAAATGAAGTATGCTATGCTATGTTAATGAAATAAGCTATGTTGTTATGAAATGAAGTATGCTATGCTATGTGAATGAAATGAAGCATGATGTGTATGAAATGAAGTATGCTATGCTATGTTAATGAAATAAGCTAAGATGTTATGAAATGAAGTATGCTAGGCTATGTGAATGAAATGAAGCATGATGCGTTATGAAATAAAGTATGCTATGCTATGTTAAAGAAATAAGCTATGTTGTATAATAAGCATATAAGTATTTTACTTTCTGCATGGCTTGTACCAAGACCTTAATAAGGTCCAAAGAAGGGATGGGCTCCTAAGATGCCCTAGGTCGATGGAATAAGACTCGGGTCTAGGATGGGCTTCTATGTATGATTGCCCCTAGGTCGATGGAATAAGATTCGGGCCTAGTACGGGATGGGCTCCAAGATGCCTTAGGTCGATGGAGTAAGACTCGGGCCTAGGATGGGCTTCTACGCTATGACGATTGCCCCTAGGTCGATGGAATAAGACTCGGGCCTAGGAACCTATTAGGTTCGAGACTTGCTACCTCGGGCCTATTTAGGGATGCGCGCTATGATAATGAAGAAGTGGTACAATGCCGGGCCCAAATATGTTGAGATCTATATTTACGTACCTAACATATATGTTTTCAAAAGCATCTTGCATATGTATGCCATGATTGTTTAAGTTACATGTTATGTTAGATGATATGCCATGATTGTTTACGTTACATGTTATGTTAGATGATATGCCATGATTGTTTACGTTACATGTTATGTTAGATGATATGCCATGATTGTTTACGTTACATGTTATGTTAGATGATATGCCATGATTGTTTACGTTACATGTTATGTTAGATGATATGCCATGATTGTTTACGTTACATGTTATGTTAGATGATATGCCATGATGTTAAGTTACATGTTATGTTAGATGATATGCCATGATTGTTTAAGTTACATGTTATGTTAGATGATATGCCATGATGTTAAGTTACATGTTATGTTAGATGATATGCCATGATTGTTTATGTTACATGTTATGTTTCATATATGCCCTAATGTTATGTTACAAGTTATGTTAGATGATATGTCATGATGTATAAGTTACATGTTATGTTCGATGGCACGCTATGATGTTAGGTTACTAAGTTACATATGATGCCATGTATGTTATGTTTATGTTACTTAAGCTACAAGTTAAGTTGAAGATGCCATGTATGTTACATGATATATTGACTATATGTTATAAATGCTACAAGTCATGATTAATGATGATGTATGGTTTTTGTGAGTAGGACAGGATCTTACTAAGCCTATGTGCTTATAGTTTATTTTCCCTCGTCTTATGAGATAAGGGTAAGGGGTGGATAAACTAAAGGGAGCGAGTGAGGGGTCAATGTGTGTGGTAGTGGCATGGTGGAGAAGATCCGTTAAGTCTACTTATACATGTATTACCTATAATGATGATGTCTATGGATGTCTTTACTCATGTCTCCCTATGACGATGATGTTATGAACCTACTAAGCCTTAAGTATCTATATATATATATGATGCATGCTTTATGTTGATAAGAAGAAGTAAAGAAGAAGTAAGAAGAAGTATCTATGCATGCTATGCTATGAAACATACTCTATGTTAAGAAGAAGTGTTAATGCATATTTATGTTTAAAAGAAAAAAAAAAGTATTTAGGTCTCAAATCTTCCGCTGTAAGAAATAAGAAGTATATATATAAAGTCTTCCGCTGTATGAAATGTATGTACGGTCGCGTCACGTGCCGCCTCTCCGGACATTTAGGGTCCCGGAAGGGCGGGCGTGACAACGACTGCACTCCCACTAACCTTCTTGTACACACAAGGTTCGTCTGGATTTTGTGAGAAATCAAACTTTTTGATTGTCTCATCAAAACGGATATTCCAGCTCCTGGATGCATGCTTCAATCCATAAATGGATCGTCGCAATTTGCATACCTTGGTTTTATCAACCGATGTGAAACCCTCAGGTTGTATCATATACACGTCCTCGAGCAGGTTTCCATTAAGGAAAGCTGTTTTCACATCCATCTGCCATATCTCATAATCATAATGAGCCGCTATGGCCAGGAGCATCCGAATGGAATTAAGCATAGCTACAGGCGAATAGGTTTCGTCATAATCAACACCTTGTTTTTGACGATATCCTTTCGCCACCAATCTAGCCTTATAGGTAATCACATTACCATCCATGTCGGTTTTCTTCTTGAAAACCCACTTGCACCCTATAGGCTTTATGCCTTGGTGGGGTCGAGTTCCAAACTTGGTTTTCATACATGGAATCCATTTAGGCACTTCATGGCACCAAGCCACTTATCCCTTTCTGAACTTGTCAGCACTTCTTCATAACTGGTAGGCTCCTCATCATCAATGAGTAACACGCCGTTCGATTCACTTACGAGAAATCCATATCTCTCAGGAATATTGCGTGTTCTACCAGATCTACGAAGATGTGGTGTTACAATAGGTCCAGCCGATTGCTCATCACTATGAGTTGTCGGCTGTTGTGCTTCACCAGGTATCTCATCAATGTCTATTTGAGTCTCTCGAGCCTCCTCAAGCTCGACGACACTCCCACTGTTTTCTTGCAAGAGAAACTCTTTCTCTAGAAACACAGCATGCCTTGAAACAAACACCTTTTGTTCCACAGGATGATAGAATTGGTAACCCCTTGTTTCCTTAGGGTATCCAATAAATAGACATTTATCAGACTTAGCATCCAGTTTGTCTGATACAGTCCGCTTCACATAAGCAGGACAACCCCATATCTTCAAGTAAGATACATGAGGTTTCTTACCATTCCATATCTCATATGGAGTAGTTGAGACTACCTTGGTAGGCATTCTGTTTAACAAGTAAATACATAGCCCCAAAGGACTTGGGAAGAGTTGCATGATTCATCATTGACGACCATGTCCAACAAGAATTCGCCTCTCGGATACACCATTATCTTTGTGGTGTATAGAGTCCATTGAGACAATATGCCATTGTCTCTTAGATAATCAAGAAACTCTTGACTTAAGTATTCACCACCTCGATCCGATCGAAGTATTTTAATACTTTTGTCATGTTGTTTCTCTACTTCATTTCTGAATTCTTTGAACCTTTCAAAGGCTTCAGACTTGTGTTTCATCAAGAACACATACCCAAACCGTGAGTGATCATCGGTGAAGGTAATGAAGTAGCTATAGCCTCCTAAAGCTTGAGTTGACATAGGTCCACATACATCGGTATGTATTAGACCTAGTAACTCTCCCACTCGTTCACCTTTTCCCGTAAAAGGTAACTTAGTCATCTTGCCTCTTAAGCATGATTCGCATGTATCGTATGAATCAATTCAAGCGATTCGAATTCCACATCGGTGTAATTCGGACATGCGTTTCTTGCTTATATGGCCAAGGCGACAATGCCACATATAAGTCTATTTGATTATCCTTTGAGCACGCTTGTTGCTCGCCCGATATTGAAAATGTCCTTTGGATCGTCCAGCGTATAAACACCATTGCTTAAAGTTCGGTCCATAAAGAACTCCATTCAAAGTTATGTAACAACAATTGTTACTAAAGTCAAATGGTACCCATTTCTATTTAAACAAGAAATAGAAATGATGTTCTTTATCAACGAAGGAACATAAAAGCAATTGTCGATTCTAAGACAAGTCTGCGGGAGTTTCAACAAATACGTTAGATGGCGAGTCACGGCAACCTTTGCTCCATTCCCAACACGTAAATTTGACTCTCCCTTGACGAGTCTTCTTCTATTCCTTAGCCCATGTATGTCATTACATATATGTGAGCCACACCCGATGCTCCAATACCCAAGTGTGCGAGGAAATAGAATGACAATCAATAAAGAAGATTTACGAAGAAGATGGGGCATCAGATGCCTTATCCTTCTTCACGGACTCAAGATAAATCTTGCACTTTCTTCATGAATGGCTCTCCTTGCCATAATGATGGCAAGTTTCCTTTGTGCTAGTTCTACCTTCTTAGCCCTTCTCTTCTTTCCCTTCTTTGTTCCTTTGACTTCCTCTTAGAACCTTTCTTGAGGAATCAACTAACCAAATCCCCTCATGCTTCTCGAGAAGACTCCACAGTCTTGGCATATTGGCGATACCACAGATGAACCTCCTAGCATCTTAGAGGTGAAGAGGAGCTTTGAGACTTGAACCTTTGAATCTCACTTGCTCATCAACCAACTCACAAAGATGAAGGACTACGATATGAGCATCCATATGCTCATCTTTGCTTTCGTAAGCTTAGGTTCCATCGTGGCTAGCATGATGCAAACTTATTTGTTGAGAATCACTCACATGTTTACGATAGGCCAACAATTGGTCGAGTTGCATTGTCACTAGATGAGGCGGGAAGAAGGCGCCGAGGACATTTACAAGCTTTTCACCTTGAGAACAATTCTCAAGTTTCTAAGCGATCCAAGAAGTTCGGCCCGATCAATTTATTTGAATCAAAATGGAGCATAAATTCAAACACATCATGATCAATTTATTAGAAATACAAAGCGAGCATATATGAGAAAATGATTTTAAAATGCATCAATATACATTTATAAATCCCATTCATTTTTGAATTTCAAAAACCCCAAAATCACTTGGAGATCGTAGGTCCATCTCGAATGGGTGATATCCATCGTAGTTATGAACAACCTTGGAGAGAGTCCAACAAGCCATTCATAACTACGATGGTAGGTATCATCTATAGGATTGCATATCTCGTATATGCAACTATCACAATGTGCTATCAACTAATTGAATGTTCACACATACATCGGGTTGTTAACACATTAACAAGTATGCATCATATGCATAGCACCCAACTTCACCTCCCTTTACATCGACCTTGGAGAGAGTCCAACAAGCCGATGCTCGGGTTAAAGCCAACCCATTAATCGGGACATAGTTTTAATATGGTTAGGCGCATTCAACCAATTAGCCCAGGCTTGGAGAGAGTCCAACAACCAAAGCTAACGATTGACCTCGACTCTTACCATATTAGTATTAAACTATTCCATGGTTTGAACATATTGAGGTTGGTAGGGCTTGGAGAGAGTCCAACAACCCAAACAAGAAACAGAACTCTGGTTCTAACCATATTAATGGAAGGTGTAGGCTTTAATATTGATTAAGGGTTTTTATGTCTCATCCTCTTTGCATGAAAATAACTATTATCTACATGGCATGGCATACATGGCATACATCTACATGTCACGACACGCATGGCATAATGTTATGCATCTAATGCAATTACATGGCATACAATTATGTCATGTATATAATTTCTTTATATGTCATAACTATTTATGGAAATAAAATATGTTTAAGATTTGATTCTCCAAATCAAATCATAATTAAATTAGGAAACAAATTTCCAAATCTAATCACATATTTTATTCATGGAATTATTTGATTAAGGAAAATCTATTTAGGAAACCAATTTCCTAAATCATTAAAACTACTTATGGAAATAAAATATTTTAAGATTTGATTTCGCAAATCAAATCATGATTAAATTAGGAAACAAATTTCCAGAATCTAATCAAATATTTTATTTATGGAAAATATCAATTTCCATAAATACTTCCAACTTTCCAAAAGTGGAAGATTTCCAAAAATACTTCTAGACTTTCCAAAATTAAAAATTTTCCATAAATACTTCTAAATTTCTAGAAATACATTATGACTATCGCAAAACCATTTTTACGATTATGTCGAAACACAACCTGGGCTCTGATACCACTGTTGGGTTTCCGGCACCGCGGCGTGTGTGTGTTCGATCATGTTTCGTAAACATGAGCACTGTGAAGCAATTAAAAATAATAAATCTATATTTATTACACACACACAACACTGCGCATGCATATTACAACAAGTGTAGACATAACCGTAAATTAAAATTTGCAATAAAAGAAATTATCTACGTTATACCTTTCGTATGACGTGTAGCGGGAACGGCATCAACCGGAACGATCCTCGTAAGAATCGTCTCTATCCGTATCCACGCCGAGCTCCTCGGGATGACTTCGCTAAGTCACGAGCCGTCTTAAATGCGGGTTACTAGCCTCGTGTTGAAGGCGGCGTGATCGAGAGATGATCACGATCCGAATCAAATTCGGATCCTAAAACGAGTTCTCAAAACTCGCTTCTCCGGAGAGGTATTCGTCAACCGTTTGACGAATCCTTCGTCCTCCACCTCAGAGGATTACCGGAGATCAAATCCCCGGTAAGTTAGCCGCTGTCGGAGCACTAACCGTCGTCCAAACGACGCTCCGACACCAAAGAAACAAGCTGTCCAGAAAAACTGGACAGCTTTTGGTGGAGGAATAGAGGCCGGCCAAGGAGAGATGGAAGCTCACCTTATCACCGAACCTAGAGGAGTTCACCGGAGGGTCGCCGGAGGTTCACCGGCTGAAGCTTGGTCGCCGGCAACAAGTTGGACGGCGTCACAAGAGGTTGGGCGGCGGCACACTTGGGTTGGCGCCGAAAAACCTCCTTCAAGGGTGGGCGGCAACTAGGTTTAGGGTTAGGGTTAGGGTTTAAGCCCTATTTTATAGAGAACTAATTCTCTTAATGGTTAATGGATCATATCCATAAAGCCCGTTAACCCGCTCCATTAGGATAAGTCAAAATAAACCAAACCATGATGGTTTATTTTAAGTTAAAACGAACCGAACCAACTTTTGGTTCATTCGTTTAAAATAAACCAAACCCTTTGGTTTATTCTCATCCATTTGATTAGAACCAAACCATTTTGGTCCATCCATTATGTCTTCATAAGACACGGCCCATCCACGCTTCCATTGCGACTGAAACAATTTCATGCTCGCTTTATGTTTGGTCCAACCAAACATAGTTTCTCTCGGTCTGAGAATCCCATTCTCAAGCTCGTTTTAAATCCTTTGGATTATACTCGTTGTGCGTGTGACCAAATAGGTTCTCGGTTTATGTTGGCCGTCTATAATTAATCATTAATTATAGAACGATCATGAGTGGCACCTAGTAGTACATCATGATCCCCAATTAACCGAAAAGATCAATGGTTGATCCAGAACTATTTCTGAAACCCTTCAGTAGCTCGAATGAATCGTGCCCCATTCCCTTCACTCATCTTATACCCACTTGGTTCAGGACATGGTCTATTGTGTCGGTCCCCACTAGGCTGACTACGTCACACCTAGCCCAAGTATCATTTCCTCGTCCTCACAGTTCTAGTTACTCCACATGTATCGAAGAGTACCTTACTCTAAACATGTAATGCTTTGGCCAAAGACTTTAGTAACAATCCGACGAGAGGCCATGGGTATACATCTCCTCGCAAGGAGTGGTGAATCCTTTATAGGCTATTCAAACACCTTCGATCACTTCGACTTATACCCAATCATCCCGGGTCCACAACTCCTCGGAGATGTTTGCTTAAGATGTCAAAGCATAAGTCTCCATGATCAAGATGACTTGAATACCGCAAGTCAAAGGAACATCGCACTTAAGCCACGGTAAGAACTTCATTGACATATCTATATATGCAGAGAACCATATGAAGTCTTACGGCTGGTCACTCCAATGAACTAGTTACCATAACTAGCATCCACGATCAACTCCGGACATCACTATGTCTCCAGCCAGTGAGAATCAGCTGCTTGGATACACCAAGGAGTATACCTCGTGCTAGTCTCGACAGAATTGATGGTGTCCAAATCCATCAATTCATCGACTAGGGATAATTCCGATACATCACAATTACACATGTATAGATACTCACTAGTTGTGATCCAATCACAAATTCTCTCATGTTGTGAATCGTATCGTGGACATTCAGTAAATGAGTTTAAGATCCAATCAAATACATTAAACATGTATACTCAAATAGTGAATCTTCATTTATCATATAAATGGTTCATACATAAGGCGATTGCCTTAGGACATCTCTCATATATTACTAACAAATATGACCAAGCCTAAGATGCCAAAGATATGTTTGGTTCTTCTTCGAATGTTCTTTTCTCTTATTGGAATTAGAAGATGGGTTATTAACTTCAATTTGCATCGTGAAAGGTTTGGTTCAAGTGTCTATAAATATCCTATCAATGTACCTGACCAGATATTCTCCCTATTCCTTTTTATAACATCTCTGTCATTAAAAGAAATAGAATATCCATCCACAAACAATTTAGAAACTGAAACTAAATTCTTTCTAAATAAAGGTACATAAAGGGAAATTTCCAGAACCAAAATTTTATTTTTCTCAAAAGATAAATAAAACTTCTCCCACTGCAATAGCCACCACTTTCATGGCATTGCCCAAGTAAATGGTAATCTCCCCTTTATCTTGTCGTCGAGTTTCCTGGAACCCCTGCAAAGTATTGCAGACATGATCAGTGGCTCCCGTATCTTCACACTAGGTGCCGGTAGATAACACCGCTAACCATGTTTCAACGACTAGACCAAAGGATATTATCTTTGTTCTTCTTTGGATTGGGACAGTCCTTCTTCCAATGTCCATCCTGCTTGCAAGTGAAGTATTTGCCTTTCGGCTTCTTCACTCCTCCCTAAGATCCTCCCTCCACCTTTGCTTCACCTTGTTTCTTCTTCTTCTTGCCTTTCGGCTTAGAAGTAGAAACCTTATGAGCAACGATTGCCTGAGGACACTCATTGAAAAGTACGTTTATTTCCTTTAGTATCATAGTAAGTGGACTGAAAGTCATTTTTGAAAATCCTAAGAATCACATAGATCATTACTGTAGATTTCAAAAAATTATTGATTCCTCAAACAATAAAATTTCAAAATCAACCAACCCCTCAAAACACCGAGAATATCGTATGCCACGATAGTGTGGACGTATACGAATTCTACATTTGTAAGAGGAGGTTTTACCCATTAATTTTACTGTCTTGTCAACCAAACCTTATGAGAAGTAAAATTAATAGTTGGTTTCTCTTTGGCCCTACAAATAAAAGCAGCAACTCTGATGGGGAGGATACTTATATTTGTATCTAAGTGTTCACCATTACTTGGTACCAAGTTAATTATCTCGGATTATGTGCCTTACGATGGGGAAGTACACACGCTCCTTAATAATTTTCTATAACCATATTCGACCTTGTGATCCGCAAACAAATGTTAGTAATATATGAGAGATGTCCTAAGGCAATCGCCTTACGTATGAACCATTTATATGATAAATGAAGATTCACTATTTGAGTATACATGTTTTATGTATTTGATTGGATCTTAAACTCATTTACTGAATGCCCACGATACGATTCACAGCATGAGAGAATTTGTGATTGGATCACAACTAGTGAGTATCTCAACAAGTGTAATTGTGATGTATCGGAATTATCCCTAGTCGATGAATTGATGGATTTGGACACCATCAATTTTGTCGAGACTAGCATGAGGTATACTCCTTGGTGTATCCAAGCAGCTGATTCTCACTGGCTGGAGACATAGTGATGTCTGGAGTTAATCGTGGATGTTAGTTATGGTAACTAGTTCATTGGAGTGACCAGCCGTAAGACTTCATATGGTTCTCTACATATATAGATATGTTAATGAAGTTCTTACTGTGGCTTAAGTGCGATGTTCCTTGACTTGCGGTATTCAAGTCATCTTGATCATAGAGACTTATGCTTTGACATCTTAAGCAAGCATCTCTAAGGAGATGTGGACCCGGGATGATTGGGTATAAGTCGAAGTGATCGAAGGTGTTTGAATAGCCTATAAAGGATTCACCACTCCTTGCGAGGAGATGTATACCCATGGCCTCTCGTTGGATTGTTACTAAAGTCTTTGGCCAAACCATTACATGTTTAGAGTAAGGTACTCTTCGATACATGTGGAGTAACTAGAATCCGTAGGACGAGAAAATGATACTTGCGCTAGGTGTGACGTAGTCAGCCTAGTGGAGACTGACACAATAGACCATGTCCTGAACCAAGTGGGTATAAGATGAGTGAAGGGAATGGGGCACGATTCATTCGAGCTGCTGAAGGGTTTCAGAAATAGTTCTGGATCAACCGTTGATCTTTTCGGTTAATTGGGGATCATGATGTACTACTAGGTGCCACTCATGATCGTTCTATAATTAATGGTTAATTATAGACGGCCAACATAAACCGAGAACCTATTTGGTCACACGCACAACGAGTGTAATCCAAAGGATTTAAACCGAGCGTGTGAAGGGGATGCTCAGACCGAGAGAAACTAGGTTGGGTTGGACCAAACATAAGCGAGCATGAAATTGGTTCAGTCACAAGGGAAGCATGGATGGGCCGTGTCTTATGAAGACATAATGGATGGACCAAAATGGTTTGGTTCTAATCCAATGGATGAGAATAAACCAAAGGGTTTGGTTTATATTAAACGAATGAACCAAAGGTTGGTTCGGTTAGTTTTAACTTAAAATAAACCATCATGGTTTGGTTTATTTTAACTTATCTTAATGGAGCGGGTTAACGGGCTTTATGGATATGATCCATTAACCATTAAGAGAATTAGTTCTCTATAAAATAGGGCTTAAACCTAATCCAAAATCTAATCTATTTTGGCCGCCCAACCTAGTTGCCGCCCACCCCTTGTTGGTGAATTCGGCGCCCAACTACAAGCTGCCGCCGCCCAGCTTTGTGCCGCCGTCCAAGACCCTTGCCGGCATCCAAGCTCCAGCCGGTAAACCTCCGGCGACCCTCCGGTGATCTCCTATAGGTTCGGCATCAAGGTGAGCTTTTTCTCTCCTTGTTTTGGTGGCCAAGCTGTCCAGTTTTCTGGACAGCTTCTCCTCCTCTCGTCGGAGCGTCGTTTGGATGATGGTTAGTGCTCCGACAGCAGCTAACTTACCGGGGATTTGATCTCCGGTAATCCTCTGAGGTGGAGGACGAAGGATTCGTCAAACGGTTGACGAATACCTCTCCGGAGAAGCGAGTTTTGAGAACTCGTTGTAGGATCCGAATTTGGATTCGGATCGTGATCATCTCTCGATCACGTCGTCTTCAACACGAGGCTAGTAACCCGTACGAAGACGAAGCTCGTGACTTAGCGAAGTCATCCCGAGGAGCTCGGCGTGGATACGGATAGAGACGATTCTTACGAGGATCGTTCCGGTTGATGCCGTTCCCGCTACACGTCATACGGAAGGTATAACGTAGTTTAATTTCCTTTTATTGCAAATTTTAATTTACGGTTATGTCTACACTTGTTGTAATAGCATGCGTGTGTTGTGTGTGTTGTAATAAATATAGATTTATTATTTTTAATTGCTTCATTTGTGCTCATGTTTACGAAACATGATCGAACACACACGCCTTGTGATCTTGAAACCTTGATGGTATCGAGCCCAGGTTGTGTTTCGACATAATCGTAAAATGGTTTTGCGATAGTCATAATGTATTTCTGGACATTTTCTAAATTTTGGAAATTTAGATCCTCCACTTTTGAAAGGAAGTATTTATGGAAATTGATATTTTCCATAAATAAAATATTTGATTAGATTCTGAAATTTGTTTCTAATTTAATCATGATTTGATTTGGGAAATCAAATCTTAAAATATTTTATTTCCATAAGTAGTTTTAATGATTTAGGAAATTGGTTTCCTAAATAGATTTTCCTTAATCAAATAATTCCATGAATAAAATATGTGATTAGATTTGGAAATTTGTTTCCTAATTTAATTATGATTTGATTTGGAGAATCAAATCTTAAACATATTTTATTTCCATAAATAGTTATGACATATAAGGAAATTATATACATGACATAATTGTATGCCATGTAATTGCATTAGATGCATAACATTATGCCATGCGTGTCGTGACATGTAGATGTATGCCATGTATGCCATGCCATGTAGATAATAGTTATTTGCATGCAAAGAGGATGAGACATAAAACCCTAACTCAATATTAAAGCCTACACCTTCCATTAATATGGTTAGAACCAGAGTTCGCTTGTTTGGGTTGTTGGACTCACTCCAAGCCCTACCAACTCAACATGTTCAAATCCATTGGAATAGTTTAACTCTAATATGGTAAGAGTCGAGGTCAATCGTTAGTTTGGGTTGTTGGACTCACTCCAAGCTCAAGCTAATTGGTTGAATGCGCCTAACCATATTAAAACTATTTCGCGATTAATGGGTTGGCTTTAACTCGGAGCATCGATTTGTTGGACTCACTCCAAGGTCGATGTGAAGAGAGGTGAAGTTGGGTGCTATGCATATGATGCATACTTGTTAATGTGTTAACAACCCAATGTATGTGTAAACATTCAATTAGTTGATAGCACATTGTGATAGTTACATATACATGATATGTAATCGGTATACTTGATACCCACCATCATAGCTAAGAATGGCTTGTTGGACTCAATCCAAGGTTGTTCTTATCTATGATGGATATCAGCCCATTCGGAGATGGACCTACGATCTCCCGAAGTGATTTTGGGGTTTTTGAAATTCGAAAAATGAATGGGATTTATAAATGTATATTGATGCATTTTAAAATCATCTTTCTCATATATGCTCGTTTTGTATTTCTAAGTTAATATATTGATCATGATGTGTTTGAATTTACGTTCCATTTTGGATTCAAATAAATTGACTGGGCCAAACTTCTTGGACTGGCTTAGAAACTTGAGAATTGTTCTCAAGGTGAAAAGCTTGTGTATGTCCTCGAAGCGCCTCTTCCCGCCCGTCCTAGTGACGATGCAACTTTGGACCAATTGTTGGCCTATCAGAAACATGTGAGTGATTCTGAACAAATGAGTTGCATCATGCTAGCCGCGATGGAACCCAAGCTACGAAAGCAGCATGAGCATATGGATGCTCATATCGTAGTCCTTCATCTCTGTGAGTTGGTTGATGAGCAAGTGAGATTCGAAAGGTTCGAAGTCTCCAAGCTCCTCTTCACTTCTGAGATGCAAGGAGGTTCATCTGTGGTACTGCTCAACATGCTGAAGACTGTGGAGCCTTCTGAGAAGCATGAGTAGGGGACAATGTTGTTAGTTGATTCCTCAAGAAAGGTTCTAAGAGGAGTCAAAGGAACAAATGTAAGGGAAGAAGAAAAAGGCTAAAAGGCGTAACTAGCTAAAGGGCACTTGCCATCATTATGGCAAGGAGGGTCATTGGCGAAGAAATTGCAAGGTTTATCAAGAGTCCGTGAAGAAGGATAAGGCATCGGATGCCCCATCTTCTTCAGAAATCTTCTTTATTGATTGTCATTCTATTTCCTTAGACACTTGGGTATTGGATACTGGGTGTGGCTCACATATATGTAATGACATACATGGGCTAAGGAATAGAAGAAGACTCGTCAAGGGAGAGTCAAATTTACGTGTTGGGAATGAAGCAAAGGTTGCTGCACTCGCCATCTAAACGTATTTGTTGAAACTCCCTGCAGGACTTGTCTTAGAACTGGACAATTGCTTTTATATTCCTTTGTTGATAAAGAACATCATTTCTATTTCTTGTTTAAATAGAAATGGTTTCCATTTGACGTTTAGTAACAATTGTTGTTACATAACTTTGAATGGGGTTCTTTATGGGACTAGAACTTTAAGCAATGGTGTTTATACGTTGGACGTATCAAGTGACATTTGCAATATCGAAGCGAGCAACAAGAGTGCTCGAAAGGATAATCAAATAGACTCCTACATGTGGCATTGTCGTCTTGGCCATGTAAGCAAGAAACGCATGTCCGAATTACACCGATGTGGAATTCTGGAATCGTTTGAATTGGATTCATACGATACATGCTAATCATGCTTAAAAGGCAAGATGACTAAGTTACCTTTTACTGGAAAAGGTGAACGAGTGGGAGAGTTACTAGGTCTAATACATACTGATGTATGTGGACCTATGTCAACTCAAGCTTTAGGAGGCTATAGCTACTTCATTACCTTCACCGATGATCACTCACGGTTTGGGTATGTGTTCTTGATGAAACACAAGTCTGAAGCCTTTGAAAGGTTCAAAGAATTAAGAAATGAAGTAGAGAAACAACATGACAAAAGTATTAAAATACTTCGATCGGATCGAGGTGGTGAATACTTAAGTCAAGAGTTTCTTGATTATCCAAGAGACAATGGCATATTGTCTCAATGGACTCCGCCCTATACACCACAGCATAATGGTGTATCTGAGAGGCGTAACCGGACCTTGTTGGACATGGTCAGGTCAATGATGAATCATGCGACTCTTCCCAAGTCCTTTTGGGGTTATGCACTGTGACTGTTTACTTTGTTAAATGTAATGCCTACCAAGGTAGTCTCTACTACTCCATATGAGATATGGGCTAGTAAGAAACCTCATGTATCTTACTTGAAGATATGGGGTTGTCCCGCTTATGTGAAGCTGATCAGACACAAACTGGATGCTAAGTCTGATAAATGTCTATTTATTGGATACCCTAAGGAAACAAGGGTTACCAATTCTATCATCCTGTGGAACAAAAGGTGTTTGTTTCAAGGCATGCTATGTTTCTAGAGAAAGAGTTTCTTTTGCAAGAAAACAGTGGGAGTGTCGTCGAGCTTGAGGAGGCTCGAGAGACTCAAATAGACATTGATGAGATACCTGGTGAAGCACAACAGCCGACAACTCATAGTGATGAGCAATCGGCTGGACCTATTGTAACACCACATCTTCGTAGATCTGGTAGAACACGCAATATTCCTGAGAGATATGGATTTCTTATAAGTGAATCGAACGATGTGTTACTCATTGATGATGAGGAGCCTACCAGATATGAAGAAGTGCTGACAAGTTCAGAAAGGGATAAGTGGCTTGGTGCCATGAAGTCGGAAATGGATTCCATTCCATGAAAACCAAGTTCGAACTTGGTCGACCCACCAAGGCATAAAGCCTATAGGGTGCAAGTGGGTTTTCAAGAAGAAAACCGACATGGATGGTAATGTGATTACCTATAAGGCTAGATTGGTGGCGAAAGGATATCGTCAAAAACAAGGTGTTGATTATGACGAAACCTATTCGCCTGTAGCTATGCTTAAATCCATTCGGATGCTCCTGGCCATAGCGGCTCATTATGATAATGAGATATGGCAGATGGATGTGAAAACAGCTTTCCTTAATGGAAACCTGCTCGAGGACGTGTATATGATACAGCCTGAGGGTTTCACATCGGTTGATAAAACCAAGGTATGCAAATTGCGAAGATCCATTTATGGATTGAAGCAAGCATCCAGGAGCTGGAATATCCGTTTTGATGAGACAATCAAAAAGTTTGATTTCTCACAAAATCCAGACGAACCTTGTGTGTACAAGAAGGTTAGTGGGAGTGCAACAGATTCCTAGTATTGTATGTCGATGACATACTACTTATAGGAAACGATGTTTCAATCTTACGATCGTGAAGGTTTGGTTATCCAAGACATTCTCCATGAAAGACACGGGAGAAGCAACCTACATCCTCTGTATTAAGATCTATAGAGATAGATCGAAACGTTGCTTGGTCTTTCGCAGTCTACATATATAGACCGAGTGCTAAAGAGGTTTAGCATGTCGGAATCCAAGAAAGGTTTCTTACCCATCAGGCATGGGGTACACCTTTCGAAGTCTATGTGTCCGCGCACAGAAGACGAGAGGATTTGCATGAGTAAGATTCCCTATGCATCCGCAATAGGATCTATCATGTATGCTATGTTATGTACGAAGCCCGATGTATCATATGCTCTGAGTGTCACAGTAGATACCGATCCGATCCAGAATGGATCATTGGCTGGTCATAAGACGATCCTTAAGTACTTGAGAAGAACTAAGGATGTGTTCCTAATATATGGAGAAGGGTACATGGTGATACGTGGGTATACGGATGCCAGCTCCAGACAGACAAGGATGATTCCATGTCTCAGTCTGGGTATGTATTCACCTAAAATGGAGGCACAATAAGTTGGAAAGGTTCCAAGCTTGACACTATAGCGGATTCTGCCACTAAGGCAGAATACGTTGCAGCTTTGGAAGCAGCAAAGGAAGCGGTTTGGATCAATAAGTTCATCTATGAACTTGATGTGGTCTCATCAATGATCCAAACATGTGCTTCGCCGCTATCATCTTATCAGAGAGATCATCAGTAGGAACGAAATACAAATCGAGAAAATTCCCACTGAAAGGAACTTAGCGGATCCTTTGACTAAGGCATTACCTCAAAGTAAGTTTGAGGGTCATGTTAGAGCTTATGATATTGGATACCGTAGCGATTGGCATTAGGCCAAGTGGGAGTCTGTTAGTAATATATGAGAGATGTCCTAAGGCAATCGCCTTATGTATGAACCATTTATATGATAAATGAAGATTCACTATTTGAGTATACATGTTTTATGTATTTGATTGGATCTTAAACTCATTTACTGAATGTCCACGATACGATTCACAGCATGAGAGAATTTGTGGATGGATCACAACTAGTGAGTATCTCTACATGTGTAATTGTGATGTATCGGAATTATCCCTAGTCGATGAATTGATGGATTTGGACACCATCAATTCTGTCGAGACTAGCACGAGGTATACTCCTTGGTGTATCCAAGCATTCTCACCGGTTTGGAGACATAGTGATGTCCGAGTTAATCGTGGATGCTAGTTATGGTAACTAGTTCATTGGAGTGACCACCGTAAGACTTCATATGGTTCTCGCATATAGATATGTCAATGAAGTTCTTACGTGGCTTAAGTGCGATGTTCCTTTGACTTGCGGTATTCAAGTCATCTTGATCATGGAGACTTATGCTTTGACATCTTAAGCAAACATCTCAGGAGATGTGGACCCGGATGATTGGGTATAAGTCGAAGTGATCGAAGGTGTTTGAATAGCCTATAAAGGATTCACCACTCCTTGCGAGGAGATGTATACCCATGGCCTCTCGTCGGATTGTTACTAAAGTCTTTGGCCAAACCATTACATGTTTAGAGTAAAGTACTCTTCGATACATGTGGAGTAACTAGAATCCGTAGGACGAGGAAATGATACTTGGGCTAGGTGTGACGTAGTCAGCCTAGTGGGGACTGACACAATAGACCATGTCCTGAACCAAGTGGGTATAAGATGAGTGAAGGGAATGGGGCACGATTCATTCGAGCTCAAGGGTTTGAAATAGTTCGATCAATCAGTTGATCTTTTCGGTTAATTGGGGATCATGATGTACTACTAGGTGCCACTCATGATCGTTCTATAATTAATGGTTAATTATAGACGGCCAACATAAACCGAGAACCTATTTGGTCACACGCACAACGAGTGTAATCCAAAGGATTTAAAACGAGCTTGAGAATGGGATTCTCAGACCGAGAGAAACTATGTTTGTTTGGACCAAACATAAAGCGAGCATGAAATTGTTTCAGTCGCAATGGAAGCATGGATGGGTCGTGTCTTATGAAGACATAATGGATAGACCAAAATGGTTTGGTTCTAATCCAATGGATGAGAATAAACCAAAGGGTTTGGTTTATATTAAACGAATGAACCAAAGGTTGGTTCGGTTCGTTTTAACTTAAAATAAACCATCATGGTTTGGTTTATTTTAACTTATCTTAATGGAGCGGGTTAACGGGCTTTATGGATATGATCCATTAACCATTAAGAGAATTAGTTCTCTATAAAATAGGGCTTAAACCCTAATAAAAAACCCTAATCTATTTTGGCCGCCCAACCTAGTTGCCGCCCACCCCTTGTTGGTGATTTCGGCGCCCAACTACAAGCTGCCGCCGCCCAGCTTTGTGCCGCCGTCCAAGACCCTTGCCGGCGTCCAAGCTCCAGCCGGTAAACCTCCGGTGATCTCCTATAGGTTCTGCATCAAGGTGAGCTTTTTCTCTCCTTGTTTTGGCCGGCGCCTACTCCTCCACCAAGCTGTCCAGTTTTCTGGACAGCTTCTCCTCCTCTCGTCGGAGCGTCGTTTGGATGATGGTTAGTGCTCCGACAGCGGCTAACTTACCGGGGATTTGATCTCCGGTAATCCTCTGAGGTGGAGGACGAAGTATTCGTCAAACGGTTGACGAATACCTCTCCGGAGAAGCGAGTTTTGAGAACTCATTTTAGGATCCGAATTTGGATTCGGATCGTGATCATCTCTCGATCACGTCGTCTTCAACACGAGGCTAGTAACCCGTACGAAGACGAAGCTCGTGACTAAGCGAAGTCATCCCGAGGAGCTCGGCGTGGATACGGATAGAGACGATTCTTACGAGGATCGTTCCGGTTGATGCCGTTCCCGCTACACGTCATACGGAAGGTATAACGTAGTTTAATTTCCTTTTATTGTAAATTTTAATTTACGGTTATGTCTACACTTGTTGTAATAGCATGCGTGTGTTGTGTGTGTTGTAATAAATATAGATTTATTATTTTTAATTGCTTCCGCTGTGCTCATGTTTACGAAACATGATCGAACACACACACGCCGCGGTGCCGGAAACCCAACATATGTAATGACATACAGGGGCTAAGGAATAGAAGAAGACTTGTCAGAGGGGAGTCAAATTTGTGAGTTGGCAATGGAGCAAAAGTTGTTGCGGTCGCCATCGGAACTTATTTGCTGAAGCTCCCTAGTGGACTAGTCTTAGAACTGGACAATTGCTATTATGTTCCTTCTCTAATAAAGAACATTGTTTCTATTTCCTGTTTAAATAGAAATGGTTTCCATTTGACATTTAGTAACAATTGTTGTTATATAACTTTAAATGGCGTACTTTATGGAACTGGAACTTTGAGTAATGACATTTATACGTTGGACGTATCCAGTGACATTTTCAATATCGAAGCGAGCAACACGCATGGTCGAAAGGATAATCAAATAGACTCCTATATGTGGCATTGTCGTCTTGGCCATATAAGCAAGAAACGCATGTCCGAATTACACCGATGTGGAATTCTGGAATCGTTTGAATTGGATTCATACGATACAAGCGAATCATGCTTAAAAGGCAAGATGACTAAGTTACCTTTTACTGGAAAAGGTGAACGAGTGGGAGAGTTACTAGGTCTAGTACATACTGATGTATGTGGACCTATGTCAACTCAAGCTTTAGGAGGCTATAGCTACTTCATTACCTTCACCGATGATCACTCACGGTTTGGGTATGTGTTCTTGATGAAACACAAGTCTGAAGCCTTTGAAAGGTTCAAAGAATTCAGAAATGAAGTAGAGAAACAACATGACAAGAGTATTAAAATACTTCGATCGGATCGAGATGGTGAATACTTAAGTCAAGAGTTTCTTGATTATCTAAGAGACAATGGCAAATTGTCTCAATCGACTCCGCCCTATACACCACAGCATAATGGTGTATCTAAGAGGCGTAACCGGACCTTGTTGGACATGGTCAGGTCAATGATGAATCATGCAACTCTTCCCAAGTCCTTTTGGGGCTATGCACTTCAGACAGCTGTTTACTTGTTAAACAGAATGCCTACCAAGGTAGTCTCTACTACTCCATATGAGATATGGGCTAGTAAGAAACCTCATGTATCTTACTTGAAGATAATGTGAAGCTTGATCAGACGGACAAATTGGATGCTAAGTCCGATAAATGTCTATTTATTGGATACCCTAAGGAAACAAGGGGTTACCAATTCTATCATCCTGTGGAACAAAAGGTGTTTGTTTCAAGGCATGCTGTGTTTCTAGAGAAAGAGTTTCTCTTGCAAGAAAATAGTGGGAGTGTCGTCGAGCTTTAGGAGGCTCGAGAGACTCAAATAGACATTGATGAGATACCTGGTGAAGCACAACAGCCGACAACTCATAGTGATGAGCAATCGGCTGGACCTATTGTAACACCACATCTTCGTAGATCTGGTAGAACACGCAATATTCCTGAGAGATATGGATTTCTCGTAAGTGAATCGAACGACGTGTTACTCATTGATGATGAGGAGCCTACCAGTTATGAAGAAGTGCTGACAAATTCAGAAAGGGATAAGTGGCTTGGTGCCATGAAGTCGGAAATGGATTCCATGTATGAAAACCAAGTTTGGAACTTGGTTGACCCACCTGAAGGGATAAAGCCTATAGGGTGCAAGTGGGTTTTCAAGAAGAAAACCGACATGGATGGTAATGTGATTACCTATAAGGCTAGATTGGTGGCGAAAGGATATCGTCAAAAGCAAGGTGTTGATTATGACGAAACCTATTCGCCTGTAGCTATGCTTAAATCCATTCGGATGCTCCTGGCCATAGCGGCTCATTATGATTATGAGATATGGCAGATGGATGTGAAAACAACTTTCCTTAATGGAAACTTGCTCGAGGACGTATACATGATACAGCCTGAGGGTTTCACATCGGTTGATAAAACCAAGGTATGCAAATTGCGACGGTCCATTTATGGATTGAAGCAAGCATCCAGGAGCTGGAATATCCGTTTTGATGAGACAATCAAAAAGTTTGATTTCTCACAAAATCCAGACGAACCTTGTGTGTACAAGAAGGTTAGTGGGAGTGCAGTCGTGTTCCTAGTATTGTATGTCGATGACATACTACTTATAGAAACGATGCTTCAATCTTCTGATCGATGAAGGTTTGGTTATCCAAGACATTCTCCATGAAAGACCTGGGAGAAGCAACCTACATCCTCGAGATTAAGATCTATAGAGATAGATCGAAACGGTTGCTTGGTCTTTCGCAGTCTACATATATAGACCGAGTGCTAAAGAGGTTTAGCATGTCGGAATCTAAGAAAGGTTTCTTACCCATCAGGCATGGGGTACACCTTTCGAAGTCTATGTGTCCGCACACAGAAGATGAGAGGATTTGCATGAGTAAGATTCCCTATGCATTCGCAATAGGATCTATCATGTATGCTATGTTATGTACAAGGCCTGACGTATCGTACGCTCTGAGTGTCACGAGCAGATACCAGTCCGATCCGGGAATGGATCATTGGGCGGCTGTTAAGACGATCCTTAAGTACTTGAGAAGAACTAAGGATGTGTTCCTAATATATGGAGAAGGGGACATGGTGATACGCGGGTATACGGATGCGGCTTCGAGCAGACAAGGATGATTCGGTCTCGACGGATCGTCTTCACCTTGAATGAAGTGCGATGAGTTGGAAAAGTTCCAAACAAGAGACTGTAGCGGATTCTACCACTGAGGCAGAATACATTGCAGCTTCGGAAGCAGCAAAGGAAGCGGTTTGGATCAAGAAGTTAGTTCATGAACATGGTGTGATTCCGGCCATTGTTGAAGCAATACCGGTCTACTGCGACAACAATGGAGCAATTGCACAGGCGAAAGAGCCAAGGTCTCATCAACGATCCAAACATGTGCTTCGCCGCTATCATCTTATCAGAGAGATCATCAATAGAAACGAAATACAAATCGAGAAAATTTCCACTGAAAGGAACTTAGCGGATCCCTTGACTAAGGCATTACCTCAAAATAAGTTTGAGGGTCATGTTCGAGCTTATGGTATTGGATACCGTAGCGATTAGCATTAGGCCAAGTGGGAGTCTGTTAGTAATATATGAGAGATGTCCTAAGGCAATCGCCTTATGTATGAACCATTTATATGATAAATGAAGATTCACTATTTGAGTATACATGTTTTATGTATTTGATTGGATCTTAAACTCATTTACTGAATGTCCATGATACGATTCACAGCATGAGAGAATTTGTGATTGGATCACAACTAGTGAGTATCTCTACATGTGTAATTGTGATGTATTGGAATTATCCCTAGTCGATGAATTGATGGATTTGGACTAGCACGAGGTATACTCCTTGGTGTATCCAAGCAGCTGATTCTCACTGGCTGGAGACATAGTGATGTCCGGAGTTAATCGTGGATGCTAGTTATGATAACTAGTTCATTGGAGTGACCAGCCGTAAGACTTCATATGGTTCTCTACATATATAGATATGTCAATGAAGTTCTTACTGTGGCTTAAGTGCGATGTTCCTTTGACTTGCGGTATTCAAGTCATCTTGATCATAGAGTCTTATGCTTTGACATCTTAAGCAAGCATCTCTAAGGAGATGTGGACCCGGGATGATTGGGTATAAGTCGAAGTGATCGAAGGTGTTTGAATAGCCTATAAAGGATTCACCACTCCTTGCGAGGAGATGTGTACCCATGGCCTCTCGTCGGATTGTTACTAAAGTCTTTGGCCAAAGCATTACATGTATAGAGTAAGGTACTCTTCGATACATGTGGAGTAACTAGAATCCGTAGGACGAGGAAATGATACTTGGGCTAGGTGTGACGTAGTCAGGCTAGTGGGGACTGACATAATAGACCATGTCCTGAACCAAGTGGGTATAAGATGAGTGAAGGGAATGGGGCACGAATCATTCGAGCTGCTGAAGGGTTTCAGAAATAGTTCTGGATCAACCGTTGATCTTTTCGGTTAATTGGGGATCATGATGTACTACTAGGTGCCACTCATGATCTTTCTATAATTAATGGTTAATTATAGACGGCCAACATAAACCGAGAACCTATTTGGTCACATGCACAATGAGCATAATCCAAAGGATTTAAAACGAGCTTGAGAATGGGATTCTCAGACCGAGAGAAACTAGGTTTGGTTGGACCAAACATAAAGCGAGCATGAAATCGTTTCAGTCACAATGGAAGCGTGGATGGGCCGAGTCTTATGAAGACGTAATGGATGAACCAAAATGGTTTGGTTCTAATCCAATGGAGGAGAATAAACCAAAGGGTTTGGTTTATTTTAAACGAATGAACCAAAAGTTGGTTCGGTTCGTTTTAACTTAAAATAAACCATTGTGGTTTGGTTTATTTTAACTTATCTTAATGGAGCGGGTTAACGAGCCTAATGGTTATGATCCAATAACCATTAAGAGAATTAGTTCTCTATAAAAGAGGGCTTAAGGGATAATTAGGCCCTAATCCAAGCCCTAGCAAAAGTTGCTGCCCACCCCATTGAAGAAGTTTTCAGCGCCAACCCTAAGCTTGCCGCCCAGCTCCTTGTGCCGCCGTCCAGCTCCTTGCCGACATCCAAGCTTCAGCCGGTGAACCCTCCGGCGACCCTCCGGTGATCTTCCTAGGCCTCGGTGAAAAGGTGAGCACTTGGCTTCCTTGTTTTGGCCGGCGCCTACTCCTCCACCAAGGTGTCCAGTTTTCTGGACACCTTCTTCTCCTCTCGTCGGAGCGTCGTTTGGACGACGGTTAGAGCTCCGACAGTGGCTAACTTACTAGAGATTCGATCTCCGGTAATCCTCTGAGGGGGAGGACGAAGGATTCATCAATTGGTTGACGAATTTCTCTCCGGAGAAGCGAGTTTTGAGAACTCGTATTAGGATATGAATTTGGATTCGGATCGTGATCATCTCTCGATCACGTCGTCTTCAACACGAGGCTAGTAACCCGTAAGAAGACGAAGCTCATGGCTTAGCGAATTCATCCCGAGGAACTCGGCGTGGATACAGATAGAGACGATTCTAGCGAGGATCGTTCCGGTTGATGTCGTTCCCGCTACACATCATACGAAAGGTATAACGTAGATAAATTTCCTTTTATTGCAAATTTAAATTTACGGTTATGTCTACACTTGTTGTAATATGCATGCATGTGTTGTGTGTGTTGTAATAAATGTAGATTTATTATTTTTATTGTTTCCGCTGTGTTCATGTTTACGAAACGTGATCGAACACACACACGCCGCGGTGCCGGAAGCCCAACAACAAACCCATCTGATGGGGAGGAGAGCACTCAGAGTCTACGCGCAAGTTTGTTTGCATCACTTGTCAAATCGTAATGGAGGTCGTGGGAATTTATAAAAATATCCCTCTCCCACTAAGTAATTTGAAATTGAGGAATTTCATTAGCCTACGACATGCATATCAAACAAAAAGCAATTAATATGAAAAATAAAATATTTTCCAACTATTATGGCTTTTTTCTTCAATATGACTCCCGTCGCATCGTCATCTCGTCTACTCCTCCTACGCCATGTACGAGCCATCCGGAGATCCGAGCCGAGACTAAAACCTATTTTAATTTACATCCATCGATCCTATACTCCACGAGAGAGTGTACATGAAATCTAGATCGAAAGTAAAATAAAATAAAGAGTGGATAAACAATGTCATATCTAATTTACAAAAATTAAATACTAGCCTCGTCATCCCTGAGGATTCAACAAAATAAATATTTACACAAATACAATCACATACACATATATGGCCATAATAGTCGGATCTTATGCCTACAACCGAAGAGTTAAACTATGCATATCCTACTATTATCCGACACATATAATATATCAAAAAGTGGATAAAAAATTAACCGAATCCTAAACACACAAAACTGAAAACCTTGGCTCTGATACCAATTGTAGGGGTTTTTGACCCGGAAGCTCTCATAGCAATTTAATGGATTTAGATTATCGAGTCAGTGAGGGGAAACTTCGCTTCCCACTACACCTTGGTCGTTTGTTCATGGTGATCCCCTCGATGTCCCCAGATAAAAAAAATTTAATCCTAGATAAAAAGGATTGCCCAAACTCGAGAGTGTCAAGTGCACACTCCTCTATTGGTATCCACATAAGCAATAGGTGGAGAAAAATACCTTAGAGTGTGCAAGCACCCTTTAGGAATTTCGGACAAGGAGGTTGGGAGAGCTTGAGAGGGTGATCCAAGGAAGAAGTTGAAGTTGTGTAACTCACAAAATGAATTCCCATCTAATGGTAATAGTGGCCGGCCACTTTTCTTAGGGGGGGGGGGGGCAGTTTCATGCATGTAACTCCTCCAAGAGCCAATGGCACTTGGTCTCCCTCATGAGGTGGCACCACATGCTAAGTCAATGATGATGTGGAGCATCATCATTGGCCGGCCATGCCAAGTCATCATCATGACATGGCATTTGGTCAAGTCAAACATGACCTTTCGTCACCCCTCTCAAGTCAAGTCAAACTTGACCTCTTATCTCTCATGGTTCATCAAATCCAACCATTTGATTCAAGTCAATTTAATTTAATGAATCTCTATTCATTAATTTAAATTGATTTGATGAATCAAATCTAAATTAGACTCATTCAACACTTGAATCAAATTGAGTCCAACTCAATTAGTCTAATTAGGATTACTCTTAATCCAATTTGGTTCATCCCATGAACCTAATCCTTATGGTTCATCATATAAACTTAATCTCCATCTAATTGCCCTTAGTGTGTGACCCTATAGGTTCTTGTAACATTGGCAATGTCCCTAAACCGATTTAGGAACATAAGCAATGAGCGGTATCTAGCAACACATCATTGCTACCCAAGTTACAAGAATGTTGAGCTCCAACATCACCTTTGTGACTTCTAATTGTGACTCTCACAATATGTAACAATGTCCCTCTATCCTTGACACCTAGATTGACCAATCGAGGCATAGACCGTGTCATCCTCGGTACAATCTATATCTTGAACTCCAAGTAGAATCACTCTAATCAAATGAGCTCAATATCTCATATTGACTCATTTGGGCATGGTCATGCACTTCGTGGTCTCACTCTATCAAGAATATCGATGTCACTCCCGTCATATAGGAGGGATAGATCCCATCTACATCACTCACATCCCTCCGCATAATTTATTACATACCCAGTAATCGCCTTTATAGTCCACCCATTTACGGGAGACGTTTGACGAAGCCAAAGTATGCAACTCCTTATGTAGGGAACCATGGTGACTTCAGGTCTAAGGACTAATAGTCATACTAATAGGCACATGAGAAAGTATATGACACTTATATAACGATCCATGATACTTTCTCATGACGGGTCATTCAGTATACATTATCCAATGCATACCCATGTGTCAACTTGATATCTCATATCCATGACTTGTGAGATCAAGTCATCGTGTTGACCTACATGGTAGTCTCTACGCATTAACATTGTCCCTGAATGTTAATACTTGACTAGGAATAATTAAGAGTAGTGTTCTCTATATCATCTCATTATCGATTCAACCAATCGATTGATATAGATAAGAACCTACTGCTCAAGGACATTATTATATTTAGTTATTTGGCACCAATACAAGTAAATATAATAACCATGCCTTTATAAATAGGAATATGATATAATAAAGTCCATACAACAATCATCACATGATTGGCTCTAGGGCTTTCACTAACAATCTCCCACTAGCACTAGTGCCAATCACCGTAGTATCTAATACCCAATGACCTAGTGTGACCATTATGTTTTTTCTGTGCCAAAGCCTTGGTCAAGGGATCTGCGATGTTAGCCTCTGTAGGTACTCTGCAAATCTTCACATCTCCTCTATCGATAATCTCTCGAATGAGATGGAAGCACCGATATATTCGGCCTTTATAGAATCAACAACTGTGTCTTTCTTCGAACTCTTCCAGCTCACAGCACCACCATTCAAGCAAAACACGAACCCTGACTGTGATCTATAATCATCCTGGTCAGTTTGGAAGCTGGCATCGCTGTAACCCTTTACAGCTAGCTCCTCATCGCCTCCAAATATCAAGAAATATTCTTTAGTCCTTCTCAAGTACTTAAGAATATTCTTGACTGCTATCCAGTGATGTTCACCTGGATCTGACTGGTATCTACTCGTCATGCTCAAAGCATACGAGACATCAGGACGAGTACACAGCATGGCGTACATGATAGATCCTATAGCAGATGCGTAAGGGATCTTATCCATGCGGTCTCTCTCCTCTCTAGAAGAGGGACGTTGAGTCTTCGAAAGACTCACACCATGTGACATCGGCAGAAGTCCCTTCTTGAAATTTTGCATGGAAAACCGTAGTAATACTGTGTCAATGTATGTAATCTGACATAGGCCAAGAAATCTCTTAGATCTATCTCTATAGATCTTGATGCCTAGAATACAGGCTACTTCACCTAAGTCCTTCATTGAGAAGCACGTCCCCAGCCAAGTCTTCACAGACTGTAGCGAAGGGATGTCATTCCCAATGAGCAGTATGTCATCCACATACAATACAAGGAAGACAACTGTATTCCCATTAACCCTTTTATAGACACAAGGTTCATCTTCATTCTTGATGAAACCAAACTGTTTGATCGCATCATCGAATCGAAGATTCCAACACCGAGAGGCTTGCTTTAGCACATAAATGGACATTTGCAGCTTGCATACTTTCCCAGTATGCTGTGGTGTTGGGATGTATACTGAAAGCCTAGCTCTTTTGTATGGACATCTTTATTTTGAAATAAGAATCACATGATCATTGTTTGCACGTTATATTTATATGTGTGCATATTGTCTAATATTTTACATTGTAGATAACATGGTGCCTGGGTGCGGCACAGAAGATCATGTTATCAGTCCCTTGTAGAATATAAGTAGAGGCTCACAACCAAGATGGTTTTGGACAAACCATTGGCATGGTTGTAGTGTAGCTTGGTATTGTTTTATCTTGAACATAGAGTTACACTAGTAGACTTAGGTGTATTGAGCAGGACCGACATAGAGGTGATTCAATTTATTGCTGACTATATAATTGAATCGGACCTCGGATATTATGTTGTACATGCTCTTAATCCCGATATAATAACGGACACATGTACTTAGTATTTATTTCTTTGATTTACCAGAGGGTGAGATTTCTATGGATTAAATCAATATGCCCGGTAAGTTGGGAAATGATATTATTTACATGGTGTGTCGTTGATTATAGGAGGAATCCGTGTCCTATGTATTAGGTTGATGATGTCCCCTTGAGGAGCTCATAAGGTTCATCATGTAAACCCTGCAGGTTGACTTATTCAACATGATGATAAGGTTGAGTGGTACTACTCGAGGAGTTAGATGTTAATTAATTGATGGTCAGTAAATCAATTAATTGACGGACATTCGATATCTTAAACACGGGGAGATAAATGTACAAATAATATATGGAGCCCATATTAATTTATGGGGGTTGGTGAGGTAGTTTGATGATGATCCTCTAGTGGAATGGAACATCATTGATGGATCAAGTTTGTGTGGTTCCGATCCATCGGGTGGCCAAGACCCAACTCCTCCTCATGGTCCCTATCGTAGCCTTATATAAACCTCATGAAGTCTAGATCAAATGATGGAAAACAAATCTCTAGATCCGACGGTTAGGATTGAATCCCTAGAACCGACAGTGGAGATTAGATCTCTAGATCCGATGGTTGGGATTAAATTCCTAGAACCGACGGTTGAGATTAAATCTCTAGATCCGACGGTTGGGATTAATTCCTAGAACCGACGGTTGAGATTAAATCTCTAGATCTGACGGTTGGGATTAAATTCCTAGAACCGACGGTTGAGATTAAATCTCTAGATCCGACGGTTGGGATTAAATTTCCTAGAACCGACGGTTGAGATTAAATCTCTAGATCCGACGGTTGGGATTATTTCCTAGAACCGACGGTTGAGATTAAATCTCTAAATCCGACGGTTGAGATTAAAAACCCTAGAACCGACGGTGGAGATTAAACCAAGGCCTAAACCTAACTCTATATAAAAGGGAGAGGAAAGGTTGGATAAGGTGGGCGGCAAGAAAATTGGGAATTAGTTCCTATATTTTTGGCTACCTCATCAATAACCAATTTTCTCCTAAGTTCTATATAAGGGAGCATGGGTTGGGCGGCAACTAAGTTTTAGATGGTTCATGATGGATGCTAAGGAAATTAGGGTTTTGCCTAGCATTACTTGGGCGGCAAGCAACCTCAAGGAGGAAACCCTAATTAGGGTTTTGGTTCCTTAGGTTGGGCGGCCAAGGTGGTGGAGCTAGAGGGGGCAGCAACCTATGGATGAGCTTGTCTTCTTCCTTGGAGGTGGCTAGCTCCTAGATCTCTCCTCTCCACCATGCTTAGGCGGCAAGAAACCTATGGAGGAAACCCTAATTAGATTAGGGTTTGGCTCTTTGGATTAGGCGGCTAGGTTTGGAAGTTATGGTTGGCAACTATAGGGGAAGGGCTCATCTTCTTCCTTCTAAGGGTTGGCGGCCACTACCTTCTCTTCCTCTACCTTAGGCAAGAAATCCAAAGGAAGCTTGGTTGGGCGGCTAGGGTTTGGAAGGTAAGGTAGGTGGCAACTATAGGGGAAGTGTTCTTCTTCTTCCTAGGGTGTTGGCCGGTTCCTATCCTTTTTCCTATACCTTTGGTGGTGCCCAACCTATTCCTCTTTTCCTTTTGTTTTCCTCTTGGCCGGCGGCACTAGGAGCTAGGGTTTGTCCCTAGTTCGGTTGCTTGGTTGTTTCCATTATGTTCTCTCTATTCTTGGGGCCGGCGGCATCAATCCTTTGTGGATTGGTGGTTGGCTCAAGCAAGAAGGGAAAGAGAGTTCTTCATTCTTTGGATTGAAGAAGATCTAAGAAGCTTCAACTTGTGGAGGATCTTCGCCCACACGAAGTCTACAAGGAGGTTAGGACATACGATAGAAGATCAAGAGGTATAAAAGTTTTATAACTTTTATTTATGATCTTTGCATGTTTCTATTCTTAATTGATATGCTAGCTTAAGTTCTTTAGGTTAGTATATGTTGATTATACTAGTTTGCATTTGCATGTATTTGTATAATCATGGACCCCGAATAAGAAGCACAAAAACCGACAATCTGTCCGTCGTCTCTTCCGCGGCTAATCGACTAGAAGAGTTTGGTTGCTTGAACAACTAGTTTGTTCAAGCGATCGCTCGAGTCGTTGGTACGACGACGAATTGGTTGTGCTTAGGAAACTCATCCCATCCGAATTAGTTTTCATTAGTGAAAATTTTAATCTGGGGATATGGGAGCCTATGAGCATTCCGAGAAATAGCACGGTTGCCAACATGTGGATCTTCAAAACCCTCAGGTTGTATCATGTACACATCCTCGAGTAAGTTTGCATTCAGAAACGCGGTTTTAACATCCATTTGCCAGATCTCATAATCGTGGTATGCTGCAATAGCAAGCAAGATCCGAATGGACTTTAACATCACCACTAGAGAAAAGGTTTCATCATAGTCAATACCAAGAATCTGCTTGAAACCTTTAGCCACCAATCGGCCCTTATAGGTATGCGTAAGTCCATCCATGTCAGTCTTTCTCCTAAAGACACACTTACACCCAATGGGTTTGACCCCTTCAGGTGGATCAACCAAAGTCCATACTTGGTTGGTGTACATGGATTTCATCTCGGATCTCATGGCCTCTTGCCATTTCTTAGAATCTGGGCTCATCACAGCTTCCTTATAGAGGTAGGCTCATTCTAAATGAGCATAACATTTTCATGGTCAGACAAGAGAAATGAGTATCTCTTAGGCTGACGACGTACCCTATCAGACCTGCGAAGAGGTAGGTCTACCTGAATAGGTGGTTGTTCCACAACTCCTTGTGCAACAACCTCATCACCCACAACACTTTGTGGTTCCTGTTCAACCTCCATCAAGGCTTCAGTTCTATGGTCCTTATCTTGATTTTTTTCAAGATCGAACGTACTCCCACTAGTTTTTCTAGAAACAAAATCCCTTTCTAGAAAAACCCCAGTCTTTGCTACAAACACTTTGTGCTGACTGGGAATGTTGAAGTAATATCCCTTTGTATCCTTGGGATATCCAACAAAATAGAACCTATCGGATTTGGGTCCCAGTTTATTTGAGACTTGACGTCGAACGTAAGCCTCACAACCCCAAATCCTCATGAAAGATATCTTGGGATTTCTCCCTGTCCATATCGTATATGGTGTCTTTATCACAACCTTGGATGGTACACAGTTAAGGGTAAAGGCTGATGTGTCTAGAGCATATCCCCAAAAGGATATAGGAAGATCTGTGTGACTCATTATAGATCGTACCATATCTAATAGGGTACGATTTCTCCTTTCGAATACACCATTCCACTGTGGTGTTCCAGGAGGAGTGAGTTGGGATAGAATCCCACACTCAGCTAGATAGTCACGAAACTCATGGCTAAGGTATTCACCACCTCGATCTGATCGAAGTATCTTAATACTCTTTCCAAGCTGGTTTTGTACTTCATTCTTGAATTCTTTGAACTTTTCAAAGGATTCTGATTTATGTGTCATAAGATATACAAAACCATATCTACTGAAGTCATCAGTAAATGTAATGAAGTACCTGTAACCACCTCTAGCAGTAACATTGAAAGGACCACATACATCACTATGTATAAGTCCTAACAAATCTGTTGCTCTTTCGCTGTGTCCACTAAAGGGAGTCTTGGTCATCTTGCCTAAAAGGCAAGACTCGCATGTCTCATATGATTCAAAATCAAATGAGTCTAGCAGCCCATCCTTATGGAGCTGAGATAAGCGACTCTCATTTATGTGACCTAAGCGACAATGCCAGAGATAGGTTTAGTTCAACTCATTTGACTTGAACCTCTTGGTACTTATGTTATACATAGGGCTCTCTAAGTCTAGAAAGTAGAGTCCGTTCATTAGAGGTACACTACAATAGAACATATCATTTAAATAAACTGAACAACATTTGTTCTTTATTATAAATGTAAATCCTTTCTTGTCCAAACAAGAAATCGAAATTATGTTCTTAGTCAAAGCAGGCACATAACAACATTCATCTAATTCTAGTACAAGCCCAGAGGGCAGAGATAGATCATAATTTCTTACAGCAACAGCAGCAACCCTTGCTCCATTGGCTACTCGTTGGTCCACCTCGCCCTTTGTCAATGCCCTGCTATTTCTCAGCGCCTGCACATTGGTACAAATGTGAGATGCACATCCGGTATCTAATACCCATGATGAAGAAATAGACAGATTGACTTCTATAACATTTATACATGAAGTAGAAGTCTCACTTCTTTTCTTCTTAAGATCTTCCAGGTAAGCTTTGCAGTTACGCTTCCAGTGTCCAGCTTCCTTGCCGTGGAAGCAAGCCCCTTCCTTGGCTACCCCTCCTTTGGGTTTAAGTTCTTTGCCTTTGCCCTTGGCTTGGGACTTTCCCTTACCTTTAGGCTTTCCCTTGCCTTTCTTTTTGGTCACCATCAAAATGGTGTCAGATTTTCCCTTCTTAAGGTTAAGCTCAGCAGTTCTCAACATGCTGAGCATCTCAGGAAGTGGCTTATCAATTTCATTCATGTTGTAATTCATGACAAATTGATTGTAGGCTTGTGGCAAAGATTGCAAGATCAGGTCAGTGGCCAACTCTTGGCCAAGTGGGAATCCCAGCCTTTGTAGGTTTTCTATGTACCCAATCATCTTGAGTACATATGGACCTACGGGAGTCCCATCTTGCATTTTGGACCCAAACAATGCCTTAGAGACTTCATATCTCTCATGCCTTGCTTGTCCTTGATATAGTTGACGAAGATGTCCAACCATATCATAAGCATTCATGAACTCGTGTTTCTTCTGAAGCTCAGAGTTCATGGTCGCGAGCATTAGACATGACACATCTAATGCATCATCTTGATGCTTCTTCTAAGCATCTTTGTCAGCTCGCGAGGCAGTGGCAAGAGGTGCCTCCAGAATGGGCTGCTCCAGGACGTACAACTTCCTTTCTTGTGTGAGAATAATTTTCAGGTTCCTGTACCAATCCAGGAAATTTGCTCCATTGAGCTTGTCCTTCTCAAGGACAAAACGTAGAGAGAGAGTGTTCGTGTTTGTCGACATAGTAATCTATAACATACAATGCAGAGAATTAATATCATATTCCTTTTATCATTTAATTAGGCCTTTAATCAAATGATGCTCCCACTGAATTATAGGAATTTTGTAGAATCGAGTTATGGATTTGGTCAAACCACATTACTAGATTCATATAAACTAGCTATAATTCTTGCGGGACAAGATCCACATCATACTAAGCCTTGAGTTAGCTTTAGCTAAATCGCCCTAGACTTAGTACGATCGGTGGGTAACATATTGCCAATTACATCTCTATGCAACTCTTGTTTATAGGATCAAGACCCACATTTACAAAAGACCTTGAGTTAGCTTTGGCTAAATCACCCATGATTTAGTGTAAATGCGATCTTATCCTATCTTTCCAATGATTGGAATATGCCTATAGTTCTACTCGATCCAATTGAGTTAACTAGTTGTACTCAATCTAATTGAGCTTACTCTAACCCAAGCCGTGATAGGCGGGACCAAGATTGTCCCTCCACACCCTACCAAGATAATATGCATTGCTCTTCTTTGGCAGATTCAACAACTACAAATGATCGAGGCAGTGATGGGTATCAAGGACCTGGTAAGCATTTACGAGTTGATTCGATTAAGATCTAATCTAATCGTAATGTGTATCATATACGCATTAAGGCCTTTATTATCCTATATTAGCATGCATCACATACATACATACATTATTCTAGCATGCATCATATACATACAAGAAAATTATCCTAGCATGCATCATATACATACAAGCATTATTCTACTAGCATGCATCACATACATACAAGCAAAATCAAATATATATATATATATATATATATATATATATATATATATATATCAACATATATATATATATATATAATTAACTGTGATGTAGTCATGTCCCTACTACGATCTTCTCAAGCCAATGAGAAGATCGGACGGTCAACCTAAGGCTAGCGGCTTCTCCAAGCGCTTCCTTTGACCACCATGTGTCGTTGGCACCCTTCTCGTAACTTCGTCTACAAGTGGACTTTCCACCGCTCCATTTTGTACATTACAAATATGAAACTCGAGTTACATTCGAGTCTAAAACTATTTACAACTAGAATTTCAAAAGAAGAGGTACGACACGCAGGTTGCATACACTATACAACACACACAACCACAAAAACGACATGCAGGCCGTATTATGAATTACAACACATCATAATCCAATAAAATTGGGGTCATTGGGCCATGAAAATCACATAATTATACATAATTCTAAATTATGTATTTTTACAGAAAATTTCTATAATTTTTCCTTTTTTTTTTCAATTTTATGAGTCACCTCTCCGTAACGGTCCCGCTAAGTGGTTTCCGGGCGCGATCGCGGGACAAGGCCCCTTTCGAGGATAGGGGCAGTGCCCCTACTCGCAAAATAAACTTTGCGAGTGTCCCTACTATGATCTTACAGCGACTTAAGTCACTGTCCCAAAAACCTAAAGCGAGAACTCGCCGTTTCGGAGAGTTTTTCTCGGTGGTTGAAGCCGACAAGTGTCCCAACACTCGTTGCTTCGACTCTTCGAGAAAAATACCAAAAAATTCTATAAAAATAAGAAATTTACAGAAAAAAAATTCTATAATTTTTATATCTAATATAAAAACCACAAAAATGAAACACATACATGCTTCGCACGTGGCTCTGATACCACTGTTGGACTTTCCGAGCCGCAAAAACCGCTTTTGCGTTGCGGAAACCTCGGAAGCCCCGACCACGGATCCGTGCGAAGTATAAAAATATAAAACTAACATGTATGTGTTTAATACCTTTAGATCTACTCTAGATCTACATGATAAGAAGTTACCCTCGATGTGATGCCCTTCGCAAATCCCGCTCGTCCAAAAGGTTCGCCGAAACTCGATACTGTCAAGTGCACACTCCTCTATTGGTATCCACACAAGCAATAGGTGGAGAAAAATACCTTAGAGTGTGCTAGCACCCTTTAGGAATTTTGGCCAAGGAGGTTGGGAGAGCTTGAGAGGGTGATCCATGGAAGAAGTTGAAGTTGTGTAACTCACAAAATGAATTCCCATCTAATGGTAATAGTGGCCAGCCACTTTTCTTAGGGGGGGGGGGTTACATGCATGCATGTAACTCCTCCAAGACCCAATGGCTCTTGGTCTCCCTAATGAGGTGACACCCAATGCCATGCCAAGTCATCATCATGACATGGCATTTGGTCAAGTCAAACTTGACCTTTCATCTTCCCTCTCAAGTCAAGTCAAACTTGACCTCTTAACTCCCATGGTTGATCAAATCCAACCATTTGATTCAAGTCAATTTAATTTAATGAATCTCTATTCATTAATTTAAATTAATTTGATGAATCAAATCTAAATTAGACTCATTCAAAACTTGAATTAAATTGAGTCCAACTCAATTAGTCTAATTAGGATTACTCTTAATCCAATTTGGTTCATCCCATGAACCTAATCCTCATGGTTCATCATATGAACCTAATCTCCATCTAATTGCCCTTAGTGTGTGACCCTATAGGTTCTTGTAACATTGGCAATGTCCATACACCGATTTAGGAACATAAGCAATGAGCGGTATCTAGCAACACACCATTGCTACACAAGTTACAAGAATGTTGAGCTCCAACATCACCTTTGTAACTACTAATTGTGACTCTCACAATATGTGACAATGTCCCTCTATCCTTGACATCTAGATTGACCAATCGAGGCATAGACCGTGTCATCCTCGGTACAATCTATATCTTGAACTCAAAGTAGACTCACTCTAATCAAATGAGCTCAATATCTCATATTGACTCATTTTGGCATGTTTATGCACTTTGTGGTCTCACTCTATCAAGAATATCGATGTCACCCCCGTCATTTAGGAGGGATAGATCCCATCTACATCACTCACATCCCTCCGCATAATTTGTTACATACCCAGTAATCGCCTTTATAGTCCACCCATTTACGGGTGACGTTTGACGAAGCCAAAGTATGCAACGCCTTATGTAGGGAACCATGGTGACTTCAGGTCTAAGGACTAATAGTCATACTAATAGCCACATGAGAAAGTATATGACACTCATATAATGATCTGTGATACTTTCTCATGGTGGGTCATTCAGTATACATTCTTCAATTCAAACCCATGTGTCAACTCGATATCTCATATCCATGACTTGTGAGATCAAGTCATCGTGTTGACCTACATGGTTGTCTCTACGCATTAACATTGTCCCTGAATGTTAATACTTGACTAGGAATGATTAAGAGTAGTGTTCTCTATATCATCTCATTATCGATTCAACCAATCGATTGATATAGATAAGAACCTACTACTCAAGGACATTATTATATTTAGTTATTTGGCACCAATACAAGTAAATATAATAACAATGCCTTTATAAATAGGAATATGATACAATAAAGTCCATACAACAATCATCACATGATTGTCTCTAGGGCTTTCACTAACAAGAAGGGTGCCGACCACCATAAGGAAGAAGAAGAAGAAGAAGCATCTTTCCTTAATTGTGGCCACCCAAAACCCTAAATCTCCAAAGTCGTTGCTGCACAACCTAAGCCCCTTTTCCTCTTCCATCTCTTACCGCCCACTTATTAATCTCTATTTATAGAGTTGGGCTCAAGCCATGATTTAATCTCCTCCATTGGTTCTAGAGAATTAATCTCAACAGTCGGATCTAGAAATTTAATCTCAACCGTCGGATCTTAGAGATTTAATCTCTACCTATGGATCTTAGAGTTTTGTTTCTATCCATTGGATATAAGCATCATGAGGTGTTAATAGGATACATTAGGGACTATGAGGAGGAGTTGGGTCTTGGCCACCCATGGATCAAGCCCAAATAAAGTCCGATCCACTAATGATGATCCAATCCACTAAAGGTTCATCATTGATCTACCTCACCAACCCCCATATGATAATATGGGCTCCATATATTATTTGTACATTTTATCCCCGTGTTTAAGATCTCGAATGTCCATCGATTAATTAATTTACTGACCATTAATTAATCAACATCTAACTCCTTGAGTAGTACCACTCAACCTTTTCATCATGCCGGACCAAGTCCACCTGCAGGGTTTACATGATGAACCTTATGAGCTCCTCAAGGGGACATCATCATCCTAATATATAGGACACAGTTTCCTCCTATAATCATCAACACATAATATAAATAATATCATCTCCCAACTTACCGAGCCTATCGATTTAATCTATAAATCTTGCTCATTGGTAAATCAAAGAGATGACTACTAAGAATATGTGTCCGTTATTATATCGGGATTAAGAGCATGTACTAAATAATATCTAAGGTCCGATTCGATTATGTAGTCAACAATAAATCGAATCACCTCTATGTTGGTCCTGCTCAATACACACAAAGTGCACTAGTTTGATTCTATGGTCAAGACAAACCAATACCAAATCACACTACAACCATTCCGATGGTTTGGGCAAAGTCATCTCGGTTGTGAGCCTTTACTTATACTTTTCAAGGGGCCGATAACATGATCTCCCGTGTGACACCACACACCATGTTATCTACAATGTAAAGTATTAGACAATATTGCATAACCATAAAAATATGCAAACAATGATCATGTGATTCTTATTTCAAAAATAAAGATGTTCATACAAAAGATAGACTTTTCAGTATACATCCCTACATCTACATGACACGACACACATGACATAATGATATGCATCTAATGCAATTACATGACATACAATTATGGCTTGTACATAAATTTTCTTATATGTCATAACTATTTATGAAAATAAAATATGTTTGAGATTTGATTCTTCAAATCAAATCATGATTAAATATGGAAACAAATTTCCAAATCTAATCACATATTTTATTTATGGAAAGTATTGATTAAGGAAAGTCAAATTTAATTTAGGAAACAAATTTCCTAAATTGTCAAAACTATTTATGAAAATAAAATATATTTATGATTTGATTCCCAAATCAAATCATGATTAAATTCCGAAACAAATTTCTAAATCTAATCAAATATTTTATTTATGGAAAGTGTTAATTTCCATAAATACTTCTAGACTTTCCAAAAGTAGAATATTTTTATAAATACTTCTAGACTTTCCAAAATTAGAAAATTTCCATAAATACTTCTAAACTTTCCAAAAGAAGAAAATTTCCATAAATACAATTACGACTATCGCAAAACAATTTTACGATTATGTTGCAATACAACCTGGGCTCTAATACCACTGTTGGGTTTCCGGCACCGCCGCGAGTGTGTGTTCGAACATGTTTCGTAAACATATGCGCAGCGGAAGAAATAAAAAGCAATAAATGTAATTTATTATAACACACACACCACATGCATGCATAGTACAACATGTGTAGACATAATCATAGTTTCAAATTTTGCTATAAAAGGAAATTATTCTAGGTATACCTGACGTATCACGTGCAGTGGAAAAGATATCAACCAGAGCGACTCTCGCTAGAATCGCCTTTATCTGTATCCACGCCGAGTATCGTCAGGATGGATTCACAAATCCATGAGCCTCGTCTTTGTAAGAGTCACTAGCCTCGTGTCGAAGACGATGTGATCGAGAAAAGATCACAATCCGAATCAAAATTCGGATTCAAAAATTAGTCCCCAAAACTTTCTTCTGGAGAGGTATTCGGTAACTGTTTGACAAATCCTTCATCCTACTCCTATGAGGATTACCGGAGATTGAATCCCCGGCAAGGTAGCCGCTGTCAGAGGTCCAAACGTCGTCCAAATGATGCTCCGACACGAAGAGAGGAAGCTGTCCAGAGTTTTGGATAGATTAGTGGAGGGGTTGTGTCGGCCCAAAGAGGATGGCCGGCTGCTCCTTGGTCACCTGAGCCAAGGGAAGTCGCCGGAGGGTCACTGGAGAATCGCCCGCAGGAGCTTGGACGCCGGCAGTAGCTTGGACGGTGGCACAAAAGCTGGGCGGCAACAAGGTTGGGCGACAACCTTGTTGGGTGGTGGCAAAGAGAAGAGAGGGAGGGGGCGACAAGACTAGGATTAGGTTTTCACAAAACCCTTAAGCCTTATTTTATAGAGAACATATTCTCCTAACGGTTGTTGGTTCATAACCAAAAACCCGTTAACCCGCTCAAATAACTTAAGTTAAAATAAACCGAACCGAGTTTGTCTATTTTAAGTTAAAATCAATCGAACCAACTTTGGTTTATTCTTCACGATTGGAACCAAACCAATTTGGTTCATCCATCATGTCTTCATAAGACATGACCCATCTACGCTTTTATTGCGACTGAAACGATTTCATGCTCGATCCTTGTTTGGTCCAACCAAAACCTAGTTTCTCTCGGTCTGAGAATCTCATTCTCAAGCTCGTTTTAAATCCTTCGGATTACGCTCTTTGTGCATGTGACCAAAAAGGTTCTCGGTTTATGTTGGTCATTTATAATTAACCATTACTTATAGAACGATCATGAGTGGCACTTAGTAGTACATCATGATCCCCAATTAATCGAAAAGATCAACAGTTGATCCAGAACTATTTTTGAAATACTTCAGCAACTACAATGAATCGTGCCTTGTTCCCTTCATGCTTCTTATACCCACTTGGTTCAGGACATGGTCTATAGTGTCAGTCCCCAATAGGTTTACTACGTCACACCTAGCCCAAGTATCATTTCCTCATCCTACAGAATCTAGTTACTGCACATGTATCCGAGAGTACCTTACTCTAAACATGTAATGATTTGGCCAAAGACTTTAGTAACAATCCGACGAGAGACCATGGGTATATATCTCCTTGCAAGGAGTGGTGAATCCTTTATATGTTAGTGAAAGCCCTAGAGCCAATCATGTGATGATTGTTGTATGGACTTTATTGTATCATATTCCTATTTATAAAGGCATGGTTATTATATTTACTTGTATTGGTGCCAAATAACTAAATATAATAATGTCCTTGAGTCGTAGGTTCTTATCTATATCCATCGATTGGTTGAATCGATAATTAGATGATATAGAGAACACTACTCTTAATCATTCCTAGTCAAGTATTAACATTCAGGGACAATGTTAATGCGTAGAGACTATCATGTAGGTCAACATGATGACTTGATCTCATAAGTCATGGATATAAGATATCAAGTTGACACATGGGTATGCATTGGAGAATGTATACTGAATGACCCCCCATGAGAAAGCATCATGGATCGTTATATGAGTGTCATATACTTTCTCATGTGACTATTAGTCCTTAGACCTGAAGTGACCATGGTTCCCTAGATAAGGAGTTGCATACTTTGGCTTCGTCAAACGTCACCCGTAAATGGGTGGACTATAAAGGTGATTACTGGGTATATAACAAATTATGCGGAGGGATGTGAGTGATGTAGATGGGATCTATCCCTCCGAAATGACGGGAGTGACATCGATATTCTTTATAGAGTGAGACCACGAAGTGCATGGTCATGCCAAAATGAGTCAATATGAGATATTAAGCTCATTTGATTAGAGTGAGTCTATTTGGAGTTCAAGATATAGATTGTACTGAGGATGACACGGTCTATGCCTCGATTGGTCAATCTAGATGTCAAGGATAGAGGGACATTGTCACATATTGTGAGAGTCACAATTAGTAGTCACAAAGGTGATGTTTGAGCTCAACATTCTTGTAACTTGGGTAGAAATGATGTGTTGCTAGATACCTCTCATTGCTTATGTTCCTTAATCGGTTTAGGGACATTGCAAACGTTATAAGAACCTATAGGGTAACACACTAAGGGCAATTAGATGGAGATTAGGTTCATATGATGAACCATGAGGATTAGGTTCATGGGATGAACCAAATTGGATTAAGAGTAATCCTAATTAGACTAATTGAGTTGGACTCAATTTAATTCAAGTGTTGAATGAGTCTAATTTAGATTTGATTCATCAAATCAATTTAAATTAATGAATAGAGATTCATTAAATTAAATTGACTTGAATCAAATGGTTAGATTTGATCAACCATGGGAGATAAGAGGTCAAGTTTGACTTGACATGAGAGGGAAGATGAAAGGTCAAGTTTGACTTGACCAAATGCCATGTCATGATGATAACGTGGCATGGCCGGCCAATGATGATGCTCCACATCATCATTGCCTTAGCATGTGGTGCCACCTCATGAGGGAGACCAAGAGCCATTGGCTCTTGGAGGAGTTACATGCATGCATGTAACCCCCCTAAGAAAAGTGGTCGGCCACTATTCTCATTAGATGAGAATTATTTGTGTGAGTTACACAACTTCATCTTCCTCCTTGGATCATCCTCTAAAGCTCTCCCAATCCTTCTTGGCCGAAATTTCCAAGAGTGCTAGCACACTCTAGGTTGAGTTTCTCCACCATTTGTCCGTGTAGATACCAATAGAGGAGTGTTCACTTGACACTCTTGAGTTCCGATAAAGCGTTTGGACGAGCGGGATTTGCGAAGGGCGTCGCATCGAGGGTAATGATCTCACCTTCTATATCTTAGGTAGATCTAGGGTTTTTAGTAAACACATACATGTTTTAGTTTTAATACATCTTCGCACGGATCCGTGGTCGAACTTCCGGGGTTTCCGCAACGCAAAAAGCAGTTTTTTCGGCTCGAAAAGTCCAACATTATAGGCTATTCAAACACCTTCGGTCACTTTAACTTATACTCAATCATTCCGGGTCCACATCTCCTCAGAAATGCTTGCTTAAGATGTTAAAGCATAAGTATTTATGACCAAGATGACTTGAATACCGCAAGTCAAAGGAACATCGCACTTAAGCAGAAGTAAGAACTTCATTGACATATCTATATATGCATAGAACCATATGAATGTTGGTGTAATCGACCCAGGTCACGATTGACTAGGACTCGATCTTGGCTCGAGAGATATTTTGATGTTCAACAAAAACAAATGACAATGTAATTGTCATGGGAAAATCCAAGTCTTAGGTACTTGGCATGAAAATTCCAAGTGGGACATTTGGCATTTGGGAAAGTCCAAGCATGGGTCTTGGCAATGTAAAGTCCAAGCATGGGTCTTGGCAAAGTAAAGTCCAAGCATGGGTCTTGGCATGGAAAGTCTAACATGGGTTGGCAAGGGAAAGTCCAAGCTTGAGTCTTGGCATTTAAGAAGTCCAAGGGGATATTGGCAGCATAAAGTCCAAGCGGGAGTCTTGGCAGCTTAAGTCCAATGGTTGGCGGCGTAAAGTCCAAGCGGAGTCTTGGCGGCGTAAGTCCAATGTGCCTCGGTAGTGTAGACACCATTAGCGTGACATAGTCGATGGAAGCACCTGAAGGCTAGCGCAATGGATGAACAAGTCATGGATGATTTGGAGGGATCCAACAGGAATGAGGCTGATGGAGGTGGCTAGAAGGCTTAGGTATAGGCTAAGGGTGGTCTAGCAAGTATAGGGGAACCATACTTGGGCTAAAACCTCATGTTTGAGGTGTGCCAGTTGACTGGTGCCATGTGGCAGTCGATAGGCTTGAGTCAACTAGGGTTTGACTGTGGGAATTGACCTAGCAGTCGACTGCCATTGGAGGGCAATCGACTGATTGGTCTAGCAGTCGACTGATCTTATGATCAGTCGACTGGTGCTACGATTTTGAAGCATAGAGTGGAGTCTCACTCGACCACTACGGTCAGTTGTCGAGTGATGGCTTGATCAGTCAACTGATAGTCATAATTAGTCGACTGAAGATGGATCCGTTGGACTTATCCAGCGTGGATATAGCCGT
This sequence comes from Wurfbainia villosa, assembly GCA_025175895.1. Classification (NCBI taxonomy): domain Eukaryota; kingdom Viridiplantae; phylum Streptophyta; class Magnoliopsida; order Zingiberales; family Zingiberaceae; genus Wurfbainia; species Wurfbainia villosa. The sequence goes on along the minus strand of CM045988.1, from coordinate 43,634,561 downwards.
TGTCTCATGACAACAGTGGCATCAGTCGATTGATGGTCCCAACTAGTCGACTGATCGACTTTTTCTAGCACAGGTTGAATCTATAAAAGGAGCTCATTATGGAGGAAAAAGGCATGGTCTCATGAGGGCTTTTGGGGTGATTTGTTGTTGCAAATCAGGGTCTCCAAGTTGATTTCAAGCAACCAAGTGATCAAGCATTCAAAGAGCAATTGTAAAGTAGTTTTCTATACTTGCATTGTATTTTATTATTGTAATTGCTTGTATCTATTTCTTATTGTTGTAAGAATAGTTTGTAAGGGGTTACTCAGCCTCCAACTTGTGTCGAGAAGGAGTAGTTGTGATTAGTGATTGCATAGGCATCGCTAGAGCTCGATCTGTGGAGTAGGAACTGTGCGGTTCTGAACCACGTTAAATATCCTGTGTTTGTGATTGTGTTTCGTGTCATTATTTTTATTATTATTATTCCACTGTGCTAACATGATTTGAAGATGCAATCATGATCGAATTCCATCATTAATACTAGCACATGCTATTCACCCCCCCCTCGTAGCGTCCAATCGATCCCCTACAAGTGGTATCAGAGCGAGGCCGCTCTTCAAGGTTTAACAACAAAGGGAGAATGCTAGAGGGTGAAGATGGAAGTCCAAGAATAATTAGGATGGGACATCAATACACCTGTGCCCTATACCCTATACAGACGAGAAGGCTTCAATTCTTGGAAGAGAAGAATTGAAGATTTTTTGATGTTGAGAGACCTTGAGGAATGGTCCTTATTAATGGAAAGATTTGAGTATCCAAGAGGACCAAAAGATGGTTTCCTCAAGAAGAAGAAATGGAGTGAAGATCAACTTCAAAGATTTGAGAAAAACGAGAAGGTAATCAAATTCATTTTTGATTTAATTCCTAATGACTTCTTGTGTAGGCTAGGTGAGTGCTTGGATGCTAAAGAGCTTCGGAGCAATTTGGCCAAGCTCCATGAAGGTCCATCACCGGTCTAAGAGGAAGGGACCGAAGAGGCAAGCACATCATCCTCACAAGGAAGTGAGGACTTGGAGGTTTAGAGATCATCAACATCCAAGGAGGAAGAGGAAGTAGAATCGAAGGAGACCTCCACCTCAAGGATTGAGGGGGAGGAGACTAGAGCATCCTCAACACCGGAGCAACAAGAAGAACCATCTACATCCGGTAGAGAGGAAGAGCAAGCTCAAGAGAACCTCACCTCCACCCTAGGTAACTTAAACACGGTAATTCAAAATAATAAAAATATTATGTTTTTTGAGTGTAGGGAACTTAGGCACTATAAGAGTAAGTGCCCAAAGAAAGTCAAAAAGACTCCTCCGGCACCAAAAGTCAACACAAATTCAAAATATGCCGATGTCCCCACTAAAAGAAGCAAAGAGCACATCATTTGCTTCAAGTGCAACTCGAAAGGCCATTACCGGAATCAATGCCCTAGGGGGAGCAAGAGAGTGAAAGATGGAGCATAACAAGTAGGGGGAGCTAAGGCTAACCCTAAGGTATATTTTAGTAATGCTCCTTCTAATTCTTATAGTCAAAAGCATGCTAGAAATAATTTTAATAGTCTTGCTATTTATCATAAAGAGCATGCTAGAAATAAGAAATTTTGCTTAGGAGCTAAGAAAGTCAACCTTAGGAATAAGGAGAAATTTGGGACTAATGTCCCTAGAAAAGTTTTACCTAGGGAGTCTATTAGGAAAATAAGAGAACACCTAGGTTTTAACCCTAAGTGGACTAGGCATATGCCTAGGAAAAACAATGCCCAAAGATTAGATCAAAATTCAAAAATTGGGCAATTAGAAAAGGAGAATCAAGTCTTGAAAAGATGGAGAAGACCCTTGCAAAAATGCAAAATCAATTTCAAGGGTCAAGAGGTCAACATTTAGGGTCTAGAAGTCAAAGCCTAGGGTCAAATGGTCAAAAATCAATACCTAGGAAACTAGATTCATCCAAGGGCAAACCTAAGCCCAATGAAACCTATCACAATGTTCCATTTGATTATGGAACTAAACCTAGGAAAACCAAGGTTACTAGGGAAGTTATCCCTAAGAGTTACCATGGTAAGTGCCTAGTGGCTAGGGTTTCTAGGAAACCTAGGGTGGCCACTAAGAAGGTTGCAAGGGGAGTTACCCCTAGAGTCAACCTAGGCAAGACCACAATGACCAAGGCTAACAAGCCTAGAAGGGTCATTAGGAAGGTATCTAGGGAGGTTATCCCTAAGGAATACCTAATTAACCCTAGGGGCTCAAATAGGTTTTGGGTTCCTAAGAGCATGATTGATTCACGCTAGATGGGTTTAGGGTGTACCAACCTTGATTGGGTGGGTAGTTAACTCAACCATGATAAAGGTTGCACTTTAGGTTATTTTCAAGGTTATGGTTACCTTGGAATTACATTTGAGCTTTAATCCTAAAAGATTTTAGGATGTGCCAATATTATTTGAGAAGTTTGATAAATTGATCAAATTGGCACATTTTAGGTTTAGAGGTCATAGTGTCATTTTGGGTTTTTGGCACACTAGGGAGAAAAGTGAAAATATGGAAAAATATATTTAATTATATCAAATGGAAATTAATATTAAAATTTAGGTATTATTATACCTATACATTTTATATGTCATGCTTTGTTTGCCATATAACATGCCATGACATCATATTTTTTTTTTATCATTTATATGTCATGATCATGTTTTTAGAATTAAGGATTAATGTCATGTGTTTTTAGATTTCATATTGTGCCATGACATCATATTTTTTTTCTATCATTTATATGTCATGATCATGTTTTTACGATTAAGGATTAATGTCATGTGTTTTTAGATTTCATATTATGCCATGACATCATGATTATGAGCATATGCTTATTTATATCATCATTAATGCCATAATCATTCATGCATTTGATTAAAATTGAGTTAAGAACAATTGGCATGACTTGGAGTCCCATTTAAAAGGGAATCAAGTAGAGTTGCCTTAGAAAATGCATGAAACCCTATATTAGGGAGAACAAAACCCATATCTCACATTACATTGACATGTATGTGTATTTATACACCCTAGATATATGTGAGATGCTAGGATATGAGTTAAGTTTAAGGTGCATTGTTTTTGCTTCTAGATGAACTCAAACTCATCTTATATGAGTGGTGGATCATTGGGAAAGCTTGTGTACAAGTCATGTGCATTCAGCCCAAGTAATATGATCCAAAATAAGGTTTTCAAAACATTTTAAAATAATTTTGAAACACCTTGGTGAAGTCTATCTTTTGATAGCAATCACCATTGATGAGATTGATACAAAGTGAGCCAAAACTTAGAAGTTTTCTTCACTTTTGAATTTTGTATCAATTTCAGTATTTTATGGGTAAAATAATTTTCAAATATTTTTCACCTATTGTATTGATGATAAGTAATATAAGTATCAAATTTCATGATTTTTCGATATACGTAGAATTACTTATGATTTTTTGAAATTCGAATCTGATAACTGAAATTCAGAAATTTGCCGATCAATACTCGCCTGGTTCTTGTGGATGATGTGAGTGGCAATGATCGTAGTGATGAGTCGACTGCTAATGCTGATTTCGAGAAAACAAGGTTTGTTTAGCCTGTGTTCAGCTGCGGTTAAGGTCCCTAACCACTCCTAACCCTAGGATATGCTTTGGGAAGCATTATAAAAGGTGAAAATCCATTGGGTATGGATTTGGAGAGGTGTTAGGTAAAAGTATCAAATTTAAGGGTGAAAGTGTTCATGTTTGAACTTTTAACCTTAATTTTGATGGTTTAGAGTTCCTATTGGCTTAAGGACTTCCCAAGGACATTGTTGGTGCCATGGTCAAGGGGGAGCAAGCCTTTAGGGGGAGGTATCCATCTTGGGATGATGGATGTGTTTTTCTTCTTGAAGAGGAGAAGTTATGGTGAGAAGGACATCAATTGCGAAAATTGATGGGATTTTGAGAGACCCAATTTGGAAATTGGGAGAGTGCATAGAATTGCCTCTCTTGAGTGATATGGGACTTATCACTAGGAAGATGGTAGGCATCAATTTTTTTGGATCCTAGGTATTTTTGGATCAAGGGGGAGATTGTAAGATCTCATTGGGACATGAGACATTGACTTCCTTGGAGAGATAACCTTTTTGATGTTTGTCAAAAAGGGGGAGAAAGATATGATTACCAATTTTGGATAATTGGTAAGGAGTTTTTGAGTTAGATGGTCTAACTCAAATGGTTTTTTTAGTTTTTGTCAAACATCAAAAAGGGGGAGATTGTTGGTGCAATCGGCCAAGGTCACGATTGACCAGGACTCGAGCTTTGCACGAGAGATGTTTTGATGTTCGACAAAAACATATGACAATGTAATTATCATGGGAAAGTCCAAGTCTTAGGTACTTGGCATGGAAAGTCCATGTGGGACACTTGGCATTTGGGAAAGTCCAAGCATGGGTCTTGGCAATGTAAAGTCCAAGCATGGGTCTTGGCAAAGTAAAGTCCAAGCATGGGTCTTGGCATGGAAAGTCCAACATGGGTTGGCAAGGGAAAGTCCAAGCTTGAGTCTTGGCATTTGAGAAGTCCAAGGGGATATTGGCGTCGTAAAGCCCAAGCGGGAGTCTTGGAAGCATAAGTCCAATGGTTGGCCGTGTAAAGTCCAAGCGGAGTCTTGGCGGCGTAAGTCCAATGTGCCTTGGCAGTGTAGACACTGTTAGCGTGACATAGCCGATGGAAGCACCTGAAGGCTAGCGCGACGGATGAACAAGTCATGGATGACTTGGAGGGATCCGAGAGGCATGAGGCTGATGGGGGTGGCTAGAAGGCTTAGGTATAGACTAAGGGTGGTCTAGCAAGTATGGGGGAACCATACTTGGGCAAAAACCTCATGTTTGAGGTGTGCCAGTCGACTGGTGCCATGTGGCAGTCGACTGGCTTGAGTCAACTAGGGTTTGACTGTGGGAATTGACCTAGCTGTCGACTTCCAGAGGAGGGCAGTCGGCTGATTGGTCTAGCAGTCGACTGGTCTGATGATCAGTCGATTGGTGCTCAGATTTGGAGAACAGAGTGGAGTCTCACTCGACTGCTATGGTCAGCAGTCGAGTGATGTCTTGATCAATCAACTGATGGTCATAATCAGTCGACTGATGATGGATCCGTTGGACTTATCCAGTGTGGATCTAGCCGTTGTCTCATGAGAAAAGTGGCATCAGTCGACTGATGGTCCCGACCAGTCGATTGATCGACTTTTTCCAACACAAGTTGAAGCTATAAAAGGAGCTTGTGATGGAGGAAAAAGGCATGGTTTCTTGAGGGCTTTTGGTGCGATTTGCTATTGCAAATCAGGGTCTCCAAGTTGATTTCAAGCAACCAAGTGATCAATCATTCAAAGAGCAATTGTAAAGTAGTTTTCTTTACTTGCATTGTATTTTATTATTGTAATTGCTTGTATCTATTTCTTATTGTTGTAAGAATAGTTTGTAAGGGGTTTCTCCGCCTCCGACTTGTGTCGAGAAGGAGTAGTTGTGATTAGTGATTGCATTGGCATCACAAGAGCTCTTTAGAGCTCGATCCTTGGAGTAGGACCGTGCGGTTCCGAAACACGTTAAATATCTTGTGTTTCATGTCATTGTTTTTATTATTATTATTTCGCTGGGCTAACTCGATTTGTAGACGTGATCACGATCGAATTCCATCATCGGTACTAGCACACGCTATTCACCCCCCCCCCCCTCTAGCATCCAATTGATCCCCTACAATGAAGTCTTACAGCTGGTCACTACAATGTACTAGTTACCATAACTAGCATCCACGATTAATTTCGAACATCACAATGTCTCCAGCCAGTGAGAATCAGCTACTTGGATACACCAAGGAGTATACCTTGTGCTAGTCTCGACAGAATTGATGGTGTCCCATCCATCAATTCATCGACTAGGGATAATTTCAATACATCACAATTACACATGTAGAGATACTCACTAATTGTGATCCAATCATAAATTCTCTTATGCTGTGAATCATATCGTGGACATTCAGTAAATGAGTTTAAGATCTAATCAAATACATGAAAACATGTATACTCAAATAGTGAATCTTCATTTATCACATAAATGGTTCAAACATAAGGTGATTGCCTTAGGACATCTCTCATATATTACTAACACCATGCACTACAGAGTGTGTAGTGGAGTGGATTTTGGACTGTAGATGGACTTCTCTTGTGGGAAGATAATTCTTTGTCTCTAATATGTATAATGGGTTCCGGAGTTGAATTAGTTTAAGGAAGAGTTGTTACAAGAAGTACACCATTTGAGATTTGTTATACATCCTGGTGGTACTCGGATGTACCGAAATTTGAAGTGTTTATACTAGTGGAATGGTATGAAGAGAGATATTGCATATTTTGATGCTCGATGTTTGGTATGCCAGTAGGTAAAACCTGAACATCAGAAACCCACTGTGTTGCTTCAGGAAATTATGATTTTGAAATGGAAGTCGAAGCATATCACTATGGATTTTGTTATGGGATTACTTAGAACACGTAAAGAATATGATGCGATTTGGGCGATTATGGATCGACTAACCAAATCAGCTCACTTTCTGCCTATTCGTGGGACGGACCCATTGGATCTTCTAACGGAGTTGTACTGTCGAGAGATTATCAAGATGCATGGAGTGCCTTTGAGTATCATATCTGATTGAGGCCCACGATTTACCTCCCGATTTTGGCAGAGCCTTCAGCAGGCCAAGGGCATAGAGCTTCGTCTTAGTACAACATTTCATCCGGAGAAAAATAGACAGTCTGAGCGTACATGGCAGTCGACTGATCAACCCAGTAGTCAACTGCTACCAATGAGCAGTCAACTGCTAGCACATTTTCAGCCCCAAGCCGACAGTCGAACTCAAGTAGACTCATGGTAGTCGAACCAGCCATATTGCCAGTCGACTGCCAACCTCAAACATGAGGTTTTAACCCAAGTATGGTGCCCCCATACTTGCTAGACCACCCTTAGCCTAGACCTAAGCCTTATAGTCACCTCCATCAGCCTTATGCCTCTCGAATCCCTCCAAGTCATCCATGACTTGTTCATCCATCGCGCTAGCCTCTTGGTGCTTCCATCGGCTATGTCATGCTAACAGTGTCTACACCGCAAAAGCACATTGGACTTACGCCGCCAAGACTCTGCTTGGACTTTACGCCACCAAACATTAGACTTTACGCCGCCAATATCAAACCCCTTGGACTTCTCAAATGCCAAGACTCAAGCTTGAACTTTCCCTTGCCAACCCATGTTGGACTTTCTATGCCAAGACCCATGCTTGGACTTCCCTTGTGCCAAGTACTCAAGACTTGGACTTTCCAAAATGCCAAGTGTCTCACTTGGACTTTCCATGCCATGTACCCATGACTTGGACTTTACCTTGCCAAGACCCAAGCTTGGACTTTCCCATAATCACATGGTCAGCCCTATTCAACCATCAAAGTCTCCCTCGAGTGAAACTCGAGTCTGGTCAGTTATAACCTGGATCGATTGTATAAACAATATCCCCAAAAACATTAACCGACATCAATGTCAAACATACTATGTCAAACCACTTTGTCAAACATCAAAACATCACTCGAGTCAAACTCGAGTCTCGTCAATCATGACCTGGGTCGATTGTGTTGGAATGTATACTGAAAGCCTAGCTCTTTTTGTATGAACATTTTTATTTTGAAATAAGAATCACATGATCATTGTTTTCACTTTATATTTATTATATGTGTGCATATTGTCTAATACTTTACATTGTAGATAACATGGTTCTTGGTGTGGCACAGAAGATTATGTTATCAGTCCCTTGTAGAATATAAGTTGAGGCTCACAACCATGATGGTTTTGGACAAACCATTGGCATGGTTGTAGTGTAGCTTGGTATTGTTTTGTCTTGAACATAGAGTTACACTAGTACACCTCGGTGTATTGAGCCGGACCGACATAGAGGTGATTCAATTTGTTGCTGACTACATAATTGAATCGAACCTCGGATATTATGTTGTACATGCTCTTAATCCCGATATAATAACGGGCACATGTACTTAGTATTTATTTCTTTGATTTACCAAAGGGTGAGATTTATATGGATTAAATCAATATGCCCGATAAGTTGAAAAATGATATTATTTACATGGTGTGTCGTTGATTATAGGAGGAAACCGTGTCCTATATATTAGGTTGATGATGTCCCCTTGAGGAGCTCATAAGGTTCATCATGTAAACCCTGTAGGCTGACTTAGTCAACATGATGATAAGGTTGAGTGGTACTACTCGAGGAGTTAGATGTTAATTGATTGATGGTCAGTAAATCAATTAATTGGCGGACATTCGATATCTTAAACACGGGGAGATGGATGTACAAATAATGTATGGAGTCCATATTAATTTATGGGGGTTGGTGAGGTAATTCAATGATGATCCTCTAGTGGAATGGAACATCATTGATGGATCAAGTTTGTGTGGTTCCGATCCATCGGGTGGCCAATATCCAACTCCTCCTCATGGTCCCTATCGTAGCCTAATATAAACCTCATGGAGCCTAGATCCAATGTTGGAAAACAAAACCCTAGATTTGACGGTGGAGATTAAATCTCTAGATCCGATGATTGAGATTAAATCTCTAGATCTGACGGTTGTGATTATATCCCTTGATCCGACGGTGGAGATTAGATCTCTAGATCCGACAGTTGAGATTAAATCTCTAGATCTGACGGTTGAGATTAAATCCCTAGAACCAACGGTGGAGATTAAAACAAGGCTTAAGCCCAACTCTATAAAAGGTGGCTTAAGGTGGGCGGCAAGGGAGAGGTGAATGGTTTTTTTTTGGAGATTAGGGTTTTGCCATTCATTGTCTTGGGCGGCAAGAAACCCTAGGGAGATTAGGGTTTGGTTCCTTGGTTGGGCGGCTAGGGTTTGGAAGGAAGATTGGGCGGCAACTATAGGACAGGATCTCTTCTTCTTCCTAGGTGGTGGACGACTCCTACCTCTTCTTCCCTCTACCTTGGTCGGGGCTCAACCGATTCCTCTTCTCCTCTTCTTTTCCTCTTGGCCGGCGGCACAAAGGAGCTAGGGATTGTTCCCTTGTTCAGTTCCTTGGTTGGCCATCTTGTTCTCTCTTTTCTTGGGGTCGGCGGCATCAAGTCTTTGTGGCTTGGTGGTTGGATCAAGCAAGAAGGGAAGGAGAGTTTTTCTTTCTTTTGATTGAAGAAGATCTAGGAAGCTTCAACTTATGGAGGATCTTCGCCCACACGAAGTCTACAAGGAGGTTAGGACATACGATAGAAGATCGAGAGGTATAAAAGTTTTTACAAGTTTTATTATTGATCTTTGCTTGTTCTTATTAATATGAATGTATTTTTTTATTATACATATCTACATCCATATGTATTTGTATAATCATGGACCCCGAAGATAAACACAAAAACCGGCGATCCGTCCGTCGTCTCTTCCGCGGCTAACCGACTAGAAGAGCTTGGTTGTTTGAATAACTAGTTTGTTCAAGTGATCGCTCAAGTCATTAGCACGACGACGAATTGGTTGAGCTTAGGAAACTCATCCCATCCAGATTAGTTTTCATTAGTGAAAATTTTAATCCGGGGACATGGGAGCCAACGAGCCTCCGAGCAATGCCATCAGATTGCACCAACATAAACGAGGTTCCGATTCCACTTCTGTTGGTATTGCCCAGAAGCTCTGATACCAATTGTTGGCAACCGTGCTCTTTCTCGGAATGCTCATAGGCTCCCATGTCCCCGGATTAAAATTTTCACTAATGAAAACTAATCCGGATGGGATGAGTTTCCTAAGCACAACCAATTCGTCGTCGTGCTAACGACTCGAGCGATCGCTTGAACAAACTAGTTGTTCAAGCAACACAACTCTTCTAGTCGGTAAGAGACGACACAATCGGATCGCCGGTTTTTGTGTTTGTCTTCGGGTCCATGATTATACAATATATATTCATATACACACATGTATAATCATCATATATAAGAACATGCTCAGATCTGAAATTAAAGTTATAAAACTTTTATACCTCTTGATCTTCTATCGTATGTCCTAACCTCCTTATAGACTTCGTGTGGGCGAAGATCCTCCACAAGTTGAAGCTTCTTAGATCTTCTTCAATCCAAAGAATGAAGAACTCTCTTTCCCTTCTTGCTTGAGCCAACCACCAATCCACAAAGGATTGATGCCGGCCCCAAGAATAGGGAGAACATAATGGAAACAACTAAGCAAACCGAACTAGGGACAAACCCTAGCTCCTAGTGCCACGCCAAGAGGAAAACAAAGGAAAAGAGGAATAGGTTGGGCACCACCAAAGGTATAGGAAAAGGATAGGAACCGCCAACACCCTAGGAAGAAGAAGAACACTTCCTATAGTTGCCACCTACCTTACCTTTCAAACCCTAGCCGCCCAACCAAGCTTCCTTTGGATTTCTTGCACAAGGTAGAGGAAGAGAAGGTAGTGGCCGCCAACCCTTAGAAGGAAGAAGATGAGCCCTTCCCTATAGTTGCCCAACCATAACTTCCAAACCTAGCCGCCTAATCCAAAGAGCCAAACCCTAATCTAATTAGGGTTTCCTCCATAGGTGTCTTGCCTAAGCATGGTGGAGAGGAGAGATCTAGGAGCTAGCCACCTCCAAGGAAGAAGACAAGCTCATCCATAGGTTGCCGCCCCCTCTAGCTCCACCACCTTGGCCGCCCAACCTAAGGAACCAAAACCCTAATTAGGGTTTCCTCCTTGAGGTTGCTTGCCGCCCAAGTAATGCTAGGCAAAACCCTAATTTCCTTAGCATCCATCATGAACCCTCCATTAAACTTAGTTGCCGCCCAACCCATGCTCCCTTATATAGAACTTAGGAGAAAATTGGTTATTGATGAGGTAGCCAAAAATATAGGAACTAATTCCCAATTTTCTTGCCGCCCACCTTATCCAACCTTTCCTCTCCCTTTTATATAGAGTTAGGTTTAGGCCTTGGTTTAATCTCCACCGTCGGTTCTAGGGTTTTAATCTCAACCGTCGGATTTAGAGATTTAATCTCAACCGTCGGGTCTAGGAATTTAATCCCAACCGTCGGATCTAGAGATCTAATCTCCACCGTCGGTTCTAGGGATTCAATCCTAACCGTCGGATCTAGAGATTTGTTTTCCATCATTTGATCTAGACTTCATGAGGTTTATATAAGGCTACGATAGGGACCATGAGGAGGAGTTGGGTCTTGGCCACCCGATGGATCGGAACCACACAAACTTGATCCATCAATGATGTTCCATTCCACTAGAGGATCATCATCGAACTACCTCACCAACCCCCATAAATTAATATGGGCTCCATATATTATTTGTACATCCATCTCCCCGTGTTTAAGATATCGAATGTCCGTCAATTAATTGATTTACTGACCATCAATTAATTAACATCTAACTCCTCGAGTAGTACCACTCAACCTTTTCATCATGTTGACTAAGTCAACCTGCAGGGTTTACATGATGAACCTTATGAGCTCCTCAAGGGGACATCATCAACCTAATATATAGGACACGGATTCCTCCTATAATCAACGGCACACCATGTAAATAATATCACTTCCTAACTTACCGGGCATATTGATTTAATCCATAGAAATCTCACCCTGGTAAATCAAAGAAATAAATACTAAGTACATGTGCCCGTTATTATATCGGGATTAAGAGCATGTACAACATAATATCCGAGGTCCGATTCAATTATGTAGTCAGCAATAAATGGAATCACCTCTATGTCGGTCCTGCTCAATACACCGAGGTGTACTAGTGTAACTCTATGTTCAAGATAAAACAATACCAAGCTACACTACAACCATGCCAATGGTTTGTCCAAAACCATCTTGGTTGTGAGCCTCTACTTATATTCTACAAGGGACTGATAACATGATCATCTGTGCCGCACCCAGGCACCATGTTATCTACAATGTAAAATATTAGACAATATGCACACATATAAATATAACGTGCAAACAATGATCATGTGATTCTTATTTCAAAATAAAGATGTCCATACAAAAGAGCTAGGCTTTGATACATCCCAACAATCTCCCACTTATACTAAAAGACTATGTCTTCTTATCGCCATACATCCGATTCCCTTCCTCCACATGCCTATTGAAGCTCTCGCGAAGGGCCTTAGTGAAAGGGTCTACTGTGTCATCCTCGATGCAATCTTGGCGACAAACAACTTCGACCTCCTTACCGATTTCTCGTATCAGGTGGTACTTGCACTCTATGTGTTTACTAACCTTATGGGCTTGTGGTTCCTTCGAGTTTGCAACTGCACCATTATTATCACAATAAATTGTGATAGTTCTGGGCAAACCAGGAATCACATCCAAGTCCATTAGGAAATTCCTGAGCCACCCAGCTTCTTTCGTCGCTTAGAGGTGCCATACGATCACTTCCATGGTAGAGTCCACCACGCATTTCTGCTGACACTCTTCCATACTATGGCTCCACCTCCCAAAGTAAACACAAACCCCGAGGTAGACTTACTGTTATCCCTATCTGATTGGAAATCGTAATCCATGCAACCCACAAGGAGTAATTGGTCTGCCCGGTAAACTTGCATATAATCCCTAGTCCTTCTCGTGCACTACAATATATGCTTACCGCACCAATGTCCTCGTCTCGATTACTCTGATATCTGCTAACCATGCCCACGGCAAAGCAGATATCTTGTCTCATACATAGCATACATGAGGCTTCCTACTGCCGAAGCATAAGGAACCGCCTTCAGCTCCTTTATCACCTCAGATGATCTAGGACACATCTTTTCAGATAAAGAAACTCATGCCCAAGGGTAGAAAACCCTTCTTGGAGTTTTGTATGCTAAAACGATCCAAAACCATGTCTATGTATGAAGCTTAGATAAGCACAACAACCTTGATCCCCAAGGTTGTGACCCACTTCTCCCAAGTCCTTCATATCATACTGCTTGACAACCATACTCTTACGCCTCGATAACACTTCGATGTTGTCGCCAACCACCAAAATGTCATCTACGATAGTACAAAAATACCACTACGCTTCACACATCTCTCGATATACACAAGACTCATCCGACTTTGAATAAATCCATAAGATCGATTTACTTCCTCAAAGCGATGTCCCAAGACTTCAAAGCTTGCTTCACCCATTAACTGACCGATTGCTTATATACAAATACGCTTGCCCTTAGCAATGAATCCTCCGTTGCTTCAAATAGATGTTTTCTCAAGACTTCCATTAAGGAAAGCCGCCTTGACATCCATCTATCACACCTCATAATCCATATGAGCCAATGCATAAGAGCTCCTGCAACTGACTTGAATCCATAGATTCAATCTCAAGATTCATTGCACTTTGCAAAGATGTCAGATTTATATCTTGGATTGCCTCGTCAGATATCTAGGATCAGTTCATGTTTGCTAGGGACCAAATCGTAAGATTTGTCCAAAAACATGAATCTAAGAGGTTGTCTAACAACCTCCCACTACGACGAGGTATCTTCGTGTATCCTCTCGTGACACGTGCGGTGCTGACATGTGGTATGTCCTCTTGTACCGTGGTACTAAAGAAGTGACTTCCCTTTAACTCCTCCGAACAATTTTACTCTTGGGCTTGTGACTTATCACATAGTCTTCCTCTAGAAATGCATTCGTGTTAACGATCACCCTCCGATCTCTAGGACTACAAAACAAGTCGAATAACTCATCATCGATCTAACCATCTCCATAAGAGTCCTTTTCCTTCAGATCGCTACATCGCTCACTGGGTGTACCAGTACCAATTGGGATTGAATCCCAACCTCCGATAAGTAGTTCCTAAACTCTCCCAAGAGGTATTCACCACATCAGATCAGTAGTGTCATCTTGAATAATTGTCTATGAAAAGACAAAATATTCAAAACTACCTCTTGCCCCGGATAGACATAGGACCATACAAATCGAATGAACCAATTCCAACACATCTTTGGATCTATACCCCTTGGCCTTGAAAGGCCTCTTGGTCATCTTACCCTCCAAGCAAGATTCGTGAGGTTGGGAGATCCTCCACCACTAATGAACCCAAAGGTCCATCCTATCAACCTTGAATTCGCTTAGGTTAATGTGACCAAGCCTAAGAAGCCAAAGATATGTTTGGTTCATCTTCGAAGGTTCTTTTCTCTTATTGGAATTAGAAGATGAGTTATTAACTTCTATTTGCATCGTGGGAGCTTGTGGTTCAAGTTATAAATTTCCTATCTATGTACCTGAATAGATAATGTCCCTATTCCTTTATAACAAATCACATGAAAAGAAATAGATTATCCATCCAAAAACTATTTAGAAACCGAAACTAAATTCTTTCTAAATAAAGGTACATAAAGGGAATTTTCCAGAACCAAAGTTTTATTATTTTCAAGAGATAAATAAAACTTCTCCCACTGCAATAGCCGCCACCATCATGGCATTGCCCAAGTAAATGGTAATCTCCCCTTCAACTAGTCATCGGGTTTCCTGGAACCCCTGCAAATTGTTGCAGACATGATTAGTGGCTCCGTATCTACTCACCAGGTGCCGGTAGATATCACCGCTAATCATGTTTTAATGACTAGTCCAAAAGATATACCTATGTTCTATTTTGGATTGGGACAGTCCTTCTTCCAATGTCCATTCTGCTTGCAAGTGAAGTACTTGTCTTTCGGCTTCTTCACTCTTCCCTGAGATCCTCCCACCATCTTTGCTTCACCTTGTTTCTTCTTCTTCTTGCCTTCGCTTAGAAGTAGAAACCTTTTGAGCAATGATGGCTTGAGGACACTCTTTGAAGATTGCATACTAGCAGATAAGACAATATTTGGATTCATTTCCAATCAATATAATTTGGGTACAATAAGTTTATTTCCTTTAGTATCAAAATAAGTGGACTGAAAGTCAATTTTGAAAATCCTAAGAATCACAATGATCAACACTTTAGATTTCAAATTTTATTGATTCCTCAAAACAATAAAATTCCGAAATCAACCAACACCTCAAAACACCGAGAATATCGCATGCCACGATAGTGTGGACGTATACGAATTCTACATTTGTAAGAGGAGGTTTTACCCATTAATTTTATTATCTTGTCAACCTTACTTTTTGACAAATAAAATTAATAGTTGGTTCCTCTTTGGCCCTACAAATAAAAGCAGTGACTCCGATGGGGAGGATACTTTTTATTTGCATCTAAGTGTGCACCATTACACGATACTAAGGGAATTATCTCGGATTATGTGCCTTACCGATGGGGAAGTACACACGCTCCTAAATAATTTCCTATAACCATTATTTGACCTAGTGATCCGCAAACAAACTCATCCGATGGGGAGGAAGGCACTCAGAGCCGACGCGCAAGTTTGTTGCATCACATGTCAAATTGTAATGGAGGCCGCGGGAATTAATTAAAATATCCCTCTCCCACTTAGTAAATTGATAATGAGGAATTTTCAAGCACACACAACATGCTTATTATTACTGTAGATTTCAATAAAAATTATTGATTCCTCAAACAATAAAATTTTGAAATCAACCAACACCTCAACCACCGAGAATATCGCATGCCACGCTGTGTGGACGTATACGAATTCTACATTTGTAAGAGGAGGTTTAACCCATTAATTTTATTATCTTGTCAACCTTACTTTTGACAAATAAAATTAATAGTTGGTTTCTCTTCGGCCCTACAAATAAAACTACTTTTTATTTGCATCTAAGTGTGCACCATTACACGGTACTAAGGGAATTATTTCGGATTATGTGCCTTACCGCTGTGGAAGTACACACGCTCCTAGATATTTCCTATAACCATTATTTGACCTAGTGATCCGCAAACAAACTCATCCGATGGGGAGGAAGGCACTCAGAGCCGACACGCAAGTTTGTTGCATCACACGTCAAATTGTAATGGAGGCCGCGGGAATTAATTAAAATGTCCCTCTCCCACTTAGTAAATTGAAAATGAGGAATTTTCAAGCACACACAACATGCATATAAAACAAATCAGCAATAAATATGGAAAAATCAGAATTTTTCCAACTATTATGGCATTGTTCTCCAATATGCGTCCCGTCGTGTCGCCACCTCGTCCGCTCCTCCTACGCCATGTACGAGCCATCCGGAGATCCGAGCCGAGTATAAAACTTATTTTATTTTACATCCATCGATCCTATACTCCACGAGGGAGTGTACATGAAATCTAGATCGAAAGTAAAATAAAATAAAGAGTGGCTAAACAATGCCGTATTTAATTACAAAAATTAAATACTAATCTAGCCTCGTCAACCCCGAGGATTCAAATAATATACAATCATACACAAACAATCACATACACACATATAGCCATAATAGTCGGATCTTATGCCTGCAACCAAAAAGTTAGCCTACGCACATCCTACTATTATCCGGCATACAAAATATATGATAAGTGCATGAAAGTAACCGAATCCAAAACACACAAAACCGGAAACCGTGGCTCTGATACCAATTGTTGGTATTGCCTAAGCTCGATACCAATTGTTGGCAACGCTTTCTTCTCGAATGCTCATAGGCTCCCATGTCCCCGGATTAAAATTTTCACTAATGAAAACTAATCCGGATGGGATGAGTTTCCTAAGCACAACCAATTCGTCGCGTTAACGACTGAGCGATCGCTTGAACAAACTAGTTGTTCAAGCAACACAACTCTTCTAGTTAGCCGTGGAAGAGACGAGACGGATCGCCGGTTTTTGTGTTTGTCTTCGGGTCCATGATTATACAATATATATTCATATACACACATGTATAATCATCATATATAAGAACATGCTCAGATCTAAAATTAAAGTTATAAAACTTTTATACCTCTTGATCTTCTATCGTATGTCCTAACCTCCTTGTAGACTTCGTGTGGGCGAAGATCCTCCACAAGTTGAAGCTTCTTAGATCTTCTTCAATCCAAAGAATGAAGAACTCTCTTTCCTTCTTGCTTGAGCCAACCACCAATCCACAAAGGATTGATGCCACGCCCCAAGAATAGGGAGAACATAATGGAAACAACTAAGCAAATCAACTAGGACAAACCCTAGCTCCTAGTGCCGCCAAGAGGAAAACAAAGGGAAAAGAGGAATAGGTTGGGCACCAAAAGGTATAGGAAAAGGATAGGAACCCAACACCCTAGGAAGAAGAAGAACACTTCCCATATAGTTGCCACCTACCTTACCTTTCAAACCCTAGCCGCCCAACCACGCTTCCTTTGGATTTCTTGCCGACCAAGTTATAGTAAGAGAAGGTAGTGGCCGGCCAACCCTTAGAAGGAAGAAGATGAGCCCTTCCCTATAGTTGCCCCAACCATAACTTCCAAACCTAGCCGCCTAATCCAAAGAGCCAAACCCTAATCTAATTAGGGTTTCCTCCATAGGTGTCTTGCCGCCTAAGCATGGTGGAGAGGAGAGATCTAGGAGCTAGCCACCTCCAAGGAAGAAGACAAGCTCATCCATAGGTTGCCGCCCCTCTAGTCCACCACCTTGGCACGCCCAACCTAAGGAACCAAAACCCTAATTAGGGTTTCCTCCTTGAGGTTGCTTGCCGCCCAAATAATGCTAGGCAAAACCCTAATTTCCTTAGCATCCATCATGAACCATCCAAAAACTTAGTTGCCTTGACCCATGCTCCTTATATAGAACTTAGGAGAAAATTGGTTATTGATGAGGTAGCCAAAAATATAGGAACTAATTCCCAATTTTCTTGCCTCCCACCTTATCCAACCTTTCCTCTCCCTTTTATATAGAGTTAGGTTTAGGCCTTGGTTTAATCTCCAGTGTCGGTTCTAGGGTTTTAATCTCAACCGTCGGATTTAGAGATTTAATCTCAACCGTCGGTTCTAGGAAATAATCCCAACCGTCGGATCTAGAGATTTAATCTCAACCGTCGGTTCTAGGAATTTAATCCCAACCGTCGGATCTAGAGATCTAATCTCCACCGTCGGTTCTAGGGATTCAATCCTAACCGTCGGATCTAGAGATTTGTTTTCCATCATTTGATCTAGACTTCATGAGGTTTATATAAGGCTACAATAGGGACCATGAGGAGGAGTTGGGTCTTGGCCACCCGATGGATCGGAACCACACAAACTTGATCCATCAATGATGTTCCATTCCACTAGAGGATCATCATCGAACTACCTCACCAACCCCCATAAATTAATATGGGCTCCATATATTATTTGTACATCCATCTCCCCGTGTTTAAGATATCGAATGTCCGTCAATTAATTGATTTACTGACCATCAATTAATTAACATCTAACTCCTCGAGTAGTACCACTCAACCTTATCATCATGTTGACTAAGTCAACCTGCAGGGTTTACATGATGAACCTTATGAGCTCCTCAAGGGGACATCATCAACCTAATATATAGGACACGGATTCCTCCTATAATCAACGGCACACCATGTAAATAATATCACTTCCCAACTTACCGGGCATATTGATTTAATCCATAGAAATCTCACCCTCTGGTAAATCAAAGAAATAAATACTAAGTACATGTGCCCGTTATTATATTGGGATTAAGAGCATGTACAACATAATATCCGAGGTCCGATTCAATTATGTAGTCAGCAATAAATGGAATCACCTCTATGTCGGTCCTGCTCAATACACCGAGGTGTACTAGTGTAACTCTATGTTCAAGATAAAACAATACCAAGCTATACTACAACCATGCCAATGGTTTGTCCAAAACCATCTTGGTTGTGAGCCTCTACTTATATTCTACAAGGGACTGATAACATGATCTTCTGTGCCGCACCCAGGCACCATGTTATCTACAATGTAAAATATTAGACAATATGCACACATATAAATATAACGTGCAAACAATGATCATGTGATTCTTATTTCAAAATAAAGATGTCCATACAAAAGAGCTAGGCTTTCAGTATACATCCCAACAACTTCATCCTAATGCGACTTACAAGGAGATTTCAGTGCGAATTCTTGGTCGCAAGGAGCGGCAGTTGCAGAACAAAACCATCCAACTTGTAAAAGTTGGATGACAAAATCATAATGGTGAGAAGGCTACGTGGGAGCTGGAAGATACTATCCGAGCTTGATACCCTCATTTGTTCACCTGAGGTATATGATGGTTCTGGAAATTTCTTGAATTTGGTCTTACATTTTAGTACGAAAATTGGCCACCAAATTTTATTAAGTGGGGGAGAATGTAAAATACCATAGAAAAAAAATTGTTATTGGATAAATTAAATTAGTGATGTATGATTAGGAATTAACTTAAACGTAACCTAGATTTAAATCTTATGGGTTTAATTGAAGGGATCTTGGGTTAAATGAATGTAGGCTGAGTCTTATAGGGTTTTAAACCCAACCCATTACAAACCGACCCATTAACATAATTAATGTCGCTGAACATTTTTCCGTTTGCAGTTTCACATCGTGACTTAAACCTTGAGCATTTTTCCTTCTTCCTCTTCTCGCTATCGTTTCTTTTCTTTCCACAATTCCCCTTCTCATTTCATCACCATGCGATTCCTCTTCTCAGATCGCACCTTCTTCTCTCTCGATTTCTCCGCCGCATCCTTCTCCTCGTGATCGGCAGCTTGAAGAAGCCCCATCGCCGACAGTTAGCATCTCCATCAACCATCGGCATCTCCCGAGGAGATTTCGAGACCGAGAGGGAGAATTAGTGAGTTTCGATTCTCTGTGATTTTTCCCTCTTGAGCTTGATTTCTCTTCTCTTCCTCTTCTCCCGAACACAAGAGATCGATCTATCACCGGCGTCGCTACCCACTCACTGGCATGCCACAGGCACCGTTGACCCTCCTCCTCACGGCCACCACCGGATCTATTCACGCAAGCTTAGCTCGGTAAGATTAGTGATGCATCTTGTTGTGCTCCTCACGTTTGTTGCTGCATCAATGGTTCTGAGCTCGATCTCACCATCAGTTGGGTAATTTTGTTTATCTTCCTATTGCTTAGACTGGAATTTTGGTTTGGAGTTGTCATCGTGAATGGGAAGAACCCTAACAACACATATTGCGAGTTCGAGAGGTTGGATCAGGGAATCTGCCATGGGATTCCATTTAGTCTTCACCTTCGATTTGTGGTAAAAGACCTCTCTACTTCTTTAGATTAAGGAAATCTGAGAATTTGCAGGTTGGATGTAAACTTGTATATTGTGATTTCAAATGTTAGAGTTATTGAATTGGATTTATCTTGTTGATTAGTTGTGGTCGATTGAAGGGGGAGAGGTAAGCTTTGATCTAGTAATGATATAGTTGGAGAATAATCATATTTGTTTGTGATCATTAATATAGTGGTGTTAATTGTAGATATACATATAGTATTTTTGGGCAGTTGAGTAGATCTAATATTTTAAACCTTAGATCGAGAAGTTGTGCTAGGAGAGGCTAAGCTTGGTAAGTCTTCATTTGGATTGTTATGGATGTGATGCTAGATTAATAGCTAGTTATTATTGGTTTGTTTATTAATAACTAACACTGTATACCAGTTATTCATTGTTGTTGGAGGATGTAGAAGTAACAGGTGTTGATGAAAATATAAACAAAGAACCATATCTAAAATTTCAAAAAGTGTTGAGAGCTGTAGATGAACCCGTATGGTCTGGTTGTGACACTCACACTAAATTATCTCTAACTACAAGATTGTTGAATATTAAAGCTGAGCATAATGTATTCAAAGACTATTTTAATGATCGTTCAAGTTATTAGAGATGTATTGTCATATGATCATATAATATCTAATGATTTTTACAGTATGAAAAAACTTGTGAAAGATTTAGGTCTTCCAATGGAAAGAATTAATGTTTGTAGAGATGATTGTATGCTATATTGGGGAGATAATGTAGATGCAGAGATTTTTAAATTCTATAATCAATGTAGGTATAAGCGACCCATGAGATTGGATCATAATAAGCAATGTAAATTATACAAAAAAATGTTCTATTTGCCTTTAACTTCTAGATTGTAAAGGCTTTATGCATCAAAGGTCACTGCTTAACACATGACTTAGCATGCAAATCATGAAACAGAGGAAGAGCTAATGTGTCATCGATCAGAAGCATGGAAAATTTTTGATATAACATATCTTGAGTTTGCGAATGAGACTCGAAACATTAAGTTAGGTCTCTGTGCTGATGGATTTGCTCCATTGGGAAAATCAAGAACTTATTCTTGTTGGCTAATTATCTTAATTCTATATAATCTTCTACCCGGTATGTGTATGAAAAGACTGTATATATTTTTAACATTGATTATTCATGACCCACTTAATCCCAAGAAGTTAATAGATGTTTACATGCAACCATTGATTGTCGAGCTAAAACAACTGTGGGATGAGGGTGTTTCTACATATGATGTCCATACTAATTGGATGTTTTTAATGAGAGCTATGCTTCTTTGGACCGTAAATGATTGTCCTGCTTATGGTATATTATCGGGATGGAGTACCACTGAGATTTTAGGATGTCCAATATGTATTGAGAGATCAAAGTCATTCAGATTGAAACATGGAAAGAAACTGAGTTATTTTGATTTTCATAGATAATTTTTACCATCAAGTCATAAATTCAGAGGAAATAAAGAAGAATTCACTAAGAATAGAATTGAAAGAACACCTCTACCATTGAGATTAACTAGTCAATATTTATGGCATAGAGTGCTTAACTTTCCATCTGTTATTGAAGAACCAAATGTTACAACATATCGCTATGGAAGTATGCATAAAAGGACTAAACAGATTATATTTTGGGATTTACCGTATTGGCCGAGTAAATTGATTCATCACAATCTTTATGTAATTCATATTGAGAAGAATATTTTTGATAATCTGATAAATACAGTGATGGATATTATTGGAAAAACAAAAGATAATCTGAATGCAAGAAAAGATATGCGTCTCATCTGTAAATTACCCTCCCTTGATGTTGATGAAAATAGTAGGGGACCAAAATCAAAAGCAGTTTATACATTGAATAAAGATCAGAGATGGATTGTTTATGAAATATTGAAATCATTGAGAATTCCTGATGGTTGTCTCTAATCTTGCAAGATGCATTAATTTGAAGGAATATAAATTGATTGGTTTGAAAAGTCATGACTATCATATATTCATGGAAAGACTAATTTCTATTGCCTTTAGGAAATGTTATCAAATTTTGTATAGCGTGCAATTACGGAATTTAACATTTTCCTTCTTGATATTTGCTCGACAGCATTAAGTCATTCACACATTGAGACATTAGAGAGAGACACTCCAATCATTTTGTGTAACTCAGAAAGAATATTTCCATCGTCATTTTTTGATTCCATGGAACATCTTTTGGTTCACTTGCCATATGAGGTCAAAGTTGGAGGTCCTATTCAATTTCGATAGATGTATTCATTTGAAAGGTGAATTTTTTATTTTTTTTATCGTTGTTAGTGCATTTGATTAATTTTTAGTATAAGTTAATTTCTAATACATTTTGTTTTATTACTATTAAATTCCTCTATCACTTGAAGAAAAAGGTGAAAAATAATGCACATGTTGAGGCTTCTATTATTAATGCATATATTGTCAAGGAAGTTATAACTTTTGCATCATATTATTTTGAACTTCACATTCAATGTAAAAGATGGAGAGTAGGATGAAATAATGAGGGTCCTATTGATCCAAATTTGAAGTCATTCTCCATTTTTAACTACCTTGCTTGATCTAGTGTATCTTGTACACATAGATACTTAACTGGTCAAGAGTGGCGAGCATTCCACACATATATTTTATTTAACTGTTCAGAAGTAACATCGTATTTTGAGTGAGTATATACATGTTATATTATATATTTCATATATCATAAATTATTATTCATCTTATATTTATTTTTATTGTAGGATTTTTCAAAACCTATATTTTGAGCTTCCAGAGCATGAGTTTGATTGTTTTTACAATGAAGAATTTGCACCATGGTTCAAAAATATGTAAGTAGTCAATAATAATAAATTGGTTAAATCTTGACTTCAACACATAATTATTTGACTTTAGGTTCTTGATAATCACACTCACATTGAGCAAGAATTGGTAAACCATCTGTCATGGGGTCAAAATTCAATGGTAAAACTTGGCCGGATTATTTCATAAACGGATATAATTTTCATACTCAAGAATATGGAATGGGCAAAGCTACAATGAATAGTGGGGTTTGTGTTCAGTCATCTAATGATGGAGGTGCAAGGAATGATTTTTATGGTTTTCTAGATGAAATTTTAAAAGTAGAGTACCTAGGCTCATATTTGCGAGTTGTTTTATTTATGTGTCATTGTTTTAACCCTATCAAAGGCATAAGGGTGCATCCATAGTTTAATTTGGTTGAAATAAATTACAAAAAATTATACAAGAGGTATGAACCATTTGTATTAGCATAACAAGCGATTCAAGTATTTTATGCTTCATATCCTAGTTATTGGTGCAATTGGCCTAGGTCATGATTTATCAAACTCGAGTTTAACTCAAGTAATATTTTGATGTTTGACAATGGGTTGACTATATGGTTGATATGGGGTTGCCCATATGATGGAGAAGTCACAGTGGGATACTTGGCATGAAAAGTCTTAGCATGGGTCTTGGCAATGGTAAAGTCAAGTCATGAGTACTTGGCATGGAAAGTACAAGCATGGGTATTGGCAATGGTAAAGTCCAAATCATGGGTACTTGGAAATTGGAAATTCCAAGCATTGGTCTTGGCAATGGTAAAGTCCAAGCATCGGTCTTGACAATTTGAAAGTCCAAGCATGGGTCTTGGAATTTGGAAAGTCCAACATGGAGTTGGCAAGGGAAGTCCAAGGGTGTGATATTGGCGGCGTAAAGTCCAAGATGTAGTCTTGGCAGCATAAGTCCAATGTTTGGTGGTGTAAAGTCCAAGGGTGTGTCTTGGAAGTGTAAGCACAAATGTACCTTGGCGGTGTAGACCCGGTTAACATGACAATAACTAATGGAAGCACCTAAAGGCTAGCATATGGATGAACAAGTCATGGATGACTTAGAGGGATCCGATAGGCGTGAGGCTGATGAATGTGGCTAGAAGGCTTAAGTCTAGGCTAAGAGTTGTCTATCAAGTATGAGGGCATCATACTTGAGCTTAAACCTCATTGTTGAGGTTTATCATTCGACTGGGATATTGGACAGTAGACTAGTCGAGTGTTTAACACTCTAAAGTTGAGTTGACTCAAGAGTAGTTGAGTAGGATTATGACTAGTTGACTGCTCACTAGTCGACTAGAGGTTAGACCATCAAATGTGGTATGATAGTCGACTGGAGGGATTTCCACTTGACTGGCTATGGGGTAGTTGACTGCTATGGATGACAGTCGATTGCTGCTTATGGACACGAGCACAAAAAGCTCGGTATTCGACTGAGCAGTTGACCATGGGTTTGCCAGTTGACTGCTGGTAATGGAAATTTATTGCTAGTGTATCCATTGTCTGGAATGCCAGCATGGATTAAGTCAATTGTGAGACAACGACATTGTAGGTAGTCAACTGGTGCCTTTGGGCAGTCGGCTGTCAGGCGGAAATTCAGGTTATGTAGAGGCATAAAAGGAGCAGTTCATGGAGGATTTCAGCCATGGTTTCTTGAGCAGTTCTAAGGGAGATTTGAGGCAAAGTACTGGTGCATTTAGGGTCCTTCAAGCTCATCCAAGCAACCAATAAGTAAAGCATTAAAAGCAACCTTGTGCATAGTTTTCTTTACATTGTTTGTTGTATTTCATTTGTATTTACTTATATTTCCTTTTTATTGTTGTAAGAATTGTTGTAAGTGGTTTTCTCCACCTCCGAAGTGTTTTCCAAGAAGGAGAGGTTGATTAGTGGTGGTTTGCATCACTAGAGCTCATTTGAGCTCAACCCGTGGAGTAGGAACTAGGGTTCTGAACCACGTTAAATCTTGTGTCTTTGTGCTTGTGTATTCATATTTGCATTTGTATTAGTATTTCTATTTTCAATGTGTACTAATGAATTGTAGAGATCAACATGAAAAAATTACAAGCGTCGAATCGAAACTGCTATTCACTGCCCTCTAGTGTAACACCAATGGACCTACAAGTGGTATCAGAGCAAGGAGCTCTTCTACGCACTAATCGGCAAGGAGCAAATTAAAAGTTCTAGAGGATGGAGTTGCCCAATGATGGATTTGGATGGGACATCAACACTCCAATTCCTTACCCTTTCTATGGATGGGAAGGGTTCGATCAATTGAAGGCACGGATGGAGAATTTTTTAATGATGAACTTCAAAGATTGGGTCATCCTAATGAAGGCATTTGAATTTCTAAGGGGTCCAAAAGGTGGATACCTCAAGAAGAAGAGATGGACCGAAAAGCAAGTTCAAGCCTTTGAAAGAAATTATAAGGTAATGCAAATGATATTAAATTCATTACCTAATGATCTCTTATCTAGATTAGGTGAATTTCAAGATGCCAAGGAGCTATGGAGCAAATTGGCAAAGCTTCATGAAAATTCCTCACTGGCCTGAAGCGAAGAAAAATCTCAAGAGCTTGAGGATTCAGAGGTTGAAAGATGCTCAACATTTGGATCGGTAAAGGAGATTGAAGAAGTCTCCACTTCTAGATTTGAGGGGGAGGAGAGACCATCCTCAATGGCAGAGCAAGAAGAGGAGTCATCAACCTCCGGGATAAGTGATGAACAAGTTCAAGAGGCTTCCACCACCACTCTAGGTAACTCAAATGAAATTCATAAAAATAAAGATCACATCATATGATTTGAGTGTAGGGAAGATGGACACTACAAGAATAAGTGTCGAAAGCAAGTCAAGAAGACTCAATAGGCGCCAAAATTTCATGAAAAACCTAAGGATGACAGAGCCCCAATAATCAAGAGCAAGGAGTGTTAGGGCAATCTCTTACCGTGATAAGGTTTTGATGTGTGTGGCAAAGGGATTAAGTTAGTTTGTTATGTTGATTTGATATGTGCGTTGAAGTCGTGCAGGACTTAGTAATTCGCACATGGAGCCGTGGCGAGTTTCACATCTCATGACTCGTGCCTTGAGTCGGTGAAGGATAACCGTGCGCTTGGAGCATCCGAGGGACCGTCGGATGAGGAGCTTGGAGTGAAGCCGGAGGAAGTAGACTTCGAGGCAAGAAACGCGAAGGAGCATTGCAGAGCCGTGCGCCTGATACTGCCGAGAGACATGGCCACGAACGAAGAGAACTTCGATGGCGACGGACTCCAAGAGATGAGAGTGAGCGAATGTAACCCGGGAAGGGGTAGCTCTTAGGTGAAACTTGGTCATTTGGCCAAGTGTCGGATGAGTTTTCCCGACACCAGTCGACTGCCATGTCATGGCAGTCGACTGCTCTGAGTCGATGGTTCGATCGACTGGTATAAGACAAGTTTAGTGCTTGGTAGTCGACTGCCATGGACTGGCAGTCGACTGATGTCGACAGCAGTCGACTGCCATGGAATGGCAGTCGGCTGATGGCACTGTGCACGGGCACAGAATAGAGTCGACTCCATTGAGCACTCGACTGATCGAGCATCAGTCGATTGATGGTAGGATCAGTCGACTGATGTCAATACCGTTGGATGGAATCCAACATGGAAAGCGACCGTTATTGGGCAACGGCTACGGGATCAGTCGACTGATCGAGGGCATCAGTCGACTGATCCTGTGTCAACGGGAAGAAACCCTCTTCCTCTATAAAAAAGAAGGGGGTGGGGCTTTGGCAGGCTAATGCTTATGCTCTAATACTCTCCCAAAGTTCCCTAAAGCTTTCCATCCTCTTACTCAAGCTTATTTCCATTATATTTGTAAGAGGAGTGTTTTTGTGTAAAGAGGTTACCTCCACCTAGCTTTGTGCAAAGGAGAGATCTAGTGGATAGATTTGGAGGAGTGATTCACCTTAGACGAATCGGACCGTGGATTAGCGGCGTAGCCGTGAACCACGTTAGATCTCGTGTTTGTATTGCTTGTCTATCTTTTGTGTTGTCTTTATTTGTATTTGTATATTCCGCTTGTGCTAACGCTTTGTAGATGAGAGAATTCCGACATCCATCGTAAGAGGGCTATTCACCCCCCTCTAGCCGGCCAATCGATCCCCAACAAGTGGTATCAGAGCCAAGGAAAGCTTGTCGAGGATTAACCGCCACAACAAGCGATATTCAAAATGGCCGGCTCAAACATTCATCTGCCAAAGTTCGAAGGGGAATTCTCTTGGTGGAAAAAGAGAATGGAGGTATTCTTCGAAACCGACTTTGAAATATTGTTAATTATGGAAAACGGTTTTGAGTTGCCTAGGAACGAAGATGGGGAGCCATTAGAGAAATCGAGATGGAGCAAAAGACAAAGAGAGGAGTATTTGGCAAATTCAAAGGCCAAGCACCACCTTTATAATGTACTCCCCCAACAAGAAGTCAATAGGATAGGGGAATGTTCAAGTGATAAGGAGATGTGGGAGAAGCTAGTAGAGCTTCATGAAGGTACCTCGGAGGCTAAGCTAGCAAGAAGAGACTTCCTCCGCTCCCAACTATCAAACATCAAATTAGAAAAGGGAGAAAAGGTAACTTCATTGGATTCTAGGTTTAAAGAGATTTTGATTGGGCTAACAAGTGTAGGTGAAAGACTCTCCAACCGGGATATGGTAATGAAGGCCATAGATGTCTTTCCCCGGTCCTCAAGATGGAGTTCCATGGTGGACTCATTTTACATCTCCAAGAACCTAGAAGTGAGCACCTTGGAGAAATTCTTCTCAACCATGGAGCTCCACGAAACGAGGCTTGAAGGAATACAAGAAGAGCCTAGAATCCAACCTTCAAGAGGAGTAGCTTTGATGGCAAATAAGGGGAAGAAGAAGATGGAGATCCCCTCCTCCTCCGATGATGAAGCGTCCTCATCCTCCTCCATGGATAGCACGGAAGAAGCATATATGGTAAGGAGGGTAAGACGTGCTTTAAAAGGTTTTCATTTTAAATCTAATGATAGGAGGAGAAGACCAAGAGGAAAGATGATATGCTACAATTGCCAAGGAGAGGGGCACATAAGGGACAATTGTCCCCTCCTAAACAAGAGCAAGGAAGAAAGAAAGAAGAAAGAAGAAAAGAAGAAGAAAAAGGGGAGTAAAATGAAGGAAGAGGAGAAGAAGGCCAAGGAAAAGGGAAAGACCATGGCACTTAAAGCAAAGACATGGGATGACCTTGCTTCCTCATCCTCATCAGAAGAAGAAGAACATGTCTACTCAAATTTAGCACTAATGGCTTTTGATGATTTGGATTGTTCCTCCTCCTCAAATGAAGAATCAAGCACAAGTGGGGAGAGCTCAAATGAAGGGGGAGCCTCCTCTACATCCTCCTCATCCGAAGAAGAAGAAGAGGACATGAAAACTATGGTAACGAATCTAACTCCTAAGAAAATAGTTTCCATGGTTTCTAGCTTAACTAGGGCTTTATTTAGAGCAAAGAAGAAAAATAAGAGCATGCTAGATCAAATTAAGGACTTAGAAAATAAACTAGAAAAAGCATGCTTAAATGATGATAATATCTCTTCTAGCTTAAATGATGCATGCTCACATGATCTTTATGTGCCATTAGATGTTAGTGATGCATGTATAAATGAAAATAGGGCCTTAAGGGAAAAGGTAGACTATTTAACAAAAACCCTAGAAAAATTCACTCTAGGCTCCAACACATTAAATATGATCATAGGGAGCCAAAGGGCAAGTTTTAATAAGAAAGGCCTAGGATACAAAGAAAAGAAAAATGAAAAGGCCTATAAATGCCTAATTGCTAGGGGTCAAGATAAAAAGAAAGTAATTGCTAGAAAATGGATCCCTAAGGAGTTTTTAGTGAACCAAATAGGAAAGAACTTATTTTGGGTTCCAAAATCCATCCTTAAGGGTTAGGATAACCCTAGGGTAGTCAACCATATGCAATTGACCTATATCATATTTTGGTTGACTTAGGATGGCGGGACACCATTTTTAAATAGTGTTGGGTGATGATAACGTGCCCATAAATAGATAATAATGCATAAATCATGATGATTAATGTAATTGTTACACATGTTTGCAATCATGATTTATGATATTGTGATTTGTCACATAATCATGGGAAATAGGTTTGAATCATGCTTTAGGTGATACTTTGTTTATTATCATCATATAATACCTAATGCATGATTATTATTTGATGAATACATGTGTTTCATGATCATAATGTAAAATTAATTCATATATGTCCTTATGATCATGTAGATTGTTAGGGTGATACTTAACCTTGATAGAATTGCATGAATTTAATGGTTAAGTACATACAAATACCTCTAGGTTTCATCTCACACTCACCATAGGCTACCATGATTGAAAACTTAGCATGAGTGAGATGTTAGGATGATACAAATGTCTACTAATGCCTATGGCATTTAGATGGTCATTTAAGGTATCAAAATAGCAATAATAGACCAATCATGGGGAAGGCTTATGTTTAATTAATAGACATATTGCCCAAAGATCATGGTTGGATATTTCATATGTTTTCAAAACAATTTCTTACCCTAAAATCTATGTATTCATGTTTTGAAACAATTGGAACCAAAACTAGGTGTTAAACTTGATACTAGAATGGTCAAAAACCAAGTGATTTTTAAACCTTTTGGATATTTGGCAAAAACATGAAAATATAATGATTTTTCATGAAAATTTATTTTTCACTGATAAATAACCTTACAAGAAATATGTTCCCAAAATTTCATGATTTTTCAAATTTTTTGGAATTTTTAATGCATTTCTGAATTTCGGTCCGAAAATCAGGAATTCCTGAAAACCTTGTGCCAGTCGACTGGTAGTCTGAACCAGTCGACTGGTGGCCTGATATTCCGAACTGTAAAGGTTGATTTCAGGTTTTAACACAATTTTTGGTATTTGCCTCCTATTAAACTTGATGCCATGAGTTTATAACTTAGTGTTAATCATTTTGATGGTGTCAAAGGGGGAGAATTGATTATGTTTAAGTAAATTATGATAGGGGGAGAAAATTTGTATGAGGAGTTTCATGGATTAAGGGGGAGTTGCATGTTGCTATATCATGTTTATGTTTACATGCTTTCTTACCTTAAATTTTTTATCAAATATTTTTACCTAACTTAAACGAATTGCCACACATCAAAAAGGGGGAGATTGTTAGGGCAATCTCTTGCCATGATAAGGTTTTGATATGTGTGGCAAAGGGTTTAAGTTAGTTTGTTATGTTGATTTAATATGTGCATTGAAGTCGTGTAGGACTTAGTAATTCGCACATGGAGCCGTGCGAGTTTCACATCTCATGACTCGTGCCTTGAGTCGGTGAAGGATAGCCGTGCGCTTGGAGCATCCGAGGGACCGCCGGACGGGAAGCTTGGAGTGAAGCCGGAGGAAGTAGACTTTGAGGCAAGAAACGCGAAGGAGCATTGCAGAGCTGTGCGCCTGATGCTGCCGAGGGACGTGGCCGCGAACGAAGAGAAGTCCGAAGGCGAGGGACTCCGAGAGATGAGAGTGAGCGAATGTAACCCGGGAAGGGGTAGCTCTTAGGTGAAACTTGGCCATTTGGCCAAGTGTCGGATGAGTTTTCCGACACCCGATCGCCATGTCATGGCGATCGCGACCGCCCGAATCGATGGTTTGATCGACCGGTATAAGACCAATTTAGTGCTTGGCGATCGGCGCCATGGATCGGCATCGATCGATGTCGATAGTCGATCGCCAGGAATGGCGGTAATCTAACTGTGCACGCACGGGCGAGAATGGAGTCGACTCCATTGAGCACTCGACTGATCGAGCATCAATCGACTGATGGTAGGATCAGTCGACTGATGTCAATACCGTTGGATGGAATCCAACGTGGGAAGCGGCCGTTATTGGGCAACGGCTACGGGATCAGTCGACTGATCGAGGGCATCAGTCGACTGATCCTGTGTCAACGGGAAGAAACCCTCTTCCTCTATAAAAATTAAGGGGGTGGGGCTTTGGGATGCTAATGCTTATGCTCTAATACTCTCCCAAAGTTCCCTAAAGCTTTCCATCCTCTTACTCAAGCTTATTTCCATTATATTTGTAAGAGGAGTGTTTTTGTGTAAAGAGGTTACCTCCACCTAGCTTTGTGCAAAGGAGAGATCTAGTGGATAGATTTGGAGGAGTGATTCACCTTAGACGAATCGGACCGTGGATTAGCGGCGTAACCGTGAACCACGTTACATCTCGTGTTTGTATTGCTTGTCTATCTTTTGTGTTGTCTTTATTTGTATTTGTATATTCCGCTTGCGCTAACGCTTTGTAGATGAGAGAATTCTGACATCCATCGTAAGAGGGCTATTCACCCCCCTCTAGCCGGCCAATCGATCCCCAATAAGGAGCACATAATTTGCTTCAAATGCCATCACAAGGGGCACTATAGACGCCAATGGCCTAAGGGAAGACAACCTCGGAAGGGAAAAGGAGGGGCTACACATGTAGGGGGAGCTAAGGCAAACCCTAAGGTATATTTCAATAATGCTCTTTATTTATGTAATAATCAAAAGCATGCTAGGAGTAATTTTGATTCTCTTGAAATTGTGCAAAATCATGAAAGGCATACAAATAGTAATAAATATATTTGCTTAGGTGCTAAATCTTGCAATGTTAAGGTTAAGGATAAATCTAGAACCAATAACCCTAAAATAATTCTACCTAAGGAAGCCATTAGGAAGGTAGAGAACCACCTAGGCATTAACCCTAAGGAGGGTAGGCAGATGCCTAAGAGAAGGAACAATGCCCAAAGAATAGATGAACATTCAAAGTTGGGCAATTATAGTTAGAGAACCAAGTCTTGAGGTCAAGGCTTGAAAAAATTAGAGAAGACGCTTGCAAAAATGACAAATTCAATGAAAGGGTCTAGGAGTCAAAACCTAGGGTCTAGAAGACAAGAAGCATCTATTGGATAGAAAGATGCTAGGGGGGTGGGTGAATAGAGTATTTTAAAAACATTTATTTTCTTTTATAAACAAATTTAAACATAAAGAAAATAAAAGAAACAAAAGACAATGAATTTTTTGCTTAGTTCACAGCCAACCGACTGCTAATTCAAGGCCCTACAATCCTCAATCGTTTTCGAAGGGAAAAGCACTAAAAGTCTCTTCCTCGTTGGAGGTAAGAGACAACCGATTACAAGATATGTAGAGGAAGAGGTAACAAACCTACCTATCCTCTTTAGCAAGTAATAAGTAAGAATTAAATAAAGTGCTGACAAAGAATTGTAGAGGGTGCACGGTCGGAGTGACGTTGTAGCACGAAGAATCACGATCGAAGAGCAGGAGCACTTAAGAGTTCACTAATTGATCTATGGTTTGTGTCCTCCCCTCTTTTATAGATTGGTGCCTTGGAATAAGTCCAGATTTAGATCCAAATCTCGTGGATCTTATTTTTGTCACGCCCGCCCTTTTCGGACCCAGAACCCGGAGGGGCGGCGCGTGACGCGACCGTACATACATACATTACATACTGCGGAAGACTTTATACATACTTCTTTATTCTTACAGCGGAAGACTTTAGACTTATTTTTTTTTTCTTTTAAACATATGCATTGACATATATATATATATATATATATATATATATATATATATATATATATATACTTCTTTTTCTTAACATAGGCCATGCATCATAGCATATATAGATACTTCTTCTTACTTCTTCCTTACTTCTTCTTATTAACATAGAGCATGTATCATAACATATATAGATACTTAGTGCTTAGTTCAAGTTCTTAAACATCGTCGTCATACGGAGACATAAGTAAGGACATCCATAAACATCATCATCATAGGTAAACATATATATATAAACCTAACGGATCTTCTCCACCATGCCACTGCCACACACATTTGGCCCCTCCTGCTGCTCCCTTTAGTTTATCCATCCCTTACCGTTATCTACAGTACGAGGGAAAGATAAACTATAAGCACATAGGCTTAGTAAGATCCAGTCCTACTCACAAAAACCATATATCAACATTAATCATGGCATGTAACATTCATAACATATAAGCCATATAACATGTAACATACATGGCGTAATCAACTTAACATGTAGCATAAGTAACGTGAGTAAACATAACATGTCTCATCCATAGCATGGCAGCATAACATGTATCATCTATAACATAGCATCATATCATGTACATTTAGGACTTAATTAAACATAACATATAACATACGTAACATAGTGACATAACATGGCATATCAAACATAACATACTTCATATGTAACGTAGTGGCATAAACATGGCATATCAAACATAACATCCATCATATGTAGCATAGTGGCATAAACATGGCATATCAAACATAACATGCATCATATGTAGCATAGAGACATAAACATGGCATCTCAAACATAACATACATCATATGTAGCATAGAGACATAAACATGGCATATCAAACATAACATACTTGATATGTAACATAGAGACATAAACATGGCATATCAAACATAACATACTTCATATGTAACATAGTGGCATAAACATGGCATATCAAACATAACATGCATCATATGTAGCTTAGAGACATAAACATGGCATATCAAACATAACATACATCATATGTAACATATCAACATGGCATGTGAACATAACAATCTAATCATGTAACATATGCAAGATGCTTTTGAAAACATATATTATAGGTACGTAAATATAAATCTCAACATATTTGGGCCCGGCATTGTACCACTTCTTCATTATCATAGCGCGCATCCCTAAATAGGCCCGAGGTAGCAAGTCTCGAACCTAATAGGTTACTAGGCCCGATCTTAGTCCGTCGACCTAGGGCAATCGTCATAGCGTAGAAGCCCATCCTAGGCCCGAGTCTTACTCCATCGACCTAAGGCATCTTGGAGCCCATCCCGTACTAGGCTCGAGTCTTATTCCATCGACCTAGGGGCAATCATACATAGAAGCCAATCCTAGGCCCGAGTCTTATTCCATCGACCTAGGGCATCTTAGGAGCTCATCCCTTCTTGGACCTTATTAGGGTCTTGGTACAAGCCATGCAGAAGGTAAAATACTTATATGCTTATTTTTATAACATAGCTTATTTCATTTTGCAAACATAGCATACTTCATTTCATAACACATCATGCTTCCCCTTCATGAACATATCTTCGTAAACATACCATTCTTCATTTCATAACATATTATTCTTCATTTCATCCTCATGTCATATTCATGTCGTGAACATATCGTTTGTTTCATTTCATAATCTTATCTTTTTTTTTCCATTTCATAACATATTTTAAATATCGCATACACATAGACATGGCATAAAGCATGACATCAAAAGTAAGTAAACACTAACCTAAGGCATGTTATCTTCATCTAGCATTATTTAATATCACAAGTCAACATGACTTCACCCAACATAAAACACATGTTAACCTATTCATTTAACTTAACAACAACTTCATATGCACATAAGAATTGAATTAAAACTTCATTTAATCCCCAAAAATACATGATGGCCGAATGGTCCATAGGGTTTTCTAGGGTTATCTTTTAACCTAATTCATTTTAGCATAACAACAACTTCATTTGCATATAGAACATGAATTAGACTTCATTTAATCACCCAAAATTCATGGTGGCCGAATAATCCATAGGGTATTCTAGGGTTATCTTTTAACCTAATTCATTTTAGCATAACAACAACTTCATTTGCATATAGAACATGAATTAGACTTCATTTAATCACCCAAAATTCATGGTGGCCGAATAATCCATAGGGTATTCTAGGGTTATCTTTTAACCTAATTCATTTAACATAACTACAACTTCATTTGCATATAAAACATGAATTAGACTTCATTTAATCACCCAAAATTCATGGTGGCCGAATGATCCATAGGGTATTCTAGGGTTATCTTTTAACCTAATTCGTTTAACATAACTACAACTTCATTTGCATATAAAACATGAATTAGACTTCATTTAATCACCCAAAATTCATGGTGGCCGAATGATCCATGTAGGTTTTTAGGGCTAGTCTTTTAACCTAATTCAATTAACATACTAACAACTTCATATGCATATAAAACATGGGTTAAACTTCATGGAGTCATCAAAATAGAGAGGTGGCCGAATGGTCCAAGTAAGTTTTTAGGGTTAGTTTTTGTCCTAATCCATCTTAAATCCTAACATCATCATATAGTTACAAAAACATAGCATAGAACTTCATTAAAACCTAGAATCATGGCTTGGCCGAATAGGCTTTAGTGGCTATTAGGGTTAGCTTTTAACCTAATCCCTTTTTCCATGTTAACATCATCATCTACTTCCTAAACATAGCATACAACTTCATTGATAAACCAAAACCTAGCTTGGCCGGATATAACATATAGGTCTCTTTTACAAACATCAATCGAAGCTACTCGTATGCAGGTGAGGGATACTTACATCCTTCGCTTTGCTTGTAGTGTGAGATAAACTAAGGAACACAAAACCTAGCCCTTGCTTCTTGCTTGAAGGAGTTTCGGCCAAGAGTGGAAATGGAGAGGAAATGGAGAGGAAGAGCTTTAGGATTTCGGTGAGAAGAAGAAGAGAAGTGGAGAAAGTGAAGTTTCTCACTCATGCCTCCTCATCCCCCCCCTATTTATTCACCTAAAGAGTCCCTTAATCTCCCTTACACTTAACCATAATTTCCCTTATTCCTCTAATGATATAGTCCTATTGGGCTTCTGTTAAGTGGGTGCATCTATAGGGCTTGGCTATCTCTAGATGTTTGGGGTTCAATTCCTAGGCCTTGCACCCTTTTTGGCTTATTTTCTTTTATTTTTGAAAAGACCCACATAAAGCCCATGATCATCAAGACAAAAATTCTTGTAAAATTGCTAGGAATTTTACGGGCGTTACAATCCTTCATACCTTTTAAAAGTTTCATCCTCGAAACTTAGAACAATTGTGGGTACTTCTGCTTCATGTCCTCCTCGCGTTCCCAGGTAGCTTCCTCGTACCGTTGATTCTGCCACAGGACCTTTACTAAGGGCACCTCTTTGTTCCTTAGCCTCTTGATTTCTCGGTCTAGTATCTGGATAGGCCGACTTTCAATACTCAGGTCATCTTGAACTTGTACTGTTTGTGGCTCGATCACTTGGTCCGTACTGGAAATGCATTTCTTGAGCACAGAGACATGGAACACGTTGTGAATAGCCGACATCTCTTGAGGCAGCTCTAGCTTGTAAGCTACCTTGCCAATCCTCTGCAATATCGGATACGGTCCCACGTAGCGTGGACTCAGTTTACCCTTCCTTCCGAATCTCATCACTCCCTTCATAGGAGCCACTTTGAGGAATACTAGGTCCCCAACTTCGAATTCTAACGGTCTACGTCGCATATCCGCATAGCTCTTTTGTCGGCTCTGAGCAGTTTCAATTCTCTGATGGATGTTCCGTATAGCTCGGGTGGTGTCGTCGATGAAATCCGTCTGGAGTCCCATCCTCTTCTTTTCACCACCCTCGTACCAGCATATGGGAGATCTACATTTCCTCCCGTATAGAGCCTCGTAGGGTGCCATTCCAATAGTAGCTTGGTAGCTATTATTATGGCGAGTCCAAACATAAGTATCGGCACCAGCTACCTTTGAAATCCAGGGCGCAAGCTCGTAACATATCCTCCAGTACTTGATTTACTCTTTCGGTCTGTCCGTCCGTCTGGGGATGGAAGGCAGTACTGAACAATAGCTTCGTGCCTAGGGCCTTCTGAACACATTCCCAGAAATGGGAAATAAAGCGACCATCTCTGTCAGAAATGATGGTCTTAGGAATGCCATGTAGTCTGATAATTTCTCTAGCATATAATCGAGCCGGTTGCTCGTCGAATAGGTCATCTTGATTGCTAAGAAATGGGCGGACTTCGTCAATCTGGCCCACAATTACCCATATAGCATCATAACTGTTTGTCGTCTTGGGCAATCCTGAGATGAAATCCATAGAAATGTCCTCCCATTTCCATTCTGGAATCTGGATCGGCTTCAGTGTTCCTCTAGGTCTCTGGTGTTCTGCCTTAACCTCCTCGGGCGTCGCAAGTCTTGACATCGAGCCACATCTCTTTTCATCCGAACCACCGAACTTCGCTTTTAGGTCTTGGTACATCTTGGTGGTTCCAGTATCCATCTTATAAGGAGTTAGTGAGCTTCTCAAATATCTCCTTCCGTAATTCGGATCGCCGGGGAATACACAAGCGATCCCTGAGGTAGAGTACTCCACTATCAGAGATCCGAAACCCGTTGTCCTTTCCTTCTAAGACCTCTTGCTTGATCCTCTGAAGGCTTGGGTCACGGGCTTTCTTTTCCAGTATATCATCGAACAGCGTCGGTGCTATCGTCATGGTCGAGAGCTGTCCGAAAATGATTTCAACCCCGTGACGCATAATCTCTCTTTCTAAGGGCCGAGATAACACTGATAGAGACATCAAGGTGGCGCAGAACTTCCTGCTGAGTGCATCAGCCACCTTGTTAGCTTTCCCCGGATGGTAGAGAATCTCGCAGTCATAATCCTTGACGAGTCTGAGCCATCAGAGCACTACTGAACAGCTCCTCTGCGGTCTGCGGTCTATGAGCTCCGCCGATCACATTCAGAGATATTTCTGGTCGGAGCATCTTCAGCATGAGTCTGCCCCTTTCTCTCTCCGTGCTGACCAACTCTGGGTATAGGCATGCGAGTCGGTTGAATCTCTTCACGGCTTCGCTGACCGATAGGTCACATGCAGTTTCTGATTGACTCAATGTCAATTTGAATTGGGTTACAACATCAAGCGGCAACTTTGTTTCCACTCATCATTCGTATGTCCCCAATCAAATCAACTATACCACATACATCCCATGTAATAAACTAATCACTAATTTCAAAGGGAACGAGCTCATCATTTCTTATTCATACTTTCAGAAAAGGAAAATGTTAACATATAACATTCCTTATTTCTAGTCGAAACAAAACTACTTGAGAAGATAGTTTATTACGACTCCCACTAGGACAAACCCTAGTGCAGTTGTAATTACTTTTAGTCCTATCTCCCTTGGCCTCATTAGGGTAGTCTCAGGCTGGCCAATAAGTTGACTGTTTGTAGAACTCTCTTCATTCTTTTTTTTCGTTCGTTTCTCTACGCGTAATTATACTAAAGCTAGCATAAAGCTATCATTCGTATATTCATGCATTACTTAAACTAAAGGCTAGGCTAGCATAAGATTATCATATATATATTCATGCATATTTAGACTAAAAACATTCCTTATCATACACTTATCTTATACATATATTCATGCATATTTAAACTAAAAACGTTCTTTATCATACACTTATCTTCATGTATTAAAGTAAAGCTAGTATAAGTTTTTCGTTCGTTCATCTACGCATAATTAGACTAAAGCTAGCATAAAGTGATCATTCATGTTTTCATGCATATTTAAGCTAAAGGCTATTCATATCCTACATGAACAAAATAAGCTAAGACATTTTATATCATACATGAACAAAATAAGCTAAGGCATTTTATATCATACGTGAACAAAATATGCTAAAGGCATTTTATATCATACATTAACAAAATAAGCTAAGGCATTTTATATCATACATGAACAAGCATAAGGGTATCATACATATTTTCATGCATATTTAAGCTAGAAGCATTTCCTATCATACATGAGAAAATTTTAACAAAATTAGAGTAGACATAGAATTCTTACATGGAGCGGCAGGATTTGGAGTTTGATGTGTGTGTAGTGGAAAGGCAGATCCGCTCTGATACCAACCTGTCACGCCCGCCCTTTTTGGACCCAGAACCCGGAGGGGCGATAATATGACGCTGTATACATACATACATAACATACAGCGGAAGACTTTATACATACTTCTTTATTCTTACAGCGGAAGACTTTAGACTTATTTTTTTTTTTTTAAACATATGCATTGACATATATATATATATATATATATATATATATATATATATATATATATATATATATATATATATATATATATATATATATATATATATATATATATATATATATACTTCTTTTTCTTAACATAGGGCATGCATCATAGCATATATAGATACTTCTTCTTACTTCTTCCTTACTTCTTCTTATTAACATAGAGCATGCATCATAACATATATAGATACTTAGTGCTTAGTTCAAGTTCTTAAACATCGTCGTCATATGGAGACATAAGTAAGGACATCCATAAACATCATCATCATAGGTAAACATATATATATATACCTAACGGATCTTCTCCACCATGCCATTGCCACACACATTTGGCCCCTCCTGCTGCTCCCTTTAGTTTATCCATCCCTTACCCTTATCTGCAGTATGAGGGAAAGATAAACTATAAGCACATAGGCTTAGTAAGATCCAGTCCTACTCACAAAAACCATATATCGACATTAATCATGGCATGTAACATTCATAACATGTAACATACATGGCGTAATCAACTTAACATGTAGCATAAGTAACGTGAGTAAACATAACATGTCTCATCCATAGCATGGCAGCATAACATGTATCATCTATAACATAACATCATATCATGTACATTTAGGACTTAATTAAACATAACATATAACATACGTAACATAGTGACATAACATGGCATATCAAACATAACATACTTCATATGTAACGTAGTGGCATAAAAATGGCATATCAAACATAACATACATCATATGTAGCATAGTGGCATAAACATGGCATATCAAACATAACATGCATCATATGTAGCATAGAGACATAAACATGGCATATCAAACATAACATACATCATATGTAGCATAGAGACATAAACATGGCATATCAAACATAACATACTTCATATGTAACATAGAGACATAAACATGGCATATCAAACATAACATACTTCATATGTAACATAGTGGCATAAACATGGCATATCAAACATAACATGCATCATATGTAGCATAGAGACATAAACATGGCATATCAAACATAACATACATCATATGTAACATATCAACATGGCATGTGAACATAACAATCTAATCATGTAACATATGCAAGATGCTTTTGAAAACATATATTATAGGTACGTAAATATAAATCTCAACATATTTGGGCCCGGCATTGTACCACTTCTTCATTATCATAGCGCGCATCCCTAAATAGGCCCGAGGTAGAAAGTCTCGAACCTAATAGGTTACTAGGCCCGATCTTAGTCCGTCGACCTAGGGCAATCGTCATAGCGTAGAAGCCCATCCTAGGCCCGAGTCTTACTCCATCGACCTAAGGCATCTTGGAGCCCATCCCGTACTAGGCTCGAGTCTTATTCCATCGACCTAGGGGCAATCATACATAGAAGCCCATCCTAGGCCCGAGTCTTATTCCATCGACCTAGGGCATCTTAGGAGCCCATCCCTTCTTGGACCTTATTAGGGTCTTGGTACAAGCCATGCAGAAGGTAAAATACTTATATGCTTATTTTTATAACATAGCTTATTTCATTTTGCAAACATAGCATACTTCATTTCATAACACATCATGCTTCCCCTTCATGAACATATCTTCGTAAACATACCATTCTTCATTTCATAACATATTATTCTTCATTTCATCCTCATGTCATATTCATGTCGTGAACATATCGTTTGTTTCATTTCATAATCTTATCTTTTTTTTTCCATTTCATAACATATTTTAAATATCGCATACACATAGACATGGCATAAAGCATGGCATCAAAAGTAAGTAAACACTAACCTAAGGCATGTTATCTTCATCTAGCATTATTTAATATCACAAGTCAACATGACTTCACCCAACATAAAACACATGTTAACCTATTCATTTAACTTAACAACAACTTCATATGCACATAAGAATTGAATTAAAACTTCATTTAATCCCCAAAAATACATGATGGCCGAATGGTCCATAGGGTTTTCTAGGGTTATCTTTTAACCTAATTCATTTTAGCATAACAACAACTTCATTTGCATATAGAACATGAATTAGACTTCATTTAATCACCCAAAAATTCATGGTAATGTAATAATCCATAGGGTATTCTAGGGTTATCTTTTAACCTAATTCATTTTAGCATAACAACAACTTCATTTGCATATAGAACATTAATTAGACTTCATTTAATCACCCAAAATTCATGGTGGCCGAATAATCCATAGGGTATTCTAGGGTTATCTTTTAACCTAATTCATTTAACATAACTACAACTTCATTTGCATATAAAACATGAATTAGACTTCATTTAATCACCCAAAATTCATGGTGGCCGAATGATCCATAGGGTATTCTAGGGTTATCTTTTAACCTAATTCGTTTAACATAACTACAACTTCATTTGCATATAAAACATGAATTAGACTTCATTTAATCACCCAAAATTCATGGTGGCCGAATGATCCATGTAGGTTTTTAGGGCTAGTCTTTTAACCTAATTCAATTAACATACTAACAACTTCATATGCGT
Source organism: Wurfbainia villosa (assembly GCA_025175895.1). Lineage (NCBI taxonomy): Eukaryota > Viridiplantae > Streptophyta > Magnoliopsida > Zingiberales > Zingiberaceae > Wurfbainia > Wurfbainia villosa. The sequence continues at coordinate 43,592,964 of CM045988.1, read as the reverse complement.
ATAAAACATGGGTTAAACTTCATGGAGTCATCAAAATAGAGAGGTGGCCGAATGGTCCAAGTAAGTTTTTAGTTTTAGTTTTTGTCCTAATCCATCTTAAATCCTAACATCATCATATAGTTGCAAAAACATAGCATAGAACTTCATTAAAACCTAGAATCATGGCTTGGCCGAATAGGCTTTAGTGGCTATTAGGGTTAGCTTTTAACCTAATCCCTTTTTCCATGTTAACATCATCATCTACTTCCTAAACATAGCATACAACTTCATTGATAAACCAAAACCTAGCTTGGCCGGATATAACATATTGGTCTCTTTTACAAACATCAATCGAAGCTACTCGTATGCAGGTGAGGGATACTTACATCCTTCGCTTTGCTTGTAGTGTGAGATAAACTAAGGAACACAAAACCTAGCCCTTGCTTCTTGCTTGAAGGAGTTTCGGCCAAGAGTGGAAATGGAGAGGAAATGGAGAGGAAGAGCTTTAGGATTTCGGTGAGAAGAAGAAGAGAAGTGGAGAAAGTGAAGTTGCTCACTCATGCCTCCTCATCCCCCCCCTCCCCCTATTTATTCACCTAAAGAGTCCCTTAATCTCCCTTACACTTAACCATAATTTCCCTTATTCCTCTAATGATATAGTCCTATTGGGCTTCTGGTTAGTGGGTGCATCTATATGGCTTGGCTATCTCTAGAGGTTTGGGGTTCAATTCCTAGGCCTTGCACCCCTTTTTGGCTTATTTTCTTTTATTTTTGAAAAGGCCCACATAAAGCCCATGATCATCAAGACAAAAATTCTTGTAAAATTGCTAGGAATTTTACGGGCGTTACAATTTTGAGGTGGCATCTTATCTTAACATAAGGTGGCAACATTGAATGATAACTCTTTGACTTTGTACTTTGGGCTAATTCGTCAACATCAGTCGACTGATCCTATTGGTAGTCGATTGCCTCCAGTTGATTGTTACACTTAAGAATCTAGCCTGACACATGCAACAAAAGGTTAGTGTTAGTGCCTATAAGATCCACATATCTCCACAATGGTATGATATTATCCACTTTGGGCCTAAGCCCTCAGAGTTTTGTTTTTGGGCTTTACCCAAAAGGCCTCATTCCAATGGAGATAGCTTTTCATCTTATAAGCACATGATCTTTTTTCATGTCTTACCAATGTGGAACTTTGATTGTATTCCCAATATTCCAACAATGCCCCCCTCAAACGAAGGACCACATTGACCTCCCTCAAGCCTATCCTTCCTCGAAGGACATCCTCTGCTCAATGTCCGATCCTCAACCCACCAGGACTTCCTGCAAACTGTCTGGTCCTCTTGACCCATTTGGACTTCCTGTAGGGATGTATACTGAAAAGTCTATCTTTTGTATGAACATCTTTAATTTGAAATAAGAATCACATGATCATTGTTTGCATATTTTTATGGTTATGCAATATTTTCTAATACTTTACATTGTAGATAACATGGTGTATAGTGTCACACAGGAGATCATGTTATTAGCCCCATGAAAAGTATAAGTAAAGGCTCACAATAGAGATGGCTTTGGACAAACCATAGGAATGGTTGTAGTGTGATTTGGTATTGGTTTGTCTTGACCATAGAATCACATTAGTGTACTTTGTGTGTATTGAGCAGGACCGACTTAGAGGTGATTCGATTTATTGCTGACTACATAATCGAATCGAACCTCAGATATTATTTAGTACATGCTCTTAATCCCGATATAATAATGAGCACATATACTTAGTACTCATCTCTTTGATTTACTAATGGGCGAGATTTATAGATTAAATCGATAGGCTCGGTAAGTTGGGAGATGATATTATTTATATGGTGTGTCGTTGATTATAGGAGAAAACCGTGTCCTATATATTAGGATGATGATGTCCCCTTGAGGAGCTCATAAGGTTCATCATGCAAACCTTGCAGGTGGACTTGGTCCGGCATGATGAAAAGGTTGAGTGGCACTACTCAAGGAGTTAGATGTTGATTTATTAATGTTCAATAAATTAATTAATCGATGGACATTCGAGATCTTAAACACGGGGAGAAAATGTATAAATAATATATGGAGCCCATATTATCATATGGGGGTTGGTGAGGTAGATCAATGATGAACCTTTAGTGGATTGGATCATCATTAGTGGATCGGACTTTATTTGGGCTTGATCCATGGATGGCCAAGACCCAACTCCTCCTCATGGTCCCTAATGTATCCTATTAACACCTCATGATGCTTAGATCCAATGGATAGAAACAAAAGTCTAAGATCCGACGGTTGAGATTAAATCTCTAGATCCGACGGTATAGATTAAATCCCTAGAACAAATGGAGGAGATTAATTCATGACTTACCCTAACTCTATAAAAGGAGGGCATGGGGAGTTGGCATTGAAGATATAATTGAAGAGAGCTAGGGTTTGGGCGGCAAGAAGGTGAATCATAGTTGAGATAGGATTAGGGTTAGGGTTAGGGTTTGGTGGCTAGGGCGCGACCAAATAAGGCAAGGTTTCCTTTCTTCTTCCTTGTCTTGTGGCCGGCATCCAGCTCTTTTCCAGGCCCTTCCCATCCCTTGGGCAGCACCGAAAATCTCCCTTCTCCCTCTCCTTAGGTGGTGGAAACAAGATATAGGGTTTCCCTTGGTGTCTTGATTGTTTTCCATCATCTTCTCCACCTTCTAGTTGGTCGGCGGCAAGGAGATTGTGTGCTCCTTGTGGTTGGTTTTAGGGAGGAGAAAAAGCTTGTTTCTACTCTTCCTCTTGCTTTGGAAGAGCAAGGAAGGAAGATTTACGATCAAGGATCTTCGAGTTTTGGTAGATCGTCGCCCACACGACGTCCAAAAGGAGGATGGTCATACATTAGAAGATCGAGAGGTATACCTATTCTACTTTCTTCTTTTGATTGTTGCTTTTTTTTGTTTTTCAATTATAAGCATGTTATAAATCTGTAAATGGATAAATAATACTTGGATCCTGAGCATAAACACAAAAATCGGCAATCCGGACATCCTCTATTCCATGGCTACTCGTAGAATAGAGGATGGTCGTTTGAACAACTAGTTTGTTCAAGTGACCTCTCTAAACGAATAGCACGACGATGACTTGGTGGTTTGGGCAATCCCTTTTGTCTAGGATTAAATTTTTTTTAATCCGGGGACATCGAAGGGATCACCATGGTCAAGCTACCGAGGTGAAGTGGGAAGCGAAGTTTCCCCTCACGGACTCGATAAGTAAAACCCTACAACTGGTATCAGAGCCAAGGTTTCCGGTTTTATGTGTTTAGGATTCGGTTAATTTTTATGCACTTTTTCATATATTATATGTGCCGGATAATAGTAGGATATGCGTAGTTTAACTCTTTGGTTGCAGGCAGATCCGACTATTATGGCCATATGTGTGTATGTGATTGTATGTGTGTAAATATTTATTTTGTTGAATCCTCGGGGTTGACGAGGCTAGTATTTAGTTTTTGTAAATTAAATACGGCATTGTTTATCCACTCTTTATTTTATTTTACTTTCGATCTAGATTTCATGTACACTCCCTCGTGGTGTATAGGATCGATGGATGTAAATTAAAATAGGTTTTAGTCTCGGCTCGGATCTCCGGATGGCTTGTACATGGCGTAGGAGGAGCGGACGAGATGGTGTTGCGACGGGAGACATATTGAAGACAAAAGCCAAAATAGTTGGAAAATAATTTATTTTTCATATTTATTGCTTTTTGGTTGATATGCATGTCGTAGGCTAGAAAATTCCTCATTTTCAAATTACTAAGTGGGAGAGGGATAATTTTATAAATTCCCACGGCCTCCATTACGATTCGACAAGTGATGCAAACAAACTTGTGTGTCGGCTCTGAGTGCCTTCCTCCCCATCGGATGAGTTTTTTTGCGGATCTAAAGGTTGAATATGGTTATAGAAAATTATTAAGGAGCATGTGTACTTGCCCATCGTAAGGCACATAACCCGAGATAATTATCCTTGGTACCAAGTAATGGTGAACACTTATATACAAATATATATATCCTCCCCATCGGAGTCACTGCTTTTATTTGTAGGGCCGAAGAGAAACTAACTATTAATTTTACTTGTCAAAAAGTTAGGTTGACAAGATAGTAAAATTAATGGGTAAAACCTCCTCTTACAAATGTAGAATTCGTATACGTCCACTCTATCATGGCATACGATATTCTCGGTGTTTTGAGGTTTTGGTTGATTTTGAAATTTTATTGTTTGAAGAATCAATAATTTTTTTTGAAATCTATAGTAATGATCTATGTGATTCTTAGGATTTTCAAAATGAATTTCAACCCACTTGCAATGATACTAAAGGAAATAAACTTACTGTACCCAAATAATGTTGATTGGAAAAGAATCTAGATATTGTCTTATCTGCTAAGGAGTACAAGTATGCACTCTTCGAAGAGTGTCCTCAAGCCATGGTTGCTCAAAAAGGTTTCTACTTCTAAGCCGAAAGGCAAGAAGAAGTAGAAACAAGGTAGAGCAAAGGTGGTGGGAGGATCTCAGAGAGGAGTGAAGAAGCCGAAAGGCAAGTACTTCACTTGCAAGCAGGATGGACATTGGAAGAAGGACTGCCCCAATCCGAAGCAGAACAAAGGTATATCCTTTGGACTAGTTGTCGAAACATGATTAGCGGTGTTATCTACCGACACTTGGTGTGTAGATACACGAGCCACTAATTATGTCTGCAATACTTTGTAGGGGTTCTAGGAAACCCAACGACAAGATGAGGGAGAGATTACCATTTACTTGGGCAATGCCACTAAGGTGGCGACTATTGTAGTGGGAGACATTTTATTTATCTTTTGAGAAAAATAAAACTTTGGTTCTGAAAAATTCCTTTTATGTACCTTTATATAGAAAGAATTTAATTTCAGTTTCTAAATTGTTATGGATGGATATTCTATTTCTTTTAATGATAGAGTTGTTATAAAAAGGAATAGGGAAAATATCTGTTCAGGTACATTGATAGGAAATTTGTACACACCTGAACCAAAACCTCCCACGATGCAAATTGAAGTTAATAACTCATCATCTAATTCCAATAAGAGAAAAGAACCTTCGATGATGAACCAAACATATCTTTGGCATCTTAGGCTTGGTCACATTAACCTAAGCAGATTTCAATGGTTGATAGCTGATGGACCTTTGGGTTCATTAGTGGTGGAGGATCTCCCAACTTGTGAATCTTGCTTGGAGGTTAAGATGACCAAGAGGCCTTTTAAGGCCAAGGGGTATAGAGCAAAAGATGTGTTAGAATTGGTTCACTCTGATTTGTGTGGTCTTATATCTATCCAGGCTAGAGGTGGTTTTGAGTATTTCATCTCTTTTATAGATGATTACTCGAGATATGGATACATTTACCTGATGCACCACAAGTCTGAATGCTTTGACATGTTCAAAGAATTCAAGGCTAATGTGGAGAAACGTCAAGGTAAAAGTATCAAGTCACTACGATCTGATCGTGGTGGTGAGTACCTCTTGGGAGAGTTTAGGAATTACCTATTAGAGGCTGGGATTCAATCCCAATTGACTGTACCTGGCACACCCCAGCAGAATGGTGTAGCAGAGCGAAGGAATAGGACTCTTATGGAGATGGTTAGATCGATGATGAGTTATTCTGAGTTCCCAAATTCATTCTGGGGATATGCTCTAGATACGACGGTGTACATTCTGAACTTAGTTCCATCTAAATCAGTGCCTTCTACTCCCATAGAATTGTGGACTGGGCGAAAGCCTAGTCTAAGACATATTCGGATATGGGAGAGTCCAGCACATGTACTGAAGGCAGATGCTGGTAAGTTGGAACCTCGTACAGAAGTACGCATGTTCGTTGGCTATCCCAGGGGAACGAAGGGTAGATTTTTTTATAGTCCTAGAGATCAGAGGGTGATCGTTAGCACGAACGCTAGATTTCTAGGGGAAGACTATGTGATGAGCCACAAGCCTAAGAGTAAAATTGTTCTGGAGGAGTTAAAAGGGGAAGTCACTTCTTTAGTACTGTCGGTACAAGAGGATATACCACATATCACTACAACGCGTGTCACAGAGCATACACAGGTGATACCTCATCGTAGTGGGAGGGTTGTGAGAAAGCTTGATAGATTCATGTTCTTGGGAGAATCTTCTGATTTGGTCCCTAGCAAACATGAACCTGATCCCTGGACATATGACGAGGAAATCCAAGATAAAAATGTAGTATCTTGGCAAAGTGCAATGAATGCTGAGATTGAATCTATTGATTCAAATCAGGTCTGGGAGCTAGTAGAACCACCCGATGGTCTAAAAACCATTTGATGCAAGTGGATCTACAAGAGAAAGAGAGGAATAGTTGGGAAGGTTGAGACCTTCAAAGCGAGGCTTGTTGTGAAAGGGTATACTCAGAAAGAGGGTATCGATTATGAGGAGACCTTTTCGCCAGTAGTCATGCTTAAGTCTATCCGGATTCTCTTATGCATAGCAGCTCATATGGATTATGAGGTGTGGAAGATGGATGTCAAGACAGCTTTCCTTAATGGAAGTCTTGAGGAAAACATCTACATGAAGCAACTAGAGGGATTCATTGCTAAGGGCAAAGAGCATCTTGTATGTAAGCTTAATCGGTCTATTTATGGATTGAAACAAGCTTCGAGGTCTTGGAACATCCGATTTGATGAGGTGATCCAGTCTTATGGATTTATTCAAAGTCCGGATGAGTCTTGTGTATACAAGAGATGTGACGGAAATGTAGTGGTATTTCTTATACTTTACGTAGATGACATTTTGTTGATTGGCAACAATATCAAGGTGTTATCGGACATAAGGGTATGGTTGTCCAAACAGTTTGATATGAAGGACTTGGGAGAAGTGGGACACATCCTTGGGATTAAGATTATAAGGGATCGCAGGAAAAGGATGTTGTGCTTATCCCAAGCTTCATACATAGACACGATTTTGGATTATTTTAGCATGCAGAACTCCAAGAAGGGTTTTCTACCTTTCAGGCATGGAGTTCCTTTATCTAAGGAGATGTGTCCTAGATCATCTGAGGAGATAGAGGAGATGAAGGCGGTTCTTATGCTTCGGCAGTAGGAAGCCTCATGTATGCAATGCTTTGTACGAGACCAGATATCTATTTTGTCATGGGCATGGTCAGCAGATATCAGAGTAATCCAGGACAGGGACATTGGACTACGGTAAAGTATATATTGAAGTACCTGAGAAGGACTAGGGATTATATGTTGGTGTATCGGGCAGACCAATTACTCCTTGAGGGTTACACAGATTCCGACTTCCAATATGATAGGGATAACAGTAAGTCTACCTCAGGTTTTGTGTTTACTTTGGGAGGTGGAGCCATTGTATGGAGGAGTGTCAAGCAGAAGTGCATGGTGGACTCCACCATGGAAGCTGAGTATGTGGCGGCCTCTAAGGCGGCCAAAGAAGTTGTATGTCTCAGGAACTTCATGATGGACTTGGATGTGATTCCTGGTTTGCCCAGAACTATCACAATTTATTTTGATAATAGTGGTGCAATTGCAAACTCGAAGGAACCATGAACCCATAAGGCTAGTAAACACTTAGAGCGCCAGTACCACCTAATACGAGAAATCGTAAAGAGAGGAGAAGTTGCTATGGCCAAGATTGCATCAGAGGATAAATTGGAAGATCCTTTCACTAAGGCCCTTCCGGCGAGAGCTTTTGAAAGACATGTGGAGGGAATGGGGATCAGATGTATGACACTTTGAGGACAGCATAGTCTTTTAGTATAAGTGGGAGATTGTAGGGATGTATACTGAAAAGTCTATCTTTATTTTTAAATAAGAATCACATGATTATTGTTTGCATATTTTTATGGGTATGCAATATTGTCTAATTTTTTACATTGTAGATAAGATGGTGTGTGGTGTCACACAGGAGATCATGTTATCAGCCCCTTGAAAAGTATAAGTAAAGGCTCACAACCGAGATGGCTTTGGACAATCCATCGGAATGGTTGTAGTATGATTTGGTATTGGTTTGTCTTGACCATAGAATCACACTAGTGCACTTTGTGTGTATTGAGCAGGACCGACTTAGAGGTGATTCGATTTATTATTGACTACATAATTGAATCAGACCTCTGATATTATTTAGTACATGCTCTTAATCTCGATATAATAACGGGCACATATACTTAGTACTCATCTCTTTGATTTACCAATGGGCGAGATTTATAGATTAAATCGATAGGCTCGGTAAGTTAGGAGATGATATTATTTATATGGTGTGTCGTTGATTATAGGAGGAAACCATGTCCTATATATTAGGATGATGATGTCCCCTTGAGGAGCTCATAAGGTTCATCATGTAAACCCTGCAGGTGGACTTGGTCCGACATGATGAAAAGGTTGAGTGGTACTACTCAATGAGTTAGATGTTGATTAAATAATGGTCAGTAAATTAATTAATCGACGAACATTTGAGATCTTAAACACGGGGAGAAAATGTACAAATATTATATGGAGCCCATATTATGATATGGGGGTTGGTGAGGTAGATCAATGATGAACCTTTAGTGGATTGGATCATCATTAGTGGATCGGACTTTATGTGGGCCTGATCCATGAGTGGCCAAGACCCAACTCCTCCTCATGGTCCCTAATGTAGCCTATTAACACCTCATGATGCTTAGATCCAATGGATATAAACAAAAGTCTAAGATCCATTGGTAGAGATTAAATCTCCAAGATCCGACGCTTGATATTAAATCTCTAGATCCGACGGTTGAAATTAAATCCCTAGAACCAATGGAGGAGATTAATTCATGACTTATCTCTAACTCTATAAAAGGTGGGCGTGGGGAGTTGGCGTTGAAGATATAATTGAAGAGAGCTAGGGTTTGGGCGGCAAGCAGGTGAATCCTAGTTGAGATAGGATTAGGGTTAGGGTTTGGAGGCTAGGGCGGCACCAAATAAGGCAAGGTTTCCTTTCTTCTTCCTTGTCTAGTGGTCGGCGTCCAGCTCTTTTCCAGGCCCTTCCCAGCCCTTGACCGACGCCCAAAATCTCCCTTCTCCCTCTCCTTAGGTGGTGGAAACAAGATATAGGGTTTCCCTTGGTGTCTTGATTGTTTTCCATCATCTTCTCCACCTTCTAGTTGGCCGGCGGCAAGGAGATTGTGTGCTCCTTGTTGGTTGGTTTTAGGGAGGAGAAAAAGCTTGTTTCTACTCTTCCTCTTGCTTTGGAAGAGCAAGGAAGGAAGATTTGTGATCTAGGAGCTTCGACTTTTGGTAGATCATCTCCCACACGACGTTCAAAAGGAGGAAGGTCATACATTAGAAGATCGAGAGGTATACCTATTCTACTTTCTTCTTTTGTTTGTTGCTTGTTTTTGGTTTTCAATTATAAGCATGTTATACATCTATAAATGGCTAAATAATACTTGGATCCCGAGCATAAACACAAAAACTGGCAATCCGGACATCGTCTATTCCACGGCTACTCGTAGAATAGAGGATGGTCACTTGAACAACTAGTTTGTTCAAGTGACCTCTCTAAACGAATAGCATGACGATGAATTGGTGGTTTGGGCAATCCCTTTTGTTTAGGATTAATTTTTTTTAATCTGGGGACATCGAAGGGATCACCATGGTCAAGCTACCAAGGTGAAGTGGGAAGCGATGTTTCCCCTCACGGACTCGATAAGCAAAACCCTACACTTCCTGCCAGTTGTTCGGTCCTCCCGACCCAAATGGACTTTCTGCCAGTTGTTTGGTCCTCCCAACCCAACTGGACTTCCTGCCTAGTGTCTGGTTCTCTTGATCCGGACATGGGAACTCAACTTTCTTCGTTCAAGGTTCATGGCTTGACATGGACCATGGCTTTGATACAACTTGTTGGGATCAAGGCTCGCTAGAGGGGGGGGGGGGTGAATAATAAGTTGAAAAATCTAGCCCAACTTCTACTACAAAATAGCGGATTACACAGTGGAAATAGAAAACAAAGCATAAAGCACAAACACAATCAATATGCAAGTATTTATGTGGTTCGGAACTCAGTAGTTCCTACTCCACGAGCAGCTCAAAAGGAAAGTCTACTATGAATGGATCGGAATGTTTCTGGAGGTAAAAAACTTCACGTCTTACAAGCTTACAATGCAACGAAGATAATCAAGAACAGTAAGCTAAGAAGTTAAAATAAGTTACAGATTGTTGTTCGACTTCTTGCATTGAGGATGAAGTTGAAGCACTTGCAAGAAGATGATTGATAGCAATTGTGAGCACTTGTTGGAGAGGAGGCGAGATGAGAGCAAGACTTTTCCTCCTCTTTCAGAATGAATCATAGGAAACTTCTTTCACTCAAAACTAAAAACTAGAGCCCAAGAACTACTTCTCTTATTTTCCAGCAAGCTTTTTATCTTCCTCCATTGGAACCCTAGAAATCATGCCCGACCAAAATCTGACCACCTGAGCTTGTCCCCGTAACCACCTCCAACCTCTGGTGGTTCTCCAGGAAAGGAAACAACTCCTCCAGCCAAAAATCATCGCGTTTGAATATTTACTCGAAATGGAAGCATCCCGTTACCGCCTCCCCAATCGAGCCCACAGTCGAGTCTGACTCACGTCTGTGCTCGAAAAATACCTATTAGTCGAGCCCGCAACCAAGTCAGGCTCAATTCTGTGACAGAATCTATAGCTACCAGTTGAGATGCTTACCAAATCAACTCAACTGGTATAGGGTTTAGAGTTTGGCGATAAGAGTATACAGTCGAGCCCGCAGTTGAGCTGGGCTTGGTTCTGTGCTGTTCCACGTAGTGAGCAGTCAAGCTGGTAGTTGAGCCAATTCGATTCTGTGCTATACCAAATGATAAGTAGTCGAGCTAGCAGTCGAGCCAGCTCGATTCTGTGCCTTTCTGCAAAGTGCCAGTCGAGCAGACCCCAATGGTGGCTCGACTGATGCGGTAAATATTTGAAGCACATGAGTATCTTCCCTAGTAAGCTACCACTCCTAGAGTTTCAAGCACCCTAGTAAGAGAGCAAGCACATTATGGTGCCTTCTCCAACTAATGAATGCTCTAAGTACCTTAGACAAAGACCGAGCGCGCTAAGATGCCTTCCTTGCCTAACGAGTACTCCATGTACCCTTGACAAAGAATGAGCATGTTACGATGCCCTCTTTGTCTAACGAGTACTCCCAGTACCCTAGCCAAAGAACAAGAATGTTACGGTGCCCTCTTTTTCTAATGAGTACTCCCAGTACCCTAGCCAAAGAACGAGCATGTTACAGTGCCCTTTTTGTCTAAAGAGTATTGGGTGCATGTACCCTAGTAAGAGAACGAGCACGTTACTGTGCCCTCTCTTACTAACGAGTACACTAGCTAGAGACTGAGCACTCACTTGTGCCCTCTCTAACTCCAATGGAGAACGAGCACGTTACTATTCCCTCTCCATCACTAAGCTTCCGAACCTCTGACCAGCTTGTACTTTTCCTAATGGAGAACGAGCAAGTTACTATGCCCTCTCCATCACCAAGCTTTCGGACCTCCGGCCAGCTTGTACTCATCCTCTACCAAGGTTCCCCTTTGGATTTCCATCCATAGGTCTAATGTCACTCTAAGCATCTAACTTAGTGACCTTAGGTTTGTATCAGTTGAGGTAATGTCTTGACTACACTCTAGCTCAAACTAGATTTCTATTTCCTTGACTTAAACCTTATTGTTAAACATTGAAACATTTGATGGGCTTGATTGCACTAACAACCTCCCCCTTTTTGATGTTTGACAACATGGTTTATGTTTAGGTATTATAAATACAATTCATCTTAATTTCTAAAATATAGCATGAAGTGCAGAAATATTTCATATCAGAAATTTATCATTCATTTAATAGGGATGATATGACTTGGAGTGGAGAAATTTCACATGTAATAGAGATGGGCAGAAATTTAAATTTAACTCCATTTGAATAATATCACAAATATCACAATAACTTGAACCCATACTCTCCCCCTATGGCAAACAACAAAAAAATCATGGGGAATAAGTTCCTCCCCCTAAAACTAATTTTCTCGGGTTGTATATACAATTCCCGTGAGGTACCCAATCGATTTGGGAGTTCCCCCTAAATCATGGGGAACTCTCTCCCTCCAATAAAGTCAAGCTTAAACCTTTACTCTCTCCCTCTTTGTCACACATGAAAAAAAAAGGTTTACTTTCCAAGGAGGTCAATGTCTCATATCCAATGAGATCTTACAATATCCTCCTTGGTCCAGAAATACCTAGGATGCTTACCATTTTCCTAGTGATAAGTCTCATATCACATAAGAGAGGCAATCCTATACACTCTCCCAATTTCCAAATTGGGTATCTCCTAATTCCATTTTCCTCCTCATGAGGAAAAATACCATCCATCATCCCATGATGGATTCCTCTCCCTAAAGGCTTGCTCCTCCTTGACCATTGCACCAACAATGTCCTTGGGAAGTCCCTAAGCCAATAGGAACTCTAAACCATCAAAAAATAAGGTCTAAAGATCAACCTTGAACTTTTCCACCCTTAAATTTGATACATCACCCTAACACCTCTCCTAATCCATATCCAATGGATTTTCACCCTTTATAATGCTTCCTAAAGCATATCCTAGGGTTAGGAGTGATTAGGAAACTTTACCATGGTTGAAACATGGGGCAAACATCCTTGTTTACCCAAAATCAGCATTGGCGATCAATTTATCGAAAGCGATCATTTATCGTGTCCATCGATCGGGGAACCAAGCGGCGATCAGCGATAACTATGCTAGGGTAGTTTACGCGAGGTGGGTTCGCGGCGGGTTCGCCCGAGCGATCGCCTTACGTGCACTAGGGCGATTACGCGAGGCGGTTTTGGCGAAGCGATTGCGCCAAGGGAGCTCCCGCTCCATCAATCGATTGCCATCTATGGCAGTCGACTGATAACTAAAAACTCAGTTTTTTAATTATCAGAATAAGATTTTGAATAATCATAAGTAATTATAGATAGCTTGAAAAATCACGAAATTTCATATGTATAATACTTATGACACACACAATTGGAAAAAAATATTTTACCCATTAAGATATCAAAAGGGTTAGTGAAGGGAAAGATTGAGGAATCTTCAAATGAAAATATCCTAATGACATTAGGTTGATACTTCACTTCACATCGGGTATATGAACTGAAAAAAATCCTCGCACACTTTCTTAACACAAATGAGAATACCCATAAATCTTTAAACACACTTAGATCTTTGCTAGGCTTGGGATATAAAATATTGGGAAAGGTCCAACTAATACTGTGGACTTACCAAACTGTAGCTCCCCTTCAATCAAACATTCTTTTAGGGTTGATTAGGTGCACACTTAATGATTGCACTAACAATGGTGGGATGGAGTCAAGGCTAGGGTTATTCGGGTGGCGCTAACAAGGATTGCACACACAACAAGAAGTTTCATAGACACTAACCGTCTCAACCACACACAACCAATTATAGATCATAAAATAACAATAGTGTTGGTGCAGCAATGCTCCAAGCATTTATATATGTTTTGATGTTTGGATAATCATCTAAGTTAGGCAATATCTTGTGATCTAATTGCAAAAATGTTTAAGTAACAGGGAAGTCCAAGTGTGATCTTGGCAAAGGAAGTCCAAGTATGATCTTGGCAAAGGAAGTACAAGGGATGGACTTGGCAGCGTAAGACCAAGCTTGTAGTCTTGGCAGCGTAAATTCCAAGTGAACCTTGACAAAGGAAGTCCAAAATAAAGTCTTGGTAGCATAAGTCCAAGCTTGTAGTCTTGGCGGCGTAAAGTCCAAGCATTTGGCAACCCAAGACATGACGAAACCGAAGGAAGCTCTTGGAAGCAAAGCGCAAAGGATGAATAAGTCACGGACTCGGAGGGATCCTGAAGGCGCAAGGCTTATTGAGGAGCTAGAAGGTTGAGTCTAGGTCTAGGGTATAAAATCAAGTATGAATTACTCATACTTAATGAGTATCGATCGATACGTCACGATGTATCGATCGACTAGTGGCGTTCGGTAGTCGGTGAAACCACGACCATTAATCGCTTGCCTTGGTCGAGCAATGATCGATCTGCAATCGATCCGCCAAAGGCATCGGTCGACCGATCAAGGGAAATATCGCCACGAATGCGATCTCACTCATTGTTGCCTTGATCACTCGGATCACCCCATCGATCGACGGATGGAGGGATCGATCGATCGCTGCCGTTGGAGATTGCGTCTACGAATCTCCGCTGAGATCGCGTTTCAAAAGCCGTTGGCTTCGGCGACAGTCGACTGATGGCATGCATCAGTCGACTGATCGACGCCCAACGGGAAAAATATCCCCTCTTCTATAAAAAGGGGCCATGGGGAGCTTGGTGATGCTAGTGCTCTTTGTCCTAACTATACTCTCGTGCTCACCAAGCCTTCCAAGTGTTTTTAGTGATTTAAATCCTCCTCTTCTCTTGTTCTTGATCATCCATCATTGTAAAGAAGAGGAGAGCATTGTAAGAAGGGTTTCTCCACCTTGGTTCATCCAAAGGAGGTTCTAGTGAAGGTTGATTAGGGCTAATCCACCTTACGGATTGCCGTGGAGTAGGAGCGTCATCTCCGAACCACGTACATCGGGTGTTAGCTTCGTTCTTGCTTTGATTTGTGTTTATATTTTGTATTGCTTCCGCTAACAATTTTTGTAGAAAAGAAGAAAGGCTAATCACCCCCCCCCTCTAGCCATTCCAAGGGTCCTAACAAGTGGTATCAGAGCCCGGATAGCTTGGAAGATCTCACCATCAACCAAGACATCAATGGCTCTTCAAGAGGGATATAGCATCGCCAAGCCACCGCTTTTCGATGGGAGTCACTTTGCGTATTGGAAAGGTAGGATGAAGTACTATCTTATGAGTAATATCGAAATTTGGCATAGTGTTGTAGATGGCTTCGAGGAACCGGTGGATGAACATGGACATCCTATTCCAAGCAAGGATTGGACAAGAGAAATAAACAAGAAATTTGAATCAAATGCAAAGGCCGTCCTCACCATCCAATGCGGCGTCACAATGGAGCAACTCAACAAGGTGGGGCCTTTTGAATCCGCCAAGGAGCTATGGGAAAAGCTCATTGAGCTAAATGAAGGTTCCAAGGAATCAAAGAGGGTCAAGAAGGACCTATTAATTGGACAACTTCAAGCCTTCCAAATGAAGATGCATGAAACCGTAAGTCAAATGCATGGAAGGTTCAAGGAAATTGTAAACGGACTCCATATCATAGGTGAGCGGGTTGACAACCGGGATTTGGTAAGGTATATTTTACAAGCATTTCCTAGAAACTCGTTATGGACTTCAATAGTTGATGCCATTAAGGTAACTAGGGATTTATCTCAAATTAAAATCGATGAATTATTTTGTGAGTTTGAATTACATGAGCAAACTAACATGTCCTCTAAGGAAAAGGGTTTAGCTCTATTCGTTGAAAAGAAGGACAAGAAAGAAAAGAAGAAGAAGGAAAGAAAAGAAGCATCATCATCATCCGAGTCGGAAGATGAGTCAAGTAGCGATGGGGACTCATCTAGTGAAATGGCCAATTTCGTCAAGAAGCTTTATAGAAAGTCAAGAGAGTTCAAGAATAGAGAAGCAAGGAAGGGGTCTCATTCCTCAAAAGGTAAATTTAATGGTAATTCAAGTTTTAGTAATAATGTGATTTGCCATGCTTGCAATAAGAAGGGGCATATAAAGCCGAATTGCCCGGAGCTAAAGAAGAAGGAGGAAAAGGAAAAGAAAAAGAAGGACAAGAAGGAAAAGAAGAAGAAGGAGGCCATGGTGGCTCAAACCACATGGGACACACCAAGTGTTGAAGACTCTTCATCCGATGAGGAGCTTTGCCACATCACACGCCATGTGGCACTCATGGCATTAGAAGATGATTCCGGCACATCAAGTCAAGAAGATTCTTTAAGTGATGAATCGTCATCTAGTGACGATGAGGTAATGAATTCTCCCAAGGTTATGCTTCTCTATAAATCAATTGCTTATCTTAAAGAAGCTCTAGATAAGTCAAAATCTAAGGTTAAGAGCATGAAGGTAGAACTAAAGGCCATTAGGAATGAAAAGCCTTCACATATTGACTCTTGCATGGTTAGGGAAGAAAATGAAAAACTTAAGGATGAGGTTAGTGAATTGAAAGCATGTTTAGAAAAATTTTTCAAATGGCTCAAAGTGTCTTGATATGATTCTTAGTAGACAAAGAGCGGTTTATAACAAGGCCGGGTTAGGATATAAGCCAAAAGAAAAAGAAGTTGCTTATATTTCATTAATTAATAGGAGAGCAACCATTAAGGGTAAGGCTAAGAAAGCTTGGGTACCTATGAAGTTTTTACTTAATGTTACCGGTCTAAATGTTTGGGTATCAAAAGCTTGTGTTTTTCATGTGATTTAGGTAGGAGAGCGAGGTATGTGGATTGTGGATACCGGTTGCTCAACACATATGACCGGGGATGTGAGCAAGTTCTCCACAATTAAATATGTGAAGAAGGGAGCGGTGTCTTTTGGGAATAGTGGAAAACTCAAGATATTAGGTAGAGGTACAATTGAGGTATCCCCTAAAATTGTTATTCACAAAGTATTGCTAGTTGAAAATATGAAATTTAATTTGTTAAGTGTTAGTCAACTTTGTGATGCAAACTATCATGTCTTTTTTGAATCCTCTAAATGCATGATTAGACACAAAGAATTAAATGATTGTATGTTAGTTGGATATAGGAAATCAAACATCTATTATGTTGATCTTTCATATGCTTCTAACATTTCTACTAAGTGTTTGGTTGCAAAAGAAGAGGAAAGTTGGCTATGGCATAGAAGATTGGGACATATCAACATGAAAAACATAGCCAAGGTAGCCAAGATGGAGTTGGTCAAAGGGCTACCAAAGATCAAGTATGTCAAGAACAAATTGTGTGATGCATGCCAAGAAGGAAAACAAACAAAGGCATCACACAAAGGTAAAACCCTAACCAATACCTCTTTACCATTAGAATTATTGCATCTTGACTTATTTGATTGCCATAGTACTCCATCTTTAAATGGTAATAAATATTGTTTGGTTATAGTAGATGATTTTTCTAGGTATACTTGGGTCTATTTTTTGAAACATAAGGATGATACCTTAGAAATAATCATAGGATTTAGTAAAAGGGTTGAAAATGAAAAGAGTCTCAAAATCAACCGGATCCGTAGTGATCATGGTGGTGAATTTGAAAACCTAAAATTTTCACAATTTTGTTTAGAGCAAGGGTACAAGCATGAGTTCTCTTGTCCTAGAACACCCCAACAAAATGGGGTGGTGGAAAGGAGAAATTGTGCCCTACAAGAGGCGGCTAGGACTATGCTTAATGCATACTCCCTTCCTAGCTATTTGTGGGCGGAAGCGGTTAATACCGCTTGCTATATCCAAAATAGGGTTCAAATCCATAGGTTTTTAGGAAAAACACCATTTGAATTATGGAATGGGACTATACCCACAATTCATTATTTCAAAGTCTTTGGATGTAAAGTTTATATTCTAAACACCAAAGATAACTTAGGAAAATTTGAATCAAAAGCGGATGAGGGAATCCTAGTTGGATACTCATCCACAAGTAGAGGGTATAGAGTCTACAATAAGAGAACCAAAGGGATTGAGGAGTCTTCCAATGTTCAATTTGATGAAACTACTAGTACCTACCCTAGAAAGTCCTCCATTGATAAGGATATTAATGACAATAATCAAGACATTACCCAAAAACTTCAAAATTTGACCATTAGGGGTAATGATCAAGGGGGAGGAAGAGGAGACTCCAATGATGAAAGAAGGGTGGAAGATAACAATGATCAAATTGAAATCCCTTCTAGAAACCTAAGAATTCATCAAGATCATCCACTTGACCAAGTAGTAGGAGATCTATCTCAAGGAGTAAGAACTAGGTCATTTCATAGGCCTCCTACTAGTCAAGTTGCTCTTATCTCTCAAATTGAGCCCAAATCAATCAATGATGCATTACATGATCCGGATTGGATTTTGGCAATGCAAGATGAATTGGCTCAATTTGAGAGAAGTCAAGTGTGGGAATTAGTACCTAGACCCAATGATAGCACCATAATTACTACAAGATGGGTCTTTAGGAATAAGCTAGATGATCAAGGAAATATCACTAGAAATAAGGCTAGATTGGTTGCTAGGGGATTCAATCAAGTTGAGGGGCTTGACTATGATGAGACTTATGCCCCAGTTGCAAGGTTAGAATCTATTAGGATTCTCTTAGGGTATGCTTCCTACATGGGATTTAAACTTTACCAAATGGATGTTAAATCAGCATTTTTAAATGGTTTTATTAAGGAGGAAGTATATGTAGAGCAACCACCCGGATTTGAGAACATAGATTATCTAAATCATGTATGTAAGCTTAGGAAAGCATTATATGGGTTAAAACAAGCTCCCCGGGCATGGTATGAAAGATTGTCATCCTTCTTAATTTCTAAAGATTTTAGAAGAGGCCAAGTAGATCAAACCTTGTTTATAAAGTCAACGTTAAAAGATATATTCATAGCCCAAGTATATGTTGATGATATCATTTTTGGGTCAACAAATGATGATCTTCTTCAAGACTTTATAAAAAATATGGAAAATGGATTTGAAATGAGTTTGGTTGGAGAGCTTACCTTTTTCCTAGGTTTACAAGTCAAACAAACCAATGAGGGTATTCATATTTATCAAACCAAATATGCAAATGAAATGATCAAGAAATTTGGTTTGGAAAATGCCAAAATTGTAACCACTCCTATGGCCACTAGCACTAGAATAGATAGTGATCATGAAGGTAAATCAATTGATCTTAAATTGTATAGGAGTATGATTGGTACCTTACTATACCTAACCGCTAGTAGACCCGACATTTTATTTGCGATAGGTATGTGTGCAAGACACCAATCGTGTGCCAAAGAATCACATTTGGTAGCCGTCAAAAGAATATTAAGATATATTAAAGGCACCCTAAATGTAGGACTTTGGTATCCTAGGACTAAGTCATTTGAATTACTTGGTTATACCGATTCCGATTATTCCGGGTGCAAATTGGATAGGAAAAGTACTAGTGGTGGATGTCAATTTCTTGGGTCCTCCCTAGTTAGTTAGAGTAGTAGGAAGCAACATTGTGTTGCTTTATCAACCACCGAAGCCGAATATGTGGCTATGGGTGGTTGTGTAGCTCAATTACTTTGGATGAGACATACTCTTGTAGACTATGAGCTACACTACTCTAACATCAAAGTTTATTGTGATAATGTGAGTACCATCAACTTGACCAAAAATCCGGTACATCACTCTAGGACCAAGCACATTGAAGTGAAACATCACTTCATAAGAGATCATGTGGCAAGAGGGGACATTGAACTTAATTATGTAGAATCTAAGTCCAACCTTGCCGATATCTTCACCAAAGCTCTTCCCGAAAATGAATTTTCATCTTTAAGGAGAGAGCTTGGTATGTGCTTTGTAGAGTAAAATTCTAGGTTTGCATGCTCCCATGTTTATGTGTTATCTTTATACCTTGATACATCTCACAAAAAGCCTTAAGAAACCTTGATTTTTGTATTGAGACACTTAGAACCATGTGAGATGATAGGGAAGGTGTACTTGGCTCATCATGCTTGTTATGATGCATTACTATGAGCCAATGACACACCTAGAGACATAAATACCTTATGGACCAACCATTGGGAAGGCTTGTATTCAAGTAATGAGTACATAGCTCTAAGAACATGGTTGGAAATTCCAAATCATATATATTTTAAACCATGTTCATTATATTTTGGAAAACAGTTTTCAATTAAATCACAAAAGTGATACAAAGTTTGAAAATTCTTTAGAACTTTTGTAAGTTTCCAAATTTGTATCAATCTTGAAATCTGGAAAACATATATTTTTCAAATTATTTTTCCTTAATAAAGTATGATTTTAGAAGCATGTACGCAAAATTTCATGATTTTTCGAGATTTCTGGAATTTCTACCGCATTTAAAAAATGGTGAAAAGTGAAATTTCGATTTAGGTAGTGTGATCAGTAGTTGGATACCGATCAGTGATACACTGGGTTTTCTGATAATAAGCTCCATTTTCTGATATTTGGTATATCTTTGATGTCCTAACACTATAGTATGATAATATTACGTATAAACAAGATTTAGGACTGACTAATGAAGAGTTTTAGGGGGAGTTTTCATAAATTATATTTTTTCATCCCCAAAACCATTGTTGGTGCAAAGTTAGGACTTGATTTTCTTTGAATTTTTGGTATGCTTTGCTTCAACTATTGTTTATACAACATATCTTGGATTAAGGGGGAGCTTAATTTCAATATTGTACCTTAGTACAAGATCTAACACATTATTTCCTTCATGTTTGAATCCTTCTCTTTTTGATGTATGTCAAAGGGGGAGAAGGAGTGTTTAAGTTATAATACATATTGAAAATTTGATTATGTGTGTATTTAAAGACCTAACTCAAATGATTGCCAAACATCAAAAAGGGGGAGATTGTTGGTGCAACAATGCTCCAAGCATTTATATATGTTTTGATGTTTGGATAATCATCTAAGTTAGACAATATCTTGTGATCTAATTGCAAAAATGTTTAAGTAACAGGGAAGTCCAAGTGTGATCTTGGCAAAGGAAGTCCAAGTATGATCTTGGCAAAGGAAGTACAAGGGATGGACTTGGCAGCGTAAGACCAAGCTTGTAGTCTTGGCAACGTAAAGTCCAAGTGAACCTTGACAAAGGAAGTCCAAAATAAAGTCTTGGCAGCATAAGTCCAAGCTTGTAGTCTTGGCGGCATAAAGTCCAAGCATTTGGTAACCCAAGACATGAAGAAACCGAAGGAAGCTCTTGGAAGCAAAGCGCAAAGGATGAACAAGTCACGGACTCGGAGGGATCCTGAAGGCGCAAGGCTTATTGAGGAGCTAGAAGGTTGAGTCTAGGTCTAGGGTATAAAATCAAGTATGAATTACTCATACTTAGATCGATACGATGTATTAGTCGACCGTCAGCGTTCGACCGAGTCGTGGTGAAACCACGACCATTAGTCGACCGCTTGGTCGAGCAATGATCGATTCTGCAATCAGTCGACTGCCAAAGGCATCAGTCGACTGATCAAGGGAAATATCGCCACAGAATGCAGTCTCACTCGACTGTTGCCTTGATCACTCGACTGATCACCCCATCAGTCGACGGATGGAGGGATCAGTCGACTGATCGCCTGGCCGTTGGAGATTGCGGCTACGAATCTCCACGGAGATCGCGTTTCAGAAGCTGTTGGCTTCGGTGGCAGTCGACTGATGGCATGCATCAGTCGACTGATCGACGCCCAACGGGAAAAACATTCCCTCTTCTATAAAAAGGGGCCATGGGGAGCTTAGTGAAGCTAGTGCTCTTGCTCCTAACTATACTCTCGTGCTCACCAAGCCTTCCAAGTGTTTTTAGTGATTTAAATCCTCCTCTTCTCTTGTTCTTGATCATCCATCATTGTAAAGAAGAGGAGAGCATTGTAAGAAGGGTTTCTCCACCTTGGTTCATCCAAAGGAGGTTCTAGTGAAGGTTGATTAGGGCTAATCCACCTTACGGATTGCCGTGGAGTAGGAGCGTCATCTCCGAACCACGTACATCGGGTGTTAGCTTCGTTCTTGCTTTGATTTGTGTTTATATTTTGTATTGCTTCCGCTAACCAGTTTTGTAGAAAAGAAGAAAGGCTAATCACCCCCCCTCTAGCCATTCCAAGGGTCCTAACAAATAGAATGAACAAAAAGTTGATGTTTCAAAAACTGTTTCACAAAAATTGTTTCACAAGAAAAACCATAGTTTGAAGTCTAAACACAAAGACAAATATCCATAGTGCAACCATCCTAGGTGGATCGACACAATTAGAGATCTTAACGTGATTCTATTTATCGGGGGCTAGTGCAGAAGGTTCCTCCAAGCTACTTGTCAAATTGATCAAGACATCTTTGATTTCCATCTCCTCTCGAAGGATTTGATCTTGAGTGTATTGAATTTGAGTCAATCGCTGATTGGTTTGTAGATGGAAATCTGATATTGTCGTGGTGATTGTGTTCACAAAAGTTTCATTGGCTCACGAAGTTGAGATAGCTGCTCCGTGATAGTGGTCAAGTGTTCAGCTTGGTTAGGAGCTGGGTGGTGTGGTTCTTTAGCAGGAAGAGTAGGTTCTTTCTCAAGATCCATATGCTCCCCAACTTGATGGGCATCCTTCCACTAAATCTCTCCTGTAGGGGTGTGAATCATGCCGACTAGAGATAAATTTATCCAATGGATATAGTCCAGCCTTTTCACCTCCCTCACTTTTCCCCTGGATGTCTTTATGCGTAGGGACTCTAACCAGAAAGTGACAATGTAACCAAAAGGCTTATAAACCTTTTTCTTGACTGGAATGGAGAAATGGACAATGCACAGAAACATGTTCAAAGATATGTTAAAATCAAGGGGTGGAGAGCCAATAAATGATGTGGCCTAACTTTGGCTTGCCCTTTGGTGACTATGGGCAAAATGCATCCGACAATGACTTTATATAAGATGTTGTCAGAAGTCGTTAGTGTCATGGATGACACGAAGTTAAATCCTTCATCTCTAGGACGTCTAAATATGGATACGTGGATGGAATTGAGGTCAAAGGCTACTAAATTTTCAGGAAGAGCTGGATAGCATTCTAGGTTAGACGAGGACTCTCTACATCCTAGAAATGATCTCAAGATGGGTGGAGTAAGAGTGATCTCCGTTTTGGCTACCCTTGACTTATAGATAAGCCTATGTGCCGTGGGTTGTAGGTTGTTATAGAATTTGACAAGTAAGTCTTCATTAATATCATGATCGCAGTAGACTAACTTACTGAGTCTACTGTGCTCAACCATCTCGCGAACATATGGTGCATTATTGGAGAAGAAATGACCATCTATGGACCGAATGCTTAGGAGTTCAAACTCGTGGGTCTTTAAAATGTGCAAATGATATTCCGAGGGTAAACAATGGTCCGAGCAAGGCCTCTCTCATGAGGGCCTAGAGGTGGAGGACTCAGGCTCTTTTCTTTTTATTCTAAAATGTCATGTGTCAAATATGTCATGCGCACAAGATTGACCCATGAATGAATGCAAGGAATGAAATGATGCATGTCAAGTGGGGAAAGTGATTAGCTACTTAGAAACCCTCTAAAATCATAAGGAAAGTAAGGAAAAAGTCTTACTTGGGTGCTATAGAACCAAAAACACGAGCTTGCTACAGAAGAAGAAGTTTTCCTGTTAGAACCCTAGTTGTGGTTGAGTGGTCAGAGATTAGGGTTAGGGTTAAGAGGAAATGGCAAGAAGAAGGAAGAAGATCCTTACCCTAGACCAGAGAAGGCTTGTTTTGAGGTTGTAAAGCTTGGATGGAGATGAAGAGCTCAACTGGTGGT
Source organism: Wurfbainia villosa (assembly GCA_025175895.1). Taxonomy (NCBI): domain Eukaryota; kingdom Viridiplantae; phylum Streptophyta; class Magnoliopsida; order Zingiberales; family Zingiberaceae; genus Wurfbainia; species Wurfbainia villosa. The sequence goes on along the minus strand of CM045988.1, from coordinate 43,569,480 downwards.
CATCACAGTCGGGAGGGAATGATTGTGGGGAAGAAAATTCGTGGAATGAAGGGATCGACCATCTGAAATAGAGTGGTCGATCCTATCATCTCACCCAATTTCTAGCAATACAAAAATAGTTTTGTGATCCTTATCATTTTTGTGAGATGGTCCTAGGTCTTCACCATTTAAATTTTCATTTCTCTTGTTAAATGGATTTTTTTTATATTAACCTAAGATCATGGAGGGATCCTCCTTCATTAGGCAGCATACATGCCCAACTCTCTTCTCAAATGGCTAAACTCATTTTCGGGAAGAGTTTTTATGAATAAGTCGGCTAGGTTAGACTTGGACTCAACATGGTTGAGTTCAATGTCTCCCCTAGCTACATGATCTCTAATGAAGTGATGACTCACTTCAATGTGCTTGGTCCTTGAGTGATGAACCAAATTTTTGGTGAGATGTATAGTGCTAATGTTATCACATAGCACTTGTACATTCCTATAGGTCAGTCCATAATCTTCTAAGGTGTGTGTTAGCCATAGCAATTGTGATACACATTCTCCTATAGCTACATATTCAGCTTCGGCTGTGGAAAGTGCTACACAGTGTTGTTTACAGCTTGACCAACTAACCAAGATAGATCCTAAGAAATGACAGCCCCCACTAATGCTTTCCATGTGACCAATAAACTCATTGAGATAATCCCTATTGTTTGAGCCATAGATTATGTCATCAACATAAACCTGGGCTACAAATATGTTTTCACCATCCCTTTTCAAGAATAGTGTGGGATCTATTTGTCCTCTCCTAAAACCTTTCTCAATTAGGAAGGTTGACAACCACTCATACCAAGCACGAGGTGCTTGTTTAAGCCCAAAAAGAGCCTTTTTTAGTTTGTACATGTGGTCTGGGAATTGTGCATTCTCAAACCTCAGGGGTTGTTCAACATAGACTTCCTCCTTGATGACTCCATTCAAGAAGGCTGACTTCACATCCATTTGATATAGTTTGAAGCCTTTGTGTGCTGCATAAGCAAGCATTACTCTTATGGATTCTAATCTTGCTACAGGGGCATAAGTCTCATCATAGTCTAACCCCTCAATTTGGTTGTAGCCTTTGGCTACTAAACTTGCCTTATTTCTAACTATTTCTCCTCTATGATTTATCTTATTCTTAAACACCCATTTAGTCCCAATAATAGAGGTTTGACCAGGTCTAGGGATTAAATCCCAAACTTGATTTCTCTCAAACTGTCCTAACTCATCTTGCATTGCAATGATCCATTCTGGATCAAGCAAAGCTTCATCCACTAACTTGGGCTCAATCTCATAAATCAAGGCAACTTCATTTCCTTCATTTCTGAAAAATGATCTAGTCTTCACCCCATGATGGATGCCTCCAATAATTTGGTTTTGGGGATGGCTTGTAGCATTCCTAGTGGATCTTGTTACTAGATGTAGTTCGGGTACTACTGAAATCTATTCAGATTTTCCAACCTCAAGTGATGACCCTTGAGCTCTCAATCTCACTTCATCAGAATCCACTCTTGCTTCCCCTATAGGGTTGCTATCTTCCAATTCCAGCTTCCTCAATTCCAGCTCAAACTCCACCAATTTTCTATCTGAATCAATATTCATTCCTTTTTCTTCAAACACGACATTAGTTGACTCTTCTACTAGCTTAGTCCTATGGTTGTAGACTCTATAAGCTTTGCTAGTGAGGAAATATCCAACAAGGATACCCTCATTAGCTTTTGATGAAAATTTTCCTAAATGATCCTTGGTATTTAGGATATACACCGTACAACCAAATACCCTAAGGTGCTTGATTGTTGGTGGCTTTCCAAACCAAAGTTCATGTGGTGTTTTTCTTAAGAATCTATGTATGAAAACCCGATTTTGAACATAGCACACAGTGCTAACTGCTTCACCCCATAGAAAGTTTGGTAATTGGTATTCATTTAGCATACTCCTAGCTGCCTCTTACAAGGCTCTATTTCTCCTTTCTACAACACCATTTTGTTATGGTGTTCAAGGTGTGGAGAATTCATGTTTGTATCCTTTCACTAAACAAAAGTCCTTAAGTTTAGCATTTTTAAACTTTCCTCCATGTTCACTTCTAATGATTTTAATTGTTGAGTTTTTCTCATTCTCAACTCTTCTACAAAAGAAAATGAATGTTAGTTATATTGTAACGGCTAGAGGGTGGTGAATAGCGTCAATGTAATTCTTTCGCGTTTGTTTCTACAATTTCGTTAGCGTAGTGGAAATAGAAAAGTAATAACGATAATGAAATGCACAACACGCTAACACGCTACTCCACGGATCGAGCTCTACGAGCTCTAGTGATGCACATGCAACCACGAATAAACACTCCTTCTCGGAACAATCCGGAGGCGGAGAAACCTCGTACAATAATGATTACAACAATAATCAATTAGATACAAGCAAATAAAATATGAAATACAAATGCAAGTAAAGGAAAAACACTTTACAAGAGCTTTGGATTGCTTGATCTTTGATTGCCTTGAACTAGCTTTGAAGGACTGGAAAGCACCAACTTCCCCCTTCAATTTCTCCCAAGAAAATCATTGTTTTTTCCTCCATCACGAGCTCCTTATATAGCTTCAACCTGTGCTGGAAAAGGTCGATCAGTCGACTGATCGGGACCATCAGTCGACTGATCACACTGTTGCTGTGAGACAACGGTGTAATCCACGCTGGAAAAATCCAACGACTAGGACATCAGTCGACTGATGAGCCATCACTCGACTGCTCGTCTCAGCAGCCGAGTGAGACTCCAATCTGTGGCCAAAAATCCGAGCATCGATCCGATAACATAATCGATCATTGCTCCATCGATCGGCTTAATAGATGGCGATCGATCTTGGGCCACTTCCCGATCAAACCCTAGTTGACTTCGGTCCGATCGCCACATGGCACCAGTCGACTGGCACACCTCAAACATGAGGTTTTAACCCAAATATGGTTCCCCCATACTTGCTAGACCACCCTTAGCCTAGACCTAAGCCTTCTAGCCACCTCCATCAGGCTCACGCCTCTCGGATCCCTCCAAGTCATCCATGACTTGTTCATCGATCGCGCTAGCCTTCAGGTGCTTCCATCGGCTATGTCATGCTAACAGTGTCTACACCGCCAAGGCACTTTAGACTTACGCCGCCAAGACTCCGCTTGGACTTTACGCCGCCAACCATTGGACTTATGCTGCCAAGACTCCCGCTTGGACTTTACGCCGCCAATATCAAACCCTTGGACTTCTCAAATGCCAAGACTCAAGCTTGGACTTTCCCTTGCCAACCCATGTTGGACTTTTCATGCCAAGACCCATGCTTGGACTTTTCCCTTTCCAACCCATGTTGGACTTTTCATGCCAAGACCCATGCTTAGACTTTTCATGTGCCAAGTGTCCCACTTGGACTTTCCATGCCAAGTACTCAAGACTTGGACATTAACAAATGACAATTACATTGTCATATGTTTTTGTCGAAACATCAAAACATCACTCGAGTCAAACTCGAGTCCTGGTCAATTGTGACCTGGGCCGATTGCACCAACAATCTCCCCCTTTTTGATGTTTGACAAAAACCAAACAAATTATTGAGTTAGAACACTAACTCAAATCCCTTACCAATTATCCCAAATTCGTAAATACTCTCCAAATATTCTCCCCCAAACATTCTCCCCCTTTTTGACTAACATCAAAAAGGTTTCCTCCCCAAGAGGGTCAATGTCTCATGTCCCAATGAGATCTTACAATCTCCCCCTTGGTCCAAAAATACTTAGGATGCCTACCATCTTCCTAGTGATAAGTCCAATATCACTCAAGAGAGACAATCTCATTTACTCTCCCAATTTCCAAATTGGGTCTCTCAAAAGTCCCATCAATTTCCCAATTGATGTCATATTCTCCCAATAACTTCTCCTCTTCAAGGAGAAAAATACATCCATCATCCCAAGATGGATACCTCCCCCTAAAGGCTTGCTCCCCCTTGACCATTGCACCAACAATGTCCTTGGGCAGTCCCTAAGCCAATAGGAACTCTAAACCATCAAAATTAAGGTTAGAAATTCAATATAGAACTTTCCAACACCTTAAAATTGATACAAACCCTAAATACTTCTCCTAATCCATATCCAATGGATTTTCACCCTTTATAATGCTACCCAAAGCATATCCTAGGGTTAGGAGTGATTAGGGACCATAACCGTAGCTGAAATCGGGTTAAACAATCTTGTTTTCCCCGAAATCAGGCTACCAGTCGAGTGATTCAGAAATCAGTCGACTGGCACCTCCATCAGTCGACTGCCACCAATATCAGTCGACTGATAACTGAAATTTCTGAATTTCAGTTATCAGAGTTGAATTTTAGAAAATCATAACTAATTATACGTATATCGAAAAATCACGAAATTTGGTACGTATAATACTTATAACACATACAATCAGTGAAAAATTTTGGAAAAATATTTTTACCATTGAAATAGGAGATTGATATAAAATCCAAAAGTGATTAAAAACTTTAAAGTTTAAGCTCACTTTGTATCGATCTTATCAATGGTGATTGCTATCAAAAGATAGGCTTCACCATGGTTTTTCAAAATGATTTTAAAATGTTTTTGAAAGCCTATTTTGAACCATAATTTATTGGCTAAATAACATAGCTTGTATATTAGCTTTCCTTATGATTCTTGGTGATAATTAGAATAAGTTTGAGTTCATCTAGATGCACTACCCATGCACCTTGAACCTAACTTATTATCCTAGCATCTCACATGTATCTAGGATGTATAAATACACATACATGTCAATGTGATGTGAGATGTGGGTTTGGATTCACTTTATCTAGGGTTTCATGCATTTCCTAGGCATCCCTACTTGATTCCCTTATAAATGGGACTTCAACTCATGCCATAGTCCTTAAATCAATTTCAACCAATTGCCTTAAATGCATGAATGATTATGGCATTAGAAATTAAATAAATAAGCATATGCTCATAATCATGATGTCATGGCATAAGATGAAATTTAAGAACACATGACATCTAAAATAACTCTAAACAATGACATGACATGGTATATGATAGGATGCGATTTCATGTCATGATATATCAACTTTCATAAGCAATACAATTATACAAATACTCATCCAGATACACAAGATTTTCAGAAACAAAAATTTCATTTAACTTAAAAATTTAGTCTTTTACATTCAAAATGGAGATTGGCTATGCTCAATCTCACTACAAAGACTGACAACCACAGAAAATCTAATATCCTCAATATCTAATCGTCTGCAGGAGGTGGCGATGGAGGAGGCTGCTGACTCAGGGTCCAGGCCCGTATCATCTCTAACATATCGAGCTGACACTGCTCGATGCGGCTCTGGGACTCCTCTATCCGATCCAGACGTGCGCCGAAGGATGCCTAGCCTGCCAATAACTCTGACAACCTAGCGTCAATCGACTGCTGATAGTCCTAAAATCTGGACTCCAGCCGGCCACGATGATCATCTGATGGACCCGCCGCTGATGCATCTGCCGGCATCTGATCGTCCTCATCAGCGGCGTCTACATCCTCGTAGTCCTCTGTTGTATCTCTGGGTACTGGAGGAGGCTCTCTTTGTGCCCTAGGTGGTGGTCATGGCGCTAACTCCATCTGTCTCATCTCAGTAGCTTTGCTAGCAGAAGTTCTGACGATATCTGATCGTACACCTCGATAAGCCTCTCGAGAACCCCTGTGGAACCTACGGACTCTAGCCATGCTGTGATGATATGACCATATGCCATATGCACTTTCCCTTGGACAGGGGAAGTGAAATGCACAATGCAATGAAACATATTTAGTGCAAAGTTAATGTCTAACCTATGTCGCATGGTGTATAGAAGAAATAGATGGGGAGGTCGAATCTTGGCCAAACCCCGAGTGACGATAGGAAGAAAACACCCAACAATGACCTTGTAAAGGACATTGTCAGGTGCAGATAACTCAGTGATAGGGAATAAGTTTTGGGCCGGTGGACGAGGATAACCAAAGATATGCTCATGCATGGACTCCATAGAGATATGGTCAAATGGGCTCAGGTAAAGGAAAATCCATGGTAGGGAAAAAGATAAAGGTGTCATCTGAGGGCCTACACTCGAGAAACTCCTACAGTATCGCAGGAGTGAACTCTAACTCGCGTTTTGCAATACGAGTAGTGTAGGTAGGACCGTCATCCACCTTTTTTAGGTTTTGATAAAATTTCTTAAGAAGGTCATCATTAATTGGATGCGTGCATAAGACGACTTTCATGAGATTGTAATATGCAATTAATTCTATGACATCACTACAATGGCGGTTGAAAAAGTCCCTATATATGTACCTAACCAACATAGGCTGGTACAATCGAGATTCACCCTCGGGTGGATCATTCCTACGGGCTCTCCTATTATGAATGCAATGTAATGATATGACATGCAAGGACATAATACATGATTAGATAAAAACTAAATTATAACGGAAAGGAAAATTAGGGCTTGGGTAAAAAGATTGTTACTTAGGCACCATTTGGAGGTGTGGCCGGAGGAAAAACTCGGATGTTACTGGGGGGTCATCGGAAAATTTGCCGGAGACGCCGAAACCCTAATCGGAACAAGGAACCAACCCTAGAATGAGTGAAATGAGGCTTGAAATAAGTGAACTAAGGTAAAATATGGCTCATCTAACAAACCTAACGCCTTGGGCGGCTGGCACGGCCGGAAGGATCGTCGGAGAACAAGAATGGCGATTGGAGAAGGAGAGAAGAACGAAGGCGCGTTGAGTGAAGACGTCGAACCCTAGCAGTTCGGCGTTATAAAATCGCGATGCAGTCGACTGATGTGAAGCATTAGTCGACTGATCACGGTTTATTACCGGGTTTACCGAGCCGCGATCGCTGCTCTTGCTCAAGAATCGATCATAACCTTCTGACGTGCTATAGTAGCATCGACCGATCGATATTGCTCATCACGATCGATATGCGCATCACCGATCTTGTCGAGCACTCGACTGATGACCCTTAGCCTCGGTGAATAGTGCCATCAGTCGACTGATGTTCAAGCAGTCGAGTCATGAAGCCAGCACTCGACTGATGACCGCATTGTATCGCGGCTACGGTTATCACGATCGATATCCGATTTCCAGCTCAAATTCAAAATCTTGATTTCTTCATCTAATTAATCCATTTTATCATGTTTATTCTTGTATATCGAATATATTGATGTTACACTTACATTCATGTATTCGTTAATGTATTTTAATGTTTTATTTCATTTTTGCAAACATTGACATTCAATGATTTCCAAATCCTAACATCTCACCCTTTCTAAGTGTTGAAATACACAATCAAGGTAAAAGACTTGTTTTGTGAGATGCAATCTATCCTAGACATTCCTTCCATGCAAACATATGGTAAAACATATGAAGCATGGTGAGTACAATACATCAAGTTGTGTGACACTTGAGTATCACTCTTGATGTTACTTTTACATGAACTTTTAAAGTGTGCCAACAAACAAAGTTACACACTATGATCTCTAAATCTAGATTGTGCCAATTTTGATCATTTTATCAAACTTCTCAATTAGTATTGGCACATCCTAAAATCCTTTAGGATTAAAGCTCAAATGTTTTTCCAAGGCACCCATAACCTTGAAAATAACCTAAAGTGTCATCTTTACCATGGTTGAGTTAACTACTCATCCAATCATGGTTGGCACATTCTAATCCATTTAACGTGAATCAATCATGCTCTTTGGAACCCAAAATCTATTTGAGCTCATTGAATTAACTAGGTATTCCTTAGGGATAACCTCCCTAGATACCTTCCTAATGACCTTTCTAGGCTTATTAGCCTTGGTCATTTTGGTCTTGCCTAGGTTAACCTTAAGGATTGCCTCCCTAACAACCTTCTTAGTTGCCACCCTTGGTTTCTTCAAAACCTTGGCCACGAGGCACAAGCCTTGGTCAACTCTAGGGATGATTTCCCCATTGACCTTGGTCTTCCTAGACCTATTTAGTGTTCCATAGTCAAATGGAACACTATGATAAGTCAACTTGAACTTAGGTTTGTGACCCAAACCATTCTTGCCCTTGGTTGACTTTTGACTCTTAGGTCCTAGATGTTGACTTTGACTTCTTGACCTAGGAGTTTGACCATTAGACCCTTTAAAATGATTTTGCATAGTGTTGAGGGTCTTCTCAAGTTTTTCAAGCCTTGACCTCAAGGCTTGGTTTTCTAATTCTAATTGCCCAATTTTAGAATTTTGATTTAAATCTTGGGCATTGGACTTCCTTGGCATACGCCTAGTCCATTTTGGATTAAAAACTAGATGTTCTTGAATTTTCTTAATAGATTCCCTAGGTATGGTTTTTCTAGAGACATTAGTCCCAAATTTCTCCTTATTACTAAATTGGACACTTTTAGCTCCTAATAAAAACATTTATTCCTATTAGCATGCTTTTTAACATTTAAATTAGAAGATGCACTAATAAAATGTACCTTAGGGTTTACCTTAACTCCCCCTACTTGTGATGCTTCTTCTTGGGTCTTTTTCTTCCCCCTAGAGCATTGACTTCTATAATGCCCCTTTTGATGGCACTTGAAGCATATAATATGCTCCTTGCTCTTTTGACTTGGGGAACCGACATCCTTTGACTTTTGTTGACTTTTGGGTGCTGGAGAAGCTTTCCTAACCATCTTTGGGCATTTGCTCTTGTAATGCCCATACTCCCTACACTCAAAGCACATTATATGATTTTTATTTGAAGATAAAGTGTTTGAGTTACCTAGGGTGGTGGTTGGTGCCGGAGTTGAATTTTGAGCTTCCTCATCTTGATCGGATGTTGAAGGCTCTTCTTGAGGTTGCTCCGGTGTGGAGGATGGTCTCTCATCCTCAATCCTAGAAGTAGATGCTTCTTCCACCTCTTCTACTTCTTCTTTCTCCGATTCGGAAGTTGACTCCATCTCAACTTCCGATTCCTCACTTTCACTTGAGGATGAACTCTCCTCATGGAGTCTTGCCAATTTTCTCCATAGCTCCTTGGCATACATGTAATCCCCTAGCTTGCACAAAACATCATTAGGGATTAAATCTTCCAAAAGTTTTGTTACCTTAACTTCGATCTTGAGCTTTTGGCGTTGCTCTTGGGTCCACTTTTTCAATTTTAGGATATTCCCCTTCTTATCCCTAGGGGGTTCAAGGCCTTCAACGAGGATGAACCAATCCTCTATGTTCATCATCAAGAATGTTTCCATTCTTGCTCTCCACGCCGAAAAATCTTCTGGATCATATGGAGGTGGAGTATTGATATCCCATCCAAGCTTGTCATGGAATTCCATCTTCACCCTCTAGCCTTTTGTCTTAGCTCCCGGCGGTTAGTCCGTAGAAGAGCCCCGGGCTCTGATACCACTTGTTAGTTATATTGTAACGGCTAGAGGGGGGTGAATAGCGTCAATGTAATTCTTTCGCGTTTGTTTCTACAATTTCGTTAGCGCAGCGGAAATAGAAAAGTAATAACGATAATGAAATGCACAACACACTAACACAACGATATAACGTGGTTCAGAACCGCACGGTTCCTACTCCATGGATCGAGCTCTACGAGCTCTAGTGATGCACATGCAACCACTAATAAACACTCCTTCTCGGAACAATCCGGAGGCAGAGAAACCTCGTACAATAATGATTACAACAATAATCAATTAGATACAAGCAAATACAATATGAAATACAAATGCAAGTAAAGGAAAAACACTTTACAAAAGCTTTGGATTGCTTGATCTTTGATTGCCTTGAACTAGCTTTGAAGGACTGAAAAGCACCAACTTCCCCCTTCAATTTCGCCCAAGAAAATCGCTGTTTTTTCCTCCATCACGAGCTCCTTATATAGCTTCAACCTGTGCTGGAAAAGGTCGATTAGTCTCGATCGGGACTATCACCGAATGAATGATCACACCGCTGTCGTGAGACAACGGTGTAATCCACGCCGGAAAAATCCAACGGCTTAGACATCACGATCCGATCATGACCATCACCGATCGATGAGCCATCACTCACCGTCGCTCGTCTCAGCGAGTGAGACTCAACTGGTGGTCGAAAATCGAGCATCAATCGACCGATAACATAATCACGATCGCATCCATCACCGATCGCTATCAGCGGCGGCTGATCACCACTTCCTGTAAACCCTAGTTGACTCAGTCCAGTCGACTTCCACATGGCACCAGTCGACTGGCACACCTCAAACATAAGGTTTTAACCCAAATATGGTTCCCTCATACTTGCTAGACCACCATTAGCCTAGACCTAAGCCTTCTTGCCACCTCCATCAGCCGCAAGCCTCTCGGATCCCTCCAAGTCATCCATGACTTGTTCATCCATCGCGCTAGCCTTCAGGTGCTTCCATCGGCTATGTCATGCTAACAGTGTCTACACCGCCAAGGCACTTTGGACTTACGCCGCCAAGACTCCGCTTGGACTTTACGCCGCCAACCATTGGACTTATGCTGCCAAGACTCCCGCTTGGACTTTACTCAGCCAATATCAAACCCTTGGACTTCTCAAATGCCAAGACTCAAGCTTGGACTTTCCCTTGCCAACCCATGTTGGACTTTTCATGCCAAGACCCATGCTTGGACTTTTCCCTTGCCAACCCATGTTGGACTTTTCATGCCAAGACCCATGCTTGGACTTTTCATGTGCCAAGTGTCCCACTTGGACTTTCCATGCCAAGTACTCAAGACTTGGACTTTACAAAATGATAATTACATTGTCATATGTTTTTGTCGAAACATCAAAACATCACTCGAGTCAAACTCGAGTCCTGGTCAATCGTGACCTGGGCCGATTGCACCAACAATGAAGGTTTCTACAGTTTGGTCCATTTGTTTAAGAAAATAAGTCCATGTATATCTAGTGTAATCATCCACAATAACCATGCAATATCTACTACCATTGATAGATCTAATAGTGCTAGTATCAAATAAATCCATGTGTAGTAAATCTAATGCTTGTAAAGAACTTACACAATTCTTCCCTTTGTGGGAAGATCTCACTTGCTTTCCTTTTTGGCACGCCCCACAAACCCTATCCTTCTCGTAGGTGATTGAAGGCAGTCCACTTACAAGTTCCTTCTTGGCCAAATTCTTGATGTTCTTCATGTTGACATGGGCCAATCTCCTGTGCCATAACCAAGACTCTTCTTCCTTGGATATGTAACACTTAAAAGACATGTTAGTAGCACTACTAAATCTAACTTGATAAATATTTTCCTTTCAAGATCCTATTAGCATGGTTTCATTGGTGTCACTGTGGATAACAAGGCATTGTGTTGACTGAAACTCAACTCTATACCCTGCATCACACAATTGACTTACACTCAACAAGTTAAATGTCATCCCTTTAACTAACAATATATTTCTAATTACAAATTTTTCAGAAATGTTAATGTTACCTATTCCTACAACCTTCAATTTACCATTATTACCAAAGGAAATTGTACCTCGGTCTTTGGCATGAATTCAGGAAAACAAAGAGGAGCTCCCTGTCATATGTTCGGAGCACCCGCTATCCATAAACCATGTAGTTGGATGCTCCCCCTTGAGGGTCCCTGCTAAACACGGAAAATTTGGTCTTTTGGAACCCACAAGTTGGGTCCCTTTGCATCTACTACAAACTTCCAAGGAATCCATGCCTTAGAAGTTTTAATAAAAGGCGATCTAGTAGAAATAAAACCAGTAGTGATAGTTCTACCATTATCTAATTTAGACCTAGTAGTTCTTGCATTAATAGATTTTCCTTTAGCAGTTTTAGGGCCATCAATTCCACCAAAAGAAACTTTAGATCTAGATGCAGGTTTCCTAGACACTAAGGACATATAACTAAATTCCTTTTGTTGTGAATTGAACCCTAGTCCAGTCTTGTTATAGACTGCACATTGGGCTCCTAAGATCATGTTTAATGTATTTGATCCATTGGTAAATTTCTCAAGTGTGCACTTGAGATCTTCCACATGTTCCTTCAAGGATGTATTCTCATCCTTGATCTCCTCCAAATGAGGATTTCTAGCACCACTGTCATCAGACAGTGTATTAGTATTCTTAACTAGTTCTAATTCAGTTTTCAGTAATTTAACCTTAGTTTTGGATTTTTTCAAAGCATTTGTCAAGCAAGCAATAGTTTCATACAATTTATCTAGATGGAGAGAGTTTACCTGATCATCATCTGAAGATGATGATGAAGAGTCTGAAATTGATTGCTTCCCATCAGAATGCTTCAGCTCTTCATCAAAATCTGAATTTTTAGAATTCTCCAATGCCATGAGAGCCTTTTGCTTTGCTCCCTTCTCCTCACTTTCTTCTTTCGATGAGGAGGATGAGGGTGAAGTATCATCCCAACTAGCCTTCAATGCTTTCTTCCTCTTGGCCTTTTCTTCCTTGTTTTTGTACTTAGGGCATTCACTTTTGAAGTGACCTTTCCTATGACAATGAAAGCACTCTACATCAGATTTATCCTGATTAATTTCATAACTTTTACCTTTCTTTTTGTTGGTGAAGTATTTCTTCACATCCTTCTTATTGTATTTTTGGCTTCTTCTCATCAATCTCCTCACAAAGTTAGCCATCTCACTAGAGGATGACTCATCATCTCCTTCTGAATCTGATGATGAAGAGGAGGAAGAAACTTCCTTCTTCTCCTTCTTCTTCTTGCTCTCCTTGCTGTGATCTCCTACAATAAAAGCTTGACCCTTCTTTTTTGGGCTTCGATTAGCTTGTTCATGCAATTCCAATTCACAAAACAATTCATCAATCTTAATTGTTAAAAGATCCCTTGATACTTTGTAGGCATCAACCATAGATGACCACAAAGTATTCCTAGGGAAAGATTTGAGTACATACCTAGCTAAATCCTTATTCTCAACAACCTCTCTAACAGAGTATCAAGGGATCTTTCAACCTTGCTCTGATACCAATTGTTAGTGCCTATAAGATCCACATATCTCCACAATGGTATAATATTGTCCACTTTGGGCCTAAGCCCTCATGGTTTTATTTTGGGCTTTACCCAAAAGGCCACATACCAATGGAGATGTCTTTTCATCTTATAAGCACATGATCTCTGCTTGATGTCCGATCCTCAACCCACCAGGACTTCCTGCCAACTGTCTGGTCCTTCTGACCCATCTGGACTTCCTACCAGTTGTCCAACCCTTCTGGTCCAACTACACTTCTTACCAGTTGATCGGTCCTCCCCACCCAATTGGACTTCCTGCCTGATGTCTAGTTCTCTTGATCCGGATATAGGAGCTCAACTTTCTTCGTTCGAGGTTCATGGCTTGACATGGACCATGGCTCTGATACCACTTGTTGGGATTGAGGCTCGCTAGAGGGGGGGGTGAATAGCGAGTTGAAAAATATACCTCAACTTCTACTATAAAATAGAGAATTACATAGCGGAAATAGAAAACAAAGCACAAAGCACAAAGACAACCAATACGCAAGTATTTACGTGGTTCGGAACTCAATAGTTCCTACTCCACGGGCAGCTCAAAAGGAAAGTCTACTATGAATGGATCGGAATGTTTCCGCAGGTGAAAAACATCACCTCTTACAAGCTTACAATGCAATGAAGATAATCAAGAACAGTAAGCTAAGAAGTTAAAACAAGTTACAAATTGTTGTTCGACTTCTTGCGTTGAGGATGAAGTTGTAGCACTTGCAAGAAAATGATTGACAGCAGTTGTGAGCACTTGTTGGAGGGGAGGCGAGATGAGAGCTAGGCTTTTCCTCCTTCTTCAGAATGAATCATAGGAAACTTATATCACTCAAAATTGAAATCTAGAGCCCATGAACTGCTTCTCTTGTTTTCCAGCAAGCCTTTTATCTTCCTCCATTGGAACCCAATAAATCATGCCCGACCAAAATCTGACCACCTGAGCTTGTCCCCGTAACCACCTCTAACCTCTGGTGGTTCGCCAGGAAATGAAACTTCTCCTCTAGCCATAAATCATCGCGTTAGAATCTTTACTCGAAATGGAAGCATCCTGTTGTCACCTCCCTAGTGAAGCCCGCAATCGAGTCTGACTCGCGTATGTGCTCGAAAAATACCTGTCAGTCAATCCCACAACCAAGATGGGCTCGGTTATGTGACCGAATATATAGCTACGAGTCGAGCCGCTTACCAAATCGACTCGACTGGTATAGGGTTTAGAGTTTGGTTATAAGAGTATACATTCGAGCCCACAGTTGAGCTGGGCTTGGTTCTGTGTTGTTCCACGTAGTGAGAAGTCAAGCTGGTAGTCGAGCCAGCTCGATTCTATGCTATACCAAATGATAAGTAGTCGAGATGGTAGTCACGCCAGCTCGATTCTGTGCCTTTGTGCAAGAGTGCCAGTCGAGCTGACCCCCATGGTGGCTCGATTGATGTGGTAAATATTTGAAGCACATGAGTATCTTCCCTAGTAAGATGCCACTCCTAGAGTTTCAAGCACCCTAGTAAGAGACCAAGCATGTTACGGTGCCTTCTCCAACTAATGAATGCTCTAAGTACCTTATATAAAGACCGAGCGCGCTAAGACACCCTCCTTGCCTAACGAGTACTCTATGTACCCTAGAGAAAGAACGAGCACGTTACGGTGCTCTCTTTGTCTAAAGAGTACTCCAGTACCCTTGCCAAAGAACGAGCACGTTACGGTGCCCTCTTTGTCTAACGAGTACTCCCAGTACACTAGCCAAAGAACGAGCACATTACGGTGCCCTCTTTGTCTAACGAGTATTGGGCCCATGTACCCTAGTAAGAGAACGAGCACGTTACTGTACCCTCTCTTACTAACGAGTACACTAGCTAGAGACCGAGCACTCCCTTGTGGCCTCTCTAACTCCAATGTAGAACGAGCACGTTACTATGCCCTCTCCATCACCAAGCTTCCGGACCTTCAACCAGCTTGTACTATTCCCAATGGAGAATGAGCACGTTACTATACCCTCTCCATCACCAAGCTTTCGGACCTCTGGCCAGCTTGTACTCTTTCTCTACCAAGGTTCCCCGTTGGATTTCCATCCATAGGTCTAATGTCACTCTAAACATCTAACTTAGTGACCTTAGGTTTGTATCAGTCGAGGTAATTTCTTGACTACACTCTAGCTCAAACTAGATTTCTATTTCCCTGACTTAAACCTTGTTGTTAAACATTGAAACATTAGATGGGCTTGATTGCACTAACAATCTCCCCCTTTTCGATGTTTGAAAACATGGTTTAAGTTTAGGTGATACAAATACAGTTCATCTCAATTTCTGAAATATAGCATGAAGTGCAGAAAAATTTCATATCAGAAATTTATCATTCATGTAATAGGGATGATATGACTTGGAGTGGAAAAATTTCACATGTAATAGAGATGGGAAGAAATTTCAATTTAACTCCATTTGAATAATATAACAAATATCACAATAACTTGAACCCATACACTCCCCCTTTGGAAACAACAAAAAAATCATGGGGAATAAGTTCCTCCCCCTAAAACTCACTTTTCTGGGCTGTATATACAATTCCTGTGAGGTAACATCTTTAAGATATTACTTGCACGACTGGTTTGGGAGTGATTGCACTAAATGGCTCGGGAATTTAACTCGCTCTCTCCAATCAAGTCAAGCTTAAACCTTTACTCTCTCCCTCTTTGTCACACATAAAAAAAAATGGTTTACTCTCCAAGGAGGTCAATGTCTCATATCCAATGAGATCTTACAATCTTCTCCTTGGTTTAGAAATACCTAGGATGCATGCTATTTTCCTCCCATATCACTTAAGAGAGGCAATCCTATACACTCTCCCAATTTCCAAATTGGGTATCTCCTAATTTCATTTTCTTCCTCATGAGGAAAAATACCATCCATCATCCCATGATGGATACCTCCCCCTAAAGGCTTGCTCCCCCTTGACCATTGCACCAACAATGTCTTTGGGAAGTCCCTAAGCCAATAGGAACTCTAGACCATCAAAAATAAGGTCTAAAGTTCAACCTTGAACATTTCCACCCTTAAATTTTATACATCACCCTAACACCTCTCCTAATCCATATCCAATGGATTTTCACCCTTTATAATGCTTCCTAAAGCATATCCTAGGGTTAGGAGTGATTAGGGAACTTTACCATGTTTGAAACATGGGTTAAACATCCTTGTTTACCCAAAATCAGCATTGGTAGTCGACTTTATCAGAAAACAATTGATTGTCGAGTCCATCACCGACCGCACCTAGCAAAGAATGAGCCGATCGACATTTTCGCTAGGCGCTTATGCCAGGAAATTTTGCGTGGTGGTTTCCGCCATGGCGGCCAGTATGTTCCGGCAGGCGCTCGCTATGGAAGTTCTGCAAGGGCGATTTCTGCCAGAGAATTTGCCGCGAGAGCAGCTCCCGCCCCATCAATCGACTGTCATCCATGGCAGTCGACTGATAACTGAAAACTTAGTTTTTCAATTATCAGAATCAAATTTTTAAAAATCATAAGTAATTATACATAGCTTAAAAAATCACGAAATTTCATATGTATAATACTTATGTCACATACAATTGGTGAAAAATATTGGAAAAATATTTTACCCATTAAGATATCAAAAGGGTTAGTGAAGGGAAAGATTAAGGAATCTTCAAATGAAAATATCCTTATGACATTAGGTTGATACTTCACTTCACATTGGGGTATATGAACTGAAAAAAAATCCTCGCACACTTTCTTAACACAAATGAGAATACAAAAAAATCTTTAAACACACTTAGATCTTTGCTAGGCTTGGGGTATAAAATATAGGGAAAACTCCCACTAATAGTATGGACTTCCCAAACCGTAGCTCCCCCTCAATCAAACATTCTTTTAGGGTTGATTAGGTGCACACTTAATGATTGCACTAACAATGGTGGGATGGAATCAAGGCTTGGGTTGTTCGGGTTGCGCTAACAAGGATTGCACACACAACAAGAAGTTTGATACACACTAACTGACTCAACCACACACAACCAATAACATATCATACAACAAAAACTAAATGAACAAAAAGTTAACATTTCAATAACTATTTCACAAAAACTGTTTTACAAGAACAACCATAGTTTGAAGTCTAAACACAAAGACAAATATTCATAGTGCAATGATCCTAGGTGGATTAACACAATTAGAGATCTTAATGTGATTCTATTTGTCGGGGGCTAGTGCAGAAGGTTCCTCTGAGCTACTTGTCCAATTGATCAAGACATCTTTGATTTCCATCAGCTCTCGAAGGATTTGATCTTGAGTGTATTGAATTTGAGTCAACCGCTGGTTGGTTTGTAGATGGAAATCTCATATTGTCGTAGTGATTGTGTTCACAAAAGTCTCATGGGCTTCACGATGTTGAGATAGCTGCTCCGTGATAGTGGTCAAGTGTTCATCTTGGTTCGGAGTCCGGGGGTGTGGTTCTTCAGCAGGAAGACCAGGTTCTTCCTCAGGATCCATATGCTCCCCAACTTGATGGCCATCCTTCCACTGAATCTCTCCTGTAGGGGTACGAATCATGCCTGCTAGAGATAAATTTCTCCAATGGATATAGTCCAGCCTTTTCACTTCCTTCACTTTTCCCCTGGATGTGTTTATGCCTAGGGACTCTAACCAGAAAGTGAGGATGTGACTAAAAGGCATATAAACCTTTTTATTGACTTGAATGGAGAAATGGACAATGCACAGAAACATGTTCAAAGCTATGTTAAAATCAAGGTAGTTTTTGAGAAGGTGGAGAGCCAATAAATGATGGGGCCAAACTTTGGCTTGCCCTTTGGTGACTATGGATAAAATGCATCAGACAATGACTTTGTATAAGATGTTGTCAGGAGTCGTTAGTGTCATGGCTAACACCAAGTTAACTCCATCTCTAGGATGTCTAAATAAGGATTCGTGGATTGAATAGAGGTCAAAGCCTAATAAATTTTCAGGAAGAGTTGGATAGCATTCTAGGTTAGAGGAGGACTCTCTACATCCTAGAAATGATGTCCAGATGGCAGGAGTAAGAGTGATATCCTTTTTGGCTACCCTCGACTTATAGATAAGCCTATTTGTCGTGGGTTGTAGGTTGTTATAGAATTCGACAAGTAAGTCTTCATTGATATCGTGATCGCAGTAGACTAACTTACCGAGTCTATAGTGCTCAACCATCTCGCGAACATATGGTGCATTATTGGAGAAGAAATGACCATCTATGGACCGGATGCTTTAGAGTTCAAACTCGTGGGTCCTATAGGTGTGCAAATAATATTCCGAGGGGAAATGATGGTCCGAGCAAGGACTCTCTCGTGAGGGCCTAGAGGTGGAGGACTCATGCTCTTTTCTTTTTAGTAAAAAATGTCATGTGTCAAATTTGTCATGCGCACAAGATTAACCCATGAATGAATGCAAGGAATGAAATGATGCATGTCAAGTGGGGAAAGTGATTAGCTACTTAGAAACCCTCTAAAATCATAAGGAGAGTAAGGAAAAAGTCTTACTTGGGTCCCATAGAACCAAGAACACAAGCTTCTTGTAGAAGAAGAAGTTTTCCTGCTAGAACCCTAGTTGTGGTTGAGTGGTCAAAGATTATAGTTAGGGTTAAGAGGAAATGTCAAGAAGAAAGAAGAAGATCCTTACCCTAGACTAGAGAAGGCTTGTTTTGAGGTTGTAAAGCTTGGATGGAGATGAAGAGCTCAACTGGTGCTCGTCGCAGTAAGGAGGTAATGATTGTGCAGAAGAAAATTCGTGGAATGATGGGGTTCCCATTTAAATCTTCGAGACACCAGTCGAGGCGATGAGTGGGTCGGCTCGACTGGTAACATCAGTCGAAGCGATGATCAAGGCCCACTCAGTTCTGAGTGTGATCGAAATTGGCAAGTTGAGGCTCCAGTCGAAGCACACTCGATTCTTAGTGGTGAAAACTCATGCCAGTCAGGGCGCTGGTTGAGTCTGTCTCGATTGATAGGCCAAAAAAAAAATTGGGGTTCAATATCTGAACACTCCAACTGAGTTTTGTAAAATTTCTAAGGCTTAGGTAAGTGTTAATAACAATTGATATGATAACCTAACACCCTTATTGATTGGTTTAAACAGTTGGTATCTATGTTCTTGGTCTAAAAGAGGATCCAACAAATTTTACTTGGTTGGAATGTCTAGTTATGATCTTGGAACCACAAACACAAGAATGTGTAATGGTCTTTCCAATAACTAGTCACATTAGTGATTTTTGTCTCGTCAACCTCTCTATCTTAGGGATGCAATGAGCATGTGAAATAGAGTGGTTGATCCTATCATCTCACCCCATTTCTAGCAATATAAAAACAGTTTTGTGATCCTTATCATTTTTGTGAGATGATCCCAGGCCTTCCCCATTTAAATTCCCATTTCTCTTGTTAAATGGATTTTTTTTATATTAACCTAAGATCATGGAGGGATCCTCCTTCATTTGTGATGTGTGTAATTCATGTTACATTTTGGGTATTCAATATGCATGCATTTCATCCCATTTTATGTTTTACTCATGTATTTTGTTATGTTTTAGTCAAATTTAACATATTTTGGAGAAAGAAACAATTTTTGGGTATTTTTCATGTTAACAGGGTGAAGAATCGGCAATTATCGAGGCATATCAGAATAACACAGACATGCCATCAGAGACACATCCGTGTCGAGCCTCCAGACCTCAACACACCCCGGGTGTGTTAGCCAACACACCCCGGGTGTGTTAGCCAACACACCACACTTCAAACCCGACATGCCTGTGCCCTCCATTGGCATGGGTGTGTTGCCCTATTTCCTGACGCAGTCTTCTTTCCTTTTTTTTGCGTACAACACGGCTAAACTCAAAATTTCTACCTTAATTGAAGGATTTCTGCCTTAATTGAAGACCAAGCCAAGGCTATAAAAGAGGATATATTCTATCCTGAGAGTGCACGGCGGAATTCGAAGAAGGACGACAGAGCCAACGGCAGAGGAAACACAATGAACGATGGCGTTAAGGATGGAAATTTCTTTCTTTGGCAATTCTTATACAACTATGGAGTAGTGTCTTGTAATTTTAGGATGGGGAAGTAGCCCTTGACAATTTATGATGGTTGATTGAAACTCTTCAACTTGAATTATCATTTGTTTTGAGTTGGTTTTAGATTCTTATAGATAAATCTAAGGAACCTTGGGGAAGTACCTAACAGTGAACCCAAGTTCCCGAAACCTAGATCTTAACTAGGGATTACCTCCTACTAAGTATCGATAGCGTATCTATGAGGGAGTGCGGGAATCATTGATGATTCCTTAGCGGATTATGATCCCGTGCGCAAAACTATCGTGAAAAAGAAATTTATTCTCTAGAGGAACTCTTATGGACTTAATTGATATATCAAATCAAATTTTTATCAAGTAAAGGTAGTAAGACTAGGGAGGTTTGCAGGGGTCTCGTGATAGGTCCCCTTTGCTGATTATGATCACCTATGCTCGAATACCGTGATAGAGAAATTGAGTTTGATAGGTACAATTGACGTAGACCTTGAAAGGGGCCATTGATTTACCTTAGGACAAGTTCCATCGAAATAACCCTCAGGAGTAGAAGATAACACAATCACCTTATAAATCGTCGATGCGGTGAAACCCATATCTTGAGATTCCCCCTCAATTATTGACATTCGTTCTTCTCATTCGTTGTTCTTGACTTCTTAGTTTCTTTACTTAATTCTAAATTTTGATTTGACTAGATAACTTGGTATCACGATCATTCGGTAATTGACCCTATCTCTGTGGGATCAATATTTTTATTACTTGACGACAACCGTGCACTTGCGAAAATCGACACATCAAGTTTTTGGCGCCGTTGTCAGGGATTGGCACTAAATATTGAATTGAGCGTGATTTAGTTAATCTAGATTTCTATTTCTATTTTTATTCTTTAGTCTTTTCTAAATCCTTGTTTTGGAAGCTTCTCCTGTTGTTACATGCACAGATTTAACAGGGAAATTCTCAATATCGATCCTGAGATAGAGAAAACATTCCTTGCTAGAAGACGACTCCAGCAACAACATGAAGAAAATTTAAACTCTAACATGGCTGATCAGAACGAGAATAAACCTTTAAGGGATTACGCAACGCCTAGTACAAGGGGTACAAGGGGATTGAGATCAAGTATTAGAAGACCCCCCATTGAAGCGAACAATTTTGAATTGAAACCGGCTCTACTTTCCATGGTCCAACAGCATCAATTTGGAGGAGTGCCCACTGAAGATCCTAATCTACACTTGGAAGTATTTTTAGAATTTTGCGAAGCGTTAAAACTGAATGGAGCCTCAGATGCTATTAGATTGCGTTTGTTTCCCTTCTCATTGCGGGACAAAACTAGAGCGTGGTTACACTCTCTTCCGGTAGACTGCATAACTACATGGGATCAGTTGGAGCAAAGATTTCTAGACAAGTATTTTCTGCCAAGAAAAACTGTAAGTCTTCATCATCAAATCACTAATTTTGCACAAAAGGATGGAGAGACATTATTTGAAGCTTGGGACAGATTTAAGGGATTACTACAGCAATGTCCTCATCATGGGCTGGAGAAATGGCTCATTGTTCATACTTTATATAATGGAATCTCGTATGCCACTAAAGTTTCTCTTGATTCTGCTGCAGGAGGAGCTCTCATGAAAAAAACATTGGATGAAGCATTTGAGATCATCGAGAATGTGGCAATGAATTCTCACCAATGGGCTACAGAACGAGGGTGTCCGATTAGAACATTAGGTATGTATGAGGTAAGTGCTCTTGATTTACTCAGCGCTAAAGTTGATGCATTAACTCAAAAGCTCGAACATTTTAATGTATCAACTGTAAACTCATCTAATGTCACTTTGTGAGATTTGTGGTGTAACAGGACATATGGCCACAAATTGCCAAATCCTACACGCACTATCATCAGGAGTAGGGTTGAGCAAGTAGATGCGCTGAATAATTTTAATCAGAAGCCTAATGGTGGCAACACTTATTCAAACACGTACAATCCCAGTTGGAGGAATCATCTCAACTTTTCATATCGAACCAACCAAAATTCTTCTGGACAGAACAATTTTGGAGCACCTTCGGGATTTCAACCAGGGCCCAAGTCAAACTTAGAGAAGATGATGGAAAATTTTATCACATGCCAAGGGAAGATGAACGATGAATTTCGACAGCATGTTATAGAATCCAATCAGCAACATCAAAATAATACCGAGGCGATTAAGCAATTGGGAAGCAAGGTGGATAATTTGACTAATCACACAAGAATGTTAGAGAATCAAATTTCTCAAATTGCTATTCCTACATCTAGGATGCCCGGTAGATTTCCTGGAAATTCAGAAGTAAACCCAGCTGAACATTGTAATTCTATAAGTTTGAGAAGTCGAAAAATTTTAGAAGGGGACAAGAAAGTAGTACCACCTATCAGAGCTCAACATGCCCCACCCGTGTTCAAGAACACAGGTGTGCCGGAGTTTGAAGAAGTGGTCATGCCCAGCAGCACACCTGTGTTGAACGATTTTGAGATAGGCAGCTGACAACACACACAGGGTGTTTTGTCCACAACACCCATGGTGGGTGATGCCCACAAGAACACCCAGGGTGAGTCAGCCGACACACCCGTGTTGGGTCCCTCCAGCAGCCAGCATGGCCCAGCCGAGCCAAAAGACACAACCGTGTCGCACAGAGAGCCAAGAACATATAAGCCTCCGATCCCATTCCCTCAGAGGTTGATTAAGGAGAAATTGGATGAACAATTTGGTAACTTCCTTGAGGTAATTAGAAAGCTTTATATTAATATACCTTTTATAGAAGATCTTCAACAAATGCCTACGTACTCCAAGTTCTTGAAGGATATTTTAACCAATAAAAGAAAAGTTGAGGAGCATGTTGATGGGTTTTGCTTATCGAGTCCGTGAGGGGAAACTTCGCTTTCCACTTAACCTAGGTTTCTTGTTCATGGCGATCCCATAGATGTCCCCAGATTAAAAAATTTAATCCTAGACAAAAGGGATTGCCCAAACAACCAAGTCATCGTCGTGCTCTTCGTTTAGAGAGGTCACTTGAACAAACTCATTGTACAAGTGACCAACCTCTATTCTACGAGTAGTCGCGGAATAGACAATGTCCAGATCGCCGGTTTTTGGGTTTATGTTCGGGGTCCAAGTTATATTAGCCACATACATAAAGTAAACATCCACGCAAAACATGCATATAATTGAAAAGCAATTATAAACATAATACAAAAGAACACTAATCAAAATAAACAAGATTATACATCTTGTTATACCTCTTGATCTTCTATTGTATGTCCTTCCTCCTTTTGGATGTCGTGTGGGCGACGATCTTCCAAAAGTTGAAGCTCCTAGATCGTCAATCTTCCTTCCTTGTTCACTCCGAACAAAGGAAGATCATAAAACAAAACTCTTCTTCCTATCTAGAACCGGCCACCAAGTCAATAAACTCGATGTTGCGCCATCCAAGGAAGAGAACATGGAGTATGGGTACCGACCAAAGGAGAATCAATGAGGGCATGGGCGCCGGCCAACACATGGAGAAGAGAAAGGAAAGCAATCCTTCTCCTTGTTGCCTCCCAAAGCCTAAACCTAGTTCTCCTAATTTCCGACCAAGGATGAAGGGAAGAAGAATAGGTTGAGCTCCAACCAAGGTAGAGGGAAGAAGGAAGGTTGCTGGCCAAACCATGAAAGAAGAAGAAAAGCCTTTCTCCTCATGTTGCCGCCCACAACCAACACCCAAACCCTAACCCTAGCCGCCCACTCCTAATCCTACCCCAAGTAGGAGTTCTTTCCGTCCAAGGGAAGCAACCCTAATGCCATCCATCATAAGTCATAGATGAAGGGGAGAAGGTTGAGTGCCGACCAAACCAAGGAGAGAAGAAGAAGGAAGGGTGCCGGCCACCTAAGGAAGAAGAAGAAGAAAAAACATCTTTCCTTAATTGTGGCCACCCAAAACCCTAAGCCTCCCTTGCTCTTGCCGCCCAAAACCCTAGCCCCCTTTCCTCTAATTTCATTCTTGCCCCCACCCTCAAGCCCATATTTATAGAGTTAGGCTTAAGGCTTGATTTAATCTCCACCATTGGTTCTAGGTATTTAATCTCAACCGTCGAATCTAAAGATTTAATCTCAACCGTCGGATCTAGAGATTTAATCTCTACCTTTGGATCTAGAGTTTTGTTGTCATCCATTGGATCTAAGCTTCATGAGGTGTTAATAGGCAACAATAGGGACCATGAGGAGGAGTTGGATCTTGGCCAGCCATGGATCAAGCCCACATAAAGTCTGATCCACTAATGATAATCCAATCCACTAAAGGATTATCATTGATCTACCTCACCAACCCCCATAAGTTAATATGGGCTCCATATATTATATGTACATTTTCTCCCCATGTTTAAGATCTCGAATGTCCGTCGATTAATTAATTTACTGACCATTAATTAATCAACATCTAACTCCATGAGTAGTACCACTCAACCTTTTCATCATGCCGGACTAAGTCCACCTGCAGGGTTTACATGATGAACCTTATGAGCTCCTCAAGGGGACATCATCATCCTAATATATAGGACACAGTTTCCTCCTATAATCAATAGCACACCATATAAATAATATCATCTCCCAACTTACCGAGTCTATCGATTTAATCTATAAATCTCGTCCATTAGTAAATCAAAGAGATGAATACTAAGTATATGTGCCCGTTATTATATCGGGATTAATAGCATGTACTAAATAAATCGAATCACCTCTATGTCGGTCCTTCTCAATACACACAAAGTGCACTAGTGTGATTCTATGGTCAAGACAAACCAATACCAAATCACACTACAACCATTCTGATGGTTTGTCCAAAGTCATCTCGGTTGTGAGTCTTTACTTATACTATACAAGGAGCTGATAATATGATCTCCCGTGTGACACCACACACCATGTTATCTACAATGTAATCTATTAGACAATATGCATAGCCATAAAAATATGCAAACAATAATCATGTGATTCTTATTTAAAAAATAAAGATGTTCATACAAAAGATAGACTTTTCAGTATACATCCCAACACATGTAACAGTGGCTCTTACTGAAGAATGCAACGCTTTAATTAAAAACATGGTACCTCTCAAGCTAAATGATCCAGGTAGTTTTTCTATCCCTTGCATAATTAATGACTCTAGTTTTGATAAGGCTTTTTGTGATGTAGGTGCTAGTGTCAATTTGATTCCTCTTTCCATATGCAAGAAATTAGATTTGGGAGAAATGAAACTAACAACTATGGCCTTGCAGTTAGCCTATCGATCCATTAGATATCCTTTGGGAATCTTAGAAGATATACCTATGAAGGTGAGAAACTTTATTATTCCCGCCGATTTCGTAGTGCTTGACATGGATGAAGACCCATGTATTCCACTTATTTTAGGGAGACCTTTCCTCGCTACTGCAGGGGCGATGATAGACGTCAAGAATCACAAACTTTCACTTGCATTTGGAAATGATAAGATTGAATTCGACCTTTTAAAAGCTGTTAAGAAACCTTCTGATTTCGATGTTTGTTGCAGGATTTATAGTTTCCAGTCAATTGTTCTAAAAGGAGCACAAGAACAAACTTATCTTGGTAGGCTCGAAAGGGATTTCGAGGATGAAGGGTCGGAGATTGTCGACCTTGACCTACCACCACAGGTAGAACTTAAGCCTCTTCCATCGACACTCAGGTATGAATTTCTTGGCGAAAACTCTACTTATCCCGTGATCATTAACGCTAATCTGAGCGATGCAGAGACTGAGAAACTGATCGAGGTGCTGAAAACACATAAGAACGTCATTGGATACAAGATCGATGATATAAAGGGAATTAGTCCATCAGTTTGCATGCATAGAATTTTACTCGAAGATAACTATAAACCTTCAATAGAACATCAACGAAGTATGAACCCGGCCATGAAAGAGGTGGTCAAGAAAGAGGTCCTGAAACTACTAGATGTAGGAATTATCTATCCTATATCCGATAGCGAATGGGTGAGTCCTGTCCATGTGGTGCCTAAGAAAAAGGGGATAACCGTGATAAAAAAATGCTACGAATGAGTTAATCCCCACGAGAGAAGTCACTGGGTGGAGAATATGTATTGATTATAGAAAATTGAACAAGGAAACTAGAAAGGACCACTTTCCTATCTCATTTATTGACCAAATGCTAGATCGGTTGGCAAAACATTCACATTTCTCTTACCTAGATGGATACTCCGGTTTCTATCAAATCCCCATCTATCCTAATGACCAAGAGAAAACAACTTTTACTTGCCCATATGGTACTTTTTCTTTCAGGAGAATGCCTTTTGGACTTTGCAATGCGCCAGCCACTTTTCAGAGATGAATGACTTCAATTTTTTTCGATATGATAGAGAATATAATGAAAGTATTCATGGATGATTTTTCTGTATATGGTGCAAATTTTGATATGTGCTTATCTAATTTGGTCAAGGTTTTGCAGATATGTGAGGAAATGAATTTAATGCTTAATTGGGAGAAGTGCCACTTCATGGTACGAGAAGGCATAGTGCTTGGACACCTAGTTTCACAGCGTGGTATCGAGGTGGACATTGATAAAACTGAAGTTATTGTTGGGCTTTTCCGGGCCGCAAAAACTGCTTTTTGCGTTGCGGAAACCCCGGAAGTCCCGGCCACGGATCCGTGCGAAGAAGTATTAAAACTAATTACATGTATGTGCTTACAAAATCCTCTAGATCTACCTTAGAACTAAGAGATAAGGATGTTACCCTTGATGCGATGCCCTTCGCAAATCCCGCTCGTCCAAAGTCCGCCGGAACTCGAGAGTGTCAAGTGCACACTCCTCTATGGTATCCACACAAGCAATAGGTGGAAGAAAACTCAACCTTGAGTGTGCTAGCACTCCTTGGTTGGTTCGGCCAAAGAGAGGAAGGAGAGGGAGAGCTTGAGAGGAAAATTCCCAAGGAAGAAGATGAAGTAATGAGTGATTACTCACCAAATGAATTTTCACTCACATAACCCCCAAATGGTGGCCGGCCACTTCATGGAGGGGGAGTTACATGCATGCATGTAACTCCCATGACCCTTGGTCTCCCTCATGATGTGGCACTAATTGACCAAGTCAATGATGATGTGGAGCATCATCATTGGCCGGCCATGCCTAGTCATCATCATGACATGGCATTTGGTCAAGTCAAACTTGACCTTTCAACTTCCCTCTCAAGTCAAGTCAAACTTGACCTCTAATCTCCCATGGTTGATCAAATCTAACCACTTGACTCAAGTCAATTTAATATAATGAATCTCTCTTCATTAATTTAAATTGATTTGATGAATCAAATCTCAATTAGACTCATTCAACACTTGAATCAACTTGAGTCTAACTCAATTAGTCTAATTTGGATTACTCTTAATCCAATTTGGTTCATCCCATGAACCTAATCCTCATGGTTCATCATATGAACCTAATCTCCATCTAATTGCTCTTATGTGTGTGACTATAGGTTCTTGTAACGCTGGCAATGTCCCTAAACCGATTTAGGAACATAAGCAATGAGCGGTATCTAGCAACACATCATTGCTACCCAAGTTACAAGAATGTTGAGCTCCAACATCACCTTTGTGACTACTAATTGTGACTCTCACAATATGTGACAATGTCCCTCTATCCTTGACATCTAGATTGACCAATCGAGGCATAGACTGTGTCATCCTCGGTACAATCTAAATCTTGAACTCCAAGTAGACTCACTCTAATCAAATGAGCTCAATATCTCATATTGACTCATTTGGGCATGGCCATGCACTTCGTGGTCTCACTCTATCAAGAATATCGATGTCACCCCGTGGCCATATGGGAGGGATAGATCCCATCTACATCACTCACATCCTCCGCATAATTACATACCCAAGAATCGCCTTTATAGTCCACCCAT
The DNA here is from genome assembly GCA_025175895.1 of Wurfbainia villosa. Classification (NCBI taxonomy): domain Eukaryota; kingdom Viridiplantae; phylum Streptophyta; class Magnoliopsida; order Zingiberales; family Zingiberaceae; genus Wurfbainia; species Wurfbainia villosa. The sequence goes on along the minus strand of CM045988.1, from coordinate 43,541,480 downwards.
TTACGGGTGACGCTGACGGGCCAAAGTATGCAACTCCTTATGTAGGGAACCATGGTGACTTCAGGTCTAAGGACTAATAGTCATACTAATAGCCACATGAGAAAGTATATGACACTCATATAACGATCCATGATACTTTCTCATGGCGGGTCATTCAGTATACATTCTCCAATGCATACCCATGTGTCAACTTGATATCTCATATCCATGACTTGTGAGATCAAGTCATCTTGTTGACCTACATGCTAGTCTCTATGCATTAACACTGTCCCTGAATGTTAATACTCGACTAGGAATGATTAAGAGTAGTGTTCTCTATATCATCTCATTATCGATTCAACCAATCGATTGATATAGATAAGAACCTACTACTCAAGGACATTATTATATTTAGTTATTTGGCACCAATACAAGTAAATATAATAACCATGCCTTTATAAATAGGAATATGATACAATAAAGTCCATACAACGATCATCACATGATTGGCTCTAGGGCTTTCACTAACAATCTCCCACTAGCACTAGTGCCAATCACCGTAGTATCTAATACCCAATGACCTAGTGTGACCATCATGCTTTTTCTGTGCCAAAGCCTTGGTCAAGGGATCTGCGATGTTAGCCTCTGTGGGTACTCTGCAAATCTTCACATCTCCTCTATCGATGATCTCTCGAATGAGATGGAAGTGCCGTAGTATGTGTTTGGTCCGCTGGTGTGAGCGAGGTTCCTTAGTCAGGTAATCGCTCCATTGTTGTCACAATAGAGCTCTATAGGATCTGCAATGCTAGGAACCACCCCAAGCTCAGTAATGAACTTGCGGATCCAAATCGCTTCCTTTGCACGCCTCGGATGCGCGATATACTCGCCTCGCTTGTAGAATCAAGAATCGTGTCCTCGCTCAACTCTTCCAGCCACAAAGACCACCATTCAAGCAAAACACGAACTCGATCGCGACCAGAATCATCCCGTCGGTTTGAAGCCGCATCGCTGTAACCCTTTACAGCTAGCTCCTCATCGCCTCCAAATATCAAGAAATATTCTTTAGTCCTTCTCAAGTACTTAAGAATATTCTTGACTGCTATCCAGTGACGCTCACCTGGATCTGACTGGTATCTACTCGTCATGCTCAAAGCATACGAGACATCAGGACGAGTACACAGCATGGCGTACATGATAGATCCTATAGCAGATGCGTAAGGGATCTTATCCATGCGGTCTCTCTCCTCTCTAGAAGAGGGACTTTGAGTCTTCGAAAGACTCACACCATGTGACATCGGCAGAAGTCCTTTCTTGGAATTCTGCATGGCAAACCGAAGTAATACCGTGTCAATGTATGTACTCTGACTTAGGCCAAGCAATCTCTTAGATCTATCTCTATAGATCTTTATGCCTAGAATACAGGCTGCTTCACCTAAGTCCTTCATTGAGAAGCACGTCCCCAGCCAAGTCTTCACAGACTGTAGCGAAGGGATGTCATTCCCAATGAGTAGTATGTCATCCACATACAATACAAGGAAGACAACTGTGTTCCCATTAACCCTCTTGTAGACACAGGATTCATCTTCATTCTTGATGAAACCAAACTGTTTGATCGCATCATCGAATCGAAGATTCCAGCTCTGAGAAGCTTGCTTTAGCCCATAAATGGACCTTTGCAGCTTGCATACCTTCCCAGTATGCTGTGGATCTACAAAACCCTCAGGTTGTGTCATGTACACATCCTCGAGTAAGTTTCCATTCAGAAACGCGGTTTTGACATCCATCTGCCAGATCTCATAATCGTGGTATGCTGCAATAGCAAGCAAGATCCGAATGGACTTAAACATCGCCACTGGAGAAAAGGTTTCATCATAGTCAATACCATGAATTTGCTTGAAACCTTTAGCCACCAATCGGCCCTTATAGGTATGCGTAAGTCCATCCATGTCAGTCTTTCTCCTAAAGACCCACTTACACCCAATGGGTTTGACCCCTTCAGGTGGATCAACCAAAGTCCATACTTGGTTAGTGTACATGGATTACATTTCGGATCTCATGGCGTCTAGCCATTTCTCAGAATCTGGGCTCATCACAGCTTCCTGATAGGAGGTAGGCTCATTCTCAATGAGCATAACGTCATCATGGTCAGACAAGAGAAATGAGTATCTCTCAGCCGACGACGCACTATCGACACTGCGAAGAGGTAGGTCTACTTGAATGTGGTTGTTCCACAACTCTTTGTGCAACAACCTCATCACCCACAACACTTTGTGGTTCCTGCTCAACCTCCATCAAGGCCTCATGGTCCTTATCTTGAATTTCTTCAAGATCGAAGGTACTCCCACTAGTTTTTCTAGAAACAAAATCCCTTTCTAGAAAAACCCCAGTCTTTGCCACAAACACTTTGTGCTGACTGGGAATGTAGAAGTAATATCCCTTTGTCTCCTTGGGATATCCAACAAAATAGCACCTATCGGATTTGGGTCCCAGTTTGTCTGAGACTTGACGTCGAACGTAAGCCTCACAACCCCAAATCCTCATAAAAGACATCTTGGGATTTTTCCCTGTCCATATCGTATATGGTGTCTTTACCATGACCTTGGATGGTACACTTAAGGGTAAAGGTCTGTGTCCAGAGCATATCCTCAAAAGGATATAGGAAGATCTGCGGTGACTCATCATAGATCGTACCATATCCAATAGGGTACGATTCCTCCTTTCGGATACACCATTCCACTGTGGTGTTCCAGGAGGAGTGAGTTGGGATAGAATCCCACACTCAGCTAGATAGTCACGAAACTCATGGCTAAGTTATTCACCACCTCGATCTGATCGAAGTATCTTAATACTCTTGCCAAGCTGGTTTTGTACTTCATTCTTGAATTCTTTGAACTTTTCAAAGGATTCATATTTATGTGTCATAAGATACACATAACCATATCTACTGAAGTCATCAGTAAATGTAATGAAGTACTCAGAACCACCTCTAGCAAAGAACATACTGAAAGGACCACATACATCACTATGTATAAGTCCTAACAAATCTGTTGCTCTTTCGCTATGTCCACTAAAGGGAGTCTTGGTCATCTTGCCTAAAAGGCAAGACTCGCATGTCTCATATGATTCAAAATCAAATGAGTCTAACAGCCCATCCTTATGGAGCTGAGATAAGCGACTCTCATTTATGTGACCTAAGCGACAATGCCAGAGATAGGTTTGGTTCAACTCATTTGACTTGAACCTCTTGGTACTTATGTTATAGATAGGGCTCTCTAAGTCTAGAAAGTAGAGTCCGTTCATTAGAGGTGCACTCCAATAGAACATATCATTTAAATAAACTGAACAACATTTGTTCTTTATTATAAATGAAAAACCTTTCTTGTCCAAACAAGAAACTGAAATGATGTTCTTAGTTAAAGCACATAACAACATTCATCTAATTCTAGTACAAGCCCAGAGGGCGTAGATAGATCATAAGTTCCTACAAAGAATAAGAAGAACTCCTTGCTCCATTGCCTACTCGTAGGGTCCACCTCGCCTTTGTCAATGCCTTGCTATTTCTCACTCGCACATTGGTACAAATGTGAGATGCACATCCGATCTAATACCCATGATGAAGAAATAGATAGATTGACTTCTATAACATTTATACCGCGTAAGTCTCACTTCTTTCTTCTTAAGATCTTCCGGTATGCTTTAGCTACGCTCAAAGGTCTCGCTTCCTTGCGAAGAAGCAAGCCCCTTCCTCGCTACCCCTCCTTTGGGTTTAAGTTCTTTGCCTTTGCCCTTGGCTTGGGACTTTCCCTTACCTTTAGGCTTGCCCTTGCCTTTCTTTTCGCACCATCAAAATGGTGTCGATTTACCCTTCTTAAGTTAAGCTCATAGCTTCTCAACATGCCGAGCATTTCAGAAAGATGGCTTATCAATTTCATTCATGTTATAATTCATGACAAATTGATCAAGGCTCTGGCAAAGATTGCAAGATTAGGTCGGTGGCGACTCTTGGCCAAGTGGGAATCCCACCTTTGTAGGTTTTCACGCATCAATCATCTTGAGTACATATGAACCTACAGGAGTCCCTTCTTGCATTTTAGACCCAAATAGTGCTTTAGAGACTTCATATCTCTCATGCCTAGCTTGTCCTTGATATAGTTGACGAAGATGTCCAACCATATCATAAGCATTCATGAACTCATGTTGCTTCTGAAGCTCAGAGTTCATGGTCGCGAGCATTAGACATGACACATCTAATGCATCATCTTGATGCTTCTTGTAAGCATCTTTGTCACCGCGATGCAAAGGGTGGAGGTGCCTCCGGAATGGGCTGCTCCAGGACGTACAGCTTCCTTTCTTGGGTGAGAACAATTCTCAGGTTCCTGTACCAGTCCAGGAAATTTGCTCCATTGAGCTTGTCCTTCTCAAGGACAGATCGCAGAGAGAGAGTGTTCGTGTTGTTTGACATAGTAATCTACAACATACAATGCAGAAAATTAATATCATATTCCTTTTATCATTTAATTAGGCCTTTAATCAAATGATGCTCCCACTGAATTATAGGAATTTTGTAGAATCGAGTTATGGATGTGGTCAAACCACATTTACTTGATTCATACAAACTAGCTATAATTCTTGTGGGACAAGATCCACATCATACTAAGCCTTGAGTTAGCTTTGGCTAAATCGCCAAAGACTTAGTACGATCGGTGGGTAACACATTACCGATTACATCTCTATGCAACTCTTGTTTATAGGATTAAGACCCACATTTACAAAAGACCTTGAGTTAGCTTTGGCTAAATCGCCCAAGATTTAGTGTAAATGCGATCTTAACCTATCTTTCCAACGATTGGAATATGCCTATAGTTCTACTCGATCCAATTGAGTTAACTAGTTTTGCTCAATCTAATTGAGCTTACTCTAACCCGAGTCGTGATAGGCGGGACCAAGATTGTCCCTCCGCACCCTACCAAGATAATATACGTTGCTCTGCTTTGGCAGATTCAACAACAACAAATGATCGAGGTAGTGATGGGTATCAAGGCTCGATAGGCATTTTCGAGTTGATTCGATTATGATCTAATCTAATCGTAATGTGTATCTTATACGCATTTAGGCCTTTATTATCCTATATTAGCATGCATCATATACATACATTAATTATTCTAGCATGCATCATATACATACAAGAAAATTAACCTAGCATGCATCATATACATACAAACATTTTTCTACTAGCATGCATCACATACATACAAGCAAAATCAATTAAATATACATATATATATATCAACATATATATATATCATTAAATGTGATATAGTCATGGCCCTACTACGATCTTCTCAAGCCAATGAGAAGATCGGACGGTCAACCTAAGGCTAGCGGCTTCTCCAAGCGCTTCCTTTGACCGCCATGTGTCGTCGTCACCCTTCTCGTAAGCTCGTCTTCAAGTGGACTTTCCACCGCTCCATTTTGTACATTACAAATACGAAACTCGAGTTACATTCGAGTCTAAAATTATTTACAACTAGAATATTAAAAGAATAGGCGCGACGCAGTGTCGCAAAACATTTTACAACACGCATAACTACAAACGCAAGACGCAGCCGTATTATGAATTACAACACACATAATCCAATCCAATTGGGTTATTGGGCCATGACAATCACAGAATCATACATAATTCAAAATTATGTATTTTTACAGAAAATTTCTATAATTTTTCCTAATTTATTTCGAATTTATGAGTCGCTAAGCGGTTCTGGCGCGATCGCGGGACATGGCCCCTTTCGGGATAGGGCACGCCCCTACTAAAATAAACTCGCGAGTGTCCCTAACGATCCTACAGCGACTTAAGTCGCTGTCCCAAAAACCTAAAGCGAGAACTCGCCGATTCGGAGAGTTTTTCTCGACGGTTGAAGCCTACGAGTGTCCCAACACTCGCTGCTTCGACTCTACGAGAAAAATACCCAAAAATTCTATAAAATTAGGAAATTTACAGAAACATAAAAATCTGTAATTTTTATATCTAATAAAAAATACAAAACGAAACACATACATGCTTCGTGACGTGGCTCGATACCATTGGCTTTTCCGCCGCAAAACCGCTATGCAAGGAAACCCCTAAGTCCCGACCACGGATCCGCGCGAAGAAGTATTAAAACTAATTACATGTATGTGCTTACAAAATCCGCTAGATCTACCTGAGAACAAAGAGATAAGGATGTTACCCTTGATGCGATGCCCTTCGCAACTCCCGCGCGTCCACAGTCCGCCGGAACTCGAGAGTGTCAAGTGCACACTCCTCTCTGGTATCCACACAAGCAATAGGTGGAAGAAAACTCAACCTTGAGTGTGCTAGCACTCCTTGGTTGGTTCGGCCAAAGAGAGGAAGGAGAGGGAGAGCTTGAGAGGAAAATTCCCAAGGAAGAAGATGAAGTAATGAGTGATTACTCACCAAATGAATTTTCACTCACATAACCCCCAAATGGTGGCCGGCCACTTCATGGAGGGAGTTACATGCATGCATGTAACTCCCATGACCCTTGGTCTCCCTCATGATGTGGCACTAATTGATCAAGTCAATGATGATGTGGAGCATCATCATTGGCCGGCCATGCCTAGTCATCATCATGACATGGCATTTGGTCAAGTCAAACTTGACCTTTCATCTTCCCTCTCAAGTCAAGTCAAACTTGACCTCTAATCTCCCATGGTTGATCAAATCTAACCACTTGACTCAAGTCAATTTAATATAATGAATCTCTATTCATTAATTTAAATTGATTTGATGAATCAAATCTCAATTAGACTCATTCAACACTTGAATCAACTTGAGTCTAACTCAATTAGTCTAATTTGGATTACTCTTAATCCAATTTGGTTCATCCCATGAACCTAATCCTCATGGTTCATCATATGAACCTAATCTCCATCTAATTGCTCTTATGTGTGTGACCCTATAGGTTCTTGTAACGTTGGCAATGTCCCTAAACCGATTTAGGAACATAAGCAATGAGCGGTATCTAGCAACACATCATTGCTACCCAAGTTACAAGAATGTTGAGCTCCAACATCACCTTTGTGACTACTAATTGTGACTCTCACAATATGTGACAATGTCCCTCTATCCTTGACATCTAGATTGACCAATCGAGGCATAGACCGTGTCATCCTCTGTACAATCTAAATCTTGAACTCCAAGTAGACTCACTCTAATCAAATGAGCTCAATATCTCATATTGACTCATTTGGGCATGGCCATGCACTTCCCGTGGTCTCACTCTATCAAGAATATCGATGTCACCCTGGCCATATGGGAGGGATAGATCCCATCTACATCACTCACATCCTCCGCATAATCTCGCTACATACCCGATGTCGCTTTATAGTCCACCCATTTACGGGTGACGTTTGTGAAGCCAAAGTATGCAACTCCTTATGTAGGGAACCATGGTGACTTCAGGTCTAAGGACTAATAGTCATACTAATAGCCACATGAGAAAGTATATGACACTCATATAACGATCCATGATACTTTCTCATGGCGGGTCATTCAGTATACATTCTCCAATGCATACCCATGTGTCAACTTGATATCTCATATCCATGACTTGTGAGATCAAGTCATCTTGTTGACCTACATGCTAGTCTCTATGCATTAACATTGTCCCTGAATGTTAATACTCGACTAGGAATGATTAAGAGTAGTGTTCTCTATATCATCTCATTATCGATTCAACCAATCGATTGATATAGATAAGAACCTACTACTCAAGGACATTATTATATTTAGTTATTTGGCACCAATACAAGTAAATATAATAACCATGCCTTTATAAATAGGAATATGATACAATAAAGTCCATACAACGATCATCACATGATTGGCTCTAGGGCTTTCACTAACAGTTATCAAGAAGTTGCCTCCTCCAACCGATGTTAAGGGAGTGCGTAGTTTTCTGGGACATGCGGGGTTTTACCGGCGGTTCATCAAGGACTTTTCAAAAATCTCAAAGCCATTGACTAATTTGCTTGCTAAGGATGTCGAGTTTCATTTTGATAATTCTTGGCTTGATGCATTTTTCATGTTAAAAGAAGCATTGACAACTGCCCCAATATTGCATCCTCCAGATTGGAGTCTTCCTTTTGAAATTATGTGTGATGCAAGTGATTTCGCTATAGCTGCAGTATTGGGACAAAGGAAGGACTGCAAGTTGTATGCAATTTACTAGGCCAGTAAAACATTGGATGAAGCACAAGTGAATTACGCTACTACAGAGAAGGAACTCTTGGTTATAGTCTTCGCCTTTGACAAGTTCAGATCTTATATCATTGGGTCTAAGGTGATAGTTTACACAGATCATGCAGCCATAAGATACTTGTTGAGCAAAAAGGAATCCAAGCCAAGACTCATCCGGTGGATACTTCTTCTGCAAGAGTTTGATCTGGAAATTGGAGACAAACAAGGAACAGAGAATGTAGTTGCAGATCATCTATCGAGACTACACCAAGAATCAAATGCAGGAAGTGACGGTGATCTTGCTATTAATGATTTCTTTCTGGATGAGCAACTACTAGCTGTCAAGAAAATCAAGGCTCCGTGGTACACTGATTTTGCCAATTACCTAGCTTGCAGGATAATACCTTCCCATATGACTTATCATCAGAGGAAGAAGTTTTTTGCGGATGTAAAGCAATATGTGTGTCATGACCCATTCTTGATCAAGCAAGGAGCAGATGCTATTTTATCGAAGATGTGTATCCGAAGAAGAGATTGAGGGCATATTGTATCATTGTCATTCTTCTGCTTATGGAGGTCATACTAGCACGGACAAGACTGCGACAAGGGTCTTACAAGCAGGATTTTACTGGCCTCATATTTTTAGAGACTCCCGGAATTATGTGATGACTTGTGACCGCTGTCAAAGGACTGGGAACGTATCAAGAAGACTTGAGATGCCTCAAAATTTGATATTGGAAGTTGAATTATTTGATGTCTGGGGAATTGACTATATGCGACCTTTCCCTTCTTCCTATAACAATGCCTACATATTGGTGGTGGTGGACTATGTGTCTAAGTGGGTTGACGCTCTCCCATCTCCCTCCTGTGATGCAAAAATGGTTATAAAACTTTTCAAGAGTATAATATTTCCAAGATATGGAGTACCGAGAGCAGTAATAAGCGATAGAGGCTCACATTTTATCGAAAGACAATTGGAAAGCCTTCTCAAGAAGTATGGAGTAACCCATAAAGTAGCCTCACCATATCATCCACAAACAAGTGGGCAAGTCAAATTTTCAAACAGGGAAATAAAGGCTATCTTGGAGAAAATGATATCAAGGTCAAAGAAGGACTGGTCTTTGAAGCTTGACGATGCTCTGTGGGCCTATCGAACTGCTTACAAGACACCCATTGGAATGACTCCGTTTCGATTAGTTTATGGAAAACCATGTCATCTTCCAATTGAAATAGAGCACAGGGCATATTGGGAACTTAAATGGCTTAATTTTGACCAAAAGAAAGCCAGAGAGAAAAGAAAATTGCAGCTAAATGAACTTCAAGAACTATGCCTTGATGCTTATGAACATACAAAATCTTACAAGGAGAAAACAAAGAGATGGCATGACCGGAATATCATGGGTAGAGAATTCCAAGAAGGATACTTTGTACTACTCTTCAACTCGAGATTGAAACTTTTACCTGGAAAGCTAAAATCCAGATGGTCGGGACCATACCAGGTCAAAAAAAGTTTATCCTCATGGATCTATTAATATATCAAGTGAATCTACAGGAATTTTCAAAGTGAATGGAAAAATACTTAAGAAATACTTCTCAAACAAACCTAAGGAGCTGATTGAGGAGGAGGAGCAGAGTACACTTTTCGAGCCACATCCATCCAACTAGGGAGTAATTGAGGGGTCAAGCTAATGGCCTTAAACAAGCGCTTCTTGAGAGTCAACCCAAGCTATTTTCATTTTTATTCATTTTATTTTGTTTTCTTTATTTTTATTTTAACTTTGAGTTTTGCATTTTTCAGGTTTTCAAGATTACAAGACACAACAAGTCTGTGTCGCTCGTTGACACAACCTCGAAAGGTTGGCACGGTGAGATCTTGTTGTTTGACACAGACGTGTCATTGTCGTACCACTGCGTGCCAAATTTACACGTCCCACCTATGCCAAACAGCACATGCAAGTCAAGATAACCCGTATATAACACGAGTAAGGTGTGCCCTTTGGCATGCCCGTGTCATGGAAAAAAAAAGAAGGCTTGCCCTTTAGCACGTCTGGGTCACGCTAAAAGGGTCGGCTCGGCATGCCTGTGTCGCTAACCCTTAAATCCACCACAAAAACACCCTAACTCTCACAAGTTGTTCACAAGCTTGGAGCAACAGCCGTCTTCCTCTCAACCAGCCTGGGAGCTCAACCGACTCTCTTCCTTCCCAACGCCATGAGTAAGCGAGTGAAGACTAGGGGAGGAGTTTCTTCTCAACCGACGGCTCGGGACAAGGGAAAAAGAAAAGATCAAGATTTGGGTAACGATCCTCCGCCCTCTTTTCATCTTTGTGGAATTGTCTTTAGAGATGATGTTATGAAATCTAGGTTCAGTAAGCTTGAGAAAAGAAAAATAGTTTCTACACAAACCATTGATTTCTACACGTTGAGAACCCTAGGAATTAGAGATGATATAATTTGGTTGACTAATAGGATAGGTTGGACTGATTTTATAACATATCATCATCTTACTTATCCTAGTATTACTCTTGAATTCCTTAGCTCCTTATCCGCTGAAATACTTCAAGGAAAGAATTGTGAAGAAGGAAAAATCCAATTTAGATTAATGAATCATGAGTTTACTCCTTGGGACCCTAAATGTCCGGAGTGGCGGCGCGTGACGCGACCGTACATACCTTTCATACAGCGGAAGACTTTATATATATATATTTCTTATTTCTTACAACGGAAGACTTAAGACCTAAATACTTTTTTTTCTTTTAAACATAGATATGCATTAACACTTCTTCTTAACATAGAGTATGTTTCATAGCATAGCATGCATAGATACTTCTTCTTACTTCTTCTTTACTTCTTCTTATCAACATAAAGCATTCTTCTTTACTTCTTCTTATCAACATAAAGCATGCATCATATATATATATATAGATACTTAGGGCTTAGTAGGTTCATAACATCATCGTCATAGGGAGACATAAGTAAAGACATCCATAGACATCATCATCATAGGCAATACATGTATAAGTAGACTTAACGGATCTTCTCCACCATGCCACTACCACACATTGACCCCTCCTGCGCTCCCTTTAGTTTATCCATCCCTTACCCTTATCTCAGACTGAGGAAAGATAAACTATAAGCACATAGGCTTAGTAAGATCCTGTCCTACTCACAAAAAACCATACATCATCATTAAACATGACTTGTAGCATTTATAACATATAATCAATATATCATGTAACATTCATGGCATCATCAACTTAACTTGTAGCTTAAGTAACATGAGATAATATAGCATGGATCATACCTAACTTAGCAGCATAACATGAAATATATACATATACTTAATCAGCATAATATGCATCATATGTAACTTAGTAACCTAACATCATAGCGTACCATCGAACATAACATGTAACTTATACATCATGACATATCATCTAACATAACAGGTAACTTAAACATTATGGCATATCATCTAACATAACACGTAACTTAAAAATTATGGCATATCATCTAACATAACATGTAACTTAAACATTATGGCATATCATCTAGCATAACACGAATTTAAACATTATGGCATATCATCTAACATAAAACGAATTTAAACATTATGGCATATCATCTAGCATAACATGTAACTTAAACATTATGGCATATCATCTAGCATAACACGAATTTAAACATTATGGCATATCATCTAACATAACACGAATTTAAACATTATGGCATATCATCTAGCATAACATGTAACTTAAACATTATGGCATATCATCTAACATAACACGTAACTTAAACATTATGGCATATCATCTAACATAACATGTAACTTAAACATTATGGCATATCATCTAGCATAACATGTAACTTAAACATTATGGCATATCATCTAGCATAACACGTAACTTAAACATTATGGCATATCATCTAGCATAACATGTAACTTAAACATTATGGCATATCATCTAACATAACACGTAACTTAAACATTATGGCATATCATCTAACATAACACGTAACTTAAACATTATGGCATATCATCTAACATAACATGTAACTTAAACATTAACAGGCAAACATATGCAAGATGCTTTTGAAAACATATATGTTAGGTACGTAAATATAGATCTCAACATATTTGGGCCCGGCATTGTACCACTTCTTCATTATCATAGCGCGCATCCCTAAATAGGCCCGAGGTAGCAAGTCTCGAACCTAATAGGTTCCTAGGCCCGAGTCTTATTCCATCGACCTAGGGGCAATCGTCATAGCGTAGAAGCCCATCCTAGGCCCGAGTCTTACTCCATCGACCTAAGGCATCTTGGAGCCCATCCCGTACTAGGCCCGAATCTTATTCCATCGACCTAGGGGCAATCATACATAGAAGCCCATCCTAGGCCCAAGTCTTATTCCATCGACCTAGGGCATCTTAGGAGCCCATCCCTTCTTGGACCTTGTTAAGGTCTTGGTACAAGCCATGCAGAAAGTAAAATACTTATATGCTTATTTTACAACATAGCTTATTTCTTTAACATAGCATAGCATACTTCATTTCATACACATCATACTTCATTTCATTAACATAGCATAGCATACTTCATTTCATAACACATCATGCTTCATTTCATTAACATAGCATAGCATACTTCATTTCATAACATCATAGCTTATTTCATTAACATAGCATAGCATACTTCATTTCATACACATCATGCTTCATTTCATTAACATAGCATAGCATACTTCATTTCATAACACATCATGCTTCATTTCATTAACATAGCATAGCATACTTCATTTCATAACAACATAGCTTATTTCATTAACATAGCATAGCATACTTCATGGTATGAACTTCATTGTAACCTAAAGAGATCAAAGGTGGCCGAATGGCCCTTATAGGCTTTTTAGGGTTTAGACTTTTAACCTAATTCAAGTAACATACATAGGCATACAAATTCCATAAATTTCATGGTATGAACTTCATTGTGACCTAAAGGACCAAAGGTACGAATGGCCCTTAAAGGCTTTTAGGTTTAGACTTTTAACCTAATTCAAGTAACATACATATGCATACAAATTCCATAAATTTCATGGTATGAACTTCATTGTGACCTAAAGGACCAAAGGTGGCCGAATGGCCCTTAAAGGCTTTTTAGGGTTTAGACTTTTAACCTAATTCATTAAACATGACTACAACATCATAACCCTACAAAACATGGATTGAAACCTCATTGGGTCTTAGATATCTAGGGGTGGCCGAATGGGTCTTTAGTGGCTATTAGGTTAGCTTTTGTCCTAATCTACTTTAACCCCTAACATCATCATCTAGTTATAAACAACATAGCATAGAGCTTCATTGAACCCTAAATCATGGCTTGGCCGAATAGGCCTTAGTGGTTATTAGGGTTAGCTTTTGTCCTAATCCCTTTAACCCCTAACATCATCATCTAGTTATAAACAACATAGCATAGAGCTTCATTGAACCCTAAATCATGGCTTGAATATATCATGTAGGTTTCTTTAAAAAAAAAAATAGCAATCGAGCTACTCGTATGCGGTGAGGGATACTTACTTCCTTCAAGGCTGTTTTTGGTGGAAGGAAAACCTAAGGAAGAACCAACCCTAGCCTTCTCTGCTTGGATGAGATTCGCCAAAGGTGGAGAAGAAGCTAGAATTCGGTGAGGAGAAGAAGAAGAAGGGTGGAAGTGACCAAATCCAATCTTCCTCTTCTTTATAAAGGGGAGGAAGAGAAGTTCCTCTTTCCTTTCCATGCCTCTTCGCTTTACTCCTAGTCCCACTTATCTATAGTTTCCCTTTTCTTTAATCATATAATCCTATTGGGCTTCTGGTTAGTGGGTGCATCTATAAGGCTTGGCTTTCTCGAGGTTTGGGTTCAATTCTAGGCCTTGCACCCTATTTTGGCTTATTTTCTTTTATTTTTAAAAAGGCCCACATAAAGCCCATGATCATCAAGCCAAAAATTTCTGTAAAATTGCTAGGAATTTTACGGGCGTTACAATCCTTCATACCTTTAAAAAGTTTCGTCCTCGAAACTTAGAACAATTGTGGGTACTTCTGCTTCATGTCCTCCTCGCGTCAGGTAGCTTCCTCGTACCGTTGATTCTGCCACAGGACCTTTACTAAGGGCACCTCTTGTTCCTTAGCCTCTTGATTTCTCGGTCTAGTATTTGGATAGGCCGACTTTCAATACTTAGGTCCTCTTGAACTTGTACTGTTTGTGGCTCGATCACTTGGTCTGTACTGGAAATGCATTTCTTGAGCACAGAGACATGGAACACGTTGTGAATAGCCGACATCTCTTGAGGCAGCTCTAGCTTGTAAGCTACATTGCCGATCCTCTGCGATATTGGATACGGTCCTAATGTAACGTGGACTCAGTTTACCCTTCCTTCCGAATCTCATTACTCCCTTCATGGGAGCCACTTTGAGGAATACTAGGTCCCCAACCTCGAATTCTAATGGTCTACGCCTCTTATCCGCATAGCTCTTTTGTCGGCTTTGGCGTTTCAATTCTCTGGCGGATGTTCCGTGATAGCTCGTGGTGTCGTCGATGAAATCTCGAGTCCCATCCTCTTCTTTTCACCACCCTCGCATCAAAGATATGGGAGATCTACATTTCCTCCCGTATAGAGCCTCGTAAGGTGCCATTCCAATAGTAGCTTGGTAGCTATTATTGTAGGCGAGTCTCAAATATAAGTATCGACACCACTACCCTTGAAATCCAGGCGGGCTCTTAACATATCTTCCAAGATTGATTTACTCTTTTGTTCCATCCGTCTGGGGGATGGAAGGCGATCTTGAACAATAGCTTTGTGCCTAAGGCCTTCTGAACGCATTCCCAGAAATGGGAGATAAAGTGACCATCTCTGTCAGAAATGATGGTCTTAGGAATTCCATGTAGTCTGATAATTTCCCTAGCATATAATCGAGCCACTTGCTCGTCGAATAGGTCATCTTGATTGCTAAGAAATGGGCGGACTTAGTCAATCTGCTACAATCACCCATATAGCATCGTAACCATTTGTCGCCTTGGGCAATCCCGAGATGAAATCCATAGAAATGTCCTCCCATTTCCATTCGAATCTGGATCACCGCAGTGTTCCTCCGTGTCTTTGGTGCTCGCCTTAACCTTTGGCACGCCAAGTCGACATACTCGAGCCACATCTCTTTTCATTCAACCACCGAACATTCTGCTTAAGGTCTTGGTACATCTTGGTGGTTCCAGGATGCATCGCATAGGGAGTTCTGTGAGCTTCCTCAAATATCTCCTCCCACAATTCTGGATTGTCGGGAATACACAAGCGATCCCTGAGGTAGAGTACTTACTATCGTAGATCCTAACCCGTCCGCCCTTTCCCTCTAGGACCTCTTGCTTGATCCTCTGAAGGCTTGGGTCACGTGCTTGCTTTTCCAGTATATCATCTAACAACGTCGGCGCTATCGTCAGGGTCGAGAGCTATCCGGAGATGATTTCCACCCTGTAACGCATAATCTCTTTTTCTAAGGGTCGAGATAGCATCGAGAGGGACATCAAGGTGGCGCAGACTTCGCCGAGTGCATCACCACCTTGTTAGCTTTCCCGGATGGTAAAGAATCTCGCATCATAATCCTTGATGAGCTCGAGCCATCCGCTACCGTCTCATGTTCAGTCCTTCGGTGTGAAGAAATATTTCACTGCACTGTGGTCCAGATATGTCCTACATTGAGCTCCATAGAGATAATGCCTCCATGTTTTGAGAGCAAAGACCACGGCCGCTAGCTCTAAATCATGGGTGGGATAATTCCTTTCGTGTTCCTTGAGTTGCCTAGAGGCGTAGGCAATGACCTTGCCATTTCAGCATAAGTACACCCGAGTCCCAACTTGGAAGCTGCCATCACACATGTCGGCTTCACATCGTCCCTAAGAGCAAGAATTGGAGCGCTCGGTCGGCCTCCTTTTAACTCTGAAACTCCTCTCACAGTGTCCGCCCACTCATATTTCTTGTCCTTTACGGTGAGGATTGTCATAGGGCGGCAATCCCGGAGAAGTTCTCTACAAACTTAGGTAGTAGCTTGCTAGCCCAAGAAAACTTCGATTTTTGGCATTCTTTGGTCGTTCGATTACTCACGGCTTCAATCTTCATTGGGTCTACCATCACTCCGTGCTTGGATATTACGTGACCCAAAATGATACTTGTTCAAGCCGTAACTCGCATTTGGAGAACTTTGCATAATATTTTCCCAAGAATCTGCAATACCACATTCAGGTGTTCTGCATGCTCCTCGGGGGTTCTCGAATATATTAGTATGTCATCTATGAAGACGATCACAAACTTGTCGAGGAATGCCGAGAATACCCGATTCATCAAATCCATGAACAGGCGGTGTGCATTCACATACTCGAAGGGCATAACTACGAACTCGTAATGTCCATACCTTGTCAAGGTCGTCTTTGGTATATCATCCGGTTTTACTTTTACTTGATGATAGCGGGACCTCGTGTCAATCTTTGAGAAGACGGCGGCACCTTTTAGTTAGTTGAACAGTCATCAATCCGGTAAAAGGATACCGGTTCTTGATCGTCACAAGAGTTCATTGGTAGTCTATGCACATGCGCATAGACCTATCTTTCTTCTTCACTAACAAAGACTGAGCTCCCATGGAGAGCGACTTGGGCTAATAAGTCCCTTGTCGAGTAACTCTGTGTCCCTCAAGTTCCTTTAATTCATTAGGCGCCATACGGTAAGGTGCTTTAGAGATCGGGTTAGTACCAGAATCAACTCGATCTCAAATTCTACTTCTCTATCTGGGCTAACCCCGGTAGTTCATCCGAAATACCGGGTAGTCGATACCACTCGACATTCTCTAGCTTCGGTCCTCATCTTGACTTTGCCAAAAACCCAAAGGTGCACCCACGCCTAACATCTTACGCGCTTGTAGTAGATAAAATCTTATTGACTCTTCTTCTCGGTTCTCCGATAAATTCGAACTTAGGCTCCATTCCTACCGAATACCACTTTCCTTTTCGACTCGATCAAGCACCAGATTGCTTAGGAAATCCATGCCCAAGATAATGTCATAATCCCGCATGTTGAGCACTATCGGATCGCAGAGAGTTCTCGTCGCACTCGGTGCTCGCAAGATATGAGTGGAGGGCATTACTTCCCCGAGGGTAGAGTGGTTAAGAACTTGTGATCTAGAGCTTGTGGTATGTTTATCATTCCAAAAAGTGCGTAGAAATAAACGAATGTGTTGCCCAGTGTCAAATAATGCAGAGCATGCCGATGTAAAATAATTATCCGACTGGATAATCGTAGTGGCATTTGCCACATCTTCTTGGGTGAGAGAATACCCTAGCATCCGCCATAGCCGTGGTGGGGCTTCTAGTCTCCCTTGGTGGATTGGGGTTCCTTCGATTGTGGCCTGATCCGATGTAGCCGTGGAGGAGCACTCGGCCGGGTATACTACCGAGGAGGTGCTCGAACTCGATAGGACAGTCCTTGATTCTATGCCTGTCCGGCTGCAGCTGTAACATCGATTTGTGCCTTGGTAGCATACTCCAGGATGTATCTTCCTGCAGGTAGTGCACAGAGGGATCCTGGGTTGCTTGCTCGCTGGACCTCCTTTAGAATTCTCCCATTGTCTCCTCTTGCCAGTGGGGTTCCCTTTCCAAGCATTCTGGTTCCTCGACCTCCGACCGGGCTGTCCCTGCCTTCACTCGCGCTTTCACGACTAATGTTGTTCGGGTAATGCTCGGTAATTAAGGCACTCGAACAGCTCCTCGTGGTCTACGGTCTATGAACTCCGGCCACATTCGTGAGCTATTTCTGGTGAAGCATCTTCAAAGATGAGTCGACCCTTTCTCTTTCCGTCGACCAACTCGGGCACAGTGCAAGTCGGTTGAATCTCTTCACGGCCACCGACGATAGGTCACCTTGTCGAAACCAAAGTGAACTCATTCGTAATGCTTGTTGGTCACCCTCATGTGGAAGAATTCTTCAAGAATTCATACTCAAATCCCATCTCATCCGATTTACTTGTCTCTTGGTTTTAACCGTTCCCACCACATCCGAGCATCTCCGAGCGAATGATACACACTTAATCTTCTCGCATTCGGGCGATCCGAGCTCCACGATGCTTTCCACCGTCTTGAACGGCTTGGGCATCCCATGGTTCACCGATGCAGAAATTTTCCGGCTTTAGTCTCTCGCTTTGGATCGTAAGCTTCTGTCGAACCATCGGGCGGGCCCGTTGGTGAAGCGATAGGGTTTCTCGCTGATTCATTAGGGTAGTTATTACTTGTTGTTGTTCTCAGAACTTGTCGTTGGAGTTCTGTGACTATGTGTGTAAGGTCATGCGGGGGTGCTAGCTCATCAGTTCTACTACTGCATCTTCCAGACATGTTTATCTTCATACATTAAGGTAAAACTAGTATAAGTTCCCATTCGTTGTCCTACACATACTTAGACCTAAGCTAACATAAAGTCATTTTAAGCTTATGGCATCATTCATGTTCTCATGCATAGTTTAAGCTTAAGGTATTTTATATCATACATGAACAATCATAAGGGTATCATACATATTTTCGTGCATGTTTAAGCTAGAAGCATTTCCTACCATACATGAATCAAGCATAAGGGAAAGGCATTTTATATTATACATGAACTAAATAATCTAAAGATATTTCATATCATGCATGATCAAAAAATTAACAAAATTAAAGCATAGACATAGAATTCTTACTTGGAGCAGCAGGATTTGGAGCTTGATGTGTGTGTAGTGGAAAGGCAGATCCGCTGATATTAACTGTCACACGCTTCTTCCGGGACCCTAAATGTCCGGAGAGGCGGCGCGTGACGCGACCGTACATACCTTTCATACAACGGAAGACTTTATATATATATATTTCTTATTTCTTACAGCGGAAGACTTAAGACCTAAATACTTTTTTTTCTTTTAAACATAGATATGCATTAACACTTCTTCTTAACATAGAGTATGTTTCATAGCATAGCATGCATAGATACTTCTTCTTACTTCTTCTTTACTTCTTCTTATCAACATAAAGCATTCTTCTTTACTTCTTCTTATCAACATAAAGCATGCATCATATATATATATATAGATACTTAGGGCTTAGTAGGTTCATAACATCATCTTCATAGGGAGACATAAGTAAAGACATCCATATACATCATAATCATAGGCAATACATGTATAAGTAGACTTAACGGATCTTCTCCACCATGCCACTACCACACACATTGACCCCACCTGCTGCTCCCTTTAGTTTATCCATCCCTTACCCTTATCTGCAGTACGAGGGAAAGATAAACTATAAGCACATAGGCTTAGTAAGATCCTGTCCTACTCACAAAAACCATACATCATCATTAATCATGACTTGTAGCATTTATAACATATAATCAATATATCATGTAACATTCATGGCATCATCAACTTAACTTGTAGCTTAAGTAACATGAGATAATATAGCATGGATCATCCCTAACTTAGCAGCATAACATGAAATATATACATATACTTAATCAGCATAATATGCATCATATGTAACTTAGTAACCTAACATCATAGCGTACCATCGAACATAACATGTAACTTATACATCATGACATATCATCTAACATAACAGGTAACTTAAACATTATGGCATATCATCTAAAATAACATGTAACTTAAACATTATGGCATATCATCTAACATAACATGTAACTTAAACATTATGGCATATCATCTAACATAACACGTAACTTAAACATTATGGCATATCATCTAGCATAACATGTAACTTAAACATTATGGCATATCATCTAACATAACACGTAACTTAAACATTATGGCATATCATCTAACATAACATGTAACTTAAACATTATGGCATATCATCTAGCATAACATGTAACTTAAACATTATGGCATATCATCTAACATAACATGTAAACTAAACATTATGGCATATCATCTAACATAACATGTAACTTAAACATTATGGCATATCATCTAACATAACACGTAACTTAAACATTATGGCATATCATCTAACATAACACGTAACTTAAACATTATGGCATATCATCTAACATAACATGTAACTTAAACATTAACAGGCAAACATATGCAAGATGCTTTTGAAAACATATATGTTAGGTACGTAAATATAGATCTCAACATATTTGGGCCCGGCATTGTACCACTTCTTCATTATCATAGCGCGCATCCCTAAATAGGCCCGAGGTAGCAAGTCTCGAACCTAATAGGTTCCTAGGCCCGAGTCTTATTCCATCGACCTAGGGGCAATCGTCATAGCGTAGAAGCCCATCCTAGGCCCGAGTCTTACTCCATCGACCTAAGGCATCTTGGAGCCCATCCCGTACGAGGCCCGAATCTTATTCCATCGACCTAGGGGCAATCATACATAGAAGCCCATCCTAGGCCCGAGTCTTATTCCATCGACCTAGGGCATCTTAGGAGCCCATCCCTTCTTGGACCTTGTTAAGGTCTTGGTACAAGCCATGCAGAAAGTAAAATACTTATATGCTTATTTTACAACATAGCTTATTTCTTTAACATAGCATAGCATACTTCATTTCATACACATCATACTTCATTTCATTAACATAGCATAGCATACTTCATTTCATAACACATCATGCTTCATTTCATTAACATAGCATAGCATACTTCATTTCATAACATCATAGCTTATTTCATTAACATAGCATAGCATACTTCATTTCATACACATCATGCTTCATTTCATTAACATAGCATAGCATACTTCATTTCATAACACATCATGCTTCATTTCATTAACATAGCATAGCATACTTCATTTCATAACAACATAGCTTATTTCATTAACATAGCATAGCATACTTCATGGTATGAACTTCATTGTAACCTAAAGAGATCAAAGGTGTAATGGCCCTTATAGGCTTTTTAGGGTTTAGACTTTTAACCTAATTCAAGTAACATACATAGGCATACAAATTCCATAAATTTCATGGTATGAACTTCATTGTGACCTAAAGGACCAAAGGTGGCCGAATGGCCCTTAAAGGCTTTTTAGGGTTTAGACTTTTAACCTAATTCAAGTAACATACATATGCATACAAATTCCATATATTTCATGGTATGAACTTCATTGTGACCTAAAGGACCAAAGGTGGCCGAATGGCCCTTAAAGGCTTTTTAGGGTTTAGACTTTTAACCTAATTCATTAAACATGACTACAACATCATAACCCTACAAAACATGGATTGAAACCTCATTGGGTCTTAGATATCTAGGGGTGGCCGAATGGGTCTTTAGTGGCTATTAGGGTTAGCTTTTGTCCTAATCTACTTTAACCCCTAACATCATCATCTAGTTATAAACAACATAGCATAGAGCTTCATTGAACCCTAAATCATGGCTTGGCCGAATAGGCCTTAGTGGTTATTAGGGTTAGCTTTTGTCCTAATCCCCTTTAACCCCTAACATCATCATCTAGTTATAAACAACATAGCATAGAGCTTCATTGAACCCTAAATCATGGCTTGGCCGAATATATCATGTAGGTTTCTTTTACAAAAAAAAAATAGCAATCGGAGCTACTCGTATGCAGGTGAGGGATACTTACTTCCTTCGCGTTGCTTTTTGGTGGAAGGAAAACCTAAGGAAGAACCAACCCTAGCCTTCTCTTGCTTGGATGAGATTCGGCCAAAGGTGGAGAAGAAGCTAGAATTCGGTGAGGAGAAGAAGAAGAAGGGTGGAAGTGACCAAATCCAATCTTCCCTCTTCTTTATAAAGGGCGGAAGAGAAGGTCCTCTTTTCCTTTCCATGCCTCTTCGTTTACTCCTAGTCCCACTTATCTATAGTTTCCCCCTTTTCCTTAATCATATAATCCTATTGGGCTTCTGGTTAGTGGGTGCATCTATAAGGCTTGGCTTTCTCTAGAGGTTTGGGGTTCAATTCTTAGGCCTTGCACCCCTTTTTGACTTATTTTCTTTTATTTTTGAAAAGGCCCACATAAAGCCCATGATCATCAAGCCAAAAATTTCTGTAAAATTGCTAGGAATTTTATGGGCGTTACAAATGCGATATTTGATTTACCTTGTGGAGGGGAGAGGAAAATTCATAGACATTTTATTGATCATCAATTTTGGAGATTAATTTATGATGACCCTCGCCCTTATGATGCATCTAGGTCTAAATCATTCAATATACAGAATCCTACTTTTCGTTATCTTCTTAGGTTTATGGCTAATACAATTTATGGGAAATATGATAGTGCAGGGGTAGCTAGGTAGAGTGAGCTACAGTTTTTATGGGCTATGCTAAATGAAGTTAACATTGATTTTGGAGCCCATATGGTGAGACACCTAGTTAAAGTTAGTAATAGCCCATCTGGGGTTATAATCGTAGGTGGTCTTATCACTATAATTGCCATTGCTTTGGGGTGTGACCTAGATAACCTTGAACATTGTCCTGCTAGCCCTAGATTGGATTTGGATGCTTGTATCAATATGAAGATGATTGAGGCATTTGAAGAGGGATATCGTTTGGTGTTTAAAAATGGAATTAAAATCCCTCTTCCAAACCCCGAGCGGATCACCGTACATAATGAAGCCAATTGGCTTTTCAGAGATGTCCACAGTCCCTTGCCTACCCCTATTGCCCATGCTCCATCACCCTCACCTAGGGAGGCATCACACATAGCCCCTGAGCCATCTCATTCGACTCCTGAGCCCCCTCGATTTTCTATTGACAATTTTTCTGCAGGACACTCTTCATTTGATTTTTCAAGATTTCGATTGTCATTCGAGGCTTTCAGAGTCGAGCATACCTCGCATATGGGTGTGTGGGATCAATTTGCCCAGGCTACAGAGGAGCACCATCGTATGGTGACTCAGTATTTGGATAGGGCAGCATATTTTCACAGGAGGGTTGATGAGTTCTTCACCACTAAGGCCGCCAGGAGGGACGATGATGCTAGATTTCGGTAGGTGTCCCGGGAGTTTTAACAGGAGCAGCGACGTAGGTGGGAAGATGAGGATGCTAGTAGCGAGGGCGGTGACCATTGATTCCCCTGAGCTATTTTGTGAGTTTCGATGCCTTTCATTTATGTTGTCTCTTCTTAGATTTCTAATTTGGTTATTGCATAATTTAGGTCTAGGGGAGTATGTTTCATTGGGTAAGCTGTTCATATATCATAACATTGCATTCTTATATCATCTAGCATAGTATAAACTGAACCTTGGTCGGATAATGATATTTCTTTGTGCTTATTTGATAATAACCCTATTTCACTTTCCACATAACCTATAGGTTTGAGGTATTCGAAAAGGGTCTAAATCCCCCATGTCGGACTAGTACTCGATTTTCCATTGGGGACTTTCTTGTGCAATTTGGTTACTAGAGAAACACTTTTCCTAGAAGTCTTCTACTTATTGAAAAAAATAGAGAAAATAAAAAAAAAAGAAGGAGGACTGGAATTGTTTTGAAGCACACCTTTGAGACTAAGTAGTTACTGGGGAAACACCTAAAAGGTGCCCCTTTGAGGCTAACTAGTAACTGGGGAAATGCTCGCTATAAATTTCTTCCCTTCTTTCTTCTTGGTAAGTGCTCCTTTGAGACCTTTTGTTGATAGGTGAGGACGATCCATGCATTAAAGCAGGTAAGTGCCTCTATGCCAGAAATAAGAGGAACACGATAGAGGGGATGTCAAATCTGGATTGGTGTCCAATGCCTTTGGATCGACTTTTCACGTGCACTATATAGGTATCTTTCAGATTTTGCCATTAGGAATGATTTGATAAGATTAAGATTAGCTTTTATACCTCTGGATGGTTTCTTGAAACTCCACACATAAGTTGTCTTTTGTGTTTTTCCCTTTTCTTTGCTTGAGGACAAGCAAAAGTTTAGGTCTAGGGGATTTTGATGTGTGAAATTCATGTTACATTTTGGGTATTCAATATGCATGCATTTCATCCCATTTTATGTTTTAGTCATGTATTTTGTTTTGTTTTAGTCAAGTTTAACATATTTTGGACAAAGAAACTATTTTTTGGGTATTTTTCATGTTAACAAGGTGAAGAATCGGCAATTATCGAGGCGTATCAGAATAACACAGACGTGCCATCGGAGACACGTCAGTGTCGAGCCTCCAGACCTCAACACACCTCGGGTGTGTTAGCCGACACACCACGCTTCAAGCCCGACACCCCTGTGCTCTCCATTGGCATGGGCGTGTCACCCTATTTCCTGACGCAGTCTTCTTTCCTTTTTTTGCATACAACACGGATAAACCCGAGATTTCCACCTTAATTGAAGGATTTCTACCTTAATTAAAGGCCAAGCCAAGGCTATAAAAGAGGATATATTCTAACCCTAGAGGGCGCGACAGAATTCGAAGAAGGACGACAGAGCCAACGACAGAGGAAACACAACGAACGATGGCGTTAAGGATTGTAATTTCTTTCTTTGGCAATTCTTATACAGCTATGGAGTAGTGTCTTGTAATTTTAGGATGGGGGAGTAGCCCTTGACAATTTATGATGGTTGATTGAAACTCTTCTACTTGAATTATCGTTTGTTTTGAGTTGGTTTTAGATTCTTATTGATAAATCTAAGGATCCTTGGGGAAGTACCTAATAGTGAACCCAAGTTCCCAAAACCTAGATCCAAACTAGGGATTAACTCCTACTAAGTATCGACAGCGTATCTATGAGGGCTTGGGGGAATCATTGATGATTCCTTTGCTGATTATGGTCTCGTGTGCAAACCTATCGTGAAAAGGAAATTTAGTCTCTAGAGGAACTCTTATGGACTTAATGGATCTATCAAATCTAATTTTTACCAAGTAACGGTAGTAAGACTAAGGAGGTTTGCAGGGGTCTCATGATAGGTCCCCTTAGCTGATTATGATCACCTACGCTCGAATACCGTGATAGGAAAATTGAGTTTGATAGGTACAATTGACGTAGACCTCGAAAGGGGTTGTTGATTTACCTTAGGACAGGTTCCATCGAAACAACCCTAAGGAGTAGGAGAGAACACAATCACCTTATAAATCGTCGATGCGGTGAAACCCATATCATGAGATTCCCCCTCAATTATTGACTTTTAGCTCAGTCTTCTCATACACTGTTCTTGACTGCTTAGTTTCTTTACTTAATTCTAAATTTTGATTTTACTAGATAACTTGGTATCACGATCATTCGGTAATTGACCCAATCTCTGTGGGATCGATATTTTTATTACTTGACGACAATCATGCACTTGCGGAAATCGACACATCAATTGGGCAGCATACATGCCCAACTCTCTTCTCAAATGGCTAAACTCATTTTCGGGAAGAGGTTTTGTGAATATGTCGGCTAGGTTAGACTTGGGCTCAACATGGCTGAGTTCAATGTCTCTCCTAGCTACATGATCTCTAATGAAGTGATGCCTCACTTCAATGTGCTTGGTCCTTGAATGATGAACCGGATTTTTGGTGAGATGTATAGTGCTAATGTTATCACATAACACTTGTACAATCCTATAGGTCAGCCCATAATCTTCTAAGGTGTGTGTTAGCCATAGCAATTGTGATAGACATTCTCCCATAGCTACATATTCAGCTTTGGTTGTGGAAAGTGCTACACAGTGTTGTTTACGGCTTGACCAACTAACCAAGGCCGATCCTAAGAAATGACAGCCCCTACTAGTGCTTTTCCTATCCAACTTGCATCTGGCATAGTTGGAGTCGGTATAGCCAACTAAATCAAAAGATTCATTCCGGTGGTACCACAATCCTACATTGATATTTTCTTTTAAGTATCTCATAATTCTTTTTACAGCAATCATGTGAGACTCCTTAGCACAAGCTTGAAATCTAGTACACATACCAACAGCGAATAAAATATCAGGTCGACTCACTGTTAAGTACAATAAACTCCCTATGATACTTTTATAATTTTTCAAATCTACTGCCTTCCCTTTCTAATCACTATCTAAATGAGTATTGACAGCTATAGGTGTGCCTACTTCCTTAGCTTCCTCCATATGAAACTTTTTCAGTAACTCCATTGCATACTTAGATTGATGTATAAAAATCCCTTCCTTAGTTTGCTTTATCTCAAGTCCTAGAAAGAAGGTCAATTCTCCTACTAGACTAATCTAAAATTCACTTTCCATGTAACCAATAAACTCATTGAGATAATCCCTATTGTTTGAGCCACAGATTATGTCATCAACATAAACCCAGGCTACAAATATGTATTCACCATCCCTTTTCAAGAATAGTGTGGGATCTATTTGTCCTCTCCTAAAACCTTTCTCAATTAGGAAGGTTTACAATTGCTCATACAAAGCACGAGGTGCTTGTTTAAGCCCAAAAGAGCCTTTTTTAGTTTCTACACGTGGTCTGGGAATTGTGCATTCTCAAACCCTGGGGGTTGTTCAACATAGACTTCCTCCTTGATGACTCCATTCAAGAAGGATGACTTCACATCCATTTGATATTGTTTGAAGCCTTTGTATGTTGCATAAGCAAGCATTAGTCTTATGGATTCTAACCTTGCTACAGGGGCATAAGTCTCATCATAGTCTAACCCCTCAATTTGGTTGTAGCCTTTGGCTACTAACCTTACCTTATTTCTAACTATTTCTCCTCTATGATTTATGTTATTCTTAAACACCCATTTACTCCCAATAAAAGAGGTTTGACCAGGTCTAGGGATTAAATCCCAAACTTGATTTCTCTCAAACTGGCCTAACTCATCTTGCATT
Organism: Wurfbainia villosa; assembly: GCA_025175895.1. Lineage (NCBI taxonomy): Eukaryota > Viridiplantae > Streptophyta > Magnoliopsida > Zingiberales > Zingiberaceae > Wurfbainia > Wurfbainia villosa. The sequence continues at coordinate 43,514,480 of CM045988.1, read as the reverse complement.
GCAATGATCCATTCTGGATCAAGCAAAGCTTCATCCACTAAATTGGGCTCAATCTCAGAAATCAAGGCAACTTCATTTCTGAAAAATGATCTAGTCTTCACCCCATGTTGGATGCCTCCAATAATTTGGTTTTGGGGATGGCTAGTAGCATTCCAAGTGGATCTTATTACTTGAGGTGGTTCGGGTACTATTGAAATATGTTCAGATTCTCCAACCTCAAGTGATGACCCTTGAGCTCTCACTCTCTCTTCATCAGAATCCACTCTTGCTTCCCTTATAGGGTTGCTATCTTCCAATTCTAGTTTCCTCAATTCCAGCTCAAACACCACCAATTTTCTGTCCGAATCAATATTCATTCCTTTTTCTTCAAACACAACATTAGTTGACTCTTCTACTAGCTTAGTCCTATGATTGTGGACTCTATAAGCTTTGCTAGTGAGGGAATATCCAACAATGATACCCTCATCAGCTTTTGCAGAACATTTTCCTAAATGATCCTTGGTGTTTAGGATATACACCATAAAACCAAATACCCTTAGGTGCTTGATTGTTGGTGGCTTCCAAACCAAAGTTCATGTGGTATTTTTCTTAAGAATCTATGTATCAAAACCCGATTTTGAACATAGCACGCAGTTCTAACTATTTCAGGCATATAAAGTTTGGTAATTGGTATTCGTTTAGCATACTCCTAGCTGTCTCTTGCAAGGCTCTATTTCTCCTTTCTACAACACCATTTTGCTGTGGTGTTCAAGGTGTGGAGAATTCATGTTTGTATCCTTTCACAAAACAAAAGTCCTTAAGTTTAGCATTTTTCAAACTCTCCTCCATGATCACATCTAATGATTTTAATTGTTGAGTTTTACTCATTCTCAACTCTTCTACAAATGAAAATGAAGGTTTCTACAGTTTTATCCTTATGTTTAAGAAAATAAGTCCAAGTATATCTAGTGTAATCATCCACAATAACCAAGCAATATCTACTCCGATTAATAGATCTAATAGTGCTACTATCAAACAAATTTATGTGTAGTAAATCTAATGCTTGTAAAGAACTTACATAATTCTTCCCTTTGTGGGAAAATCTCACTTGCTTTCCTTTTTGGCATGCCCCACAAATCCTATCCTTTTCGTAGGTGATTGAGGGCAGTCGTCTTACAAGTTTCTTCTTGGCCAAATTCTTGATGTTCTTCATGTTGACATGGGCCAATCTCCTGTGCCATAACCAAGACTCTTTTTCCTTGGATATGTAACACTTAAAAGACATGTTAGTAGCACTACTAAATCTAACTTGATAAATATTTTTCTTCCTAGTTCCTATTAGAATGGTTTCATTGGTGTCACTGTGGATCACAAGCCATTGAGTTGAGTGAAACTCAACTCTATACCCTGCATCACACAATTGACTTACACTCAACAAGTTAAATGCCATCCCTTTAACTAAAAATACATTTCTAATTACAAATTTTTTAGAAATGTTAATGTTTCCTACTCCTACAACCTTTAATTTACCATTATTACCAAAGGAAACTGTGTTAGGGCAATCTCTTGCCATGATTAGGTTTTGATGTGTGTGGAAAAGGGTTTAAGTTAGTTTGTTATGATTTGATATGTGCGTTGAAGTCGTACAGGACTTAGTAATTCGCACATGGAGCCGTGGCAAGTTTCACATCTCATGACTCGGTCCTTGAGTCGGTGAAGGATTGCTTTGCGGAAGTCGCACGCTTGGAGCATCCGAGGGACCATCGGACGAGGAGCTTGGAGTGAAGCCGGAGAAAGTAGACTTCGAGGCAAGAGACACGAAGGAGCATTGTAGAGTCGTGCGCCTGATGCTGCCGAGGGACGTGGTCGCAAACGAAGAGAACTTGGAAGGCGAGGGACTCCGAGAGATGAGAGTGAGCGAATGTAACCCAGGAAGGGGTAGCTCTTAGGTGAAACTTGGCCATTTGGCCAAGTGTCGGATGAGTTTTCTCGACACCAGTCGACTGCCATGTCATGGCAGTCGACTGCTCTGAGTCGATAGTTCGATCGATTGGTCTAATGTGGTTGGATCAAGTTGATCAGTCGACTTCCGGCAACGGTCAGTCGACTGATGGCTTGATCAGTCGGCTGTTCATGGGGAGAAGTCGACTGATGGTACTATGCACGGGCACAGAATGGAGTCAACCTCGTTGAGGACTTGACTGATCGAGCACCAGTCGACTGATGGTAATATCAGTCGACTGATGCCAGTGCCGTTGGATGGAATCCAACATGGAAAGCGGTCGTTATTGGTCAATGGCTATAGGACCAGTCGACTGATCGAGGGCATCAGTCGACTGCTCCTGTGTCAACGGGAAGAAACCCTCTTCCTCTATAAAAAGGAAGAAGATGGGGCTTTGGGAGGCTAATGCTTGAGCTCTAAACTTCTCCCAAAGTGCCATACACGATTCCCTACTCTTCTTACTTGCTTTTACTTCAATCTTATTGTAAGAAGAGTGATCTTGATTGTAAAGGTTACCTCCACCTAGCTTGGTGCAAACGAGAGACCAATAGTGATTGGCTTTGGCGGAGTGATTCACCGTGGATGAATCGGACCGTGGATTAGCATCGTAGCCGTGAACCATGTTACATCTCGGTGTTTGTGTTGTTTGTTTATCTTTTGCTTTGTCTTTATTTATATTTGCATATTCCGCTTGCGCTAACGTTTTGTAGACGAGCAAAATACGACATCCAACGAATGAGGGCTATTCTCTCCCCTCTAGCCGACCGTTTCGATCCCCAACAAGTGGTATCAGAGCGAGGTTGCTTGTCACCGGACTAACCGCCGCAACAAGCTCTTCATCAAAAGATGGCCGGCTCGAACATTCATCTGCCGAAGATCGAAGGGGAATTCGCTTGGTGGAAGAAACGAATGGAGGTATTCTTCGAAACCGACTTTGAAATATTATTAATTATGGAAAACGATTTTGAGTTGCCTAGGAACGAAGATGGGGAGCCATTGGAGAAATTGAGATGGAGCAAAAGACAAAGAGAGGAGTATTTGGCAAATTCAAAGGCCAAGCACCACCTCTACAATGTGCTCCCTCAACAAGAAGTAAATAGGATAGGGGAGTGTTCAAGTGCCAAGGAGATGTGGAAGAGATTGGTTGAACTTCATGAAGGCACTTCGGAAGCCAAACTTGCAAGGAGAGACCTCCTCCACTCCCAACTATCAAATATCAAATTGGAAAAAGGAGAAAAGGTAACATCTTTGCATTCTAGATTTAAAGAAATTTTAATTGGGCTAACAAGTGTAGGAGAAAAGCTCTCCAACTGGGATATGGTAATGAAGGCCATAGATGCTTTTCCCTGGTCCTCAAGATGGAGCTCCATGGTGGATTCATTTTACATCTCCAAGAACTTGGAAGTAAGTACCTTGGAGGAGTTCTTCTCAACAATGGAGCTCCACGAAACGAGGCTTGAAGGAATACAAGAAGAGCCTAGAATCCAACCTTCAAGAGGAGTAGCTTTGATGGCAAACAAGGGGAAGAAGAAGATAGAGATCCCCTCCTCCTCCGATGATGAAGCCTCTTCCTCCTCCTCCATGGATAGCACGGAAGAAGCGTATATGGTAAGGAGGGTAAGGCGTGCATTAAAAGGTTTTAGATTTAATAAGTCTAATGATAGGAATAGAAGACCAAGGGGGAAGGTCATATGCTACAATTGCCAAGGAGAAGGGCACATAAGGGACAATTGTCCTCTCTTAAACAAGAGCAAAGAAGAGAGGAAGAAGAAAGAAGAAAAGAAAAAGAAAAAGGGGAGTAAAAAGAAGGAAGAAGAAAAGAAGGCCAAGGAAAAAGGAAAGGCCATGGCTCTCAAAGCAAAGACATGGGATGACCTTGCTTCCTCATCCTCATCAGAAGAAGAAGAACATGTCTACTCAAATTTAGCACTAATGGCTTTTGATGATTTGGATTGCTCCTCCTCCTCAAATGAAGAATCAAGCACAAGTGGGGAGAGCTCAAATTAAGGGGGAGCCTCCTCTATATCCTCATCCGAAGAAGAGGATTTGGTAAGTGAGGTAACAAATCTACCCCCTAAGCAGATTATGTCTATGATTTCTAGCCTCACTAAGGACTTATTTAGAGCTAAGAAGAAGAACAAAAGCATGCTAGATCAAATTAAGGACTTAGAAAATAAGTTAGAAGAAGCATGCTTAAATGAAAATGAAAATATTTCTTCTTGGCATGATGATGCATGCTCACATGAATATATGCCATTTAATGTTAGTGATGCATGTATGGATGAAAATAGGGATCTAAGGGAAAAGGTAGATTACTTGACAAAAGGCCTAGAAAATTTCACTATAGGCTCCAACACCTTGAACATGATCATAGGGAGCCAAAGAGCTAGCTTCAACAAAAAGGGCCTAGGTTATAAAGAAAAGAAAAATGAAAAGGCCTACAAATGCCTAATTGCTAGGGGACAAGATAAGAAGAAAGTAATAGCTAGGAAATTGATTCCTAAGGAGTATCTAGTGAACCCCATAGGCAAGAACTTATTTTGGGTTCCAAAATCCATCCTTAAGGGTTAGGATAACCCTAGGATAGTCAACCATATGGACTTAACCTATATCATATTTTGGTTGACTTAGGATGGCGGGACAACATTTTGAAATAGTGTTAGGTGATGATAACGTGCCTATAAATAGTTAATAATGCTTAAATCATGATGATTAATGTAATTGCTATGTATGTTTGCAATCATGATTTATGATTTTGGTATTTGGCACATAATCATGAGAAATAGGATTAAATCATGTTTTAGGTGATACTTTGTTTATTATCATGACATAATACCTAATGCATGATAACAATTCAATGAATACATGTGTTTCATGATCATAATATGAATTTAAGTCATATATATCTTTATGATCATGTTGAGTGTTAGGATGATACTTAACCTTGATAGAATTGTATGAATATAATGGTTAAGTATATACAAATACCCCCTAGGATGCATCTCACACTCACCATAGGCTACTTTGATTGAAAACTTAGCATGGGTGAGATGTTAGGATGATACAAATGTCCACTAATGCCTATGGCATTTAGATGGTCATTTAAAGTATCAAAATAGCAATAATAGACCAATCATGGGGAAGGTACTTCGTTTCAGTTACGTATGTGCTCTCCAAAGATCATGGTTGGATATTTCATATGTTTTCAAAACAATTTCTTAATCTAAAATCTATGTATTCATGTTTTGAAACAATTGGAACAAAAACTAGGTGTTAAACTTGATACTCACATGATAAAAAAACCTAGTAGTTTTTAAAGCTTTTGGATTTTTGGCAAATATGTGAAAATATAATGTTTTTTCATGAATACCTATTTTTCACTGATAAAGAATCTTATAAAAAATATGTTCCCCAAATTTCATAATTTTTTGAATTTTTTGGAATTTTTAATGCATTTCTAAAATTCGGTCTGAAAATCAGAAAGTTCTGAAATTCGCGTGCCAGTAGACTGGTAGTCTGAACCAGTCGATTGGTGGCCTGAAAATCAGACTAGTTAAGGCCGAATTTAGGTTTTAGACTAATTTTTGGTATTTTCCTTCTATTATACTTGATGCCATGAGTTTATAACTTAGTGTTAATCTTTTTGATGGTGTCAAAGGGGGAGAAATGATTATGTTTAAGTAAATTATGATAGGGGGAGAGAGAGTTTCGTGGATTAAGGGGGAGTTGCATGTTGCTATATCATGCTTATGTTTACATGCTTTCTTTCCTTAGAAAGTTTTATCAAATGTTCTTATCTAACTTAAATGGATTGCCACACATCAAAAAGGGGGAGATTGTTAGGGCAATCTCTTGCCATGATTAGGTTTTGATGTGTGTGGCAAAGGGTTTAAGTTAGTTTGTTATGATTTGATATGTGCGTTGAAGTCATGCAGGACTTAGTAATTCGCACATGGAGCCGTGGCGAGTTTCACATCTCATGACTCGGTCCTTGAGTCGGTGAAGGATTGCTTTGCGGAAGCCGTACGCTTGGAGCATCCGAGGGACCGCCGAACGAGGAGCTTGGAGTGAAGCCGGAGGAAGTAGACTTCGAGGCAAGAGACGCGAAGGAGCATTGCAGAGTCGTGCGCCTGATGTTGCCGAGGGACGTGGTCGCGAACGAAGAGAACTTCGAAGGCGAGGGACTCCGAGGGATGAGAGTGAGCGAATGTAACCCGGGAAGGGGTAGCTCTTAGGTGAAACTTGGCCATTTGGCCAAGTGTCGGATGAGTTTTCCCGACACCAGTCGACTGCCATGTCATGGCAGTCGACTGCTCTGAGTCGATGGTTCGATCGACTGGTCTAATGTGGCTGGATCAAGTTGATCACCGATCGCGGCGGTTAGTCGATCGATGGCTTGATCGCCCACCGCTCATGGGGAAGCGATCGATGGCACCGCGTGCGGGCACAGAATGGAGTCGACCTCGTTGAGGACTCGACTGATCGAGCACCAGTCGACTGATGGTAATATCAGTCGACTAATGCCAATGTCGTTTGATGGAATCCAACGTGGAAAGCGGTCGTTATTGGGCAACGGCTACAGGACCAGTCGACTGATCGAGGGCATCAGTCGACTGCTCCTGTGTCAACGGGAAGAAACCCTCTTCCTCTATAAAAAAGAAGAGGATGGGGAATTGGGAGGCTAATGCTTGAGCTCTAAACTTCTCCCAAAGTGCCATACACGATTCCCTACTCTTCTTACTTGCTTTTACTTCAATCTTATTGTAAGAAGAGTGATCTTGATTGTAAAGGTTACCTCCACCTAGCTTGGTGCAAAGGAGAGACCAATAGTGATTGGCTTTGGCGGAGTGATTCACCGTGGACGAATCGGACCGTGGATTAGCGGCATAGCCGTGAACCACGTTACATCTCGGTGTTTGTATTGTTTGTTTATCTTTTGCTTTGTCTTTATTTATATTTGCATATTCCGCTTGCGTTAACGTTTTGTAGACGAGCAAAATACGACATCCAACGAACGAGGGCTAGTCACCCTTCTCTAGCCGGCCGTTTCGATCCCCAACAAACTGTACCTCGGGCTTTGGCATGAATTGAGGAAAACAAAGAGGAGTTCCTTGTCATATGTTTGGATCACCAGCTGTCTACAAACCATGTAGTTGGATGCTCCCCCTTGACATGTCCCTGATAAACCGGAAAATTTGGTCTTTTGGAACCCACAAGTTGGGTGCCTTTGCATCTACTACAAACTTCCTAGGAATCCAAGCCTTAGAAGTTCTAACAAAAGGTGATCTAGTATAAATAAAATCAACAGTGATAGTTCTACCATTACCTAATTTAGACCTAGCAGTTCTTGCATTAATAGATTTTCCTTTAGCAGTTTTAAGTCCATCAATTCCACCAAAAGAAACTTTAGATCTAGATGTAGGTTTCCTAGACACTAAGGACATATAACTAAATTTCTTTTGTTGTGAATTGAACCCTAGTCCAGCCTTATTATAGACTGCACGTTGGGCTCCTAAGATCATGTTTAATGTCTTTGATCCATTGGTAAATTTCTCAAGTGTGCACTGGAGATCTTCCACCTGTGCCTTCAAGGATGTATTCTCATCCTTGATCTCCTCTAAAAGAGAATTTTCAGCACCACTGTCATCAGACAGTATATTAGTATTCTTAACTAGTTCTAATTCAATTTTTAGTAATTTAACCTTATTTTTGTATTTTTTTTTCAGAGCATTTTGTTAGGGCAATCAACCCGTGATATGGTTTTGATGTGTGTGGCAAAGGGTTTAAGTTAGGATGATTGGATTTGATATGTGCGTTGGAGTCTTGTAGGACTTAGTAATTCGCATATGGAGCATTGGCGAGTTTCACCTCTCATGACTAGGTCCTTGAGTCGGTGAAGGATAGCTTTGTGAAAGTCGTGCGCTTGGTGTTGGGATGTATACTGAAAAGTCTATCTTTTGTATGAACATCTTTATTTTGAAATATGAATCACATGATCATTGTTTGCATAATTATGGTTATCCATATTTTTCTAATACATTACATTGTAGATAACATGGTGTGTAGTGTCACACGGGAGATCATGTTATCGACTCCTTGTAAAGTATAAGTAAAGGCTCACAACCGAGATGGATTTGGACAAACCATTGGTATGGTTGTGGTGTGATTTGGTATTGGTTTGTCTTGACAATAGAATCACACTAGTATACTTTTTGTGTATTGAGTAGGACCGACATAGAGGTGATTCGATTTATTGCTGACTACATAATCGAATCGGACCTCAGATATTATATTGTACATGCTCTTAATCCTGATATAATAATGGGCACATATACTTAGTATTCATTTCATTGATTTACCAATGGGCGAGATTTATAGAGTAAATCAATAGGCTCGGTAAGTTGGGAAATGATATTATTTATATGGTGTGCCATTAATTATAGGAGTAAACTGTAGGGGATCGACCGGCCGCCTAGAGGGGGGTGAATATCCCTTTGTCGTTGGATGGTGGAATTTGCTCGTCTACACATTTGTTAGCGCAAGCAGAATGTTGGTGCAATCGGCCCAGGTCACGATTGACTAGGACTCGATTTTGACTCGAGTGATGTTTTGAAGTTTCGACAAAAACATATGACAATGTAATTGTCATAGGGAAGTCCAAGTCATGAGTACTTGGCATGGAAAGTCCAAGTGGGACACTTGGCATTTGGGAAAGTCCAAGCATGGGTCTTGGCAAGGTAAAGTCCAAGTCTTGAGTACTTGGCATGGAATGTCCAACATGGGTTGGCAAGAGAAAGTCCAAGGGGATTGATATTGGTGGCGTAAAGTCCAAGCGAGAGTCTTGGCAGCATAAGTCCAATGGTTGGCGGTGTAAAGTCCAAGCGGAGTCTTGGCGGCGTAAGTCCAATGTGCCTTGGCGGTGTAGACACCGTTAGCATGACATAGCCGATGGAAGCACCTGAAGGCTAGCGCAATGGATGAACAAGTCATGGATGACTTGGAGGGATCCGAGAGGCGTGAGGCTGATAGAGGTGGCTAGAAGGCTTAGGTCTAGGCTAAGGGTGGCCTAGCAAGTATGGGGGAATCATACTTGGGTTAAAACCTCATGTTTGAGGTGTGCCAGTCGACTGGTGTCATGTGGCAGTCGACTGGACCGAGTCAACTAGGGTTTGACTGCGGGTTATGGCCTAGCAGTCGACTGCCTGAGGTGGACAGTCGACTAATGGCTCGAGCAGTCGACTGATCGTGTGATCAGTCGATTGGTACTCGATATTTCAGGCACAGAATTGAGTCGAGACTCGACTGGTCGAGTGAAGGCTCCATCAGTCGACTGATGGTCATGATCAGTCGACTGATGAAGGTTCCGTTGGACTTATCTAGCATGGATCTAGCCATTGTCTCACGACAACAGTGGCATCAGTCGACTGATCGACTTTTTCCAGCACAGGTTGAAGCTATATATGGAGCTCATGATGGAGGAAAAATGAATCAATTTCTTGGTTGTCTTGAGGCGATTTGCTGTTGCAAATCAGGGTCTTCAACCACGATTCAAGCGATCAACAAGTAAGCAATCCAAAGGCATTTGTAAAGTTTGTTTTCTTTACTAGTTTTGCATTGTATTATTGTATATTGCTTGTATTTATATCTTATTGTTGTAAGATTACTTGTAAGGGGTTTCTCCACCTTCGACTTGTGTCGAGAAGGAGTATTTGTCATTAGTGAGTGCGTGTGCATCACTAGAGCTCGTAGAGCTCGATCCGTGGAGTAGGAACCGTGCGGTTCCGAACCACGTTATATCGTTGTGTTAGTGTGTAATTGTCTATTTCGTTATTGTATTATTTCTATTTCCGCTACGTACTAACGAAATTGTAGACACGAACGAGATCGAATTTTATCTACGCTATTCACCCCCCCTCTAGCCGTTACGAAATTCCTAACACGGAATACTAATAAAGACAAGCAAATAAACAATGAAGAATACAAACAATGCTAACACCGAAATATAACGTGGTTCATGGCTACGCCGATAATCCACGGTCCCCGATTCGTCCTCGATGAATCACTCCGCAACCAAATCACAATCGGTCTCTCCTTTGCACTAAGCTAGGTGGAGGTAACCCTTACAACTCAAGAACACTCCTTCTTTTACAATAGATGTGAAAGAGATCTAGAAGGAGTTTATCACTTGTGGAGCACTTGGATGATAGTTTGTAATATGAGCATTAGCCATCCAAAAGCCCACACCCTCTCTTTTTATAGAGAGGGATGATTTCTTCCCATTGGCCGCCACCAGTCGACTGCCGCCCTTGCCAGTCGACTACCGCCACTTCAACGGCCTCCGAACACGTCGGATCCCGACCGTTGTAGTCAAATGTAACACTTGGCTGTCGACTGATGGATCCATCAGTCGACTACTACCTCCGTAGTCGACTGCCCAGTCGGCTACAAGCTGTTCTGTGGCCCAAACCCTCTTGATCGATCGATCATTGTTGCCTTGTGATCGGTCTTAATGGTCGATCGCCACCATATGGCGATCAGGCCAAAATCCACTCAGTCGGATACCAGCCGAACCACATTCGACTCAGAGCAGTCGACTGTCATTTCATGGACGTCGACTGATGTCGGGAAAACTCATTCGACACTTAGCCATTCGACCAAGTTCATCTAATGAGCTACTTACAATTCACTCATTCTCTCATCTCACTCGAAGTCCCTCGCCGAAGCTCTCTTCATTCGCGGCCACGTCCCTCGGCAGCATCAAGCACACGGCTCTGCAATGCTCCTTCTCTCTATTGCCTCCGAAGTCTTCTTCTTTGGCTTCGCTTCAAGTCGTCTCGTCCGGCGGTTGTTGGGTTTCCGGCACCGCGGCGTGTGTGTGTTTGATCATGTTTCGTAAACATGAGCATAGCGGAAGCAATAAAAATAATAAATACTCCTATTTATTACAACACACACAACACACGCATGCTATTACAACAAGTGTAGACATAACCGTAAATTAAAATTTGTAATAAAAGGAAATTAAACTACGTTATACCTTCCGTATGACGTGTAGCGGGAACGGCATCAACCGGAACGATCCTCGTAAGAATCGTCTCTATCCGTATCCACGCCGAGCTCCTCGGGATGACTTCGCTAAGTCACGAGCTTCATCTTCGTACGGGTTACTAGCCTCGTGTTGAAGACGACGTGATCGAGAGATGATCACGATCCGAATCCAAATTCGGATCCAAAACGAGTTCTCAAAACTCGCTTCTCCGGAGAGGTATTCGTCAACCAATTGACGAATCCTTCGTCCTCCACCTCAGAGGATTACCGGAGATCAAATCCTCGGTAAGTTAGCCGCTGTCGGAGCACTAACCGTCGTCCAAACGACGCTCCGACGAGAGGAGGAGAAGCTGTCCAGAAAACTGGACAGCTTGGTGGAGGAGTAGGCGCCGGCCAACCAAGGAAAGAAAAGCCTCACCTTGATGCCAAACCTATAGGAGATCACCGGAGGGTCGCCGGAGGTTCACCGGCTGGAGCTTGGACGCCGGCAAGGGTCTTGGACGGCGGCACAAAGCTGGGCGCCGAAATCACCAAGGAGGTGGGCGGCAACTATGTTGGGCGGCCAAGGTTTAGGGTTTTGGATGATTAGGGTTTAACAATCCCTTAAGCCCACTTTTATAGAGAACTAATTCTCTTAATGGTTAATGGATCATATCCATAAAGCCCGTTAACCCTCTCCATTAAGATAAGTTAAAATAAACCAAACCATGATGGTTTATTTTAAGTTAAAACGAACCGAACCAACTTTTGGTTCATTCGTTTAAAATAAACCAAACCCTTTGGTTTATTCTCATCCATTGGATTAGAACCAAACCATTTTGGTCCATTCATTATGTCTTCATAAGACACGGCCCATCCACACTTCCATTGCGACTGAAACAATTTCATGCTCGCTTTATGTTTGGTCCAACCAAACATAGTTTCTCTCGGTCTGAGAATCCCATTCTCAAGCTCGTTTTAAATCCTTTGGATTACACTCGTTGTGCGTGTGACCAAATAGGTTCTCGGTTTATGTTGGCCGTCTATAATTAACCATTAATTATAGAAGCGATCATGAGTGGCACCTAGTAGTACATCATGATCCCCAATTAACCGAAAAGATCAGCGGTTGATCGGAACTATTTACGAAACCCTTGATGCTCGAATGAATCGTGCCCCATTCCCTTCACTCATCTTATACCCACTTGGTTGGGACATGGTCTATTGTGCCGATCCCACTAGGTGACTCGTCACACCTAGCCCAAGTATCATTTCCTCGTCCTCACAGTTCTAGTTACTCCACATGTATCGAAGAGTACCTTACTCTAAACATGTAATGCTTTGGCCAAAGACTTTAGTAACAATCCGACGAGAGGCCATGGGTATACATCTCCTCGCAAGGAGTGGTGAATCCTTTATAGGCTATTCAAACACCTTGATCACTTGACTTATACCCAATCATCCGGGTCCACATCTCCTTAGAGATGTTTGCTTAAGATGTCAAAGCATAAGTCTCCATGATCAAGATGACTTGAATACCGCAAGTCAAAGGAACATCGCACTTAAGCCACAAGAAGAACTTCATTGACATATCTATATATGCAGAGAACCATATGAAGTCTTACGGTCACTCCAATGAACTAGTTACCATAACTAGCATCCACGATTAACTCCGGACATCACTATGTCTCCAGCCAGTGAGAATCAGCTGCTTGGATACACCAAGGAGTATACCTCGTGCTAGTCTCAACAGAATTGAGGGTGTCCAGATTCATCAATTCATCGACGAGGGATAATTCCGATACATCACAATTACACATGTAGAGATACTCACTAGTTGTGATCCAATCACAAATTCTCTCATGCTGTGAATCGTATCGTGGACATTCAGTAAATGAGTTTCAGATCCAATCAAATACATAAAACATGTATACTCAAATAGTGAATCTTCATTTATCATATAAATGGTTCATACATAAGGCGATTGCCTTAGGACATCACTCATATATTACTAACAGACTCCCACTTGGCCTAATGCCAATCGCTACGGTATCCAATACCATAAGCTCTAACATGACCCTCAAACTTACTTTGAGGTAATGCTTTAGTCAAAGGATCCGCTAAGTTCCTTTCAGTGGGAATTTTCTCGATTTGTATTTTGTTCCTACTTATGATCTCTCTGATAAGATGATAGCGGCGAAGCACATGTTTGGATCATTGATGAGACCTTGGCTCTTTCGCTGTCAATTGCTCCATTGTTGTTATCGCGATGGGACCGGTATTGCTTCAACAATGGCCGGAATCACACCAAGTTCATGAGCGAACTTCGATCCAAACCGCTTCCTTTCGCCCGAAGGCTACAATATATTCTTCCTCGGTGGTAGAATCCGCTCTGATCTCTTGTTTGGAACTTTTCCAACTCATCTGCGCCCCATTCAAGGTGAACACGTATCCGGTCGAGACACAGGAATCATCCTTGTATGCATGCGAAGTCGGCATCCGTATACCCGCATATCACCATGTCCCTTCTCCATATATTAGGAACACATCCTTAGTTCTTCTCAAGTACTTAAGGATCGTCTTAAATACGCAATGATCCATTCTGGATCGGATTGAGTATCTGCTCGTGACACTCGGAGCATACGATACATCGGGCCTCGTACATAACATAGCATACATGATAGATCCTATTGCGGATGCATAGGGAATCTTACTCATGCAAATCCTCTCGTCTTAAATGTGCGGACACATAGACTTGAAAGGTGTACCCCATGCACGATGGGTAGATAACCTTTCTTGGATTCCGACATGCTAAACCTCTTTGCTTTTCGGTCTATATATGTAGGCGAAAGACCAAGCAACCGTTTCGATCTATCTCTATAGATCTTAAATCCCAGGATGTAGGTTGCTTCTCCCAGTCTTTCATGGAGAATGTCTTGGATAACCAAACCTTAAGCGATGTAAGATGGACACATCGTTTCCTATAAGTAATATGTCATCGACATACAATACTAGGAACACGACTGCACTCCCACTAACCTTCTTGTACACACAAGGTTCGTCTGGATTTTGTGAGAAATCAAACTTTTTGATCGTCTCATCAAAACGGATATTCCAGCTCCTGGATGCTTGCTTCAATCCATAAATGGATCATCGCAACTTGCATACCTTGGTTTTATCAACCGATGTGAAACCCTCAGGCTGTATCATATACAAGTCCTCGAGCAAGTTTCCATTAAGGAAAGCTGTTTTCACATCCATCTGCCATATCTCATTATCATAATGAGCTGCTATGGCCAGGAGCATCCGAATGGATTTAAGCATAGCTACAGGCGAATAGGTAATCAATCTAGCCTTATAGGTAATCACATTACCATCCATGTCGGTTTTCTTCTTGAAAACCCACTTGCACCCTATAGGCTTTATGCCTTCATGTGGGTCAACCAAGTTCCAAACTTGGTTTTCATACATGGAATCCATTTCCGACTTCATGGCACCAAGCCACTTATCCCTTTCTGAACTTGTCAGCACTTCTTCATAACTGGTAGGCTCCTCATCATTAATGAGTAACACGTCGTTCGATTCGCTTACGAGAAATCCATATCTCTCAGGAATATTGCGTGTTCTACCAGATCTACGAAGATGTGGTGTTACAATAGGTCCAGCCGATTGCTCATCACTATGAGTTGTCGGCTGTTGTGCTTCACCAGGTATCTCATTAATGTCTATTTGAGTCTCTCGAGCCTCCTCAAGCTCGACGACACTCCCATTGTTTTCTTGCAAGAGAAACTCTTTCTCTAGAAACACAGCATGCCTTGAAACAAACACCTTTTGTTCCACAGGATGATAGAATTGGTAACCCCTTGTTTCCTTAGGGTATCCAATAAATAGACATTTATCAGACTTAGCATCCAGTTTGTCTGATACAGTCCGCTTCACATAAGTAGGACAACCCCATATCTTCAAGTAAGATACATGAGGTTTCTTACTAGCCCATATCTCATATGGAGTAGTAGAGACTACCTTGGTAGGCATTCTGTTTAACAAGTAAACAGCTGTCTGAAGTGTATAACCCCAAAAGGACTTTGGAAGAGTCGCATGATTCATCATTGACCTGACCATGTCCAACAAGGTCCGGTTACGCCTCTCAGATACACCATTATGCTGTGGTGTATAGGGCGGAGTCCATTGAGACAATATGCCATTGTCTCTTAGATAATCAAGAAACTCTTGACTTAAGTATTCACCACCTCGATCCGATCAGAGTATTTTAATACTCTTGTCATGTTGTTTCTCTACTTCATTTCTGAATTCTTTGAACCTTTCAAAGGCTTGGACTTGTGTTTCATCAGGAACACATACCCAAACCGTGAGTGATCATCGGTGAAGGTAATGAAGTAGCTATAGCCTCCTAAAGCTTGAGTTGACATAGGTCCACATACATCAGTATGTACTAGACCTAGTAACTCTCCCACTCATTCACCTTTTCCAGTAAAAGGTAACTTAGTCATCTTGCCTTTTAAGCATGATTCGCATGTATCGTATGAATCCAATTCAAACGATTCCAGAATTCCACATCGGTGTAATTCGGACATGCGTTTCTTGCTTATATGGCCAAAACGACAATGCCACATATAGGAGTCTATGTGATTATCCTTTCGAGCACGCGCGTGTTGCTCGCCGATATTGAAAATGTCCTTTGGATCGTCCAATGTATAAATGTCATTACTCAAAGTTCCGATTCCATAAAATCGCCATTCAAAGTTATATAACAACAATTGTTACTAAGCGTTAAATGGAAACCATTTCTATTTAAGCGAAATAGAAACAATGTTCTTTATTAGAGAAGGAACATAATAGCAATTGTCGATTCTAAGACTAGTCCACTAGGAGCTTCAACAAATAAGTTCCGATGGCGATGCGGCAACCTTTGCTCCATTGCGACTCATAAATTTGACTCCTTCGACAAGTCTTCTTCTATTCTTTAGCCCCTGTATGTCATTACATATATGTGAGCCACACCCAGTATCCAATACCCAAGTGTCTAAGGAAATAGAATGACAATCAATAACGAAGATACCTGAAGGGGATGGGGCATCGGATGCCTTCTTCTTCTTCATGGACTCAAGAAAAATCTTGCAGTTTTTTCGCCAGTGGCCTTCCTTGCCACAAATGATGGCAAGTGCCCTTTTCTAGTTCCTCCTTCTTTGCCTTTTCTTTCCTTTCTTCATTCTTTTGCCTTCCTCTTAGAACTTTTCTTTGAGGAATCAACTAACAGAACCACCTTCTCCTCATGCTTCACAGAAGGCTCCACAGTCTTCAGCATATTGAGGAGCTCGGGAATGGTGGATTCCAATTTGTTCATCCGATAGTTCATCACAAATTGCGAAAAACTCTTGGGCAAACAATGCTTAAGTCAATACTTAACTCATGATCCATCACAAAACCGAGGGTAGCTAGCCACTGATGTACCCGCTCATCTTTAGCACAAAGCGCACTGACGAACCTTCTTGCATCTTCGTGGTGAAGAGGAGCCTAGAGACCTCGAACCTTCTGGATCTCGCTTGCTCATCGAACAACTCATGAAGATGGAAGACCATAGTATTAGCATCCATATGCTCATGCCGCTTTGCACTGTACCATCGCCGCTAGCATGATGCAACTCGCCACGAATCCACATGTTTCGATAGACCAACATTTGATCCGAGTTGCATCGTCCTTAGACGGCCGGAAGAGGCTCTTCAAGGACATATGCAAGCTTTTTCGCCTTGAGAACAATTCTCGTGTTTCTAAGCCACCCGAAGTTAGGCCCATACTTGTTCAATCCAAAATAGTGCACAAATTCAAAGACGTCATGATAAATTTATTGACCTAGAAATACAAAACGAGCATATATCATAAAATGATTTTAAAATTCATAAATATAAATTTATAAATCTCATTCATTTTTAATTTCAAAACCCCAAAATCACTTCGGGAGATTGTAGGTACATCTTCGAATGTGCTGATATCCATCATAGATAAGAACAACCTTGGAGTGAGTCCAACAAGCCATTCTTAGCTATGATGGTGGGTATCAAGTATACCGATTACATATCATGTATATGTAACTATCACAATGTGCTATCAACTAATTGAATGTTTACACATACACTAGGTTGTTAACACATTAACAAGTATGCATCATATGCATAGCACCCAACTTCACCTCTCTTCACATCGACCTTGGAGTGAGTCCAACAAATCGATGCTCCAAGTTAAAGCCGACCCATTAATCGCGAAATAGTTTTAATATGGTTAGAGCGCATTCAACCAATTAGCCAGGCTTGGAGTGAGTCCAACAACCCAAACTAACGATTGACCTCTGACTCTTACCATATTAGAGTTAAACTATTCCAATGATTTGAACATGTTCAGGTTCGAGCCGGGCTTGGAGTGAGTCCAACAACCCAAACAAGAAACAGAACTCTGGTTCTAACCATATTAATGAAAGGTGTAGGCTTTAATATTGAGTTAGGGTTTTATGTCTCATCCTCTTTGCATGCAAATAACTATTATCTACATGGCATGGCATACATGGCATACATCTACATGTCACGACACGCATGGCATAATGTTATGCATCTAATGCAATTACATGACATACAATTATGTCATGTATATATTTCCTTATATGTCATAACTATTTATGGAAATAAAATATGTTTGAGATTTGATTCTCCAAATCAAATCATAATTAAATTAGGAAACAAATTTCCAAATCTAATCACATATTTTATTCATGGAATTATTTGATTAAGGAAAATCTATTTAGGAAACCAATTTCCTAAATCATTAAAACTACTTATGGATATAAAATATTTTAAGATTTGATTTCCCAAATCAAATCATGATTAAATTAGGAAACAAATTTCTAGAATCTAATCAAATATTTTATTTATGGAAAATATCAATTTCCATAAATACTTCCAACTTTCCAAAAGTGGAAGATTTCCATAAATACTTCTAGACTTTCCAAAATTGAAAAATTTCCATAAATACTTCTAAATTTCCAAAATTAGAAAATTTCCAGAAATACATTATGACTATCGCAAAACCATTTTACGATTATGTCGAAACACAACTGGGCTCGATACCTTTGTTGGGTTTAAGCACAAGGTGTGTGTTCGATCATGTTTCGTAAACATGAGCACAGCGGAAGCAATAAAAATAATAAATACTCCTATTTATTACAACACACACAACACACGCATGCTATTACAACAAGTGTAGACATAACAGTAAATTAAAATTGCAATAAAAGGAAATTAAACTACGTTATACCTTCCGTATGACGTGTAGCGGGAACGGCATCAACCGGAACGATCCTCGTAAGAATCGTCTCTATCCGTATCCACGCCGAGCTCTCGATGACTTCGCTAAGTCACGAGCTTCGCCTTCGCACGGGTTACTAGCCTCGTGTTGAAGACGACGTGATCGAGAGATGATCACGATCCGAATCCAAATTCGATCCAAAACGAAGTTCTCAAAACTCGCTTCTCCGAGAGGTATTCGCCAACCGCTTGACGAATCCTTCGCCCTCCACTCAGAGGATTACCGAGATCAAATCTCCGTAGTTAGCCGCTGTCGAGCACTAACCGCCGCCCAAACGACGCCCGACGAGAGAGAAGCTGTCCAGAAAACTGGACAGCTTGGTGGAGGAGTAGGCGCCGCCAAACAAGGAGAGAAAAGCTCACCTTGATGCCAACCTATAGGAGATCACCGAGGGTCGCCGGAGGTTCACCGGCTGGAGCTTGACGCCGCAAGGGTCTTGGACGGCGCAAGTCACAAAGCTGGGCGCCAAATCACCAAGGAGGTGGCAACTATGTTGGGCTGCCAAGGTTTAGGGTTTTGGATGATTAGGGTTTAATAATCCCTTAAGCCCACTTTTATAGAGAACTAATTCTCTTAATGGTTAATGGATCATATCCATAAAGCCCGTTAACCCGCCTCCATTAAGATAAGTTAAAATAAACCAAACCATGATGGTTTATTTTAAGTTAAACGAACCAACCAACTTTTGGTTCATTCGCTTAAAATAAACCAAACCCTTTGGTTTATTCTCATCCATTGGATTAGAACCAAACCATTTTGGTCCATCCATTATGTCTTCATAAGACACGGCCCATCCATGCTTGCATTGCATCAAACAATTTCATGCTCGCTTATGTTTGGTCCAACCAAACATAGTTTCTCTCGTCCGAGAATCCCATTCTCAAGCTCGCTTTAAATCCTTTGGATTACACTCGCTGTGTGCGGTGACCAAATAGGTTCTCGGTTTATGTTGGCCGCCTATAATTAACCATTAATTATAGAACGATCATGAGTGGCACCTAGTAGTACATCATGATCCCCAATTAACCGAAAAGATCAATGGTTGATCCAGAACTATTTCTGAAACCCTTCAGCAGCTCGAATGAATCGTGCCCCATTCCCTTCACTCATCTTATACCCACTTGGTTCAGGACATGGTCTATAGTGTCAGTCCCCACTAGCGACACGGATTCTAGTTACTCCACATGTATCAAGAGTACCTTACTCTAAACATGTAATGCTTTGGCCAAAGACTTTAGTAACAATCCGACGAGAGGCCATGGGTATACATCTCCTCGCAAGGAGTGGTGAATCCTTTATAGGCTATTCAAACACCTTCGATCACTTCGACTTATACCCAATCATCCCGGGTCCACATCTCCTTAGAGATGTTTGCTTAAGATGTCAAAGCATAAGTCTCCATGATCAAGATGACTTGAATACCGCAAGTCAAAGGAACATCGCACTTAAGCCACAGGAAGAACTTCATTGACATATCTATATATGCAGAGAACCATATGAAGTCTTACTGCTGGTCACTCCAATGAACTAGTTACCATAACTAGCATCCACGATTAACTCCGGACATCACTATGTCTCCAGCCAGTGAGAATCAGCTGCTTGGATACACCAAGGAGTATACCTCGTGCTAGTCTCAACAGAATTGATGGTGTCCAGATTCATCAATTCATCGACTAGGGATAATTCCGATACATCACAATTACACATGTAGAGATACTCGCTAGTTGTGATCCAATCACAAATTCTCTCATGCTGTGAATCGTATCGTGGACATTCAGTAAATGAGTTTAAGATCCAATCAAATACATAAAACATGTATACTCAAATAGTGAATCTTCATTTATCATATAAATGGTTCATACATACGGCGATTGCCTTAGGACATCTCCCATATATTACTAACAGCGGTCCCTCGGCAGCTTCAAGCGCACGACTCTGCAATGCTCCTTCTCCGACTCAAGCACGAGGTTATGAGTGGTGAACCCGCTAAGGCTCCATGTGCGAATTACTAAGTCCTGCAAGACTCCAACTCACATATCAAATCATAATAACAACCTAACTTAAACTCTTTGCCACACACATCAAAACCATATCACGGCAAGAGATTGCCCTAACAATCTCCCCCTTTTTGATGTGTGGCAATCCGTTTAAGTTAGGTAAAAACATTTGATAAAATATTAAGAAAGGAAAGCATGTAAATAACATGATTAGCAACTCTTCCTCTTAATACATGAAACTCCCCCTAAATATATTCCCCCTTACTTAAACATATAGTTTTCTCCCCCTTTGACACCATCAAAAAGATTAAACAAAGTTTATATATCATGACATCAAGTATAGAGAGAAAAAAAAATTAAATATAGTCAAAAACCTGATAAAATCAGGTTACTGTGCTCAAATTGTCCATCTGATCAAGCGATGGATGATGACCGCACAAAAACATCAATTCTGATTTTCTGGATGAAATTCAGAAATGCATTATAAATTCCAAAAAATTCTAAAAATAGTAAAATTTGGGGAACACATTTCTTTTAAGTATATCTATCAATGAAAAATAGTTTTTCTTGAAAAATCATCATATTTTCATAGATTTGCAAAAAATCCAAAAGCTTTAAAACCACTAGGTTTTTGAACATGTTGGTATCCATTTTAACACCTAGTCTTGCTTTGGATTGTTTCAAAACATGAACACATAGATTTTAAAGTAAGAATTTGTTTTAAAAACATATGAAATAACCAACCATAATCTTTGGGCAATATGTCTATGAATTAAACATAAGTCTTCCCCATGATTGGTCTATTATTGCTATTTTGATACCTTAAATGACCATCTAAATGCCATAGACATTAGTGGACATTTGTATCATCCTAACATCTCACTCATGCTAAGTTTTCAATCAGGGTAGCCTATGGTGAGTGTGAGATGTATCCTAAAGGTATTTGTATATACTTAACCATTATTTTCATGCAATTCTACAAGGTTAAGTATCATCCTATCATTCCACATGATCATAAAGATGTATATGAATTAATTTTACATTATGATCATTAAACAATTGTATTCATCAAATTGTGATCATGCATTAGGTATTACATCATGATATAAAGCAAATACCACCTAAAGCATGATTTATTTACTTATAGGTGCATTATCATCACCAAACACTATTTCAAAAATGTTGTCCCGCCATCCTAAGTCAACCAAAAATATGATATAGGTAAAGTCCATATGGTTGACTATCCTAGGGTTTTCCTAACCCTTTAGGATGAATTTTGGAACCCAAAAAAAGTTCTTTCCTATGGAGTTCACTAAAAATTCTTTAGGGATCCATTTCCTAGAAATTACTTTCTTTTTGTCTTGACTCCTAGCTATTAGACATTTATAGGCCTTTTCATTTTTCTTTTCCTTATAACCTAAGTCTTTCTTGTTGAAGCTTGCCCTTTGGCTCCCAATTATCATATTAAGAGTATTGGAGCCTATTGTAAATTTTTCTAGGGCCTTGGTCAAATAGTCTACCTTTTCCCTTAAAGCCCTATTTTCTTCCATACATGCATCATTAACATCCAAAGGCATATAGTTATCATATGAGCATGCATCATCATTATCATCATTAAAACATGCTTTTTCTAATTTTTGTTCTAAATCCTTAATTTGCTCAAGCATGCATTTATTCCTTTTCTTTGCTCTAAATAAATCCTTAGTGAGGCTAGAAATCATGGACATTATTTGCTTAGGGGGTAGATTCGTTACCTCACTTACCAAATCCTCTTCCGATGATGAGGATGTAGAGGAGGCTCCCCCTTCACTTGAGCTCTCTCCACTTGAGCTTGCTTCTTCACCATCGGAGGAGGACAATCTAGATCGTCAAAGGCAATTAGGGCAAGGTTGGAGTATACATGTTCTTCCTCTTCGGATGATGATGAGGAAGAATCCCATGTCTTTGCTTTGAATGCATTGGCCTTCCCTTTTTCTTTGGCCTTCTTCTCTTCTTCCTTCTTTTTGCTCCCCTTTTTCTTCTTCTTTTCTTCTTTCTTCTTCCTTTCTTCTTTGCTCTTGTTTAGGAGAGGACAATTGTCCCTTATGTGTCCCTCTCCTTGGCAATTGTAGCAAATAATTTTCCCCCTTGGTCTTCTACTCCTATCATTAGATTTATTAAATCTAAAACCATTTAATGCACGCCTTACCCTCCTTACCATATAGGTTTCTTCCATGCTATCCATGGAGGAAGAGGAGGACGCTTCATTGGAGGAGGAGGGGATCTCCATTTTCTTCTTCCCCTTATTTTCCATCAAGGCTACTCCTCTTGAAGGTTGAAACTTTGGCTCTTCTTCTATTCCTTCAAGCCTCGTTTCGTGGAGCTCCATTGTTGAGAAGAACTCCTCCAAGGTGCTCACTTATAAGTTCTTGGAGATGTAAAACTAGTCCACCATAGAGCTCCATCTTGAGGACCGGGGAAAGGCATCTATGACCTTCATTACCATATCTCGATTGGAGAGCTTTTCACCTACACTTGTCAAGCCGGTTAGAATTTCCTTAAATCTAGAGTGTAGGGATTTTACCTTCTCTCCCTTTTCGAGTTTGATGTTGGATAATTGGGAGCGAAGGACATCTCTCCTTGCTAGTTTCGCCTCGGATGTGCCTTCATGAATTTCTATTAGTTTCTCCCACATTTCCTTGGCGCTAGCACACTCCCCTATCCTATTTACTTCTTGTTGGGGGAGTACAATGTAGAGGTGGTGCTTGGCCATTGAATTTGCCAAGTATTCTTCCCTTTGCCTCTTGCTCCACCTTGCTTTATCCAATGGCTCCCCATCTTCATTCCTAAGCAATTCGAAACTGTTTCCCATAATTAAGAGAATTTCGAAATCAGTCTCAAAAAATACCTCCATTCTCTTTTTCCACCAAGAGAATTCCCCCTCGAACTTTGGCGAATGAATATTTGAGCCGGCCATTCTTGAATGTGCTTGTTGTGGCGGTTATTCCTCGACAAGCTTTCCTTAGCTCTGATACCACTTGTAGGGGATCGATCGGCTGGCTAGAGGGGGTGAATAGCCCTTTGTCGTTGGATGGGGGAATTTGCTCGCCTACACAATTGTTAGCGCAAGCGGAATACTAATAAAGACAAGCAAATAAACAATGAAGAATACAAACAATGCTAACACCGAAATATAACGTGGTTCATGGCTACGCCGCTAATCCACGGTCCTCGATTCGTCCTCGGTGAATCACTCCACAACCAAATCACTATCGGTCTCTCCTTTGCACTAAGCTAGCTGGAGGTAACCCTTACAACTCAAGAACACTCCTTTTACAAAAGATGTGAAAGAGATCTAGAAGAAGGAGTTTATCACTTGTGGAGCACTTGATTGATAGTTTAGAATATGAGCATTAGCCATCCAAAAGCTCACACCCTCTCTTTTTATAGATAGGGATGATTTCTTCCCATTGGCTGCCACCAGTCGACTGCCGCCCTTAGCAGTCGACTGTCGCCACTTCAACGGCCTCCAAACATGTCGGATCCCGACCATTGTAGTCCAACGGAACACTTGGCAGTCGACTGATGGATCCATCACGACCATCGCCCGTAGTCGATCGCCGCCATCGGCTACAAGCATTTCTGGCACAAACCATCTTGACTAATCGATCCCGCTTCGAATGATCGATATCTTATTGATCGCCATGATATGGCAATGATGGGCCAAAATCCACTGGCCGGATACCGAACCATGTTCGACTAGGAAGAGACCGCCATTTCATGGCAATGATCGATGTCGAGAAAACTCATCCGACACTTAGCCATTCGGCCAAGTTCACCTAATGAGCTACTTACAATTCACTCATTCTCTCATCTCATTTGAAGTCCCTCGCCGAAGCTCTCTTCTTTCTTGGCCATGTCCCTCGACAGCATCAGGCGCACAACTCTGCAATGCTCCTTCGCGTCTCTTGCCTCCGAAGTTTGCTTCCTTGGCTTCGCTTCAAGTCATCTTGTCCGACGGTCCCTCGGCAGCATCAAGCGCACGGCTCTGCAATGCTCCTTCTCCGACTCAAGCATGAGGTTATGAGTGGTGAACCCGCCAAGGCTCCATGTGCGAATTACTAAGTCCTGCAAGACTCCAACGCACATATCAAATCATAATAACAACCTAACTTAAACCCTTTGCCACATACATCAAAATCATATCACTGCAAGAGATTGCCCTAACAGAAACCGTATCCTATATATTAGGATGATGATGTCCCCTTGAGGAGCTCATAAGGTTCATCATGTAAATCCTGTAGGTGGGCTTGGTCTGGCATGATGATAAGGTTGAGTGATACTACTCATGGAGTTAGATGTTGATTAATTAATTGTCAGTAAATTAATTAATCGACGAAGATTCGAGATCTTAAATACGGGGAGATAAATGTATAAATAATATATGGAGCCCATATTAACTTATGGGGGTTGGTGAGGTAGATCAATGATAATCCTCTAGTGGAATGGATTATCATTAATGGATCAGACTTTATGTGGGCTTGATCCATTGGGTGGCCAAGTTCCAACTCCTTCTCATGGTCTCTATTGTAGCCTATTAAAACCTCATGAAGCCTAGATCCAATGGTTGAAAACAAAACTCTAGATCCAATGGTAGAGATTAAATCTCTAGATCCGATGATTGATATTAATTCTCTAGATCCGACAGTTGAGATTAAATCCCTAGAACCAAAGGTGGAGATTAAAGGGAGGCTTAAGCCCAACTCTATAAAAGGAGGATTAGGGCTTGGACAGCAAGTAATCAAGGGAGGGGCTAGGGTTTTGGGCGGCAAGGAGCAAGGGGTGTTGGGCGGCCACTATTAAGAAAAGTATTTCCTTTCTCTTCTTCTTCTTGTTGTTGGGCGGTGCCCAAGGCTTGCTTCTCCTCCTTCTCTTCTCCTTGGCCGGTGAAAACAAAGTTTAGGGTCTTCCCTTGAAGCTCTTGGCCGGTGGCCAATTCTCTTTGATCTTCATCTTGGCAGGCGGCAAGCACCAAGCTTGGAGCTTGGTGGTTGGTTGAAAGAAGAAGAAGTGTTTTGTTTCGTAACTTCCTCTTGTTTGGAGCGAGCAAGGAAGGAAGATTTGTGATCTAGGAGCTTCGACTTTTGGATGATCATCGCCCACACGACGTCCAAAAGGAGGAAGGACATACAATAGAAGATCGAGAGGTATATCGCTTGTCTATTTTCTTTTGTAACATGTCTATAATTGTTTTTCAATCATATACATGTTGTGTATTCTGTTTTTATGAATAAATAAACTTGGACCCTGAATATAAATACAAAAGCCGGTGATCCGTACATCATCTATTCCGTGGCTATTCGTAGAATAGAGGTTGGTGGCTTGAACAATAAGTTTGTTCAAGTGACCACTCTAATCGAATAGCACGATGATGAAATGGTAGCTTGGGTAATCCCTCTTGTCAAGGATAATTTTTTTTTATCCGGGGACGTAGAAGGGATCGCCATGAACAAGTGACCGAGTTGAAGTGGGAAGCAAAGTTTCCTACCTTCACTTGGAGCATCCGAGGGACCGATAGACGAGGAGCATTAGAGTGAAGCCGGAGGAAGTAGACTTCAGGGTGAGATGCGAAGGATCGCATTGCAGCGCCGTGCGCTTAGCGCATCTGAGGGACGTAGACAAATGAAGACAACTTCAAAGGCGAGGAACTTCAAGGAATGAGAGTGAGGGAATGTAACCCGAGAAGGGGTAGTGCACTTAGATGAAACTTGGTCAATTGGCTAAGTGTCAGATGGGATTTCCCGATATTAGTCAACTGCCATGTCATGGCAGTCGAATACTCTATGTCGACTGTGACTTGACTAGTGTTCGAGTATGGTTCATGTGCCATCAGTCGACTGCCATGGATTGGCAGTCGACTGTCGAGACCACCAGTCGACTGATGAAAGCATCAGTCGACTGGTCACAAGGGTTTTAGGCATAGAATGGTGAGCAGTCGACTGCTCGCTTTTGACACTCGACTGGCAGCTCCATCAGTCGACTGATGGGAAGATCAATCGACTAATGTGGGAGCCATTGGTTGGAATCCAACGTGGAAGAAGTCGTTATTAGGCAATGGCTATAGGATCAGTCAACTGATCGAGGCATCAGTCGACTATTGCTATGTTAACAAGAAGAAATCCTCTTCCTCTATAAAGAGAAGGGGTGAGGGCCTTTGGGAGGCTAATGCTTGAACTCCTAACAACTCCCAAAGTGCCCTAAATATTTTTCCACTCTTGTACTTGTGCTAATCTTCATTCTATTTGTAAGAAGAGTGATTCTTATGTAAAAGGTTACCTCCACCTTGCTTGGTGCAAAGGAGAGTATAGTGGAAAGTTTGAGGCGTGATTCACCTTGGACGAATCGGACCGTGGATTAGCGGCGAGGCCGTGAACTATGTTACATTGTGGTGTTAGTGTTTGTGCTTTCTATTCTTTACTTTGCCTTGTCTTAATTGTTTATATTAGTATATTCCGCTTGCGCTAATTAAGTTTGTAGACGAGCAATCAACGAACGACTTCCATGTACGTACACGAAAGGTTATTCACCCCACTCTAGCCGGCCAACAGCTATCCTACAAGTGGTATCAGAGCAAAGGCGCTTGTCAATGGACTAACCGCCGCCACAAGTACAATCAAGGATGACCGACTCCAACATTCACCCACCAAAGTTCGAGGGGGAATTTGCTTGGTGGAAGAAGCAAATGGAGGTATTTTTCGAAACCGATTTCGAAATTATATTAATAATGGAAAACAGTTTCGAGATACATAGGGATGAAGAAGAAGAGGCATTGGAGGAATCAAGGTGGACTAAGAGGCAAAGGGAAGAGTACTTGGCGAATTCAAAGGAAAAGCACCATCTCTACAATGTACTCCCCAAACAAGAAGTGAATCAGATAGGGGAATGTGCAAGTGCCAAGGAGATGTGGGAGAAACTCATAGAGATTCATGAAGGCACATCTGAGGCCAAACTAGCAAGAAGAGATGTCCTACGCTCCCAATTAAGCAACATTAAACTCGAAAAGGGAGAGAAGGTAAAATCTCTACATTCTAGGTTTAAAGAAATTTTAACTGGTTTGACAAGTGTAGGGGAGAAGCTTTTCAACCGGGATATGGTAATGAATGCTTTAGATACCTTTCCCCGGTCCTCAAGATGGAGCTCAATGGTGGATTTTTTCTACATCTCCAATAACCTAGAAGTTAGCATCTTGGAGGAATTCTTCTCCGCCATGGAGCTACACGAAACAAGGCTTGAAGGAGTAGTAGAAGAGCCAAGACTTCAACCATCAAGAGGAGTAGCCTTAATAGCCAACAAGGGGAAGAAGAAGTTGGAGACTCCCTCCTCATCCGATGAACCCTCCTCCTCCTCCATGGATAGCACGAAAGAAGCATACATGGTAAGGAAGGTAAGACGTGCTTTGAATAATTTTAAATTTAATAAATCTATTGATAGGAGAAGAAGACCAAGGGGGAAGATAATTTTCTATAATTGCCAAGGAGAGGGACACATAAGGGATAATTGTCCCCTCTTGAACAAGAGCAAAGAATAAAGGAGGAGAAAAGAAGAAAAGAAGAAGGGGAGCAAGAAGAAGAAGGAAGAAGAGAAGAAGGCCAAAGAAAAAGGGAAGGCCAAAGCACTCAAAGCAAGGACTTGGGATGACCCTTCCTCGTCATCATCATCATCGGAGGAAGAAAATGCATTTGTCACAAATTTGGCTTTAATGGAATTTGATTATCTAGACACCTCCTCCTCCGAGTAAGAAAAATCAAGCACAAGTGAGGAGAGCTCTAGTGAAGGGGGAGGCTCACCATCATCTTCATCCTCATCCGAAGAAGAAGACATGGAGACTATGGTAATGAATATCTCACCCAAGAATTAGTTTCCATGATTTCTAGCCTTACTAAGGATTTATTTAGGGCTAAGGAAAAGAACAAATGCATGCTTGATCAAATTAAGGATTTAGAAGAAAAACTAGAAAAAGCATGCTTAAATGTTAATGATGATGATGCATGCTCACATGACTATATGCCTTTTGATGTTAATGATGCATGCATTGAGGAAAATAGGGATTTAAGGGAAAAGAAAGACCATTTGACAAAAGCGTTAGAAAAATTCACCATTGGCTCCAACACCCTTAATATGATTATAGGGAGCCAAAGAGCAAGCTTCAATAGAAAAGGCCTAGGTTATAAGGGAAAGACAAATGAAAAGGCCTATAAATGTTTGATTGCTAGGGGTCAAGCAAAGTACAAGTAAATAGCTAGAAAATGGATTCCTAAGGAATATTTAGTGAACCCCATAGGAAAGAACTTGTATTGGGTTCCTAAATCCATCCTTAAGGGTTAGGAAAACCCTAGGATAGTCAACCATGTGGACTTTAACTATATCATATTATTTGGTTGACTTAGGATGGCGGGACTTAATTTTTGAAATAGTGTTGGGTGATGATAATGCACCTATATATAGTTTAAATCATGCTCAACACTTAGTGTTATATATGTTGACACTGATGACCTATAAATTTTTAGCATAGTGTTGGGTGATGATAATGTGCCAATAAATTGATAATAATGATTAAATCATTATAGTTAATGTAATTGTTATATATGTTTGCAATCATGATTTAAGATCCTAACATTTGATATATAACCATGGGCAATAAGGTTTTAAATCATGTTTTGGGTAATACTTGACTTATTATCATGATTTTATTCCTAATGCATGAATAAAAATTGATGAATACATTAGTTTCATGATCATAATATTAAATCAATACATATATGTCTTTATGATCATGTTGGTTTTTAGGATGATACTTAACCATGGGTAGAAATGCATGAAAATTATGGTTAAGTATATACAAATACCTTTATGAACATCTCACACTCACTATAGGCTACCTTGATTGAAAACATAGCATGAGTGAGATGATAGGATGATACTAATGGTCAACTAATGCCTATGGAATTTAGATGGTCATTTAAAGTATCAAAATAGCAATAATAGACCAATCATGGGGAAGGCTTATGTTTAATTAATAGATATATTGGCCAAAGATCATGGTTGGATATTTCAAATGTTTTGAAAAACATTTCTTGTTTCATAAACTGAATGTTCATGTTTTGAAAAGCTTCAAGGCAAAACAAGGCTTTAAAATTGATACAAAACTTTAGATATTTTTCAACTTTGGAGATTTTGCCTAATTTTAGAAAATATAATGATTTTTCATGGAAAACTATTTTTCATTGATAAAGGCACTTACAAGAAATGTGTTCCCCAAATTTCATGGTTTTTTGAATTTATAGAATTTTTAATGCATTTCTGAAATTCACCCCCAAAATTAGAAAATCTTGAAATTCAAGTGCCAGTCGACAATCGACTGAAAACATACCCAGTAACCCTCTTTATAAGATTTTAAGGCATGTTTTGGTATTTTGTTCTCTTCCTAGACTTGATGCTATGTTTGAATAACTTAGTTTAATCTTTTTGATAGTGTCAAAGGGGGAGAAATATGTATGTTTTAAGTGAGTTATAGTAAGGGGGAGAATTGTATTTAGGGGGAGTTTCATGTATTAAGGGGGAGAGTTGATACTCATGTTTATTTACATGCTTTCTTACCTTAATATTTTTATCAAATGTTTACCTAACTTAAACGGATTACCACACATCAAAAATGGGGAGATTGTTAGGGAAATCAACCCGTGATATGGTTTTGATGTGTGTAGCAAAGGGTTTTTGTTAGGATGGTTGGATTTGATATGTGCGTTGGAGTCTTGCAGGACTTAGTAATTCGCACATGGAGCATTGGCGAGTTTCACCTCTCATGACTCGATCCTTGAATTGGTGAAGGATAGCTTTGTGAAAGTCGTGCGCTTGGAGCATCCGAGGGACTGCAGGACGAGGAGCATTGGAGTGAAGCCGGAGGAAGTAGACTTCAGGGCGAGATGTGAAGGATAGCACTGTAGAGCCATGCGCTTGGCGCATCCGAGGGACATGGTCGGACGAAGACAACTTCAAAGGCGAGGGACTTTAAGGAATGAGAGTGAGCAAATGTAACCTGGGAAGGGGTAGTGCGCATAGGTGAAATTTGGCCAATTGGCTAAGTGTCGGATGGGATTTCCCGACATCAGTCGACTGCCATGTCATGGCAGTCGACAACTCTAAGTCGACAGTGACTCGACTAGTGTTCGAGTTTGGTTCATGTGCCATCAGTCGACTGCCATGGATTGGAAGTCGACTGCCGAGTGTTAGTGAAAGCCCTAGAGCCAATCATGTGATGATTGTTGTATGGACTTTATTGTATCATATTCCTATTAATAAAGGCATGGTTATTATATTTACTTGTATTGGTGCCAAATAACTAAGTATAATAACATCCTTGAGTAGTAGGTTCTTATCTATATCAATCGATTGGTTTAATCGAGAATGAGATGATATAGAGAACACTACTCTTAATCATTCCTAGTCAAGTATTAACATTCAGAGACAATGTTAATGCGTAGACACTGGCATGTAGGTCAACACAATGAATTGATCTCACAAGTCATGGATATGAGATATCAAGTTGACACATGGGTATGCATTGGAGAATGTATACTGAATGACCCGCCATGAGAAAGTATAATGGATCGTTATATGAGTGTCATATACTTTCTCATGTGGATATTAGTATGACTATTAGTCCTTAGACCTGAAGTCACCATGATTCCCTACATAAAGAGTTGCATACTTTGGCTTCATCAAACGTCACCCGTAAATTGGTGGATTATAAAGGCTATTACTGGGTATGTAACAATTTATGCGGAGGGATGTGAGTGATGTAGATGAGATCTTTCCTTCTTATATGACAGGAGTGACATCGTTATTCTTGATAGAGTGAGACCACGAAGTGCATGGCCATGCCCAAATGAGTCAATATGAGATATTGAACTCATTTGATTAGAGTGAGTCTACTTGGAGTTCAAGATATAGATTGTATTGAGGATGACACGGTCTATGCCTCAATTGGTCAATCTAGATGTCATGGATAGAGGGACATTGTCACATATTGTGAGAGTCACAATTAGTAGTCACAAAGGTGATGTTGGAGCTCAACATTCTTATAACTTGGGTAGCAATGATGTGTTGCTAGATTCCGCTCATTGCTTATCTTCCTAAATCGGTTTAGGGACATTGCCAACGTTACAAGAACCTATAGGGTCACACACAAAGGGCAATTAGATGGAGATTAGGTTCAAATGATGAACCATGAGGATAAGGTTCATGGGATGAACCAAATTGGATTAAGAGTAATCTAAATTAGACTAATTGAGTTAGACTCAATTTGATTCAAGTGTTGAATGAGTCTAATTTAGATTTGATTCATTGAGTCAATTTAAATTAATGAATAGGGATTCATTATATCAAATTGACTTGAATCAAGTGGTTAGATTTGATCAACCATGGGAGATAAGAGGTCAAGTTTGACTTGACTTGAGAGGGAAGATGAATGGTCAATTTGGACTTGACCAATGCATCATCATGGACTTATTATGTGGTGCCACCTCATGAGGGAGACCAAGAGCCATTGGCTCTTGGAGTTACATTCATGCATGTATCCCCCACCGATTGAAGTTGCCGGCCACTCCACTTGATGAAGGGAATTCATTTGGTGAGTAACTCCATCATCTTCTTCCTTGCTCTCCTCTCAAGTTTTCTCTCCCAATCCCTCATCTTGACAAAATTCCTAAAGGGTTCTAGCACACTCTAAGGTATTTTCACCACCATTTGTCCGTGTGGATACCAATAGATGAGTGTACACTTGACACTCTTGAGTTCCGGCAAAGCGTTTGGACGAGCGGGATAAGCGAAGGGCGTCGCGTCGAGGGTAACGCTCTCATCATGTAGATCTAAGATACATCTAGGTTTCTATAAACACATACATGATTTTCTTTATATCTTCGCATGGATCCGTGGCCAGACTTTCGAGGATTCCTCAAGGCAAAAAGTGGTTTTTGTGGCTCGAAAAGTCCCAACAGCGGTATCAGATCCACGTGCGAAGCATGTGTGTGTTTCATATTTATAGTTTTTGTATTAGATATAAAAATTACATATTTTTAACTTTCTGTAAATTTCCTATTTTTATAGAATTTTTGGGTATTTTTCTCGAAGAGTCGAAGCAACGAGTGTTCAGACACTTGTAGGTTTCAACCACCGAGAAAAACTCTCCGAAACGGTGAGTTCTCGCTTTAGGTTTTTGGGACAGCGACTTAAGTCACTGTAAGATCTAGTAGGGACACATGCAAAGTTTATTTTTGCGAGTAGGGGCGCTGCCCCTATCCCCGAAAGGGGCCTTGTCCCGCGATCGCACCCGGAAACCCTTAGCGGCACCGTTATGGAGAGGTGACTCATAAAATTGAAAAAAATAGGAAAAATTATAGAAATTTTCTGTAAAATATATAATTTAATATTATGTATAATTCTATGATGGTCATGGCCGAAGAACCCCAATATGATTGGATGTTAATGTGTTGTAATTTATAATACGGCCTATGTGCCGTTTTTGTGATTGTGCTTGTTGTATAGGGTATGCGACCTGCGTGTCGTGCCTCTTCTTTTTAAAATTCTAGTTGTAAATAGTTTTAGACTCGAATGTAACTCGAGTTTCATATTTTTAATGTACAAAATAGAGCGGTGGAAGGTCCACTTCTAGATGGAGTTACGAGAAGGGTGCCGACGACATATGGCGGTAAAAGGAGGCGCTTGGAGAAGCCGCTAACCCTAGGTTGACCGTCGATCTTCTCATTGGCTTGAGAATATCGTAGTAGGGCCATGACCTAATCACAATTAATTTATATATATGTATATATGTTGATATATATATATATATATATATTTGTTATGCTAGTATGTATGTGATGCATGCTAGTAGAATAATGCTTGTATGTATATGATGCATGCTAGGATATTTTTCTTGTATGTATATGATGCATGCTAGGATAATGCTTGTATGTATATGATGCATGCTAGTGTAGGATAATAAAGGCCTCAATGCGTATATGATACACATTACGATTAGATTAGATCTTAATCGAATCAACTCGAAAAATGACTACCAAGTCCTTGATACCCATCACTACCTCGATCATTTGTAGTTGTTGAATCTGTCAAAGCAGAGCAACGAATATTATCTTGGTAGGGTGCGGAGGGACAATCTTGGTCCCGCCTATCACGACTTGGGTTAGAGTAAGCTCAATTAGATTGAGTAAAACTATTTAACTCAATTGGATCGAGTAGAACTATAGGTATATTCCAACCGTTGGAAAGATAGGATAAGATCACATTTACACTAAATCTTGGGCGATTTAGCCAAAGCTAACTCAAGATCTTTTGTAAATGTGGGTCTTGATCCTATAAACAAGAGTTGCATAGAGATGTAATCGGTAATGTGTTACCCACCGATCATACTAAGTCTTGGGCAATTTAGGCAAAGCTAACTCAAGGCTTTGTATGAATCTAGTATTGTGGTTTGACCACATCCATAACTCGATTCTACAAAATTCCTATAATTCAGTGGGAGCATCATTTGATTAAAGACTTAATTAAATGATAAAAGGAATATGATATTAATTCTCTGCATTGTATGTTGTAGATTACTATGTCGACAAACACGAACACTCTCTCTCTGCGTTCTGTCCTTGAGAAGGACAAGCTCAATGGAGCAAATTTCTTGGACTGGTACAGGAACCTGAGAATTGTTCTCACACAAGAAAGAAAACTGTACATCCTGGAGCAACCCATTCCAGAGGCACCTCCTGCCACTGCCTCGTGAGCTGACAAAGATGCTTACAAGAAGCATCAAGATGATGCATTAGATGTGTCATGTCTAATGCTCACGACCATGAACTCTGAGCTTCAGAAGCAACACGAGTTCATGAATGCTTATGATATGGTTGAACATCTTCATCAACTATATCAAGGACAAGCAAGGCACAAGAGATATGAAGTCTCTAAGGCATTGTTTGGGTCCAAAATGCAAGATGAGACTCCCGTAGGTCCATATGTACTCATGATGATTGGATACGTAGAAAACCTACAGAGATTGGGATTCCCACTTGGCCAAGAGCTGGCCACTGACTTGATCTTGCAGTCTTTACCACAAAGCTACAATCAATTTGTCATGAATTACAACATGAATGAAATTGATAAGCCACTGTCTGAGATGCTCATCATGTTGAGAACTGCTGAGTTCAACCTTAAGAAGGGAAAATCTGACTCCATTTTGATGGTGCAAAAGAAGAAAGGCAAGGGAAAACCTAAAGGTAAGGTAAAGTCCCAAGCCAAGGGCAAAAGCAAATAACTTAAACCCAAAGGAGGGGTGGCCAAGGAAGGGGCTTGCTTCCACTGCAAGGAAGCTGGACACTGGAAGTGTAACTGCAAAGCTTACCTGGAAGATCTTAAGAAGAAGAGAAGTGAGACTTCTACTTCAGGTATAAATGTTATAGAAGTCAATCTATCTATTTCTTCATCATGGGTATTAGATATCGGATGTGCATCTCTCATTTATACCAATGTGCAGGCGCTAAGAAATAGCAGGGCATTGACAAAGGGCGAGGTGGACCTACGAGTAGGCAATGGAGCAAGAGTTGTTGTTGTTGCTGTAGGAACTTATGATCTATCTCTGCCCACTGGGCATCTACTAGCATTAGATGAATGTTGTTATATTCCTACTTTAACTAAGAACATAATTTTAGTTTCTTGTTTGGACAAGAAAGGATTTACATTTATAATAAAGAAAAAATGTTGTTCAGTTTATTTAAATGATATGTTCTATTGTAGTGCACCTTTAATGAACGGACTCTGCTTTCTAGACTTAGAGAGCCCTATCTATAACATAAGTACCAAAGGGTTCAAGTCAAATGAGTTGAACCAAACCTATCTCTGGCATTATCGCTTAGGTCACATAAATGAGAGTCACTTTTCTCAGCTCCATAAGGATGGACTGCTAGACACATTTGATTTTGAATTATATGAGACATGCGAGTTTTGCCTTTTAGGCAAGATGACCAAGAATCCCTTTAGTGGACATAGCGAAAGAGCAACAGACTTGTTAGGACTTATACATAGTGATGTATGTGGCCCTTTCAATGTTGCAACTAGAGGTGGTTACAGGTACTTCATTATATTTACTAATGACTTCAGTAGATATGGTTTTGTGTATCTCATGACACATAAATAAGAATCCTTTGAAAAGTTCAAAGAATTCAAGAATGAAGTACAAAACCAGCTTGGCAAGAGTATTAAGATACTTCGATCAGATCGAGGTGGTGAATACCTTAGCCATAAGTTTCGTGACTATCTAGTTGAGTGTGGGATTTTATCCCAACTCACTCCTCCTGGAACACCATAGTGGAATGGTGTATCCGAAAGGAGGAATCGTACCCTATTAGATATGGTACGATCTATGATGAGTCACATAGATCTTCCTATATCCTTTTGGGGATATTCTCTAGACACAGTAGCCTTCACCCTTAACCGTGTACCATCCAAGGCTGTGATAAAGACACCATATACGATATGGATAGGGAGAAATGCCAAGATGTCTTTCATGAGGATTTGGGGTTGTGAGGCTTACGTTCGACGTCAAGTCTCAGACAAACTAGGACCCAAATCCGATAGATCCTATTTTGTTGGATATCCCAAGGACACGAAGAGATATTACTTCTACATTCCCAGTCAGCACAAAGTGTTTGTGGCAAAGACTGGGGGTTTTCTAGAAAGAGATTTTATTTCTAGAAAAACTAGTGGGAGTACGTTCGATCTTGAAGAAATTCAAGATAAGGACCATAGCACTGAGGCCTTGATGGAGGTTGAACAGGAACCACAAAGTGTTGTGGGTGATGAGGTTTTTGCACAAAGAGTTATGGAACAACCACCTGTTCAGGTAGACCTACATCTTCGCAGGTCTGATAGGGTACGTTGTCAGTCTGAAAGATACTCATTTCTCTTGTCTGACCATGATGACGTTATGCTCATTGAGAATGAGCCTACCTCCTATCAGGAAGCTGTGATGAGCCCAAACTCTGAGAAATGGCTAGAGGCCATGAGATTCGAGATAGAATCTATGTACACCAACCAAGTATGGACTTTGGTTGATCCACCTGAAGGGGTCAAACCCATTGGGTGTAAGTGGGTCTTTAAGAGAAAGACTGACATGGATGGACATATGCATACTTATAAGGGCCGATTGGTGGCTAAAGGTTTCAAGAAAATTCATGGTATTGACTATGATGAAACCTTTTCTCCAGTGGCGATGTTTAAGTCCATTCGGATCATGCTTGCTATTGCAGCATACCACGATTATGAGATCTAGAAGATGGATGTCAAAACCACATTTCTGAATGGAAACTTACTCGAGGATGTGTACATGACAAAACTTGAGGGGTTTCTAGATCCACAACATACTGGAAAAGTATGCAAGCTGCAAAGGTCCATTTATGGGCTAAAGCAAGCTTCTCGGAGCTAGAATCTTCGATTCGATGATGCGATCAAACAGTTTGGTTTCATCAACAATGAAGATGAACCCTGTGTCTACAAGAGGATTAATAGAAACACAGTTGTCTTCCATGTATTGTATGTGGATGACATACTACTCATTGGGAATGATATCCCTTCGCTACAGTCTATGAAGACTTGGCTGGGGACATGCTTCTCAATGAAGGACTTAGGTGAAGTAGCATGTATTTTAGGAATCAAGATCTATAGAGATAGATCTAAGAGAATGCTTGGCCTAAGTCAGAGTACATACATTGACAAGGTATTACTACGGTTTGCCATGCAGAATTCCAAGAAGGGACTTCTGCCGATATCACATGGTGTGAGTCTTTCAAAGACTCAAAGTCCCTCTTCTAGTGAGGAGAGAGACCGCATGGATAAGATCCCTTATGCATTTGTTATAGGATCTATCATGTACGCCATGTTATGTACTCGTCCTGATGCCTCGTATGCTTTGAGCATGACGAGTAGATACCAGTCAGATCTAGGTGAGGGTCACTGGATAGCAGTCAAGAATATTCTTAAGTACTTGAGAAGGACTAAAGAATATTTCTTGATATTTGGAGGCGATGAGGAGCTAGCTGTAAAGGGTTACGGCGATGCAAGCTTCCAAACTGACCAGGATGATTATAGATCGCAGTCAGGGTTCGTGTTTTGCTTGAATGGTGGCACTGTGAGCTGGAAGAGTTCGAAGCAGGACACAGTTGCTGATTCTACAACAAAAGCCGAGTATATCGTTGCATCTGAGGCAGCAAAGGAGGCAGTTTGGATCCGCAAGTTCATTACTGAGCTTGGGGTAGTTCCTAGCATAGCAGATCCCATAGAGCTCTATTGTGACAACAATGGAGTGATTGCACAGGCTAAGGAACCTCACTCACACCAGCGAACCAAACACATACTACGGAACTTCCATCTCATTCGAGAGATTATCGATAGAGGAGATGAGAAGATTTGCAGAGTACCCACAGAGGCTAACATCGCAGATCCCTTGAACAAGGCTTTGGCACAGAAAAAGCATGATGGTCACACTAGGTCATTGGGTATCAGATACTACGTTGATTGGCACTAGTGCTAGTGGGAGATTGTTAGTGAAAGCCCTAGAGTCAATCATGTGATGATTGTTGTATGGACTTTATTGTATCATATTCCTATTAATAAAGGTATGGTTATTATATTTACTTGTATTGGTGCCAAATAACTAAGTATAATAACGTCCTTGAGTAGTAGCTTCTTATCTATATCAATCGATTGGTTTAATCGATAATGAGATGATATAGAGAACACTACTCTTAATCATTCCTAGTCAAGTATTAACATTCAGGGACAATGTTAATGCGTAGAGACTAGTATGTAGGTCAACACAATGACTTGATCTCTTAAGTCATGGATATGAGATATCAAGTTAACACATGGGTATGCATTGGAGAATGTATACTGAATGACCCGCCATGAGAAAGTATCATGGATCGTTATATGAGTGTCATATACTTTCTCATGTGGCTATTAATATGAATATTAGTCCTTAGACCTGAAGTCACCATGGTTCCCTACATAAGGAGTTGCATACTTTGGCTTCGTCAAATGTCACCCGTAAATAGGTGGACTATAAAGGCGATTACTGGCTATGTAACAAATTATGCGGAGGGATATGAGTGATTTAGATGGGATCTATCCCTCCTATATAACGGGAGTGACATCGTTATTCTTGATAGAGTGAGACCACGAAGTGCATGGCCATGCCCAAATGAGTCAATATGAGATACTGAGCTCATTTGATTAGAGTGAGTCTACTTGGAGTTCAAGATATAGATTGTACCGAGGATGACACGGTCTATGCCTCAATTGGTCAATCTAGATGGTATGTAACAATTTATGCGGAGGGATGTGAGTGATGTAGATGAGATCTTTCCTTCTTATATGACAGGAGTGACATCGTTATTCTTGATAGAGTGAGACCACGAAGTGCATGGCCATGCCCAAATGAGTCAATATGAGATACTGAGCTCATTTGATTAGAGTGAGTCTACTTGGAGTTCAAGATATAGATTGTACCGAGGATGACACGGTCTATGCCTCAATTGGTCAATCTAGATGTCATGGATAGAGGGACATTGTCACATATTGTGAGAGTCACAATTAGTAGTCACAAAGGTGATGTTGGAGCTCAATATTCTTGTAACTTGGGTAGTAATGATGTGTTGCAAGATACTACTCATTGCTTATGTTCCTAAATCGGTTTAGGGACATTGCCAACGTTACAAGAACCTATAGGGTCACACACAAAGGGCAATTAGATGGAGATTAGGTTCATATGATGAATCATGAGGATTAGGTTCATGGGATGAACCAAATTGGATTAAGAGTAATCCAAATTAGACTAATTGAGTTAGACTCAATTTGATTCAAGTGTTGAATGAGTCTAATTTTGATTTGATTCATTGAGTCAATTTAAATTAATGAATAGGGATTCATTATATCAAATTGACTTGAATCAAGTGGTTAGATTTGAACAACCATGAGAGATAAGAGGTCAAGTTTGACTTGACTTGAGAGGGAAGATGAATGGTCAATTTTGACTTGACCAATTGCCATGTCATGGTGACATGGCTTGTAGGCCGGCCAATAATGGTGTTCCACATCATCATGGACTTATCATGTGGTGCCACCTCATGAGGGAGACCAAGAGTCATTGGCTCTTGGAGTTACTTGCATGCAGGTAACCCCCACCTATTGTAGTTGCCGGCCACTCCACTTGATAAAGGGAATTCATTTGGTTAGTAACTCAATCATCTTCTTCCTTCCTCTCCTCTCAAGTTTTCTCTCCCAATCCCTCATATTGCCAAAATTCCTAAAGGGTGCTAGCACACTCTAAGGTATTTTCTCCACCATTTGTCTATGTGGATACCAATAGAGGAGTGTACACTTGACACTCTTGAGTTCCAGCAAAGCGTTTGGACGAGCGTCATAAGCGAAGGGCGTTGCGTCGAGGGTAATGCTCACATCATGTAGATCTAAGGTAGATCTAGGTTTCTATAAACACATACATGTTTTTATTTTTATATCTTCACACGGATCTGTGGCCGGGCTTCCGAGGTTTCCGCAACACAAAAAGCGTTTTTGCGGATCGGAATGTCCCAACACCGAGACCACCAGTCGACTGATGAAAATATCAGTCAACTGGTCGCAAGGGTTTCGGGCATAGAATGGTGAGTATTCAAGTGCTCGCTTCGGCACTCGACTGGCAGCTCCATCAGTCGACTAATGGGAAGATCAGTCGACTGATGTGGGAGCCGTTGGTTGGAATCCAACGTGAAAGAAGCCATTATTGGGAAACCTCTACAGGATCAGTCGACTGATCAGGGCATCAGTCGACTGTTGCTGTGTTAATGGGAAGAAATCCTCTTCCTCTATAAAGAGAAGGGGTGAGGGCCTTTGGGAGGCTAATGCTTGAACTCCTAACAACTCCTAAAGTGCCCTAATCATTTTCCACTCTTCTACTTGTGCTAATCTTCATTCTATTGTAAGAAGAGTGATTCTTGTGTAAAAGGTTACCTCCACCTAGTTTGGTGCAAAGGACAAAATAGTGGAAAGTTTGAGGCGTAATTCACCTTCGACGAATCGGACCGTGGATTAGCGGCGAGGCCATTAACGATGTTACATTGTGGTGTTAGTGTTTGTGCTTTCTATTCTTTACTTTACCTTCTTTTAATTGTTTATATTAGTGTATTCTGCTTGCGCTAATTAAGTTTGTAGATGAGCAATCAACGAACAATTACGTACACGAAAGGCTATTCACCCCCCTCTAGCCGGTCAACAACGATCCTACATATTTGTTAAGAAAGAAATAGTTACATACAATTTATCTATATGGGAAGAGTTTACCAGATCATCATCCGAAGATGATGATGAAGAGTCCGAATTTGATTGCTCCCCATCAGAATGCTTCAGCTCTCCATCAAAATCTGAATTTTCAGAATTCTCCAATGCCATGAGAGCCTTTTGCTTTGCTCCCTTCTCCTCACTTTCTTCTTCCGATGAGGAGGATGAGGATGTAGTAACATCCCAACTAGTCTTCAATGCTTTCTTCCTCTTGGCCTTTTCTTCCTTCTTTTAGTACTTTGGGCATTCTCTTTTGAAGTGACCTTTCCAATGACAATGAAAGCACTCTACATCTGATTTTTCCTGATTAATTTTATAACTTTTACCTTTCTTTTTGTTGGTGAAGTATTTCTTCACATCCTTCTTATTGTATTTTTAGCTTCTTCTCATCAATCTCCTCACAAAGTTAGCCATCTCGCTAGATGATGACTCATCATCTCCATCTGAATCTGATGATGAAGAGGAGGAAGAAACTTCCTTCTTCTCCTTCTTCTTCTTGCTCTCCTTGCTACGATCTCCTGCAATAAAAGCTAGACCCTTCTCCTTTGGGCTTCTATTAGAGTGTTCATGCAATTCCAATTCATAAAACAATTCACCAATCTTATTTGTTGAAAGATCCCTTGATACTTTGTAGGATCAACCATAGATGACCACAAAGTATTCCTAGGGAAAGATTTGAGTACATACCTAGCTAAAATAATGAGTAGCTAAATCATTGAGTATTTCTTTAAACCTACCATGAAGTTCACTTACAGTTTCAGTCTCCTTCATGCTGAAAATCTGAAGTTTGTTCAAGTAGAGATCCCTCTTCGCTGTCCTTGAATCTCTGGTTCCTTTATGTAGCTCTATCAACTTCCTCCAAAGTTCTTGAGCACTAATAAAGGGGCCAAATTTGTTGAGTTGGTCCTTGGCTAAATCGCACTACAAAGATTAGGGGATACAGTCGAGCTCGTAGTTGAGCTGGGGTTGGTTCTGTGCTGTTCAACGTAGTGAGCAGTCGAGCTGGTAGTCGAGCGAGCTCGATTCTGTGTAATACCAAATGATAAGTAGTCGAGCTGGCAGTCAAGCCAGCTCGATTCTGTGCCTTTGTGCAAGAGTGCCAGTCGAGTTGACCCCCATGGTGGCTGACTGATGCGGTAAATATTTGAAGCACAAGAGTATCTTCTCTAGTAAGCAGCCACTCCTAGAGTTTCAAGCACCCTAGTAAGAGACCAAGCTCATTATGGTGCCTTCTCCAACTAACGAATGCTCTAAGTACCTTAGACAAAGACCGAGTGCGCTACGACACCCTCCTTGCCTAACGAGTACTCCATGTACCCTAGACAAAGAACGAGCACTTTACGGTGCTCTCTTTGTCTAACGAGTACTCTCGGTACCCTAGACAAAGAACGAGTATGCTACGGTGCCCTCTTTGTCTAACGAGTACTCCCAGTACCCTAGCTAAAGAACGAGCATGTTACGGTGCCCTCTTTGTCTAACGAGTATTAGGCCCATGTACCCTAGTAAGAGAATGAGCACGTTACTGTGCCCTCTCTTACTAACGAGTACACTAGCTAGAGACCGAGCACTCCCTTTTGCCCTCTCTAACTCCAATGGAGAACGAGTACGTTACTATGCCCTCTCAATCACCAAGCTTTCGGACCTCCGGCCATCTTGTACTCTTCCTAATGGAGAACGAGCACGTTACTATGCCCTTTCCATCACCAAGCTTCCGGACCTCCGACTAGCTTGTACTCTTCCTCTACCAATGTTCCCCTTTGGATTTCCATCCATAGGTCTAATGTCACTCTAAACATCTAACTTAGTGACTTTAGGTTTGTATCAATCGAGGTAATGTCTTGACTACACTCTAGCTCAAACTAGATTTCTATTTCCTTGACTTAAACCTTCTTGTTAAACATTGAAACATTAGATGGGCTTGATTGCCCTAACAATCTCCCCCTTTTTGATGTTTGACAAAATGGTTTAAGTTTAGGTGATATAAATACAGTTCATCTAAATTTCTGAAATATAGCATGAAGTGCAGAAATATTTCATATCAAAAATGTATCATTCATGTAATAGGGATGATATGACTTTGAGTGGAGAAATTTCACATGTAATAGAGATGGGCAGAAATTTCAATTTAACTCCATTTGAATAATATCGCAAATATCACAATAACTTGAACCCATACTATCCCCCTTTGGCAAACAACAAAAAAATCATGGGGAATAAGTTCCTCCCCCTAAAACTCACTTTCCCGAGCTGTATATACAATTCCCGTGAGGTAACATCTTTAAGACATTACTTGCCCGATTGGTTTGGGAGTGATTACACTAAATGACTCTGAAATTTAACTCTCTCTCTCCAATCAAGTCAAGCTTAAACCTTTACTCTCTCCCTCTTTGTCACACATAAAAAAAAAAGGTTTACTCTCTATAGAGGTCAATGTCTCATATCCAATGAGATCTTACAATCTTTTCCTTGGACCAGAAATACCTAGGATGCCTACCATTTTTATAGTGATAAGTCCCATATCACTTCAGAAAGGCAATCCTATACACTCTCCCAATTTCCAAATTGGGTATCTCCTAATTCCATTTTCCTCCTCATGAGAAAAAATACCATCCATCATCCCATGATGGATACCTCCCCCTAAAGGCTTGCTCCCCCTTGACCATTACACCAACAAAGTCCTTGAGAAGTCCCTAAGCCAATAGGAACTCTAAACCATCAAAAAATAAGGTCTAAAGTTCAACCTTGAACTTTTCTACCCTTAAATTTGATACATCACCCTAACACCTCTCCTAATCCATATCCAATAGATTTTTACCCTTCATAAATCTTCCTAAAGCATATCCTAGGGTTAGGAGTGATTAGGGAACTTTACCATGGTTGAAACATGGGCTAAACAACTCGAAATCGACTTTATCGATAACGATGACTACACGAGTCCATCAAGAACTCGATAATCGTGCGAGGCTTACGCTTAGGTAGTTCGCGGGCGGTTTACGCGGTAGTTTCGCCAGAGCGATTTCCAACGGTAGTTCCGCCAGCTGCGCTTAGGCGATTCGCCAATTTTCGCCAGGGCGGTTGTCACTAGGGCAGCTCCTTCCCCATCAGTCGACTAAGGAAGTTTCCGCTAAGAAAGTTCTGCTAGGGTGATTTCTGCCAGAGCAATTGCCGCGAGAGCAGCTCCTGCCCCATCAGTCGACTGTCATCCATGGCAGTCGACTGATAACTGAAAACTCAGTTTTTCAATTATTAGAATCATATTTTGAAAAATCATAAGTAATTATACATAGCTTGAAAAATCATAAAATTTCATATGTATAATACTTATGACACATACAATTGGTGAAAAATGTTGGAAAAATTGGGGAAAGATTGGGGAATCTTCAAATGAAAATATCCTTATCACATTAGGTTGATACTTCACTTCACATTGGGGTATATGAACTGAAAAAAATCCTCGCACACTTTCTTAACACAAATGAGAATACCCAGAAATCTTTAAACACACTTAGATCTTTGCTAGGCTTGGGGTATAAAATATAGGGAAAGCTCCCACTAATACTGTGGACTTCCCAAACCGTAGCTCCCCCTCAATCAAACATTCTTTTAGGGTTGATTAGGTGCACACTTAATGATTGCACTAACAATGGTGGGATGGTGTCAAGTCTTGGGTTGTTCGGGTGGCACTAACAAGGATTCCACACACGACAAGAAGTTTGATAGATATAACCGACTCAACCACACACAACCAATAACAAATCATATAACAAAAATAGAATGAACAAAATGTTGACGTTTCAAAAACTGTTTCACAAGAACAACCATAGTTTGAAGTCTAAACACAAAGACAAATATCCATAGTGCAACCATCCTAGGTGGATTGACACAATCTGAGATATTAACGTGATTCTATTTGTCGGGGGATGGTGCAAAAGGTTCCTCCGAGCTATTTGTCCAATTGATCAAGACA
The DNA here is from genome assembly GCA_025175895.1 of Wurfbainia villosa. Taxonomy (NCBI): domain Eukaryota; kingdom Viridiplantae; phylum Streptophyta; class Magnoliopsida; order Zingiberales; family Zingiberaceae; genus Wurfbainia; species Wurfbainia villosa. Next base: position 43,469,704 of record CM045988.1, on the reverse strand, counting down.
TATTTTATTTCCATCTGCTCTCAAAGGATTTGATCTTGAGTGTATTGAATTTGAGTCAATCATTGGATGGTTTGTAGATGGAAATCTTATATTGTCGTGGTGATTGTGTTCACAAAAGTCTCATGGGCTTCATGAAGTTGAGATAGCTGCTTCGTGATAGTGGTCAAGTGTTCAGCTTGGTTAGGAGCCGGGTGGTGTGGTTCTTCTACAGGAAAAGCAGGTTCTTCCTTAAGATCCATATGTTTCCAAACTTGATGGCCATCCTTCCACTGAATCTCTCCTGTAGGGGTGCGAATCATGCCAGCTAGAGATAAATTTCTTCAATGGATATAGTCCAGCCTTTTCACCTCCCTCACTTTTCCCTTGGATGTGTTTATGCTTACGGACTCTAACCAGAAAGTTAGGATGTGACCAAAAGGCATATAAACCTTTTTCTTGACTAGAATGGAGAAATGGACAATGCATAGAAACATGTTCAAAGCTATGTTAAAATCAAGGTGGTTTTTGACAAGGTGGAGAGCCAATAAATGATGTGGCCTAACTTTGGCTTGCCCTTTGGTGATTATGGGCAAAATGCATCCGACAATGACTTTGTATAAGATGTTGTCAGGAGTTGTTAGTATCATGGCTGACACCAAGTTAACTCCTTCATCTCTAAGACATCTAAATAAGGATTCGTGGATGGAATTGAGGTCAAAACATAATAAATTTTCAGGAATAGCTGGATAGCATTCTAGGTTATAGGAGGACTCTCTACATCATAGAAATGATCTCTAGATGGCTGGAGTAAGAGTGATATCCGTTTTGGCTACCCTCGACTTATAGATAAGCTTATCTTCCGTGGGTTGTAGGTTGTTATAGAATTCAACAAGTAAGTCTTCATTGATATCATGATCGCAGTAGACTAACTTACCGAGTCTATAGTGCTCAACCATCTCGCGAACATATGGTGCATTATTGGAGAAGAAATGACCATCTATGGACCGGATGCTTAGGAGTTCAAACTTGTGGGTCCTAAAGGTGTGCAAATGATATTCCGAGGGGAAACGATGGTCCGAGCAAGGCCTCTCTTGTGAGGGCCTAGAGGTGGACTCAGGCTACTTTTTTTTTAGTCTAAAATGTCATGTGTCAAATATGTCATGCGCACAATGTTGGTGCAATCGGCCCAGGTCACGATTGACCAGACTCGAGTTTGACTCGAGTGATGTTTTGATGTTTGACAAAGGGATTTGACAAAGTGTTTTGGCATTGATGTTTGACATTAATGTCGGTTAATATGTTGGGGAGATTGTTTATACAATCGATCCAGGTTATAATTGACTTGATGGTTGACCAGGGTTGACCATGTGATTATGGGAAAGTCCAAGCATGGGTCTTGGCAAGGTAAAGTCCAAGTCATGGGTACTTGGCATGGAAAGTCCAAGTGGGACACTTGGCAATTGGGAAAGTCCAAGTCTTGAGCACTTGGCATGAGAAGTCCAAGCATGGGTCTTGGCAAATGAGAAGCCCAAGCATGGGTCTTGGCAAATGGGAAGTCCAAGCTTGAGTCTTGGCATTTGAGAAGTCCAAGGGTTTGATATTGGCGGAGTAAAGTCCAAGCGGAGTCTTGGCAGTGTAAGTCCAATGTGCCTTGGCGGTGTAGACACCGTTAGCATGACATAGCCGATGGAAGCACCTGGAAGCTAGCGCGATGGATGAACAAGTCATGGATGACTTGGAGGATCTGAGAGGCGTGAGGTGATGGAGGTGGCTAGAAGGCTTAGGTCTAGGCTAAGGGTGGTCTAGCAAATATGGGGCACCATACTTGGGTTAAAACCTCATTCTTGAGGTTGGCGGTCGGCCGCATTATGGCGGTTCATTGCAGGAGTCGACTCGAGTTCGGCCGCCGTTTGAGAGCTTTAAGAGACAGCGATCGCTTGCTCATGGGAGAAGCTGATCGGTGTCGACGGCACGACCGCTAAGGATGGCAATGATCGCGCCACGAGTGTCGAGCCGAACGCCCGTAGATGATCGGCGATCGACTACGTTGGCGATCGGCCCGCCAATGTTGGCAATCGATCGGTGAAATCCGTTGGAACTTGTCCAACGTGGATTGAGCCGTTGTCTCACAGCTACTGATGTTGGCGGTCGACCGGTGATTTATGCGATCGCCAGCGGAAATCGGCCCGACGCGAGATAAAAGGAAGCTGTTCGTGGAGATTGCGGCATCAGTTCTTGGGAAGCTTTATTGAGGCGATTTGAAGGTGATTTGTAGGTGCATTTCATGGCCCTTCAACCTCATCCAAGCAACCAACAAGCAAAGCGCTTAAACCCTAGTTTTGTAAAGTGTTCTTTACATTTCCTTTGTATTTGCTTGTATTTCCTTAGATTATTATTGTAATCTTGTGTACGAGGTTTCTCCACCTCCGACTTGTTGTCGAGAAGGAGTTTATTGATTAGTGATTGCATTGGCATCGCTTAGAGCTCATTAGAGCTCAATCTGCGGAGTAGGAACTGGTGGTTCCAACCACGCTATATGATCGTGTTGTGATTGTGTGTCTTGTTATATTTATTTGTTATTACTATTCCACGTGCTAACAAGATTGTAGACATCGAACGTGAAAGAATTCCATCTACGCACGGTCACGCTTATTCACCCCCTCTAGCGCCTCAAATCTCCAACAGTGGTATCAGCTCGGTGGCTCTTCAACGGATTAACAACCGGAGCAATACGCTAGAGGGTAAAGATGGAATTTCAAGACAAGCTAGGTTGGGACATCAACACACCGGTCCTGACTCATTATATGGACAAGAAGGCTTCGATTCTTGGAAGAGAAGAATTGAAGATTTTTTGATGATGAGGACTTGAGGAATGGTCTCTATTAATGGAAGGATTTGAATATCCTAGAGGACCAAAAGGTGGTTTCTCAAGAAGAAGAGATGGAGTGAAGATCAACTCCAAAGATTCGAGAAAACAAGAAGGTAATCAAATTCATTTTTGATTTAATTCCAAATGAATTCTTGTGTAGCCTAGGTGAATGCATGGATGCTAAGGAGCTATGGAGCGATTTGGCAAAGCTCCATGAAAGCCCATCAATGGTCCAAGAGGAAGAGACCAAGAGGCTAATGCATCATCTTCACAAGGAAGTGAGGACTTGGAGGTTGAGAGATCATCAACATCCAAAGAGGAAGAGGAAGTAGAATCGAAGTTGATAGGAGTCAATTTCGGGTTGGTGGAGGAAGTGGAAGAAGCATCCACCTCAAGGATTGAGGGGAGGAGAGAACTTCCATACCGAGAAACAAGAAGAAGCTTCAACATCCAATCAAGATGAGGAAGCTCAAAATACAACTCCGCACCTACCACTGAACTAGGTAACTCAAACACATCAATCTCAAATAAAAATAATATCATGTGCTTTGAGGAATTTGGGCACTACAAGAGCAAGTGCCCAAAGAAGATTAGGAAAGCTCCACCGCCCAAAAGTCAAGGATGCCCCAAATATCAAGAGCAAGGAGCATATCATATGCTTCAAGTGTAACTCAAGGGGACATTATAGGAATCAATGTCCTAGGGGAAGCAAAAAGACCAAAGAGGGAGCTACACATGTAGGGGGAGCCTCTAGGCAAACCCTAAGGTATATTTCAATAATGCACCTTTTAGTTAATAGGCAAATGCATGCTAGGAATTTAAATTCTCTTGCAATTTATGAAAAGCATGCTAATAGGAATAAATATTTTTGCTTAGGAGCTAAAAGTGTCCATTTTAGTAATAAGGAGAAATTTGGGACTAATGTCCCTAGAAAAACCATACCTAGTGAATCTATTAAGAGAATACAAGAACATCTAGGTTTTAACTAAATGGACTAGGCATATGCCAAGAAAGTCAAATGCCCAAGATTTAAATAAAGATTCTAAAATTGGGAAATTAGAATTAGAGAACCAAGCCTTAAGGTCAAGGCTTGAAAACTTGAAAAGACCCTTAGGAATATACAAAATCAATTTAAAGGGTCTAGTGGTCAAAATCAAGGGTCCAATAGTCACAAAGTCAACACTTAGGACCTAAGAGTCAAAAGTCAACCAAGGGCAAGAAAGGTTTGGGTCACAAACCTAAGCCTAAGGTGGCTTATCATTGTGTTCCATTTGATTATGGAACACAAACTAGGTCTAGGAAGACCAAGGTCAATAGGAAGTCATCCCTAGAGTTGACAAAGGATATGCCTAGTGGCTAGGGTTTCTAGGAAACCTAGGTGGCCACTAAGAAGGTTGTTAGGAGGCAATCCCTAAGGTTAACCTAGGCAAGACCCAAATGACCAAGGCTAACAAGCCTAGAAGGTCATTAGAAGGTATCTAGGAAGTTATCCCTAAGGAATATCTAAGTAACCCTAGGAGTTCAAATCGGTTTTGTTCCTAAGAGCGTGATTGATTCACGCTAAGATGGGTTTAGGGTGTGTCCAACCTTGATTGGATGGGTAGTTAACTCAACCATAACAAAGGTGGCACTTTAGGTTATTTTCAAGGTTATGGTTACCTTGAAATACATTTGAGTTTTAATCCTAAAAGGATTTTAGGATGTGCCAATATTAATTATGAAGTTTGATAAAATGATCATTTTGGCACAATTTAGGTTTAGAGGTTAGTGTGACATATTGGGTTTTTGGCACACTTGGGAGATTAGGTTAGAAATATGGCAAAATATGTTTAATTAACAAATGGCAATTAATATTAAAATTTAGGTGTTATTATACCTATATATTTTATATGCCATGATTTGTTTGCCATATGTCATGACATGACATCATGTTTACTTTTATCATCTAAATGTCATGATCATGCTTAGGATTAAGATATTAAATGTCATGTGTTTTTAGATTTCATCATATGCCATGACATCATGATTATTGGCCATGATTTATTTTTCTATTATTATGCCATGAATCATTTTCATGCATCTAAATTGATGAAAATTGATTTAAGGACTATGGCATGACTTGGAGTCCCATTTATAAGGGAATCAAGTAGAGTTGCCTTAGAAAAATGCATGAAACCCTAGGTTAAGAGAACAAAACCCACATCTCACATCCAATTGACATGTATGTGTATTTATACACCTAGATACATGTGAGATGCTAGGATATGAGTGAGTTGAGTTCAAGGTGCATAGTTTTTGCATCTAGATGAACTAAAACTCATCTAATTTTAAAGTGTGGATCATTGGGAAAGCTTGTGTACAAGTCATGTACATAGAGCCCAAGGAATATGATCCAAAATAAGGTTTTGAAAACGGTTTAAAATCATTTTGAAAAACCTTGGTGAAGTCTATCTTTGATAGCAATCACCATTGATGAGATTGATACAAAGTGAGCTTAAACTTTAAAGTTTTTAGTCACTTTTGGATTTTGTATCAATTTCACTATTTTATGGGTAAAATATTTTTAAAACATTTTTCACCCATTGTTTTGGTCATAAGTATTATACGATCAAATTTCGTGATTTTTCGATGTAATGATAATTATTTATGAATTTTGAATTCGCTCGATAAATTCGAATTTTTACTAAATGATCGCCACTTGGTGGCCGATCGATGAGAGTGGCAATCGATCGATAATCGCCGTAAGTCGATCACAGTCTGATTTCGTTAACAAGGTTTGTTTAGCCCGTGTTCAGCTATGGTAAAGGTTCCTAACCACTCCTAACCCTAGGATATGCTTTGGGAAGCATTATGAAGGGTGAAAATCCATTGGATATGGAAAAGTACATCAATGGGAAATTGATTGGGATGTTTAGAGAACAATTTGTATCAATAGGCTAAACAGATTAACACATGTGAATATTAATATGCATAAAGACTAAAGCATTAGCATTGATGACTTGATCTCACAAGTCATGGATATATGATATCAAGTTGACACATGGGTATATATTGGAGAATATATACTGAACTGACCCGCCATGAGAAAGTTTCATGGATCGTTATATGAGTGTCATAAACTTTCATGTGACTATTGGTATGAATAGTCCTCACGAAGTCACTACGGTTCCTACATAAGGGAGTTATGTACTTTGGTATAACAAGCGCCACCCGTGGACGGACCATAAAGCGATGGGTATGTAACAAATTATGCGGAGGGATGTGATGATGTAGATGGGATCTATCCCTTCCATATGACGGGAGTGATATCGGTGGGCCCTTGATTGAGTAGAACTACTAAAACGCATGGTCATGCTCGAATGAGTCAATATGAGATATTGAGCTCATTTGTTTGAGTTAGTTTACTCAGTGGATCAAGAAACACATAGATTGATCGAGGATGACACGGTCTATGCCTCATTGATCAACTGATATCAAGGATAGAAGGACAGTCATATATTATAGTAGTCACGGAAAGGTTGATCTTGACTTATCCAGAATTTGGGTAGCAATGATGTATTGCTAGATGTCATGTATTGCTTGTGTATCTAAAAGAGTTTAGAGCCAACGTTATGAGAGCCTATAGGTCACACACAAAGAGCATGATAATTAGAGGAATTAGAGTATTCTAGTTTGACTAGAATAATTTGGGAATAAGCTTAAGTACAAAATGGTTTTTGGACTTTAAGCTTAATGAGAATTTTAGCTAATTGATTTAATGAGATTAATTCAAAATGTTACCTTATTGATTTAATAAGATTAATTCAATATGATAACATAAGCTTAATTGAATTAATAAGATTAATTCAATATGATTGAATTAATAAGATTAATTCAACATGATAAGCTTAATTGAATTAATAAGATTAATTCAACATGCATGAATGCCACATAAGAATGCCACATAAGCATGCCACCTAAGCATCCACCTAAGCTAGATAAGGTGGAAGGAAACAAAATGGTTTTGTCTCCTTAAGTGGCCGGCCAAACTTGTGTCCCAATACAATGGATTGCATTGAATGTGTGGAGGTGAAAGGGTTTTTCCAACCCTATAAAAGACCCCATGAAGTGGCCAAAGCAAGTGTTGTGTGTGGTTGTGAGAGAGCTTGGTGGAAGCTTTGGTTGTGTGGGTTTGTAAGTGTAGGCTAGCAAGAAGAGGAGTCTTCTTCTTCTTTCTCCTTTTCCCTCTCTTCCTCTCCTTTAGGGACTTCTCTAGCAAGAAGTAAAGGAGAGCTCCTCTAGTTTTTCTTTTGTGAGACAAGAGCTTGCTCGTGTGGATACATATAGAGGCACGGACACTTGAACGCGCTAAAGATCCAACAAACAAAAGGAAGAAGCGGGATTAACAAGGGCACGCAACAAAGGTAATCCTCTCCTATAAGATAGGTTTGGTTTAGAGAAATTTATTTTATACGAGTTTGCTTTCGCATGGATCACTTGGAAGGGATCCTAATTTTTCCGTTGCGCATATGCCATTTGGCATACAAGAATTCCCTACAGTGGTATCAGAGCCACTTGCGAAAGATCGTATAAAAATAGGTTTTCTCTATTTTATATGTGATATAGAAGTAGGATAAATTTTATTATGAGTTGATAATTGCATTAGCAAATTTTCAAACATAATAAAATATCCAATGTCTTTTAAAAGTTAAAATGACATGGTGCATGGTTATAGTCCCAAAAAGTTTGTGATTGTGTGTTGTAATTCTTAATACGGCCTGCGTGTCGTGCCTTTCTCCTAATATTCTTGTTGTAAAATTAGTATTAGACTAATGTAACCTTTGAGTATTTCTCCTTTTGTAATGTACAAAACAAGGATGGAGGGTCCATTGGAAGATGAGGTTACAAGGAGGAAGTCAACACACAAGACAACCAAAAGGAAGCACTTAGGAGAAGATGCTATCCCTAGGTTGACCAATCAATCTTTTCATTGGCTTGAGAAGATTGTAGAATAAGGGCCATAACCATGACACGTTAGTTTAATATGTATGTGATGCATGTTAGTTTAGCTTGTATGTGATGCATGATTAGTTTAGCTTATATGTGATGTATGCTAATATGTATATGATACATGTTTATTTCTTAATAAGTCTAAACGATATGCCTACCAAAGTTGGTACTCACTACTTCCTCTATCATTTGTTATTGGGTTTGCCAAAGCAAAGCAATGCATTTTATCTTGGAGGGGTGCGAGTGGACAATCGTGATGTCCCGCTATCAGTCTTGGTTAAGACTTAATTAAGTGTTTTCTTAATTGGTTAAGAAAGTAGAGGCATATATTAGCTTTGAACATAAGTGTTAACATTAGTTTTGTGTGATTTAGAACATCGCTTTGTCTTAGAAGTGGTCGTTGTTCGATATCCAAGAAGGCCCTCTGCCTCGCCACACCGAAGTCGGGTTTAGGAATAAACACTAAACTAATCTAAAACTTAACCAAAGCTATTAAAGAGTTACATCAGATGTAATTGGCAAAAGATTGCCTACCTAATTATACTACGTCTTGGGCGATTAGCCAAAGCTAACTCAAGACGAATTATGATGTGGATCTTTATCCCATATAAATTTATAGCTTAATAGTAGCTATGAGAATTTAGTGGGAGCCTCATTTAATTAAAGGCCTAATTAAATGATTTAGGTATGATACTTAACTTTGCATTTTAATGTTGTAGATCACCATGTCATCTAACACGACACACCCCCTCAACTTGTGATCTGTCCTTGAGAAGGACAAGCTCAATGGAGCAAACTTTCTTGACTGGTATAGGAACTTGAGGATTATCCTCAAGCAAGAACGCAAACTATATGTCCTAGAGTAGGCTACCCCTGAAATACCCGCCCCTACGGCCACTCGTGCTGAAAAGGATGCTTATAAGAACCATCAAGATGACGCATTAGATGTGTCATGCCTTATGCTTGCCACCATGAACTCTGAGCTTCAGAAGCAACATGAGAACATGGATGCCTATGATATGGTTGAGCATTTGAAACAACTATATCAAGGACAAGCTAGGCACGAGCGTTTTGAAGTGTCTAAGGCTCTTTTTGCATGCAAGATGCAAGAAGGAACACCTGTAGGAACTCACGTACTCAAAATGATTGGGTACGTTGAGAACCTTGAAAGACTAGGTTTTCCACTGAGCCAAGAATTGGCAACTGATGTTATCCTGCAATCGTCGTTCTCGGAAGCATACAATCAATTCGTCATGAATTATAACATGAATGAAATTGATAAACCTTTGCTCGAGATTCTCAAAGATGTTGAGAATCACAACCAAATCTCAAGAAGAAAGTTAGTAATGTACTAATGGTCAAGAAGGACAAAGGTAAGCGCAAAGGCAAGGGTAAGACCCAAGCCAAAGGCAAGGCCAATTCATTCACTTCAAAGGGTAAAGGTAAAGTACCTAAGGAAGGGGACTGCTTCCATTGCAGTGAGACTGGACACTGGAAGCGGAACTGCAAAGTCTACCTTGAGGAAGTAAAGAACAAGAGAAGTGGGACTTCTGCCTCAGGTATACACGTTATAGAAGTTAATCTATCTATTTCTTCTACATGGGTATTAGATACAGGATGTGCATCTCACATTTGTACTAATGTGCAGTGACTGAGAAATAGTAGAATAATGGCAAAGGGTGAAGTGGACCTACGAGTAGGCAATGGCGCAAAAGTTGCTGCTGTAGCTGTAGGAACATATTCTTTGTCTTTGCCCACTGGGCTTATCTTAGAACTAGAGGAGTGCTTCTATGTACCCGCATTAACAAAGAACATAATTTCTGTATCTTGTTTAGACAAGAAAAACTTTTCTTTTATAATAAAGGACAAATGTTGTTCCATTTATTTAAATGAAATGTTCTATTGTAATGCACCACTTATGAATGGTCTCTATATTCTAGATTTAGATAACCCAATTTATAACGTAAATACCAAACGGTTCAAATCGAATGATTTGAACCAGACATATCTCTGGCACTGTCGCCTAGGTCACATAAATGAAAAACGCATATCCCAACTCCATAAAGATGGATTATTGGACTCATTTGATTTTGAATCATATGAGGTATGCGAGTCTTGTCTTTAGGAAAGATGACTAAAACTCCATTTAGTGGACATGGCGAGAGAGCGACGGACTTGTTAGGACTCATACATACTGATGTATGTGGCCCTTTCAATGTCGAAGCCAGAGGAGGCTATAAGTACTTTATTACTTTCACTGATGATATGAGTAGATTTGACTACTTATATTTGATGAGACATAAGTCAGAATCCTTTGAAAAGTTCAAAGAATTCAAGAATGAAGTACAAAACCAACTTGGTAAGCGTATTAAACTACTTCGATCAGATCGAGGTGGTGAATACCTTAGTCAAGAGTTTCGTGATCACCTGACTAAGTGTGGGATAATATCCCAACTCACTCCACCTGGAACACCACAATGGAATGGTGTATCTGAGAGGAGAAATCGTACTCTATTAGATATGGTACGATCAATGATGAGCCAGACTGATCTACCTACTTCCTTTTGGGGTTTAGCTCGAGAGTACCGCTTTCACACTTAATCGCGTTCCATCAAAAGCCGTAGAAAAGACACCATATACGATATGGACCGGGAAGAGTCCCAAAATGTCTTTTATAAAGATTTGGGGTTGTGAAGCTTACGTTAGACGTCAAGTCTCAGATAAACTAGGACCCAAATCAGATAAGTGTTATTTTGTAGGATATCCCAAGGAAACTAAGGGATATTACTTTTACAATCCCACACTTGGCAAAGTGTTTGTTGCCAGAAATGCTGTCTTTCTAGAAAGAGAATTTATTTCTAGAAATACTAGTGGGAGTAAAATTCATCTTGAAGAAGTTCAAGATGATGATAACACTAAGGCTTCGATGGAAAATGAACAGGCACCACAAAGTGTTGTGGATGAGGAATTTGTTGCCCAAAGAGTTGTGGAGCAAACACCTGTTCAAGTAGACCAACCTCTTCGTAGATCTAGTAGGATCCATCGTCAACCCGAGAGATATTCTTTTCTCTTGACTGACAACGGTGAAGTATTGCTTGTCGATCTTGACGAGCCTACATCCTATCAAGAAGCTATGATGAGCCCAGATTCCGAGAAATGGCTAGAGGCCATGAGATCCGAAATGGAATCCATGTACACTAACCAAGTATGGACTTTGGTTGATCCACCTCAAGGGGTAAAACCCATTGGGTGTAAGTGGGTCTTTAAAGTAAAGACTGACATGGATGGTAATAAGCATACCTATAAAGGTAGATTGGTGGCTAAAGGATTCAAACAAATTCATGGTATTGACTATGAAGAAACCTTTTCACCAGTTGCGATGCTTAAATCCATTCGGATCATACTTGCTATTGCAGCCTACCATGATTATGAGATCTGGCAGATGGATGTCAAAACCGCTTTTCTGAATGGAAAGCTACTCGAGGATGTGTACATGACACAACCTGAGGGTTTTGAAGATCCAAAGCATCCTGGAAAGGTATGCAAACTGCAAAGGTCCATTTATGGACTAAAGCAAGCCTCTCGAAGCTGGAATCTTCGATTCGATGATGCAATCAAAGAGTTTGGTTTCATCAAAAATGAAGATGAGCCTTGTGTCTGTTGGGATTTTCCGAGCCGCAAAAACCGCTTTTTGCGTTGCGGAAACCTCGGAAGCCCCCGGCCACAGATCCGTGCGAAGAAGTATTAAAACAAAACATGTATGTGCTTGTATAAAAAAAACCCTAGATCTACCTTAGATCTAAGAGATAAGAGCGTTACCCTCGATGCGATGCCCTTCGCAAATCCCGCTCGTCCAAAAGTCCGCCGGAACTCGAGAGTGTCAAGTGCACACTCCTCTATGGTATCCACACAAGCAATAGGTGGAAGAAAAACACACTTGAGTGTGCTAGCACTCCTAGGGTGTCTCGGCAAGATGAGGAAGGAGAGGGAGAGAGCTTGAGAGGAAAAATTCCAAGGTTGAAGATGAAGTCAATTAGCCACCAAAAAATCAATACTCCATCTAATGGAGTGGCCGGCCACTTCATGGAGGGGGGTTACATGCATGCATGTAACTCCCATGACCCTTGATCTCCCTCATGATGTGGCATCAATTGACAAAGTCAATGATGATGTGGAGCATCATCATTGGCCGCCCATGCCAAGTCATCACCATGACATGGCATTTGGTCAAGTCAAACTTGACCTTTCATCTTCCCTCTCAAGTCAAGTCAAACTTGACCTCTAATCTCCCATGGTTGATCAAATCTAACCACTTGACTCAAGTCAATTTAATTTAATGAATCTTTATTCATTAATTTAAATTGATTTGATGAATCAAATCTCAATTAGACTCATTCAACACTTGAATCAACTTGAGACTAACTCAATTAGTCTAATTTGGATTACTCTTAATCCAATTTGGTTCATCCCATGAACCTAATCCTCATGGTTCATCATATGAACCTAATCTCCATCTAATTGCTCTTATGTGTGTGACCCTATAGGTTCTTGTAACGTTGGCAATGTCCCTAAACCGATTTAGGAACATAAGCAATGAGCGGTATCTAGCAACACATCATTGTCTACCCAAGTTACAAGAATGTTGAGCTCCAACATCACCTTTGTGACTACTAATTGTGACTCTCACAATATGTGACAATGTCCCTCTATCCTTGACATCTAGATTGACCAATCGAGGCATAGACCGTGTCATCCTCGTTACAATCTAAATCTTGAACTCCAAGTAGACTCACTCTAATCAAATGAGCTCAATATCTCATATTGACTCATTTGGGCATGGCCATGCACTTCGTGGTCTCACTCTATCAAGAATATCGATGTCACCCCCGTCATATAGGAGGGATAGATCCCATCTACATCACTCATATCCCTCCGCATAATTCGTTACATACCCAGTAATCGCCTTTATAGTCCACCCATTTATGGGTGACGTTTGACGAAGCCAAAGTATGCAATTCATTATGTAGGAAACCATGGTGACTTCAGGTCTAAGGACTAATAGTCATACTAATAGCCACATGAGAAAGTATATGACACTCATATAACGATCCATGATACTTTCTCATGGCGGGTCATTCAGTATACATTCTCCAATGCATACCCATGTGTCAACTTGATATCTCATATCCATGACTTGTGAGATCAAGTCATCTTGTTGACCTATATGCTAGTCTCTACGCATTAACATTGTCCCCGAATGTTAATACTCGACTAGGAATGATTAAGAGTAGTGTTCTCTATATCATCTCATTATCGATTCAACCAATCGATTGATATAGATAAGAACCTACTACTCAAGGACATTATTATATTTAGTTATTTAGCACCAATACAAGTAAATATAATAACCATGCCTTTATAAATAGGAATATGATACAATAAAGTCCATACAACAATCATCACATGATTGGCTCTAGGGCTTTCACTAACAATCTCCCACTAGCACTAATGCCAATCACCGTAGTATCTAATACCCAATGACCTAGTGTGACCATCATGCTTTTTCGTACAAAGCCTTGGTCAAGGGATCTGCGATGTTAGCCTGTGGGTACTCGCAAATCTTCACATCTCCTCTATCGATGATCTCTCGAATGAGATGGAAGCGCCGTAGTATGTGTTTGGTCGGTGTGAGCGAGGTTCCTTAGTCAGGCAATCGCTCCATTGTTGTCACAATAGAGCTCTATAGGATCTGCAATGCTAGGAACCACCCCAAGCTCGAGAATGAACTTGCGGATCCAAATCGCCTCTTTGCACGCCTCGAGATGCGATATACTCGCCTCTGTTGTAGAATCAAGAATCGTGTCTCGCTCAACTCTTCCACCACGCCACCATTCAAGCAAAACACGAACTCGATCGCGATCTGTAATCATCTCGGTTTGAAGTGCATCCGTAACCCTTTACACTAGCTCCTCATCGCCTCAAATATCAAGAAATATTCTTTAGTCCTTCTCAAGTACTTAAGAATATTCTTGATCGCTATCCGATGACGCCACCGATCTCGATCGGTATCTACTCGTCATGCTCAAAGCATACGAGACATCGTGACAGTACACAACATGCATGCGTACATGATAGATCCTATAGCGATGATGTAAGGGATCTTATCCATGCGTTCTCTCTCCTCTCTAGAAGAGGGACTTTGAGTCTTCGAAAGACTCACACCATGTGACATCGGCAGAAGTCCTTTCTTGGAATTCTGCATGGCAAACCGAAGTAATACCGTGTCAATGTATGTACTCTGACTTAGGCCAAGCAATCTCTTAGATCTATCTCTATAGATCTTGATGCCTAGAATACAGGCTGCTTCACCTAAGTCCTTCATTGAGAAGCACGTCCCCAGCCAAGTCTTCACAGACTGTAGCGAAGGGATGTCATTCCCAATGAGTAGTATGTCATCCACATACAGTACAAGGAACACAAATGTGTTCCCATTAACCCTCTTGTAGACACAGGGTTCATCTTCATTCTTGATGAAACCAAACTGTTTGATCGCATCATCGAATCGAAGATTCCAGCTCCGAGAAGCTTGCTTTAGCCCATAAATGGACCTTTGCAGCTTGCATACCTTCCCAGTATGCTGTGGATCTACAAAACCCTCAGGTTGTGTCATGTACACATCCTCGAGTAAGTTTCCATTCAGAAACGCGGTTTTGACATCCATCTGCCAAATCTCATAATCGTGGTATGCTGCAATAGCAAGCAAGATCCGAATGGACTTAAACATCGCCACTGGAGAAAAGGTTTCATCATAGTCAATACCATGAATTTGCTTGAAACCTTTAGCCACCAATCGGCCCTTATAGGTATGCGTAAGTCCATCCATGTCAGTCTTTCTCCTAAAGACCCACTTACACCCAATGGGTTTGACCCCTTCAGGTGGATCAACCAATGTCCATACTTGGTTAGTGTACATGGATTCCATTTCGCATCTCATGGCGTCTAGGCATTTCTCAGAATCTGGGCTCATCATAGCTTCCTGATAGGAGGTAGGCTCATTCTCAATGAGCATAACGTCATCATGGTCAGACAAGAGAAATGAGTATCTCTCAGGCTGACGACGTACCCTATCAGACCTGCGAAGAGGTAGGTCTACTTGAACAGGTGGTTGTTCCACAACTCTTTGTCCAACAACCTCATCACCCACAACACTTTGTGGTTCCTGTTCAACCTCCATCAAGGCCTCAGTGCTATGGTCCTTATCTTGAATTTCTTCAAGATCGAAGGTACTCCCACTAGTTTTTCTAGAAACAAAATCCCTTTCTAGAAAAACCCCAGTCTTTGCCACAAACACTTTGTGCTGACTGGGAATGTAGAAGTAATATCCCTTTGTAGACTTGGGATATCCAACAAAATAGCACCTATCGGATTTGGGTCCCAGTTTGTCTGAGACTTGACGTCGAACGTAAGCCTCACAACCCCAAATCCTCATAAAAGACATCTTGGGATTTTTCCCTGTCCATATCGTATATGGTGTCTTTACCACAGCCTTGGATGGTACACGATTAAGGGTAAAGGCTGCTGTGTCCAGAGCATATCCCCAAAAGGATATAGGAAGATCTGTGTGACTCATCATAGATCGTACCATATCCAATAGGGTACGATTCCTCCTTTCGGATACACCATTCCACTGTGGTGTTCCAGGAGGAGTGAGTTGGGATAGAATCCCACACTCACCTAGATAGTCACGAAACTCATGGCTAAGGTATTCACCACCTCGATCTGATCGAAGTATCTTAATACTCTTGCCAAGCTGGTTTTGTACTTCATTCTTGAATTCTTTGAACTTTTCAAAGGATTCAGATTTGTGTCATAAGATACACATAACCATATCTACTGAAGTCATCAGTAAATGTAATGAAGTACCTGTAACCACCTCTAGCAGCAACATTGAAAGGACCACATACATCACTATGTATAAGTCCCAACAAATCTGTTGCTCTTTCGCTATGTCCACTAAAGGGAGTCTTGGTCATCTTGCCTAAAAGGCAAGACTCGCATGTCTCATATGATTCAAAATCAAATGAGTCTAGCAGCCCATCCTTATGGAGCTGAGATAAGCGACTCTCATTTATGTGACCTAAGCGACAATGCCAGAGATAGGTTTGGTTCAACTCATTTGATTTGAACCTCTTTGTACTTATGTTATAGATAGTGCTCTCTAAGTCTAGAAAGTAGAGTCCGTTCATTAGAGGTGCACTACAATAGAACATATCATTTAAATAAACTGAACAACATTTGTTCTTTATTATAAATGAAAAACCTTTCTTGTCCAAACAAGAAATCAAATGATGTTCTTAGTTAAAGCAGCACATAACAACATTCTTCTAATTCTAGTACAAGCCTGAGGGTAGAGATAGATCATAAGTTCCTACAAAGAAGTGACAACCCTTGCTCCATTGCCTACTCGTAGGTCCACCTCGCCCTTTGTCAATGCCTTGCTATTTCTCAGCCCCTGCACATTGGTACAAATGTGAGATGCACATCCGGTATCTAATACCCATGATGAAGAAATAGATAGATTGACTTCTATAACATTTATACCTGAAGTAGAAGTCTCACTTCTCTTCTTCTTAAGATCTTCCAGGTATGCCTTGCAGTTACGCTTCCAGTGTCCTGCTTCCTTGCAGAAGAAGCAAGCCCCTTCCTTGGCTACCCCTCCTTTTGGTTTAAGTTCTTGCCTTGCCTTGGCTTGGGACTTTCCCTTACCTTTAGGCTTGCCCTTGCCTTTCTTTTCGCACCATCAAAATGGTGTCGATTTACCCTTCTTAAGGTTAAGCTCATAGCTCAACTTGCCGAGCATTTCAGGCAATGGCTTATCAATTTCATTCATGTTATAATTCATGACAAATTGATCGAAGGCTCTTGGCAAAGATTGCAAGATTAGGTCAGTGGCCAGCTCTTGGCCAAGTGGGAATCCCAGCCTTTGTAGGTTTTCTACGTACCCAATCATTTTGAGTACATATGTACCTACGGGGTGCATTTTGGACCCAAATAATGCCTTAGAGACTTCATATCTCTCATGCCTAGCTTGTCCTTGATATAGTTGACGAAGATGTCCAACCATATCATAAGCATTCATGAACTCGTGTTGCTTCTGAAGCTCAGAGTTCATGGTCGTGAGCATTAGACATGACACATCTAATGCATCATCTTGATGCTTCTTGTAAGTATCTTTGTCACCGTGAGGCATTGGCGAGGAGGTGCCTCGAATGGGCTGCTCCAGACGTCTGACTTCCTTTCTTGGGTGAGAACAATTCTCAGGTTCCTGTACCAGTCCAGGAAATTTGCTCCATTGAGCTTGTCCTTCTCAAGGACAGATCGCAGAGAGAGAATGTTCGTGTTTGTTGACATAGTAATCTACAACATACAATGCAGAGGATTAATATCATATTCCTTTATCATTTAATTAGGCCTTTAATCAAATGATGCTCCCACTAAATTATAGGAATTTTGTAGAATCGAGTTATGGATGTGGTCAAACCACTTTTACTAGATTCATACAAACTAGCTATAATTCTTGACAAGATCCACATCATACTAAGCCTTGAGTTAGCTTTGGCTAAATCGCCCAAGACTTAGTACGATCGGTGGGTAACACATTACCGATTACATCTCTATGCAACTCTTGTTTATAGGATTAAGACCCACATTTACAAAAGACCTTGAGTTAGCTTTGGCTAAATCGCCAAGATTTAGTGTAAATGCGATCTTAACCTATCTTTCCAACGATTGGAATATGCCTATAGTTCTACTCGATCCAATTGAGTTAACTAGTTTTGCTCAATCTAATTGAGCTTACTCTAACCCGAAGTCGTGATAGGCGGGACCAAGATTGTCCCTCCGCACCCTACCAAGATAATATGCGTTGCTCGCTTTGGCAAGATTCAACAACAACAAATGATCGAGGTAGTGATGGGTATCAAGGCTCGGTAGGCATTTTCGAGTTGATTCGATTATGATCTAATCTAATCGTAATGTGTATCTTATACGCATTTAGGCCTTTATTATCCTATATTAGCATGCATCATATACATACATTAATTATTCTAGCATGCATCATATACATACAAGAAAATTAACCTAGCATGCATCATATACATACAAACATGTTTCTACTAGCATGCATCACATACATACAAGCAAAATCAATTAAATATACATATATATATATCAACATATATATATATCATTAAATGTGATATAGTCATGGCCCTACTACGATCTTCTCAAGCCAATGAGAAGATCGGACGGTCAACCTAAGGCTAGCGGCTTCTCCAAGCGCTTCCTTTGACCGCCATGTGTCGTCGTCACCCTTCTCGTAAGCTCGTCTTCAAGTGGACTTTCCACCGCTCCATTTTGTACATTACAAATATGAAACTCGAGTTACATTCGAGTCTAAAACTATTTATAACTAGAATATTAAAAGAATAGGTGCGACGCGCAGGTCGCAAACACTTTACAACACGCACAACCACAAAACGGCACGCAGGCCGTATTATGAATTACAACACACTTAATCCAATCCAATTGGGTTATTGGGCCATGAAAATCACAGAATTATACATAATTCTAAATTATGTATTTTTACAGAAATTTCTATAATTTTTCCTAATTTATTTCGAATTTATGAGTCAACTCTCCGTAACGGTCCCGCTAAGCGGTTTCCGGGCGCGATCGCGGGACATGGCCCCTTTCGGGGATAGGGGCAGCGCCCCTACTCGCAAAATAAACTTCGCGAGTGTCCCTACAATGATCTTACAGCGACTTAAGTCGCTGTCCCAAAAACCTAAAGCGAGAACTCGCCGATTCGGAGAGTTTTTCTCGACTGTTGAAGCCTACGAGTGTCCCAACACTCGTTGCTTCGACTCTACGAGAAAAATACCCAAAAATTCTATAAAATAAGAAAATTTACAGAAACATATAAATCTGTAATTTTTATATCTAATATAAAAACAACAAAACGAAACACATACATGCTTCGCGCGTGGCTCACGATACCTTTGTTGGGATTTTCGAGCCGCAAAACCGCTTTGCGTTGCGGAAACCTCGGAAGCCCGACCACGGATCCGCAGTATTAAAACAAAACATGTATGTGCTTGTATAAAACCCTAGATCTACCTTAGATCTAAGAGATAAGAGCGTTACCTCGATGCGATGCCCTTCGCTTATCGGCTCGTCCAAAGTCCTTGAACTCGAGAGTGTCAAGTGCACACTCCTCTATGGTATCCACACAAGCAATAGGTGGAAGAAAAAACACACTTGAGTGTGCTAGCACTCCTAGGGTGTCTCGGAAAGATGAGGAAGGAGAGGGAGAGAGCTTGAGAGGAAAAATTCCAAGGTTGAAGATGAAGTCAATTAGCCACCAAAAAATCAATACTCCCTCTAATGGAGTGGCCGGCCACTTCATGGAGGGGGGTTACATGCATGCATGTAACTCCCATGACCCTTGATCTCCCTCATGATGTGGCATCAATTGACAAAGTCAATGATGATGTGGAGCATCATCATTGGCCGCCCATGCCAAGTCATCACCATGACATGGCATTTGGTCAAGTCAAACTTGACCTTTCATCTTCCCTCTCAAGTCAAGTCAAACTTGACCTCTAATCTCCCATGGTTGATCAAATCTAACCACTTGACTCAAGTCAATTTAATTTAATGAATCTTTATTCATTAATTTAAATTGATTTGATGAATCAAATCTCAATTAGACTCATTCAACACTTGAATCAACTTGAGACTAACTCAATTAGTCTAAATTGGATTAATCTTAATCCAATTTGGTTCATCCCATGAACCTAATCATCATGGTTCATCATATGAACCTAATCTCCATCTAATTGCTCTTATGTGTGTGACCCTATAGGTTCTTGTAACGTTGGCAATGTCCCTAAACCGATTTAGGAACATAAGCAATGAGCGGTATCTAGCAACACATCATTGCTACCCAAGTTACAAGAATGTTGAGCTCCAACATCACCTTTGTGACTACTAATTGTGACTCTCACAATATGTGACAATGTCCCTCTATCCTTGACATCTAGATTGACCAATCGAGGCATAGACCGTGTCATCCTCAATCTAAATCTTGAACTCAAGTAGACTCACTCTAATCAAATGAGCTCAATATCTCATATTGACTCATTTGGGCATAACCATGCACTTCGTGGTCTCACTCTATCAAGAATATCGATGTCACCCCGTCATATAGGAGGATAGATCCCATCTACATCACTCACATCCCTCGCATAATTTGTTACATACCCGATGTCGCCTTTATAGTCCACCCATTTACGGGTGACGTTTGACGAAGCCAAAGTATGCAATTCATTATGTAGGAAACCATGGTGACTTCAGGTCTAAGGACTAATAGTCATACTAATAGCCACATGAGAAAGTATATGACACTCATATAACGATCCATGATACTTTCTCATGGCGGGTCATTCAGTATACATTCTCCAATGCATACCCATGTGTCAACTTGATATCTCATATCCATGACTTGTGAGATCAAGTCATCTTGTTGACCTACATGCTAGTCTCTACGCATTAACATTGTCCCTGAATGTTAATACTCGACTAGGAATGATTAAGAGTAGTGTTCTCTATATCATCTCATTATCGATTCAACCAATCGATTGATATAGATAAGAACCTACTACTCAAGGACATTATTATATTTAGTTATTTGGCACCACAAGTAAATATAATAACCATGCCTTTATAAATAGGAATATGATACAATAAAGTCCATACAACAATCATCACATGATTGGCTCTAGGGCTTTACCTAATAAAGGTCTACAAGAGAAATAGTGGGAGCACAGTTGTATTTCTTGTCTTGTATGTAGATGACATACTTCATCGGAAATGATATTCCTCACTCCAAATCACAAGATGTGGTTAGGGAATTGTTTCTCGATGAAGGACTTAGGTGAAGTCGCTATATTCTAGGCATCAAGATCTATAGAGATAGATCTAAAAGATTACTTGGCCTAAGTCGAGTACATACATTGATAAAGTGCTAGATCGCTTTGCTATGCAAAATTCCAAGAAAGGGTTTCGCTTTATCACATGGTGTGAGTCTTTCAAGACTCAATGTCCTCTTCTAAGGAGGAGAGAGATCGCATGGATAAGATCCCTTATGTGTCCGCCATAGGGTCTCTATCATGTACGCCATGCTTGTACTGTCTCGACGCCTCGTATGCTTTGAGCATGACGAGTAGATACTATGATCCAGTGAAAGTCATCGATAGCATCAAAAATATTCTTAAATACTTACGAAGGATGAAAGAATATTTCGATATTTGAGGCAATGAGGAGCTAATCAGAAGGGTTACAGTGATGCAAGCTTCCAAACATAAGGATGACTATAGATCGCAATCGGGTACGTGTTTTGCTCGAATGGTGGAGCCGTGAGTCGAAGAGTTCGGCAGACACGCTGTCGATTCTACAACGTGTATATTTGATCCGATGCAAAGAAAGGAGGCTGTTTGGCTCCGCAAGTTCATCAGTGAACTTGGTGTTGGATCGAAAGTGTCGCTAGAGGGGGGGGGTGAATAGCGATACGATGTCGTTAAAAAACTTTTGCAATAAGTAAAAAGCAAGTAGAGAGTGCACAGCGGAAATATAAAGTAGACAAGATATTTTTACGTGGTTCACAATCTTTCGATTGCTAATCCACGGCCCTAGTGATCCTTGATCACGTACGGAGGGCAATTCACTAAAACCACTCCTCCTCGTTGGAGGTAGGAGCAACGACATAAAGAAATCAAGGCAAAGGGACACTTTTCCTTGTTACGATTAAAGCACAAAGACAATTTAAAGAAGTAGAACTTAAATAAATATACCACAACTCTTATAAGTAGAAGATGTAGCTGCTGTCGGGCGACTTCGTCAGAGCAAATGTGAGTAGTAGTAGCTGCTGACGCGTGTTGAGAGCTCTTGAATTCTTGTTATTTGCTTGGCTTGAACATGTCTATTTATGGATATCGATCTATGAATTTAGACATAGGTAGTGTCCAAGGTGAGGTTCTTATCCCCAAGACTTGTTCATCCACATCCTCATGCCAACTCAAGGATGAAGTGTTTCATCCAACCACCTTGTGCCACCTCCAACCTCCTTGTGCGCCAACTCAAGGATGAGGTGTTTCATCCAACCACCTTGTGCCACCTCCAACCTCCTTGGGCGCCAACTTGAGGATGAGGTGTTTCATCCAACCACCTTGTGCCACCTCCAACCTCCTTGGGCGCCAACTTGTTGGAGCCATTCAACTTGTGCCACATCATGGGAGCCAACCATCTTGTGCCAACTCACCTTATTTTGGGCGCCCACCACAAGGAAGCTTGGTGATGGTTTGATGTCCACCTTGATGCCACATCACCCTTTGTACCAAAACACGAGTCAAGTCCAAATTCACCCCTTGAAATTCGAGCTCTTCTCGAGGTCGAACTTGACTAGCAGCTGACTGTAGTCAAAGGGTTTTGACCGCAGCAAGTTAGCTTAAAATATAAAGTACGATGGTTCTAACCATCCGATCTCGACCTAGACCTTCCATTGGAGGTATTGGGCCTGGATCTACGCTTAACGACCTTGCTTCGCTTTCACACGAGCTTACCTTGTAGCCTCGCTCCTGCCTTCACCCGAGTACCCCGGCTTCCTCCGAAGTCCTCTCAAGGCGTTTCGACCACCTCGGTTCCCACCGGTGTCGCACCTTCCGCCAACTTTAGCATTTCGCACACTTAATTGAGCTCGTGAAGATAACAAATATACCCTTAACTATTGAGCCTTTGCCATAATCAAAATACCGTTCGACTTTGGTGCCCATCGCACCAACAATCTCCCCTTTTGATTCATGGCAAACCGACACAAAAGTTAAGGAAAAATTACATAACAAAGAAGCTAGCATAATGATTAAGCATGAATGAGCTAGCATAAAGATTAAATATGAATGAGCTAGCATAATGATTAAGCATGAATGAGCTAGCATAAAGATTAAATATGAATGAGCTAGCATAAAGATTAAATATGAATGAGCTAGCATAATGATTAAATATGAATGAGCTAGCATAATGATTAAGTATGAATGAGCTAGCATAAAGATTAAGCATGAGTGAGAAATATTATTGTTTCAAGTTCTCCCTTTGAGGTAACCTCCCTCGACCAAGGTGAGTTCTTGAAAATAATTTTACTCCCCTTAATAGTTGCTTAAGTAAACGGAATTACTTAATATAAAAGGTAATAATTTTGTTTACTTTCTTCCTTACTTTTGTGACTTTCTCCCTTTGCCTTAACTCAAAAAGTTTGTAAATATATTTTAGGTTTGTAAGTCCAAGCAAGTTCCCAATATAAATATATATTTTTTTTAAAATAATAATAAGCTTGAAAATATGTTCATCTAAAATGTACAACTCCTGCTGACTTGATTGATATAGAATGATCAATAAGTCTTGAAGGAGTTGATTAATTTTAAATAATTATACTCCATGGTTCATGTCGATGCAATCAATCTACATCTGAACTGTGGAGTAAAGGTCCTAACATCTCACATCTCGTGGCTAAGTACACAAACACATTAGTCCTATGTGTTTGTGAGATGTGTTAGCTCCTTAAATCTATAGGTATATGATTTCTAAGGTAAGACTTAGGCTAATTTCATAAAAGAAGCAAAAGTAGAGTACATATATAGAAAAATTTAAATCCTACTCTATTACGCACATACCTAACTTTCGTCTTAATAAACTAAATTCGGCCGGGTAGTGGTTTGGTGAAGATGTCCGCTAGGTTTGATTTGGACTCAACATACTCTAGTTGTATAGTTCCATTAGTTACATGTTCCCTAATGAAGTGGTGTTTAACTTCTATATGTTTTGTCCTAGAATGACATATTGGATTTTTAGTTAAGTTAATTGAACTAATGTTATCTATGTAGGTTTTAATGTTGTTAAAGATTAAGCTAAAGTCTTGGAGAGTGTGCTTCATCCACAGGAGGTAGAGACACACTCACCCATCGCACGTATTCGGCCGGTGGTAGATAAGGCAACGCAATCGCTTCCTCTTGCACCAACTTACTAGACTCGGGCGAGGATTTGACAACAACCACTCGTGCTCTTTCTATCGAGTTTACTACCGGCATAGTCGGTCGGAGTAGCCGATTAGATTAAACTCGGTAGATCTAGGGTACCAAATACCTACGTTTAGCGTGCCCTTTAGATATATCTAAGGATACGCTTGACTAGGGTTAGGTGAGACTCCTTGGCACAGGTTTGTAACCTTGCGCACATACTTACCGCGAATAAAATGTCGAATTGGCTCGCGGTTAAGTATAGGAGACTTCCTATTGCGCTCCTATAGTATTTTAGGTCAGCGGGTTTTCCTTCTACATCTTCGTTTATATTAACATTAGTTGCCATAGGTGTATTGATTATTTTAGCATCTTGCATTCCAAATCGATTTATTAAGTCCTTAGTATATTTTTGTTGATGTAAATATATTCCATCTTTAGTTTGTTTAATTTGTAAACCTAAGAAGAAACTTAACTCTCCACTAAATTCATTTCAAATTCACTTTCCATAAGTGAGATGAATTCGTTTAGCAGATCGAGTTGGTAGTTCCAAAAATTATATCATCTACATAGATTTGGGCTATAAAGATTTCTTTTCCTACGGTTTTTAACGAATAAGGTTGGGCGACTAAACCTTGGTTGAATCCTTTGGACTTAAGATAGATCGAAAGCCTTTATCGTACCAAGCTCTTGGGGCTTGTTTGAGTCCATATAGGGCTTTCTTAAGTCTAAGGACATGGTCGGTTTATCTAGATTTTGAATCCGGGAGGTTGGTAGCGTAAACTTCTTCCTTAATGTATCCATTCAAAAATGCTGACTTGACATCCATTTGAAACAATTTAAAACCTCGATGTGCAGCATATGCTAACAACATTCGGATGGACTCTAGTCCTGCTACGAGGCGTAGGTCTCATCGTAATCTAAACCTTCGACTTGACTAAACCCTTTTGCGACTAACCTAGCTTTATTTCTAACTACTTCACCTTTATCATCAAGTTTATTTGAAATACCCACCTTGTTCCAATAATTGATTTTTCTTTAGGTGGTGGTACTAATTCCGGACTTCATTTCTAGTGAATTGAGCTAGCTCTTCTTGCATAGCAATAATCCGGTCGGGATCAAGAAGTGCTTGTTCAATAGTTTTGGGTTCGATTTTGAAATTAACAAGATTTGACTAAGGTTTCGATATGAAGCTCTAGTTCGAACCCTAAATTTGGATCACCTATAACTTGATTGATAGGATGATTTGTTTGAGTCTTAGTGTGACTCGGGTTAGGGTCATCTATCACTTGGTCGATAGGATGACTTGGGTGAGTTCTAGTTTGACTTGGGTTAGAGTCATCTATCACTTGGTCGATAGGATGACTTGAGTTAGGGCAGATTCAAGTTCAAGATCAGTCGGGTTCGCTATAAGTTGATTTGCTAGTTGGTTTTGTTAAGGATTGAAGCGGGTTCGTGTCCTTCGTCGAAAACTATATTAATGGTTTCTTCGACTCTAAGAGTGTCGTGATTGTATACCCTATAAGCTCTCTGGTGGTTGAGTATCCTAGAAAGGTTCGATGAGGTTTTGGATTTGAATTTCCTAGGTAATCCTTAGTGTTTAAGATATGTACCTTGCATCCAAATACCTAAAGTACTTGATGTTGTATTTTATCGTGATAAATCTCGTCACGAGGTCTTTTGGTGCCTCTTTACCATAAGGATCCTATTTTGGACATAGCAAGCCGTACTAACGGCCTGCCCAAAATCTATCGGGTAGGTTATACTCGTTTAACATTGTCCTAGCGGCTTCTTGTAGGGTTATATTTTTCCGTTCGACTAACACATTTTGTTTTTGGGTTCTAGGACATGAAAACTCATGGTGTTATACGTTTAGGTTACGTAAATCTGTAAACCCGTGGTTTTCGAATTCACCACCATGATCTAAGTCTTTTAATCTTAAGGTTCTTTTGATTTTATTAACCTACAAAGATTGATTAGTTGGTCTAGGGTATCATTTTTATGTTTGATAAACCTAACCCAAGTAAATCTAGAATAGTCGTCAATTATGACTAAGCAAAATTGACTACCATTGAGTGACTTAGCTCCATGTGAATCAAATAGATCCATGTGTAGGAGCTCAAGAACACTTTTGGTTCGTTCTTGATTAGTTAATTGATGTTGTGTCCTAGATTGTTTACCTTGTTGACAAGCATTACATATTTTATTATCCAAGTTGTTTAGTTTAGGCAAACCTATAACCAAGCCACTCGACTCATCTTGTGGGCCGAGTCTTGGGTGCAGTGTCCGAGTCTTGATTGCCATAACCAAGATTCCTCTTTCTTTGTAAGACACTTGGTTGAGGAGTTGGGTAAATTTATTGTGTAGATGTTGCTACTCCTAGTTCCTTTAAGTATTATTTTAGATGTTGCATTTATTTTGATTACGCATTCATTTTCTAGAAATATGACCTTATAATTGTTATCACACAATTGGCTTACACTAAGTAAATTATATTGAAAGTTTTCTACTAATAAGACATTTTGAATTGTAAAGTTAGAGTTGAGCTCAATATCACCCGATCCGATGATTTTGAGCTTGCGTATTCGAAGGCTACAATCCTTGTCGCTTGAATCGTAACCGAAAATTTGAGTTGATCCCGGTCATGTGTCGGGAGCAACCATCGCTAACATCCATTGATCCTACACATAAGTTAGTAGGATCGGATATTGGAATTACTAAAGGGTTGTTTGTAAGTTTTTAAACCTAAATCATCTCACCAATATCTACATGATCAAAACATCTTATTCCTATGTGTTATTGTGAGATGACTATCAATTTTACTTGATTAATTTTAATGAATTTAAATTAACCAACATTAGGTTAGATTCGGATTTAGTCTAAGCTCATCAAGTAATCTTTTCAAGAGATTAGCTTCCATGTCGTGGCGAGGCACAGAGGCCTTCTTTGATCGGAACAACGACCACTTCCTTAGACAAAGCTAATTTCAAGAAATTGATAACTCGACTTACTTGAGACTACGTCTTGGTCTAACTAGTTATTTTTGAAAAGAGGCTCCCGAGGCTCAATCTTTTTAGGATTTTAGTTGGTTTATTTTTGAAAAGAGGCTCCCGAGGCTCAATCTTTTCGCAGGATTTTAGTTGGTTATGAGTCCTATCTAACCATTCTAAAAATAAAGGAAAAACTAAGCATGCAATTTCTAAGACTTAACAAAAATACATTTTGTATTGGCTCCCCCTGGACCATTGAATCGAGTGGGTCTATTCACATAGTGAATTTGGTCCTTGGGAACCCAATACATGTTAGATCCTAAAGTTGAAATCAAAGTGGTCTTAGGGACCCATGCTTGGACATTTTTCTTATGTTGGTTTACTATAGACATATATGACTTATTGGTTGTATTTGAGTTAAACCCGAGTCCGCCTTGTTGTACACGGCCCTTTGTGATCCAAGTAAGAGGTCAAGTCCCTTGGATCCCAAAGTGAACCTTTCCAACGTGTTCCTAAGGTCTTGACTTGTGTTTTCAAAAGCGAGTTCTCAACTTCAAGCTTTTCAGCAGGTTGAGTCCTCCTCTTGAATACGAGTAGTCGAAGAGGTTAGGAGACCTCATGTTTGAGAAGGTTAACCTCCTCAATTAGGGTCTCGACCTTGGACTCGGACTTAGCTAGTTTCTTATTTAAAAATTTAATTGCACCATACAAAGTATTAAGTAACGCACTTACCTTAATGATTCTTTTGAACCGGATACGGATCCGCTTGTCTTGAATGGAAGCTCATCATCGGATTCGGACTCGGACTCTTCTTGGTTTAGTCGTGCTCGGTCGGCTTGGCCATTAGAGCTTGGATATCGTCTTCTTCCTCCGACAACTCCTCCCAAGTAGCGTTTAGCGCTTTCTTGGTCTTTGATACGTTATTCTTTAGCTTTGGGCACTCGGACTTGATGTGACCAACCTGTTGCACTCATAGCATCTAAAATTAGAAGTATTTGAATTAGGTTTAGGCTTACCTTGAGTTGTTGGTCGTTTCGTCTCTTGATCATCTTGAACTAGATTGACTAGTTCGGATTCTATTCGAGTCTACTTCCGATTCGGACTCTCGCCTTCTTCCTTGGGGTGGCTTGCTTGCGGGCTTCTTCTTCTTGGAACACGCAACTAACGCAATACTCTTCTCGGCACGACCACGTTAGTTTGCTCATGTAATTCAAGTTCGAAAACAATTCGTCTAACCTAATTTTAGAAAGGTCCTTGGAGACCTTGTAGGCATCGACCATGGATGCCCACAAGGTGGTCCTAGGAAGCGAGTTAAGAGAATACGATAAGGTCGCGATTCTCGACCTTTTGTCCGATGGCATGGAGTTGGTTGACGATGTCTTGGATATCGAGCATGTAGTTGAGTTGCGGTCTCGTTTTCCTGCATTTTCAAGTTATACAATTTATTTAAAAGTAAATCTCTTTTACATACCTTCGTGTCGCCGGTGCCTTCGTAGTTCCACTAGCTTGGTCCATAAGTCCTTTGCACTAATGAAGGGGCCGACGCGGTTGAGCTCTTCCTTGGACAACCCACATTGCAAGATTTGAGTTGCCTTGGCATCGGCTTCTACTTGTTTTTCATGGAATTTGACCATTGATCGTAAAGATTCACCATCTTCATTAATAGGAAGTGTGAAACCGGTTTGGATTACGATCCACATCTCGATTTGGGTTTTAAGAAAGCATTCCATCCGACCCTTCCAATAACGAAAGTCATTACCGTTGTAAAGCGGGGTGGGCGGTGCTAAACCCTTCGAGATGGGCCATTTAAAAACAAGAAGAAGAACGAAAAGAATCTTGCAAAACACACACGGAAAGAATATTCCAAGACTTTCGCCTTGGATTAGTAGTCTTGAGGAAGTAAAAAGATATATAAAATGTAACTTGCAAAAGAAATAAACAATCAAATGCGAATGTCGTTGAAGTTCCGAGGACAACCTTACTCGGGATCTAACCCGAAGGACAACCTTATCCGGATCCTAAAGCCTCTAATGCAATTCTATATGTAGGAGAAGATAAGCAAGTGAAATAATTATACGAAAACAGAAATAAATAAATAAAAAATCTGTAAAAAAAAAGAAAAACAAAGCTAGATTGGTGGTTTCACCGAATCTTAGCGCCCCCGGCTCTGATACCAATTGTTGGATCGAAAGTGTCGCTAGAGGGGGGGGGGTGAATAGCGATACGATGTCGTTAAAAACTTTTGCAATAAGTAAAAAGCAAGTAGAGAGTGCACAGCGGAAATATAAAGTAGACAAGATATTTTTACGTGGTTCACAATCTTTCGATTGCTAATCCACGACCCTAGTGATCCTTGATCACGTACGGAGGGCAATTCACTAAAACCACTCCTCCTCGTTGGAGGTAGGAGCAACGATTACAAAAAGAAATCAAGGCAAAGGGACACTCCCCCTTTCCTTGTTACGATTAAAGCACAAAGACAATTTAAAGAAGTAGAACTTAAATAAATATACCGACAACTCTTATAAGTAGAAGATGTAGCTTTCGTTGTCGACGGCACTTCGTCGTAGCAAATGTGAGTAGTAGTAGCGGCGACGGCGTGTTGAGAGCTCTTGAATTCTTGTTATTTGCTTGGCTTGAACATGTCTATTTATGGATATTGATCTATGAATTTAGACATAGGTAGTGTCCAAGGTGAGGTTCTTATCCCCCAAGACTTGTTCATCCACATCCTTTGCGCCAACTCAAGGATGAGGTGTTTCATCCAACCACCTTGTGCCACCTCCAACCTCCTTGTGCGCCAACTCAAGGATGAGGTGTTTCATCCAACCACCTTGTGCCACCTCCAACCTCCTTGGGCGCCAACTTGAGGATGAGGTGTTTCATCCAACCACCTTGTGCCACCTCCAACCTCCTTGGGCGCCAACTTGTTGGAGCCATTCAACTTGTGCCACATCATGGGAGCCAACCATCTTTTGCCAACTCACCTTATTTTGGGCGTCCACCACAAGGAAGCTTGGTGATGGTTTGGATGTCCACCTTGATGCCACATCACCCTTTGTACCAAAACACGAGTCAAGTCCAAATTCACCCCCTTGAAATTCGAGCTCTTCTCGAGGCTGGAACTTGACTAGCAGTTGACTGTAGTCAAAGGGTTTTGGACTGCAGTACAAGTTAGCTTAAAATATAAAGTACGATGGTTCTAACCATCTGATCTCGACCTAGACCTTCCATTGGAGGTATTGGGTCGGATCTACGCTTAACGACCTTGCTTCGCTTTCACACGAGCTTACCTTGTAGCCTCGCTTCCGGTCTTCACCCGAGTACCTCGGCTTCCTCCGAAGTCCCTCTGGCGTTGCCCGACCACCTCGGTTCCCACCGGGTGTCGCAGACCTTCCGCTCAACTTTAGCATTTCTGCACACTTAATTGAGCTCGTAAGATAACAAATATACCCTTAACTATTGAGCCTTTTGCCATAATCAAAATACCGGTTCGACTTTGGTGCCCACTGCACCAACACTTGGGGTAGTTCCTAGCATTGCAGATCCAATAGACCTCTACTGTGACAACAATGGGGCTATTGCACAGGCTAAGGAACCTCGATCACATCAGCGGACCAAACACATACTGCGGCGCTTCCATCTCATTCGAGAGATCATCGATAGAGGAGATGTGAGGATATGCAGAGTACCGACAGAAGCTAACATCGCAGATCCATTGACCAAGGCTTTGGCACAGAGGAAGCATGATGGTCACACTAGGTCACTAGGTATTAGATATCATAGTGATTGGTACTAATGCTAGTGGGAGATTGTTAGTTAAAGCCCTAGAACCAATCATGTGATGGTTGAATAGGGAACATTTTGTATCATATTCTATAAAGGCAAAGGATTGGTTATTATATTTACATCTTGCTTGTGCCAGCTAAATTAAATATAGTAATGCCCTAGAAAAGTAGGGTCGTATCTACAGCCCATCACTTGGCAGAATTGATTATGAGAGGCTGTAGAGAACACTTTCCTAAATGTTCCTAGTCAAGTATTAATATGCAAGGGCAATATTAATACATAAAGACTAGCATGTAGGATAATTGATGACTTGATCTCACAAGTCATGGATATATGATATCAAGTTGACACATGGGTATATATTAGAGAATATATACTAATCGACCCGCCATGAGAAAGTTTCATGGATCGTTATATGAGTGTCATAAACTTTCTCATGTGACTATTGGTATGAATAGTCCTCGACCAAGTCACTACGGTTCCCTACATAAGGAGTTATGTACTTTGGTATCGCCAAACGTCACCCGTAATAGGTGGACCATAAAGGCGATTCTCGGGTATGTAACAAATTATGCGGAGGGATGTGAGTGATGTAGATGGGATCTATCCCTTCCATATGACGGGAGTGATATCGGTGGGCCCCTTGATTGAGTAGAACTACTAAAACGCATGGCCATGCTCGAATGAGTCAATATGAGATATTGAGCTCATTTGTTTGAGTTAGTTTACTCAGGGATAAAGAAACACATAGATTGATCGAGGATGACACGGTCTATGCCTCATTGATCAATCTGATATCAAGGATAGAAGGACACGGTCATATATTATAGTAGTCACGGAAAGGTTAGTCGGATCTTGACTTATCTCGTAACTTGGGTAGCAATGATGTATTGCTAGATGCCGCTTATTGCTTGTCTATCTAAAAGAGTTTAGATCCACTGCCAACGTTATGAGAGCCTATAGGGTCACACACAAAGAGCATGATAATTAGAGGAATTAGAGTATTCTAGTTTGACTAGAATAATTTGGGAATAAGCTTAAGTACAAAATGGTTTTTGGACTTTAAGCTTAATGAGAATTTTAGCTAATTGATTTAATGAGATTAATTCAAAATGTTACCTTATTGATTTAATAAGATTAATTCAATATGATAACATAAGCTTAATTGAATTAATAAGATTAATTCAATATGATTGAATTAATAAGATTAATTCAACATGATAACATAAGCTTAATTGAATTAATAAGATTAATTCAACATGCATGAATGCCACATAAGAATGCCACATAAGCATGCCACCTAAGCATCCACCTAAGCTAGATAAGGTGGAAGGAAACAAAATGGTTTTGTCTCCTTATGTGGCCGGCCAAACTTGTGTCCCAATACAATGGATTGCATTGAATGTGTGGAGGTGAAAGGGTTTTTCCAACCCTATAAAAGACCCCATGAAGTGGCCGGCCAAAGCAAGTGTTGTTGTGGTTGTGAGAGAGCTTGGTGGAAGCTTTGGTTGTGTGGGTTTGTAAGTGTAGGCTAGCAAGAAGAGGAGTCTTCTTCTTCCTTTCTCCTTTTCCCTCTCTTCCTCTCCTTTAGGGACTTCTCTAGCAAGAAGTAAAGGAGAGCTCCTCTAGTTTTTCTTTTGTGAGACAAGAGCTTGCTCGTGTGGATACATATAGAGGCACGGACACTTGAACGTGCTAAAGATCCAACAAAAAAAAGGAAGAAGCGGGATTAACAAGGGCACGCAACAAAGGTAATCCTCTCCTATAAGATAGGTTTGGTTTAGAGAAATTTATTTTATACGAGTTTGCTTTCGCATGGATCACTTGGAAGGGATCCTATTTTCCGTTGCGCATATGCCATTTGGCATACAAGAATTCCCTACATTATGTTAGGTCAAAGTATCAAATTTAGGGTGAGTAAAAGTTCTATGTTGAACTTAGAACCTTAATTTTGATGGTTTAGAGTTCCTATTGGCTTAGGGGCTTTCCAAGGACATTGTTGGTGCAATGGTGAAGGGGGAGCAAGCCTTTAGGGGGAGGTATCCATCTTGGGATGATGGATGTTTTTTTTGGGGAGAATGTTATCAATTGAAAATTGATGGGTGTATGATACCCAATTTGGAAATTGGGAGAGTGAGATAGGAGTGCCTCTCTTGAGTGATATGGGACTTATCACTAGGAAGATGGTAGGCATTCTAGGTATTTTTGATCAAGGGGGAGATTGTAAGATCTCATTGGGACATGAGACATTGACCTCCTTGGAGAGATAACCTTTTTGATGTTAGTCAAAAAGGGGGAGAATGTTTGGGTGAGAACATTTGGTTTAGATTTTCACTTGAATGTTTGGGGGAGAATATTTAGTGAGTGTTTACCAATTTGGGATAATTGTTAAGGGATTTGAGTTAGTGTTCTAACTCATGATTTATTTGGTTTTTGTCAAACATCAAAAAGGGGGAGATTGTTGGTGCAATCGGCCCAGGTCACGATTGACCAGACTCGAGTTTGACTCGAGTGATGTTTTGATGTTTGACAAAGGGATTTGACAAAGTGTTTTGGCATTGATGTTTGACATTAATGTCGGTTAATATGTTGGGGAGATTGTTTATACAATCGATCCAGGTTATAATTGACTTGATGGTTGACCAGGGTTGACCATGTGATTATGGGAAAGTCCAAGCATGGGTCTTGGCAAGGTAAAGTCCAAGTCATGGGTACTTGGCATGGAAAGTCCAAGTGGGACACTTGGCAATTGGGAAAGTCCAAGTCTTGAGCACTTGGCATGAGAAGTCCAAGCATGGGTCTTGGCAAATGAGAAGCCCAAGCATGGGTCTTGGCAAATGGGAAGTCCAAGCTTGAGTCTTGGCATTTGAGAAGTCCAAGGGTTTGATATTGGCGGCGTAAAGTCCAAGCGGAGTCTTGGCAGTGTAAGTCCAATGTGCCTTGGCGGTGTAGACACCGTTAGCATGACATAGCCGATGGAAGCACCTGGAAGCTAGCGCGATGGATGAACAAGTCATGGATGACTTGGAGGGATCTGAGAGGCGTGAGGCTGATGGAGGTGGCTAGAAGGCTTAGGTCTAGGCTAAGGGTGGTCTAGCAAGTATGGGGGCACCATACTTGGGTTAAAACCTCATTCTTGAGGTTGGC
Source organism: Wurfbainia villosa (assembly GCA_025175895.1). NCBI lineage: Eukaryota > Viridiplantae > Streptophyta > Magnoliopsida > Zingiberales > Zingiberaceae > Wurfbainia > Wurfbainia villosa. The sequence continues at coordinate 43,435,814 of CM045988.1, read as the reverse complement.
AGTCGACTGGCATTATGGCCGGTTCGACTGCCGAGAGTCGACTCGAGTTCGACTGCCGTTTGAGAGCTTTAGAACTCTGGCGATCGCTCATGGGAGCGATCGACCGGTGTCGACAGCCGATCGGGTGTCGGACGATCGCGCTAAGGATGGGATGGCACGAGTCGAGTGTCGAGCACAACGCTCGTGAGCCGGTGGTGATCGACTACGGGCGTTAGCGATCGCCAATGTTGGCAGTCGACTGGTGAGAGTCCCGTTGGAACTTGTCCAACGTGGATTGAGCCGTTGTCTCACAGCTATAATGTTGGCCGATCGTGATTTATGGCGGTATGACGCCAAAGCGGAAATCCAGCCCGACGCGAGATAAAAGGAAGCTGTTCGTGGAGATTGCGGCATCAGTTCTTGGGAAGCTTTATTAAGGCGATTTGAAGGTGATTTGCAGGTGCATTTCAGGGCCCTTCAACCTCATCCAAGCAACCAACAAGCAAAGCGCTTAAACCCTAGTTTTGTAAAGTGTTCTTTACATTTCCTTTGTATTTGCTTGTATTTCTTTAGATTATTGTTGTAATCTTGTGTACGAGGTTTCTCCGCCTCCGACTTGTTGTCGAGAAGGAGTTTATTGATTAGTGATTGCATTGGCGTCGCTAGAGCTCGTTAGAGCTCGATCCGTGGAGTAGGAACCGTTACGGTTCCGAACCACGTTATATGATCGTGTTGTGATTGTGTGTCTTGTTATATTTATTTGTTATTACTATTCCGCTGTGCTAACAAGATTGTAGACGATCGAACGCGAAAGAATTCCATCATCGTACGGTATCACGCTATTCACCCCCCCTCTAGCGGCGTCAAATCTCCAACACACAAGATTGACCCATGAATGAATGCAAGGAATGAAATGATGCATGTCAAGTGGGGAAAGTGATTAGCTACTTAGAAACCCTATAAAATCATAATGAGAGTATAGAAAAAGTCTTACTTGGGTGCCATAGAACCAAGAACACGAGCTTGCTGCAGAAGAAGAAGTTTTCCTACTATAACCCTAGTTGTGGTCGAGTGGTCAGAGATTATGATTAGGTTAAGAGGAAATGGCAAGAAGAAGGAAGAAGATCCTTACCCTAGACCAGAGAAGGCTTGTTTTGAGGTTGTAAAGCTTGGACGAAGATGAAGAGTTCAACTGGCGCTCGTCGTAGTCGGGAGGGAATGATTGTGGGGAAGAAAAATTATGAAATGAAGGGGTTCCCATTTAAATCTGCGAGACATCTGTCGAGGCAATGAGTGGGTTGGCTCGACTGGTAACATCAGTTGAGGCGATGATCGAGGCGCACTCGATTCTGAGTGTGATCGAAATTGGCCAATCGAGGCTCCAGTCGAATGGCACTCGATTCTTAGTGCTGAAAACTCATTCCAGTTGGGCACCGGTCAAGTCTGTCTCGGTTGATAGGCCAAAAAAAACTGGGTTTCAATATCTAAACACTCCAACTGAGTTTTGTGTAATTTCCAAGTCTTAGGTAAGTGTTAAAAACACTTGATTTAATAACCTAACACCCTTTTTGATTGTTTTAAACAGTTGGTATCTATGTTCTTGGTCTCAAAGAGGATCCAACCAATTTTACTTGGTTGGAATGTCTAGTTATGATCTTGGAACCACAAACACAATAATGTGTAATGGCCTTCCCCATAACTAGTCACATTAGTGATTTTTGTCTCGTCAACCTCTCTATCTCAGGGATGCAATGAGCATGTGAAATAGAGTGGTTGATCCTATGATCTCACCCCATTTCTAGCAATACAAAAATAGTTTTGTGATTCTTATTGTTTTTGTGAGATGATCCCATGTCTTCCCCATTTAAATTCCCATTTCTCTTGTTAAATGATTTTTTTTATATTAACCAAAGATCATGGAGGGATCCTCCTTCATTGGGCAGCATACATGGCCAACTCTTTTCTCAAATGGCTAAACTCATTTTCGAGAAGAGGTTTTGTGAATATGTCGGCTAGGTTAGACTTGGACTCAAAATGGTTGAGTTCAATGTCTCCCCTAGCTACATGATCTCTAATGAAGTGATGCCTCACTTCAATTTGTTTGGTCCTTTAGTGATGAACCGGATTTTTGGTGAGATGTATAGTGCTAATGTTATCACATAGCACTTGTACATTCCTATAGGTCAGTCCATAATCTTCTAAGATGTGTGTTAGCCATAGCAATTGTGATACACATTCTCCCATAGCTACATATTCAGCTTCGATTGTGGAAAGTGTTACACAGTGTTGTTTACGGCTTGACTAACTAACCAAGGCCAATCCTAAGAAATGATAGCCCCCACTAGTGCTTTTCCTATCCAACTTGCATCCAACATAGTCGGAGTCGATATAGCCAACTAAATCAAAAGATTCAGTCCGGGGGTGCCACAATCCTACATTGATAGTGCCTTTTAAGTATCTCATAATTCTTTTTACAGCAATCATGTGAGACTCCTTAGCACAAGCTTGAAATCTAGCACATATACCAACAGCGAATAAAATATCAGGTTGACTCGCTATTAAGTACAATAAACTCCCTATGATACTCCTATAATTCTTCAAATCCACTGCCTTCCCTTTCTCATCACTATCTAAACGAGTATTGACAGCTATAGGTGTGCCTACTTCCTTATCTTCCTCCATATGAAACTTTTTCAGTAACTCCATTGCATACTTAGATTGATGTATAAAAATCCCTTCCTTGGTTTGCTTTATCTTAAGTCCTATAAAGAAGGTCAATTCTCCTACTATACTCATCTCAAATTCACTTTCCATGTGACCAATAAACTCATTGAGATAATCCCTATTGTTTGAGCCACAGATTATGTCATCAACATAAACCTGGGCTACAAATATGTATTCACCATCACTTTTCAAGAATAGTGTAGGATCTATCTGTCATCTCCTAAAACCTTTCTCAATTAGGAAGGTTGACAACCGCTCATACCAAGCACGAGGTGCTTGTTTAAGCCCATAAAGAGTCTTTTTTAGTTTGTACACGTGGTCTGGGAATTGTGCATTCTCAAACCCCGGGGGTTGTTCAACATAGACTTCCTCCTTGATGACTCCATTCAAGAAGGCTGACTTCACATCCATTTGATATAGTTTGAAGCCTTTGTATGCTTCATAAGCAAGCATTAGTCTTATGGATTCTAACCTTCCTATAGGGGCATAAGTCTCATCATAGTCTAACCCCTCAAATTGGTTGTAGCCTTTGGCTACTTACCTTGCCTTATTTCTAACTATTTCTCCTCTATGATTTCTCTTATTCTTAAACACCCATTTAGTCCCAATAATAGAGTTTTGACCAGGTCTAGGGATTAAATCCCAAACATGATTTCTCTCAAACTGGCCTAACTCATCTTGCATTGTAATGATCCATTCTAGATCAAGCAAAGCTTCATCTACTAACTTGGGCTCAATCTCAGAAATCAAGGCAAATTCATTTCCTTCATTTCTGAAAAATGATCTAGTCTTCACTCCATGTTGGATGCCTCCAATAATTTGGTTTTGGGGATGGCTAGTAGCATTCTTAGTGGATCTTGTTACTTGAGGAAGTCCGGGTACTACTGAAATCTGTTCAGATTCTCCAACCTCAAGTGATGACCCTTGAGCTCTCACTTTCTCTTCATCAGAATCCACTCTTGCTTCCCCTATAGGGTTGCTATCTTCCAATTCCATCTTCCTCAATTCCAGCTCAAACTCCATCGATTTTCTATCTGAATCAATATTCATTCCTTTTTCTTCAAACACAACATTAGTTGACTCTTCTACTAGCTTAGTCCTATGGTTGTAGACTCTATAAGCTTTGCTAGTGAGGGAATATCCAACAAGGATACCCTCATCAGCTTTTGCAGAAAATTGTCCTAAATGATCCTTGGTATTTAGGATATACACCGTACAACCAAATACCCTAAGGTGCTTGATTGTTGGTGGCTTTCCAAACCAAAGTTCATGTGGTGTTTTTCTTAAGAATCTATGTATCAAAATCTAGTTTTGAACATACCACGTAGTGCTAACTACTTCAGCCCATAAAAAGTTTGGTAATTGGTATTCATTTAGCATACTCCTAGCTTCCTCTTGCAAGGCTCTATTTCTCCTTTCTACAACACCATTTTGTTGTGGTGTTGTAGGTGTGGAGAATTCATGTTTGTATCCTTTCACTAAACAAAAGTCCTTAAGTTTAGCATTTTCAAACTCTCCTCCATTATCACTTCTAATGATTTTAATTGTTGAGTTTTTCTCATTCTCAACTCTTCTACAAAAGAAAATGAAGGTTTCTACTGTTTGGTCCTTATGTTTAAGAAAATAAGTCCAAGTATATCTAGTGTAATCATCCACAATAACCAAGCAATATCTACTACCATTGATAGATCTAATAGTGCTAGTATCAAACAAATCCATGTGTAGTAAATCTAATGCTTGTAAATAACTTACACAATTCTACCCTTTGTGGGAAGATCTCACTTGCTTTCCTTTTTGGCATGCCCCACAAACCCTATTCTTCTCGTAGGTGATTGAGGGTAGTCCTCTTACAAGTTCCTTCTTGGCCAAATTCTTGATGTTCTTCATGTTGACATTGGCCAATCTCCTATGCCATAACCAAGAATCTACTTCTTTGGATATGTAACACTTAAATGACATGTTAGTAGCACTAAAAATCTAACTAGATAAATATTTTCCATCCTAGATCCAATTAGCATGGTTTCATTGGTGTCACTGTGGATCACAAGGCATTGAGTTGAGTAAAACTCAACTCTATACCCTGCATCACACAATTGACTTACACTCAACAAGTAAAATGCCATCCCTTTAACTAACAATACATTTCTAATTACAATTTTTTCAAAATGTTAATGTTACCTACTCCTACAACCTTCAATTTACCATTATTACCAAAGGAAATTGTACCTCGATCTTTGGCATGAATTGAGGAAAACAAAGTGGAGTTCCCTATCATATGTTTGGAGCACCCGCTGTCCACAAACCATGTAGTTGGATGCTCCCCCTTGATGGGTCCTTGCTAAACACGAAAAAATTGGTTTTTTGGAACCCACAAGTTGGGTCCCTCTGCATCTACTACAAACTTCCTAGGAATCCAAGCCTTAGAAGTTCTAATAAAAGGTGATCTAGTAGAAATAAAACCAGCAGTGATAGTTCTACCATTACCTAATTTACACCTAGCAGTTCTTGCATTAACAGATTTTCCTTTAGTAGTTTTAGGTCCATCTATTCCACCAAAAGAAACTTTAGATCTAGATGCAGGTTTCCTAGACACTAAGGACATATAACTAAATTCCTTTTGTTGTGAATTGAACCCTAGTCCAACCTTGTTATAGACTGCACATTGGGCTCCTAAGATCAAGTTTAATTTCTTTGATCCATTGGTAAATTTCTCAAGTGTGCACTTGAGATCTTCCACCTGTGCCATCAAAGATGTATTCTCATCCTTGATCTCCTCCAAATGAAGATTTCCAGCACCACTGTCATCAAACAGTGTATTAGTATTCTTAACTAGTTCTAATTTAGTTTTCAGTAATTTAACCTTAGTTTTGGATTTTTTCAGAGCATTTGTCAAGAAAGCAATAATTTCCTACAATTTATCTAGATGGGGAGAGTTTACCTAATCATAATCCGAAGATGATGATGAAGAGTCCGAATTTGATTGCTCTCCATCAGAATGCTTCAGCTCTCCATCAAAATCTTAATATTCAGAATTCTCCAATGCCATGAGAGCCTTTTTCTTTGCTCCCTTCTCCTCACTTTCTTCTTCCGATGAGGAGGATGAGGATGAAGTATCATCCCAACTAGCCTTCAATGCTTTCTTCCTCTTGGCCTTTTCTTCCTTCTTTTTGTACTTAGGGCATTCACTTTTGAAGTGACCTTTCCTATGACAATGAAAGAACTTTACATCAGATTTATCCTGATTAATTTCAGAACTTTTACCTTTCTTTTTGTTGGTGAAGTATTTCTTCACATCCTTCTTGTTGTATTTTTAGCTTCTTCTCATCAATCTCCTCACAAAGTTAGCCATCTCGCTAGAGGATGACTCATCATCTCCATCCGAATTTGATGATGAAGAGGAGGAAGAAACTTCCTTCTTCTCCTTCTTCTTCTTGCTCTCCTTGCTGTGATCTCCTTCAATAAAAGCTAGACCCTTCTCCTTTGGGCTTCGATTAGCTTGTTCATTCAATTCCAATTCACAAAACAATTCAACAATCTTAATTGTTGAAAGATCCCTTGATACTATGTAGGCATCCACCATAGATGACCACAAAGTATTCCTAGGGAAATATTTGAGTACATACGTGGCTAAATCTCTATTCTCAACAGCCTCTCTAACATAATGGGGGTCATTGAGTATTTCTTTAAACCTACCATGCAGTTCACTTACAGTTTTAGTCTCCTTCATGCTGAAATTCTGAAGTTGGTTCAAGTAGAGATCCCTCTTCACTGTCCTTGAATCTCTGGTTCCTTCATGTAGCTCCATCAACTTCATCCAAAGTTCATGAGCAATACTGAAGGGGCCAACTTTGTTGAGTTGGTCCTTGGCTAAAACGCACTACAGAGTTTAGGCTATACAATCGAGCCTGCAGTTGAGCTGGACTTGGTTTTGTGCTATTCCACGTAGTGAGCAGTCGAGCTAGCTCAATTATGTACTATACCAAACGATAAGTATTCGAAAGGTGCAATGAGCCACTGATTCGTCAGGCTCAGTGCAAGAGTGCCAATGAGACCCCATGGTGGCTTGACTGATGCGGTAAATATTTGAAGCACATGAGTATCTTCCCTAGTAAGCTGCCTCTCCTAGAGTTTCAAACAGCCTAGTAAGATACCAAGCACGTTATGGTATTTTCTCCAACAAACGAATGCTCTAAGTACCTTAGACAAAGACCGAGCGTGCTACGACACCCTCCTTGCCTAAAGAGTACTCCATGTACCCTAGACAAAGAACGAGCACGTTACGGTGCCCTCTTTGTCTAACGAGTACTCCCAGTACCCTAGCCAAAGAATGAGCATGTTACAGTACCCTCTTTTTCTAACGAGTACTCCCAGTACCCTAGCCAAAGAACGAGCACGTTACGGTGCCCTCTTTGTCTAACGAGTATTGGGCCCATGTACTCTAGTAAGAGAACGAGCACGTTACAGTGCCATCTCTTACTAACAAGTACACTAGCTAGAGACCGAGCACTCCCTTGTACCCTCTCTAACTCCAATGGAGAAAGTGCACGTTACTATGCCCTCTCCATCACCAAGTTTCCAGACCTCCGGCCAGCTTGTACTCTTCCCAATGCAGAACGAGCACGTTACTATGCCCTTTCCATCACCAAGTTTTAGGACCTCTAGCCAGCTTGTACTCTTCCTCAACCAAGGTTCCCCTTATATCTTATAAACACTAACAGTTAGCACAAGAGATGCATAATGACATACAATGTGACAGTCCTTTTATTATTCGATCTTGACTTCGACATTCCTCCGAAAGCCTTTGTCGGATCAACGCATAGGATTGTCCCCTTACCGAGGACGTGTCACTACCATCGCTCGACACCCAGAGCTTAATTACCTTTGGTTCTTCTGACTTGTCTATTAGTTTTCGGTCACTTGACCACCAAGGTTTCTCCTGGTGTCATCTGACCACCGAGGTTTCTCCTTCCGAGATTCTCCTGGTGTCACCCAACCACCGAGGTTTCTCATCCTGAGATTCTCTTAGTATCATTGACCACCGAGATTTCTTGTTCAGAGATTCTCCTGGTGTCGTTGACCTTAGCAAAGTCTAATACAATACCTACACACTTAGCATAGCATTTGAGATATCAAAATAACTTAACTTTGAATCTTTGTCATTATCAAACCAAGGTTCGATTAACTGGTTCTCCTGCACCAACAATCTCCTCCTTCTTTATCTGTGGCAAATCAATTCAAAGTTAAGGAAATAAAAGCAAAAAAGTATTTAAAAATTATTTTTCAAAACCCCCCTTTAATTTCTTAACTTTACCCTCTCCCCATTTGACATATATCAAAAATAATAAAAAATTAAGTTCATTTAAAATCTGCACCAACAATGTTTATCCCTGGTTAAGATGTTAGCTTCCAACCTTTAACATTGTTAAAAAATAATTTAAGAAAGAAGTTAAAAACTTAAGGTTAGCATTAATATTTTTCAAGGAAGTAAAGACATGTTTAAATTTATAAGATATTAAGGGCTCATATCTATTAGATTTTATGCCAATTTAGAGGTAGCTAGAGATATTAAGTTTGTCTAACTTAAGTCTTCTCTCCCCCTTGGCATAAATGTTTTCCTTTAAATAATGCACAAAATTTTCAAAGTAACATATATTTTAAAACTCCTACAAATACTGGTCTTCTAATTAGAACCTCCCCCTTAACCTAACATCTTTGACCTAACATCCTTGTTAACCACAAGAAAGGCTTATCTAGAGGGCCTCAATTAAGCAAAACTTTCCCTTTTGTCTAACAAACTCTTAGGACATCCTTGTTGGCCACAATGAGGGCTTACCTAAGTGTCCAGAGGGTGTAGTGTCTAAAGTTGACCCAAGGATCTAGAAGTTCAGTATTGGTCAACTAACCATCATTTTAAGAAACATAGTTTTTTAAAAAAAACACTACGTATACTACACACAAGAATCATGTCAAAACTATTTTCAATTTGTTGTCCTTAACATCTCACCCATTCTACATGATCAACCAAGTTATCCTTATAGGTGTTTTGAGATGAATTTAATTTTACTTAGTTAAGTTTAATGTCTTAGAAATTAATTAACCTTGGGTTAAATTTGGATTTAACCTTTAGTTAGTTAAGTGAACATTTCAAAATAGGGCTTCTAGGTCATGGCGAGACACAAAGGCCTTTTTTGATCGGAACAACGATGACTTCCTTAGAAAAGCCAACTTAAGAAATTGTGCACTTAATTCACATTAGGGTTAAGTCCTGGTATAACTAGTTTACGATGTGGTGAGGTAGCTTCAGCTAGTTCCACTTAGCCAAGTGCACCAAGCTAGATACTCCTTCTCTAACCCAGATACACAAGACTTTGTTTCCCTAACGTACTATCATCTCACTGTGTCCTGATACTATGTTGTCAAGGTTAATTAATCATTAGTCCTATCTAACCATTCTATGAGAGTTAATTTAAGACTAGTATATATGACATAACATAATTAAGCATGATAACTGTTGGTGCAATCGGCCCAGGTTACGATTGACCAGGACTCGAGTTTGTCTCGAGTGATGTTTTGATGTTCGACAAAAATATATGACAATGTAATTGTCATGGGAAAGTCCAAGTCTTGGGTACTTGGCATGGAAAGTCCAAGTTGGACACTTGGCATTTGGGAAAGTCCAAGCATGGGTCTTGGCAATGTAAAGTCCAACATGGGTTGGCAAGGAATGTCCAAGCATGGTCTTGGCATGGAAAGTCCAACATGGGTTGGCAAGGGAAGTCCAAGCTTGAGTCTTGGCATTTGAGAAGTCCAAGGGTTTGATATTGGCGGCGTAAAGTCCAAGCGGGAGTCTTGGCAGCATAAGTCCAATGGTTGGCGGCATAAAGTCCAAGCGGAGTCTTGGCGGCGTAAGTCCAAAGTGCCTTGGCGGTGTAGACACCGTTAGCATGACATAGCCGATGGAAGCACCTGAAGGCTAGCGCGATGGATGAACAAGTCATGGATGACTTGGAGGGATCCGAGAGGCGTGAGGCTAATGGAGGTGGCTAGAAGGCTTAGGTCTAGGCTAAGGGTGGTCTAGCAAGTATGGGGGAACCATACTTGGGTTAAAACCTCATGTTTGAGGTGTGTCAGTCGACTGGTGCCATGTGGCAGTCGACTGGACTGAGTCAACTAGGGTTTGACTCCGGGTTTAGCCACCATCGATCATTGCCATAGGGATCGATGGCTCTAGCAGTCGATTGGTCGTGTGATCAGTCGACTGGTGCTTGGTATTTCGGGCACAGAATGGAGTCGAGACTCGACTGGTTGAGTGAAGGCTCCATCAGTCGACTGATGGTCATGATCAGTCGACTGATGAAGGTTCCGTTGGACTTATCCAGCGTGGATCTAGCCGTTGTCTCACGACAACAGTGGCATCAGTCGACTGATGGTCCCGATCAGTCGACTGATCGACTTTTTCCAGCACAGGTTGAAGCTATATATGGAGCTCGTGATGGAGGAAAAACTAATCGGTTCTTGAGGGCTATTGGGGCGATTTTTTGGTGCAAATCAGGTCTCCAAGTGCAAGCAAGCAACCAAGCATTCAAGCAATCAAAACAAGTGTTGTAAAGTTTTTCTTTACTTGTATTTCATATTTATTATTGTAATTGCTTGTATTTGTATCTTATTGTTGTAAGATTACTTGTAAGGGGTTTCTCCACCCTTGACTTGTGTCATGAAGGAGTTTTATTGGTTAGTGGTGTTTATGGCATCGCTAGGGTTCGTACGAACCCAATTCGTGGAGTAGGAACCGGTTCGGTTCCGAACCATGTTATATGCTCTTGTTGTGATTTGTGTTGTGTCCATTTCGTTATTGCTTTTATTATTATATATATTCCGCTGCGCTAATGAAATTGTAGACACGAACGAGATTGAATTCCATCCACGATCGGGCGAAACGCTATTCACCCCCCCTCTAGCCGTTCCAAGGGTCCTAACAAGTGGTATCAGATCCCGGGGCTCTTCTACGGATTAACAACCGGGAGCTAAGGCAAAAGGCTAGAGGGTGAAGATGGAATTCCAAGACAAGCTGGGATGGGAAATCAACACTCCACCTCCATATGATCCAAAAGATTTTCCGACGTGGAGAGCAAGAATGGAAACATTCTTGATGATGAACATAGAGGATTGGTTCATCCTCGTTGAAGGCTTTGAGCCCCCTAGGGATAAGAAAGGGAATGTCCTAAAATTGAAAAAGTGGACCCAAGAGCAATGCCAAAAGCTCAAGATCGAAATTAAGGTAACGAAACTATTGGAAGATTTAATTCCTAATGATATTTCGTGCAAGCTAGGGGATTACATGTATGCCAAGGAGCTATGGAGGAAATTGGCAAGATTCCATGAAGTGAGATCATCCTCTAGTGAAAGTGAGGAATCGGAAGTTGAGTGGAGTCAACTTCTGAATCAGAGAAAGAAGAGGTGGAAGAAGTGGAAGAAGTATCCACTTCTAGGATTGAGGAGAAGAGACCATCCTCTACACCGGAGCAACCTCAAGAAGAGCCTTCAACATCCGATCAAGATGAGGAAGCTCAAAATTCAACTCTGGCACCTACCACCACCCTAGGTAACTCAAACACGTTATTGTCAAATAAAAATCATATTATGTGCTTTGAGTGTAGGGAGTATGGGCATTACAAGAGCAAATGCCCAAAGAGGATCAAGAAAGCTCCTCCGGCGCCTAAAAGTCAACAAAAGTCAACGGACGCCGGTTCTTCAAGTCAAAAGAGCAAGGAGCATGTCATTTGCTTCAAATGCCGACTATCGGGTCATTACCGGAGTCAATGTCCAAAGAAGAAGAAGAAGGGACAAAGGGGAGCATCACAAGTAGGGGGAGCCACTAAGGCAAACCCTAAGGTACATTTAAATAATGCTCCGTCTAATTTAAATATTAAAAAGCATGCTAGAACTAATCTTAGCAATTTTTCTATGTATCATAAAGAGCATGCTAGAAATAACAAATATATTTGTTTAGGAGCTAAGAATGTTCACCTTAAGAATAAGGAAAAATTTGGGACTAATGTCCCTAGAAAAACTATACCTAGGGAATCTATTAAGAAAATACAAGAACATCTAGTTTTTAATCCAAAATGGACTAGGCATATGCCAAGAAAGTCCAATGCCCAAGATTTAAATAAAAATTCTAAAATTGGGCAATTAGAATTAGAGAACCAAGCCTTGAGGTCAAGGCTTGAGAAATTGGAAAAGACCCTAAACAAGATACAAAATCAATTTCAAGGGTCTAATTGTCAAACTCTTAAGTCAAGAAGTCAAAGTCAACATCTAGGACCTAAGAGTCAAAAGTCAACCAAGGGCAAGAATGGTTTGGGTCACAAACCTAAGTCCAAGGTGACTTACCATAGTGTTCCATTTGACTATGGGACACTAACTAGGTCTAGGAAGACCAAGGTCAATGGGGAAGTCATTCCTAGAGTTGACCAAGGTTTGTGCCTATTGGCCAAGGTTTCGAAGAAACCTAGGATGGCCACTAAGAAGGTTGTTAGGAAGGCAATCCCTAAGGTTAACCTAGGCAAGACCAAAATGACCAAGGCTAATAAGCCTAGGAGGGTCATTAGGAAGGTATCTAGGGAGGTTATCCCTAAGGAATACCTAAATAACCCTAGAAGCTCAAATCGGTTTTGGGTTCCTAAGAGCGTGATTGATTCATGCTAAATGGGTTTAGGGTGTGCCAACCTTGATTGGATGGGTAGTTAACTCAACCATGATAAAGGTGGCACCTTAGGTTACTTTCAAGGTTATGGTTACCTTGGAAATATCTTTGAGCCTTAGTTTCAAAGAATTTTAGGATGTGTCAATATATATCTTGAAAACATGAAAAGCAATAAAATTGACACGATCTAGATTTAGATGTCATAGTGTGTAACTTTGATTGTTGGCACACTTTAGAAGTTCATGTATCAAGAGATGGGTGTTTAAGATGTTAAAAGTAACATCTAGAGTGATACTCAAGTGCCACACAACTTGATGTCCTGTACTCACCATGCTTCATATGTTTTACCATATGTTTGCATGGAAGGAATGTCTAGGATAGATTGCATCTCACAAAACAAGTCTTTCACCTTGATTGTGTATTTTAACACTTAGAAAGGGTGAGATGTTAGGTTTTAGAAATCATTGAATGTTAATGTTTGCAAAAATGAAATAAAACATTAAAATACATTAATGAATACATGAATAAAAGTATAACATCAATACATTCGATATACAAGATCTAACGTGATAAAATGGAATAATTAAGATGATGAAATCGGGATCTTCTGATTTTCAGAACTGGAAATCAGATATCAGTCGATTGATATAGTTATCAGTCGACTGATAACACTATAGCGCGATACGATACGGCCATCAGTCGAGTGCTAGCTTCATGACTCGACTGAATGAACATCAGTCGACTGATGAGGTCCATCACCGATCGATGGTATCGCTCACCAAGGCCGAGGGCCATCAGTCGAGTGCTCGACGAGCAGTCGAGTGATGTGCACATCAGTCGACTGATGAGCAACATCACCGATCCGATGCATCAGAGCACGCTATGTAAGGTTCAGAATGATCGATTGCGAGCCATATCGACCGATCGCCTCGGTAAACCCGGTAATAAACCGCTATCAGTCGACTGCATCGCGTTTTTATAACGCCGAACCGCTAGGGTTCGGCATCTTCACGCGACGAGCCTTTCTTCTCCTTTCCTTCTCCGATCGCCGTCTCCCTCTCCGACCGACTCTTCCGGCCATGTCAACCTCCCAAAGTGTTAGGTTTGATAGACAAGCCTCTCTTCTTCTGTTTTTCACTTATTTAGAGCCCTAGTTCACATGTTTTAGGGTTGATCCTTCCTTGTTCCGACGTCCAAGTTCTCCTGACTTTTCCTGATCCCCAAAGAATATCTGAGATCTTCCTCCCACAACTTCAAATGGCGCCTAAGTAACGATTTTTTTTCCGAGCCCTAATTTTCATTTCCATTACAATTTAGGTTTATCTAATCGTGTATTATTATCATTGCATGTCATATCATTACATTGCATTCATAATAGGAGAGCCCGTAGGAATGATCCACCCGAGGGTGAATCTCGATTGTACCAACCTATGTTGGTTAGGTACATCGATAGGGATTTTTTCAATCGACATTGTAGTGATGTCATGGAATTAATTGCATACTACAATCTAATGAAAATCGTCTTATGCACGCATCCAATTAATGATGACCTTGTTAAGGAATTTTATCAAAACCTAAAAAAGGTGGATGACGACCCTACTTACACTACTCGCATTGCAAAACGTGAGTTAGAGTTCACTCCTACGATACTGCAGGAGTTTCTCGAGTGTAGGCCCTCAGATGACACTTTTATCTTTTACCCTACCATGGATTTTCCTTTACCTGGGCCTTTTGACCATATCTCTATGGAGTCCATGCATGAGCATATCTTTGGTTATCCTCGTCCACCGGCCCAGAATCTATTTCCTATCACTGAGTTATCTGCACCTGACAATGTCCTTTACAAGGTCATTGTTGGGTGTTTTCTTCCCATCGTCACTCGGGGTCTGGCCAAGATTCGGCCTCCCCATCTCTTTCTTTTATACGCCATGCGTCATAGGTTATATATTAACTTTGCCCTAAACATGTTTCATTGCATTGTGCATTTCACTTCCCCTGTACAAGGGAAAGTGCATATGCCATTTGGTCATATCATCACAGCATGGCTAGACTCCGTAGGCGTCAACATCCACAGGGGTTCTCTGAGAGAGCTTATGAGGTGTACGATCAGATATCGTCAGAACTTCTCATTAGCAAAGCTACGGATGGGCGCCGATGATGGAGTTGGCACCTCGACCACCCCCCAGGGCACGCAGAGAGCCTCCTCCGGTACCCAGAGAGGCGACAGAGGACTACAAGGATGCAGATGCCACTGATGAGGATGATCAGATGCCGGCAGACACATCAGCGGCGGGTCCATGAGATCGCCGTGGCCGGCTAGAGTCTAGATTTCAGGACTATCAGCAGTCGATTGACTCTAGGCTGTCAGAGATATTGGCAGGCCAGGCATCCTTCGGCGCACGTCTTGATTGGATGGAGGAGTCCCAGAGCCGCATCAAGCAGTGTCAGCTCGATATGTTAGAGATGATGCGGGCCCGACTCGAGTCACAGCTCCTCCACCGCCACCTCCGTGACGATTAGATATTTAGGATGTTAGATTTTTTTTGTTGTCGGGCTAGAGTGAGATTGAGCATAGCCAATCTCGATTTTGAATGTAAAAGACTAAAATTTTAAAGTTAAATGAAATTTTTGTTTATGGAAATCTTGTGTGTTTGGATGAGTACTTGTATGATTGTATTGCTTATGAAAGTTGATATATCATGACATGAAATTGCATCCTATCATATACCATGTCATGTTATTGCTTAGGATTATTTTAGATGTCATGTGTTCTTAAATTTCATCTTATGCCATGACATCATGATTATGAGCATATGCTTATTTATATCACTTCTAATGCCATAATCATTCATGCATTTAAGGCAATTGGTTGAAATTGATTTAAGGACTATGGCATGACTTGAAGTCCCATTTATAAGGGAATCAAGTAGGGTTGCCTAGGAAATGCATGAAACCATAGATAAAGTGAACTCAAACCCACATCTCACATCACATTGACATGTATGTGTATTTATACATCCTAGATACATGTGAGATTCTAGGATAATAAGTTAGGTTCAAGGTGCATAGGTAGTGCATCTAGATGAACTTAAACTTATTTTAATTATCACCAAGAATCATAAGGAAAGCTAATATATAAGCTATGTATATTTAGCCAATAAATTATGGTTCAAAATAGGCTTTCAAAAACATCTTAAAATCAATTTAGAAAACCTTGGTGAAATCTATCTTTTGATAGTCATCATCATTGTAGAAGTTGATACAAAGTAGATCAAAAACTTTAAAGTTTTTAATAGTTTTGAACTTTGTACCAATCTCCTATTTCAATGGTAAAAATATTTTTCCAAAATTTTTCACTGATTGTATGTGTCATAAGTAATATACGTATCAAGTTTCGTGATTTTTTGATTTACGTAGAATTACTTATGAATTTCCAAAAGTTGAGTCTGATTTCTGAAAATCAAGTTTTCAGTTATTAGTCGACTGACGCTACAGTGCAGTCGACTGATGGGCAGCGTTTGGACTCGACAGCAATGCTGTATCACTTTCATCGTTGCCTCGATCGATGGACACATCACGATCAGATCCGATGAGTCGACTGATAGCCTGATTTTGGGGTTACCAAAGTTGTTTAACCCGATTTCAGCTACTACGACTATGGTCCCTAATCACTCCTAACCCTAGGATATGCTTTGGAAAGCATTATAAAGGGTGAAAATCCATTGGATATGGATTAGGAGAAGTATTTAGGGTTTGTATCAATTTTAAGGTGTTGGAAAGTTAAATGTTGAATTTCTAATCTTAATTTTGATGGTTTAGAGTTCCTATTGGCTTAGGGATTGCCCAAGGACATTGTTGGTGCAATTGTCAAGGGGGAGCAAGCCTTTAGGGGGAGGTATCCATCTTGGGATGATGGATGTGTTTTTCTCCTTGAAGAGGAGAAGTTATTAGGAGAATATGACATCAATTGGGAAATTGATGGGACTTTTGAGAAACCCAATTTGGAAATTGGGAGAGTAAATGGGATTGTCTCTCTTGAGTGATATTGGACTTATCACTAAGAAGATGGTAGGCATCCTAAGTATTTTTGGACTAAGGGGGAGATTGTAAGATCTCATTGGGACATGAGACATTGACCCTTTTGGGGAGAAAACCTTTTTGATGTTAGTCAAAAAGGGGGAGAATGTTTGGGGGAGACCATTTGGAGAGTATTTACCAATTTGGGATAATTGGTAAAGGATTTGAGTTAGTGTTCTAACTCAATCATTTGTTGGGTTTTTGTCAAACATAAAAAAGGGGGAGATTGTTGGTGCAATCGGCCCAGGTTATGATTGACCAGGACTCGAGTTTGTCTCGAGTGATGTTTTGATGTTCGACAAAAATATATGACAATGTAATTGTCATGGGAAAGTCCAAGTCTTGGGTACTTAGCATGGAAAGTCCATGTTGGACACTTGGCATTTGGGAAAGTCCAAGCATGGGTCTTGGCAATGTAAAGTCCAACATGGGTTGGCAAGGAAAGTCCAAGCATGGTCTTGGCATGGAAAGTCCAACATGGGTTGGCAAGGGAAGTCTATGCTTGAGTCTTGGCATTTGAGAAGTCCAAGGGTTTGATATTGGCAGCGTAAAGTCCAAGCGGGAGTCTTGGCAGCATAAGTCCAATGGTTGGCGGCGTAAAGTCCAAGCGGAGTCTTGGTGGCGTAAGTCCAAAGTGCCTTGGCGGTGTAGACACCGTTAGCATGACATAGCCGATGGAAGCACCTAAAGGCTACCGCGATGGATGAACAAGTCATGGATGACTTGGAGGGATCCGAGAGGCATGAGGCTGATGGAGGTGGCTAGAAGGCTTAGGTCTAGGCTAAGGGTGGTCTAGCAAGTATGGGGGAATCATACTTGGGTTAAAACCTCATGTTTGAGGTGTGCCAGTCGACTGGTGCCATGTGGCAGTCGACTGGACTGGGTCAACTAGGGTTTGACTATGGGTAATTGCCTAGCAGTCGACTGCCATAGGTTGGCAGTCGACTGATGGCTCTAGCAGTCGATTGATCGTGTGATCGCCGACGGTGCCTGTCGATTTCGGCATGCATCGGAGTCGAGACTCGATCCGTTGAGTGAGGCTCCATCACCGATCGATGGTCGCGATCACCGATCGATGAAGGTTCCGCTGGACTTATCCATGGATCTAACCGCTGTCTCACGACAACAAAGGGCATCACCGATCGATGGTCCCGATCAATGACCGATCGACTTTTTCCAAAGACAAAGGTTGAAGCTATATATGGAGCTCGTGATGGAGGAAAAACTAATCGGTTCTTGAGGGATATTGGGGCGATTTGTTGGTGCAAATCAGGTCTCCAAGTGCAAGCAAGCAACCAAACATTCAAGCAATCAAAACAAGTATTGTAAAGTCTTTTCTTTACTTGTATTTCGTATTCATTATTGTAATTTCTTGTATTTGTATCTTATTGTTGTAAGATTACTTGTAAGGGGTTTCTCCACCCTTGACTTTTGTCAAGAAGGAGTTTTATTGGTTAGTGGTGTTTGTGGCATCGCTAGGGTTCGTACGAACCCAATCCGTGGAGTAGGAACCGGTTCGGTTCCGAACCACATTATATGCTCTTGTTGTGATTTGTGTTGTGTCCATTTCGTTATTGCTTTTATTATTATATATATTCCACTGCGCTAACGAAATTGTAGACACGAACGAGATTGAATTCCATCCACGATCGGGCGAAACGCTATTCACCCCCCTCTAGCCATTCCAAGGGTCCTAACAAGTGGTATCAGAGCCCGGGGCTCTTCTACGGATTAACAACCGGGAGCTAAGGCAAAAGGCTAGAGGGTGAAGATGGAATTCCAAGACAAGCTGGGATGGGAAATCAACACTCCACCTCCATATGATCCAGAAGATTTTCCGGCGTGGAGAGCAAGAATGGAAACATTCTTGATGATGAACATAGAGGATTGGTTCATCCTCGTTGAACGCTTTGAACCCCCTAGGGATAAGAAAGGGAATGTCCTAAAATTGAAAAAGTGGACCCAAGAGCAACGCCAAAAGCTCAAGATCGAAATTAAGGTAACGAAACTTTTGGAATATTTAATTCCTAATGATATTTTGTGCAAGCTAGGGGATTACATGTATGCCAAGGAGTTATGGAGGAAATTGGCAAGATTCCATGAAGAGAGCTCATCCTCTAGTGAAAGTGAGGAATCGGAAGTTGAGATGGAGTCAACTTCTGAATCGGAGAAAGAAGAGGTGGAAGAAGTTGAAGAAGTATCCACTTCTAGGATTGAGGAGAAGAGACCATCCTCTACACCGGAGCAACCTCAAGAAGAGCCTTCAACATCCGATCAAGATGAGGAAGCTCAAAATTCAACTCCGGCACCTACCACCACCCTAGGTAACTCAAACACGTTATTGTCAAATAAAAATCATAATATGTGCTTTGAGTGTAGGGAGTATGGGCATTACAAGAGCAAATGCCCAAAGAGGATCAAGAAAGCTCCTCTGGCGCCTAAAAGTCAACAAAAGTCAACGGACGCCGGTTCTTCAAGTCAAAAGAGCAAGGAGCATGTCATTTGCTTCAAATGCCGACTATCGGGTCATTACCGGAGTCAATGTCCAAAGAAGAAGAAGAAGGGACAAAGGAGAGCATCACAAGTAGGGGGAGCCACTAAGGCAAACCCTAAGGAACATTTAAATAATGCTCCGTCTAATTTAAATATTAAAAAGCATGCTAGAACTAATCTTAGCAATTTTGCTATGTATCATAAAGAGCATGCTAGAAATAACAAATATATTTGTTTAGGAGCTAAGAATGTTCACCTTAAGAATAAGGAAAAATTTGAGACTAATGTCCTTAGAAAAACTATACCTAGGGAATCTATTAAGAAAATACAAGAACATCTAGTTTTTAATCCAAAATCGACTAGGCATATGCCAAGAAAGTCCAATGCCCAAGATTTAAATAAAAATTCAAAAATTGGGCAATTAGAATTAGAGAACCAAGCCTTGAGGTCAAGGCTTGAGAAATTGAAAAAGACCCTAAACAAGATACAAAATCAATTTCAAGGGTCTAATTGTCAAACTCTTAAGTCAAGAAGTCAAAGTCAACATCTAGGACCTAAGAGTCAAAAGTCAACCAAGGGCAAGAATGGTTTGGGTCACAAACCTATGTCCAAGGTGACTTACCATAGTGTTCCATTTGACTATGGGACACTAACTAGGTCTATGAAGACCAAGGTCAATGGGGAAGTCATTCCTAGAGTTGACCAAGGTTTGTGCCTATTGGCCAAGGTTTCGAAGAAACCTAGGATGGCCACTAAGAAGGTTGTTAGGAAGGCAATCCCTAAGGTTAACCTAGGCAATACCAAAATGACCAAGGCTAATAAGCCTAGGAGGGTCATTAGGATGGTATCTAGGGAGGTTATCCCTAAGGAATACCTAATTAACCCTAAGAGCTCAAATCGGTTTTGGGTTCCTAAGAGCGTGATTGATTCACGCTAAATGGGTTTAGGGTGTGCCAACCTTGATTGGATGGGTAGTTAACTCAACCATGATAAATGTGGCACCTTAGGTTACTTTCAAGGTTATGGTTTCCTTGGAAATATCTTTGAGCCTTAGTTTCAAAGAATTTTAGGATGTGTCAATATATATCTTGAAAACATGAAAATCAATAAAATTGACACGATCTAGATTTAGATGTCATAGTGTGTAACTTTGATTGTTGGCACACTTTAGAAGTTCATGTATCAAGAGATGGGTGTTTAAGATGTTAAAAGTAACATCTAGAGTGATATTCAAGTGCCACACAACTTGATGTCTTGTACTCACCATGCTTCATATGTTTTACCATAAGTTTGCATGGAAGGAATGTCTAGGATAGATTGCATCTCACAAAACAATTCTTTCACCTTGATTGTGTATTTTAACACTTAGAAAGGGTGAGATGTTAGGTTTTAGAAATCATTGAATGTTAATGTTTGCAAAAATGAAATAAAACATTAAAATACTTTAACGAATACATGAATAAAAGTATAACATCAATACATTCGATATACAAGATCTAACGTGATAAAATGGAATAATTAAGATGATGAAATCGAGATCTTCTGATTTTGAATCGAAATCGATATCACGATCGACATATCACCGATCGATCGATAACATCGTAGCACGATACGATACGGCCATCAGTCGAGTGCTAGCTTCATGACTCGACTGAATGAACATCAGTCGACAGATGAGGTCCATTGGTAAATTTCTCAAGTGTGCACTTGAGATCTTCAACCTGTGCCATCAAGGATGTATTCTCATCCTTGATCTCTTCCAAATGAAGATTTCCAGCACCACTGTCATCAAACAGTGTATTAGTATTCTTAACTAGTTCTAATTTAGTTTTCAGTAATTTAACCTTAGTTTTGGATTTTTTTAGAGCATTTGTCAAGAAAGCAATAATTTCCTACAATTTATCTAGATGGGGAGAGTTTACCTAATCATAATCCGAAGATGATGATGAAGAGTCCGAATTTGATTGCTCTCCATCAGAATGCTTCAGCTCTCCATCAAAATCTTAATTTTCAGAATTCTCCAATGCCATGAGAGCCTTTTTCTTTGCTCCCTTCTCCTCACTTTCTTCTTCCGATGAGGAGGATGAGGATTAAGTGTCATCCCAACTAGCCTTCAATGCTTTCTTCCTCTTGGCCTTTTCTTCCTTCCTTTTGTACTTAGGGCATTCACTTTTGAAGTGACCTTTCCTATGACAATGAAAGAACTTTACATCATATTTATCCTGATTAATTTCAGAATTTTTACCTTTCTTTTTGTTGGTGAAGTATTTCTTCACATCCTTCTTGTTGTATTTTTAGCTTCTTCTCATCAATCTCCTCACAAAGTTAGCCATCTCGCTAGAGGATGACTCATCATCTCCATCCGAATTTGATGATGAAGAGGAGGAAGAAACTTCCTTCTTCTTTTTCTTCTTCTTGCTCTCCTTGCTGTGACCTCCTTCAATAAAAGCTAGACCCTTCTCCTTTGGGCTTCGATTAGCTTGTTCATTCAATTCCAATTCACAAAACAATTCATCAATCTTAATTGTTGAAAGATCCCTTGATACTTTGTAGGCATCCACCATAGATGACCACAAAGTATTCCTAGGAAAATATTTGAGTACATACCTGGCTAAATCTTTATTCTCAACAGCCTCTCTAACATAATGGGGGTCATTGAGTATTTCTTTAAACCTACCATGCAGTTCACTTACAGTTTCAGTCTCCTTCACGCTGAAATTCTAAAGTTGGTTCAAGTAGAGATCCCTCTTCACTGTCCTTGAATCTCTGGTTCCTTCATGTAGCTCCATCAACTTCCTCCAAAGTTCTTGAGCAATACTGAAGGGGCCAACTTTGTTGAGTTGGTCCTTGGCTAAAACGCACTACAGAGTTTAGGCTATACAGTCGAGCCTGCAGTTGAGCTGGACTTGGTTTTGTGCTATTCCACGTAGTGAGCAGTCGAGCTCCCTCAATTATGTACTATACCAAACGATAAGTATTCGAACTGGCAGTCGAGCCAGCTCGATTCTGTGCCTTTGTGCAAGAGTGCCAGTCGAGCTGACCCCCATGGTGGCTTGACTGATGCGGTAAATATTTGAAGCACATGAGTATCTTCCCTAGTAAGCTTCCTCTCCTAGAGTTTCAAACATCCTAGTAAGATACCAAGCACGTTACGGTATTTTCTCCAACAAACGAATGCTCTAAGTACCTTAGACAAAGATCGAGCATGCTACGACACCCTCCTTGCCTAAAGAGTACTCCATGTACCCTAGACAAAGAACGAGCACGTTACGGTGCCCTCTTTGTCTAACGAGTACTCCCAGTACCCTAGCCAAAGAACGAGCACGTTACAGTACCCTCTTTTCCTAACGAGTACTCCCAGTACCCTAGCCAAAGAACGAGCACATTACGGTGCCCTCTTTGTCTAATGAGTATTGGGCCCATGTACTCTAGTAAGAGAACGAGCACATTACTGTGCCATCTCTTACTAACAAGTACACTAGCTAGAGACCGAGCACTCCCTTGTACCCTCTCTAACTCCAATGGAGAACGTGCACGTTACTATGCCCTCTCCATCACCAAGTTTCCAGACCTCCGGCCAGCTTCTACTCTTCCCAATGCAGAACGAGCACGTTACTATGCCCTCTCCATCACCAAGTTTCAGGACCTCTAGCCAGCTTGTACTCTTCCTCTACCAAGGTTCCCCTTATATCTTATAAACACTAACAGTTAGCACAAGAGATGCATAATGACATGCAATGTGACAGTCCTTTTATTATTCGATCTTGACTTCGACATTCCTCCGAAAGCCTTTGTCGGATCAACACATAGGATTGTCCCCTTACCGAGGACGTGTCACTACCATCGCTCGACACCCAGAGATTAATTACCTTTGGTTCTTCTGACTTGTCTATTAGTTTTCGGTCACTTGACCACCAAGGTTTCTCCTGGTGTCATCTGACCACCGAGGTTTCTCCTTCCGAGATTCTCCTGGTGTCACCCAACCACCGAGGTTTCTCATCCTGAGATTCTCTTAGTATCATTGACCACCGAGATTTCTTGTTCGGAGATTCTCCTGGTGTCGTTGACCTTAGCAAAGTCTAATACAATACCTACACACTTAGCATAGCATATGAGATATCAAAATAACTTAACTTTGAATCTTTGTCATTATCAAACCAAGGTTCGATTAACTGGTTCTCCTGCACCAACAATCTCCTCCTTCTTTATCTGTGGCAAATCAATTCAATGTTAAGGAAATAAAAGCATAAAAGTATTTAAAAATTATTTTTCAAAACCCCCCTTTAATTTTCTTAACTTTACCCTCTCCCCATTTGACATATATCAAAAATAATAAAAAATTAAGTTCATTTAAAATCTGCACCAACAATGTTTATCCCTGGTTAAGATGTTAGCTTCCAACCTTTAACATTGTTAAAAAATATTTTAAGAAAGAAGTTAAAAACTTAAGGTTAGCATTAATATTTTTCAAGGAAGTAAAGACATGTTTAAATTTATAAGATATTAAGGGCTCATATCTATTAGATTTTATGCCAAATTAGAGGTAGCTAGAGATATTAAGTTTGTCTAACTTAAGTCTTCTCTCCCCCTTGGCATAATTGTTTTCCTTTAAATAATGCACAAAATTTTTAAAGTAACATATATTTTAAAACTCCTACAAATACTGGTCTTCTAATTAGAACCTCCCCCTTAACCTAACATCTTTGACCTAATATCCTTGTTAACCACAAGAAAGGCTTATCTAGAGGGCCTCAATTAAGCAAAACTTTCCCTTTTGTCTAACAAACTCTTAGGACATCCTTGTTGGCCACAAGGAGGGCTTACCTAAGTGTCCAGAGGGTGTAGTGTCTAAAGTTGACCCAAGGATCTAGAAGTTCAGTATTGGTCAACTAACCATCATTTTAAGAAACATAGTTTTAAAAAAAAAAACACTACGTATACTACACACAAGAATCATGTCAAAACTATTTTCAATTTGTTGTCCTTAACATCTCACCCATTCTACATGATCAACCAAGTTATCCTTATAGGTGTTGTGAGATGAATTTAATTTTACTTAGTTAAGTTTAATGTCTTAGAAATTAATTAACCTTGGGTTAAATTTGGATTTAACCTTTAGTTAGTTAAGTGAACATTTCAAAATAGGGCTTCTAGGTCATGGCGAGACACAAAGGCCTTTTTTGATCGGAACAACGATGACTTCCTTAGAAAAGCCAACTTAAGAAATTGTGCACTTAATTCACATTAGGGTTAAGTCCTGGTCTAACTAGTTTAGGATGTGGTGAGGTAGCTTCAGCTAGTTCCACTTAGCCAAGTGCACCAAGCTAGATACTCCTTCTGTAACCCGGATACACAAGACTTCCTTTCCCTAATGTACTATCATCTCACTGTGTCCTGATACTATGTTGTCAAGGTTAATTAATCATTAGTCCTATCTAACCATTCTATGAGAGTTAATTTAAGACTAGTATGTATGACATAACATAATTAAGCATGATAACTAATTAAAATGATATGTATGCATGAGCATGTCATATTCAATCAATTCAAAGAAGTGGTTGGTTTCTTAGGTAGACTTTTATTTGTTCCATAGTTATAAGGTACTTTATAATAATTTGGTTTACAAATTTTAGGGTCTTGATTTTTGGTTAACTTAGAGTTGTAACCCAAGTCTGCATATTTATTAGTTGAATTTTTAAAAGTTGAAGGTTTTATTACTAAATTATTGATTTGTGAATAATCAAAAGGTACTCTATTATAATTAACTTTATTGGTTTGATTATCTAATTTTAAATTTTTAATTAAGTTAGATTTCGAATTATTTAAATTAGATTTAATAGGATTATTAGAATTTTTCAAGATACGATTATTAGAATTTTTCAAAGTAGAATTATTAGAATTATTAGAATTTTTCAAGATAAGATTATTAGGATTTTTTAAGATAAAATTATTAGAATTTTTCAAGATAAGATTATTAGATTTTTTTAAGATAAAATTATTAGAAATTTTCAAGATAAGATTATTAGATTTTTTAAATTTAATTTCGAATTATCTAGATTAATCAGATCTATGGTTTGATAATTCTGTCATAAGTTTTTATTATTCTGATCTAGTCTTTGCTTATTCTGATTAAGTCCTAGGTATGTTTTATTCTTAATTTGATCTAGATCTATGTTGATTAAACTAAAAATTTCATTAAGATATTGACTAATTTTATCAAAGGTTAGATTAATTTGATCATTTTCTTCAATATTATTATTATTATTATTTAAACTAATTAAATCTGGATTAATTAATTTTTTATTAGTTGAATTATTAATTGTGTTAATTAATTGACAATAATAAACTAATTTGCTAGCTTTCACACATAGTTTATCTAAATTATTAAGTATTTTAATGCTTAAATTATCAAAATTATTAATTTTACTAACATTCTTTTTCTCCGGGCACTGATTCTTGTAGTGACCGAATCTTATGCACCCAAAGCACTTGATGTGCTCCTTATTCCTTTAGATTTCTAGCATTGGTACTTCCTTTGGCATCGATTGCGCCATTCAAGTCTTATGAGTAGGACACTTATTTTTATACTGTCCTCTCTTCCTGCACTTAAAACAAGTAACATGCAATTTAAATTTTAAATTTAATTTACCATGTGAGTCATGATTTGAACTCTCCCTCTGAATCATTGATCTATCCATTTACCTACAATGTTAGTTACAAAGAAAATGTCTCTATACATGGTCTTGGATTAGTGGTGCGGGAGATAATAAAATAAAAAAAAACCCTAAAAAATGCTTGATTGGTGGTTGCACAGAATTTGAGCACCCCCGCTCTGATACCAAATGTTGGATCGAAAAATGCTAGGGGGTGAATAACGTATTTTAAAAACCTTTTCTTTTCTTTTACAAACAAGTTAAATGCAGCAGAAACAAAAGATAAAATTGTTGTTGCAGTAGACACCTAAGTCGAAACTGAGTTTTGATTATAGCAAACGATACAAAGTTAAGCTCGTATTGTTATCTCACGAGCTAAATCAAATGTGCAGAAAAGTGCCAACGCTGGAGCTGAAGGCTAGCAACACTCGGAAGAAGCCGCGGTGGTCAGGCGACACTCGAGTGATTTCGGAGGAAGCCGAAGGAATCGAGTGGAAGGCCGGAAGCGAAAGCGACACAGTAAGTATCCGGGTAAAGCTCGTGTGTGTGAGAGTAAGAGAGGTCGTATCCTCCTTACAGGGATGATCTTAAGCGTAGATCCGACCAAAGACATCCTATATATGGTCTAGGTCGAGATTGAACGATCAGCAATCATCGTAATAATATTTTTGTTAAGCTATCTTTGCCATGAACTAGCATCAGTCGACTGCCAGCTTGGAGGACTCGATCCGTCATCATCGATCAGCTTAGGGTCGAGATTCGATCGAGCCGCCATCAGTCGACTGATGATGGCCATCAATCGACTGATGGTCAAGGATCAACTTCGAGGAGTCAAGGCTTATCACCTCATTTCAAGGGTAGTGGTGCTCAAATCTTATTGGCTGAAGTTCCTCTCGAGAAGGGGCTCAAAGGCTATAAAAGGAGGGCCTATCCTAGGGTTTTCTCATCAATTCTAAGTGCTCAAAAGTCTCCGCAACACTATGACTCTCCGACGACTCTACAACGATGAAGTGCTAACAACCCTAGCTTAATTTCTTTTCTCTAGTTGTTGGTATAATCTTACTTTGTCGTCTCTTTAATATTGCAATTCTTTTTGTTAATCGAGGTTTTCTATCGTTGCATTTTACATTAATAGAAGAGAGGGTTTGTCTCTCTATCTTTTGCTTTCAAAGGTTTTTGTAATCGTCTAACTGCTACCTCCAACGAGGAGGAGTGTTTAGTGAATTACCCTCCGTACACGGTTTAGGACCGTTAGGGCCTTGGAGTAGTAGTCAAAGGCTACAAACCAAGTAAAAAAACCATTTGTCTCTCTTTATTTGTCATTTATGTTTCCGCTGCAATTAATTGTCTACTCAACGAACGATTTTGAAAAAGAGTTTCTATCGCTCTTCACCCCCCCCTCTAGCAATCCGCTCGATGCAACAAAAATGAATGCTTTACATGGTTCACAACTATAGAGGAAATGTTGACCGCTAGAGGGGGTTGAATAGCGTCAATTCGTTGCGTGATGGATTTCATTATG
Source organism: Wurfbainia villosa (assembly GCA_025175895.1). Classification (NCBI taxonomy): domain Eukaryota; kingdom Viridiplantae; phylum Streptophyta; class Magnoliopsida; order Zingiberales; family Zingiberaceae; genus Wurfbainia; species Wurfbainia villosa. The sequence continues at coordinate 43,408,660 of CM045988.1, read as the reverse complement.
TTCGTCCCTACAAATTTCGTTAGGGCAGCGGAAATAGAAATAATAGCAATAACGAAACAAGACAAACACTAATACACTAATACACAAGTATTTAACGTGGTTCGGAACCGAATAGTTTCTACTCCACGGATCGAGCTCTAAAGATCTCTAGTGATGCACATGCAACCACTAATCACAAATAACTCCTTCTCGGAATAATACGGAGGTGGAGAAACCCCTTACAAGTGATTACAAAAGTAATACAATAAGAATAAAAGCAACTACACTAAAATGCAAGTAAAGAAAACTTTACATCGAGCTTTTGAATGTTTGCTTGCTAGGTTGATCGGGTAGCACTTGGAGACCCTGAATTGCAGCAGCAACACGCCCCAAAACACCTCAAAGAACCTTGATGATTTACTTCTCCATGAGCTCCCTTTCAAGATGCTACCTGGGCTAGAAATCGCCGATCAGTCGACTGGTCAGGACCATCAATCAACTGATGACACTGTTGCTGTGAGACAAAGGTGTAATCCATGCTGGAAAAATCCAACGGATAGGACATCAGTCAATTGATCATATCCATCAGTCGACTGATCGAGCCTTCACTCGACTGCTAACCCTAGCAGTCGAGTCAGACTTAATTCTATTCCCAAATTCTCGAGCACCAGTCGACTGATCACACGATCAGTCGACTGCCCACCTCTGGCAGTCGACTACTGGGACACTTTCTGCAGTCAAACCCTAGTTGACTCACACCAGTCGACTGCCATATGACATTAGTCAATTGGCACACCTTAAACATGAGGTTTTATCCCAAGTATCGTGCCCCCATACTTGCTAGGCCACCCTTAGCCTAGACCTAAACCTTCTAGCCACCTTAGTCAGCCTTGCGCCTATCGGATCCCTCCAAGTCATCCATGACTTGTTCAGCCATACGCTAGCCTTCAGGTGCTTCCATCGGCTATGTCATGCTAATGGTGTCTACATCGCCAAGGCACATTGGACTTACGCTGCCAAGACTCCGCTTGGACTTTACGCCGCTAACCATTGGACTTATGCTACCAAAACTCCCGCTTGGACTTTACGCTGCCAATATCAAACCTCTTGGACTTCTCAAATGTCAAGACTCAAGATTGGACTTTCCCTTGCCAACCCATGTTGGACTTTCCATGCCAAGACCCATGCTTGGACTTTTCCTTGCCAACCCATGTTGGACATTCCATGCCAAGACCCATGTTTGTACTTTACATGCCAAGTACTCAAGACTTGGACTTTCTATGACATGGTCAACTCCAGTCAACCATCAAAATCCCCCTCGAGTCAAACTCGAGTCCGGTCAAACATGACCATGGTCGATTGTGCCAACAATCTCCCAAAACATTATCAGACATCAATGTCAAACTTCCATGTCAAACATCAAAACATCACTCGAGTCAAACTAGAGTCCGGTCAATCATGACCTGGGTCAATTGCACCAATAATCTCCCCATTTTTTATGTTTGACAAAAACACATACCTTTGAGTTAGAGCACTAACTCAAATCTCCTTACCAATTATCCCAAATTGGTAATCCCAAACATTCTACCCAATTCTCCGAATTGATAATTGATAACATCAATTGATAACACTCTTCATAACATTCTCTCCCAAAACATTCTCCCCCTTTTTGACTAACATCAAAAAGATTTACTTTCCAATGAGGTTAATGTCTCATATCCAATGAGATCTTACAATCTCCCCCTTTGTCCAAAGATACCTAGGATGCCTATCATCTTTCTAGTGATAAATCTCATATCACTCAAGAGAGGCAATCCTATACACTCTCCTAATTTCCAAATTTAGTATCTCAAAATCCCATTTTCCCCCTCATGAGGAAAAAAATACCATCCATCATCCCATGATAGATACCTCTCCCTAAAGGCTTGCTCCCCATTGACCATTGCACCAACAATGTCCTTGGGAAGTTCCTAAGCCAATAGGAACTCTAAACCATAAAAAATAAGGTTCAAAGTTCAAACATGAACTCTCCACACCTTAAATTTGATACATCAATCCTAACACCTCTCCTAATCCATATCCAATGGATTTTCACCCTTTATAATGCTTCCCAATGATAGTAGGAAACTTCACTTCCCACTTCAACTCAATCGCTTGTTCATGGAGATCCCTTCTACGTCCCTGGATAAAAAAAAAGTATCCTTGACAAGAGGATTACCCAAGCAACCGTTTCATCATCGTGCTATTCGATTAGAGTAGTCACTTGAACAAACTTGTTGTTCAAGCAACCAACCTCTATTCTAGGAATAGCTGCGGAATAGACGATGTACGGATCACCGACTTTTGTGTTTATGTTCGGGGTCCAAGTTATATTAGCCATAAAAATAGAATACTACATGCATATATAATTGAAAAACAATTATAGACATGTTCCAAAAGAGAATAGACAATCGATATACCTCTCGATCTTCTATTGTATGTCCTTCCTCCTTTTGGATGTCGTGTGGGCGACAATCTACCAAAAGTTGAAGCTCCTAGATCACCAATCTTCTTTCCTTGCTCGCTTAGAACAAGAGGAAGAATAAGAAACAAAACACTTCACCTTCTTTCAACCAACCACCAAGCTCCAAGCTTGGTACTTGCCACCTAGACTTCTTTCCACCGGCCAAGGAGTGGAGAAGGACTTGATTTGGATGTCGGCCAAGGGAGGGAAGAAGGAGATGGGCGCCGACCACCAAGGAAGAAGAAGAAGAAAGGAAATAATTTCCTTATTTGGTGCCGCCCAAGCCTTCAAACCCTAAGCCTCCCAAACCCTAATCCTATCTCAATTGGAATTCCATGTTGTCGCCCACCCTAAAGCCACCTTTTATAGAGTTAGGGATAAGCCTTGTTTTAATCTCCACCATTAGTTCTAGGGTTTTAATCTCAACCATTGGATCTAGAGATTTAATCTCAACCATCATTTCTAGAGATTTAATCTCTACTTTTGGATCTAGAGTTTTGTTTTCATCCATTGGATCTAGGCTTCATGAGGTATTAATAGGCTGCAATAGGGACCATGAGGAGGAGTTGGATCTTGGCCACCCAATGGATCAAGCCCACATAAAGTTTGATCCATTAATGATAATCCAATCCACTAAAGGATTATCATTGATCTACGTCACCAACCCCAATAAGTTAATATGGGCTCCATATATTATATGTACATTTTTCTCACCGTGTTTAAGATCTTGAATGTCCATCGATTAATTAATTTACTTACCATTAATTAATCAACATCTAACTCCATGAGTAGTACCACTCAACCTTTTCATCATGCCGGACCAAGTCCACCTGCAGGGTTTACATGATGAACCTTATGAGCTCCTCAATGGGACATCATCATCCTAATATATAGGACATGGTTTCCTCCTATAATCAACGACACACCATATAAATAATATCTTTTCTCAACTTACCGAGCCTATCAATTTAATCTATAAATCTCGCCCTTTGGTAAATCAAAGAAATGAATACTAAGTATATGTGCCCATTATTATATCAGGATTAAGAGTATGTACAATATAATATGTGAGGTCCGATTCGATTATGTAGTCAGCAATAAATCGAATCCCCTCTAAGTCAGTCCTGCTCAATACACATAAAGTGTACTAGTGTGATTCTATGATCAAGACAAACCAATACCAAATCACACTACAACCATACCAATGGTTTGTCCAAAGCCATCTCGGTTGTGTGCCTATACTTATACTTTACAAGGAGCCGATAACATGATCTCCCGTGTGACACCACACACCATGTTATCTACAATGTAATGTATTAAACAATATGCATAACCATAAATATGCAAACAATGATCATGTGATTCTTATTTCAAAATAAAGATGTTCATGCAAAAGATAGACTTTTCATTATACATCCCAACACCCAAAGCCTATCCTAGGGTTAGAAGTGGTTAGGGAACTTTACCATGGCTAAAAATGGGCTAAACAATCTTTTTTTTTTCGAAATCAGCTTGGCAGTCGAGTCCTTCAGAAATCAGTCGACTGCCTTGCACATCAGTCGACTGCCATCAAGGGCAGTCGATTGATAACTGAAAAATCCGATTTTCAATTATCAGAAATGGATTTTGAAAATTCATAAATAATTATACGTATATCGAAAAATAATGAAAATTCATACGTATAATACTTATGACCAATACAATGGGTGAAAAATGATAGAAAAATATTTTACCCATAAAATATCAAAATTGATACAAAATTCAAAAGTGAAGAAAAATTTCAATGTTTTTGCTCACTTTGTATCAACTTCATCAATGGTGATTGCTATCAAAAGATAGACTTCACCAAGGTTTTCTAAAAGAATTTTAAAACTTTTTTAAAGCCTTATTTTGGATCATATTCCTTTGGCTCAATGTACATGACTTGTACACAAGCTTTCCCAATGATCCACCTTTAGTTAAAGATGAGTTTTAGTTCATCTAAATGCAAAATTATGCACCTTGAACTTAATTGATATCCTAGCATCGCATATGTATCTAGGGTGTATAAATATACATACATGTCAATTTAATGTGAGATGTGGGTTTTGGTTATCCTAATCTAAGGCCTCATGCATTTTCTAAGGCAACTCTACTTGATTCCCTTATAAATGAGACTTCAAGTCATGCCATTGTCCTTGAATCATTTTTAATCAAATTAAATGCATGAAGTATGATCATGGCATAAATGATAGCATAATAAGGCTTGACCAATGATCATGATGTCATGACATATGATATAATCTAAAAACACATGACATTAAACCTTAATCCTAAACATAATCATGACATATTAAATTGTAAAAATAAATATGATGTCATGGCATGTTATATGGCAAACAAGGCATGGCATATAAAATGCATAGGTATAACAACACCTAAATTTTAGTATTAATTGTCATTTGATATAATTAAGTATATTTTTCCATATTATCGCTTTTCTCCCTAGTGTGCCAAAAACCCAAAATGGCACACTATGACTTCTAAACCTAAATTGTGCAAATTTAATTGATTTTTCATAATTCCAAAAATGTATTGGCACATCCGAAAATCCATTAGGATTATAGATAAAAACTATTTCCATGCTAACCAATCAAGTGCCACCTTTACCATGGTTAGGTTAACTACCCTTCCATTTTAAGTTGGCACACCCTAAACCCATCTAGCGTGAATCAATCACGCTCTTAGGAACTCAAATCCTATTTGAGCTCCTAGGGTTTACTAGGTATTCCTTAGGGATAACCTACCTAGATACCTTCCTAATGACCCTTCTAGGCTTGTTAGCACTACAACAAATATGACTTTCCGCAGCACATTATCAACAGTGCACAATTTTAGCATGCTGTTAATAATAGTTTTTACAGCGTGCTCAATTTTGTACGCTGCGGATAATATAATATTTTTGCAAACAACAGCATGCAAAAATAATACGTTGTCAATACTCATTTTAACAGCGTGCAGTGACCGCTATTAATATTAAATAATAACAGCGTGCATTCTGCACGCTGTTAAAAATTTTATCATAGAAAGTTAAACTTTTCGCAAATGCGCTAATCATGTGCGCTGCGGATAATATTAGATTTATTAATATGAGACTTTTAACAGCGTGCATTTTGTACGCTGTTAAAAGTCTCACTATAAAAAATTAAATTTTTTGCAGCGTGCAAAACAAGTGCACTGCGGATACAATATTTGTTAATATGAAATAATAACGGCATACAATTTGCACGCCGTTAAAAGTACCATTATAAAAATTTAAATTTTTCACAGCGTACCAATCAAGCGTGCTGCGGATAATACTAAGCTTGTTAATATGAAATAATAATAGCGTACAATTTGCATGCCATTAAAAGTTTCATTATAAAAAAATAAACTTTTTGCAGTGTGCCAATCAAGTGCACTATAGATAATATTAGCATTGTTTATATTATCTGCAGCGTGCATTTTGCACGTCGTTAAAAGTATCATTATAAAAAAATTAAAATTTTTACACTGCGCCAATCTAAGTACGTTGCGACTAATATTATATTTTTATAATTACAAAAATAAAATTTTTAAAATTTAACAATACATTTTCTATTAGTATTAAATAATTTTTTATTTTTTAATCTGAAAATAAAATTTTTTAAAAATTTTTAACTATGAATTTGCCCTTATTATTATTATTAATTACATTACTAATTAATAATCATATTACTAATTAATCATATTACTTTTTTAGGTTAAATTTATTCGTATTCTCTCCACCGCTTTCTTGCGTTCAACATTTTCTCACGCTCGCCCTCTTTGCCAATCAAGTGCGCTGTGGATATATATAATTGTGCGCCGTAAAAAGTCAAATAAATTATCATTTTATAAATATTTAAATATGTACAACTTTTGATTCTATAATATTTATCATTCATTTAAAAAAATAGAGAATCACCGTTAATTTCATATATATATTTCAAGTTTGGTATGTACAAATTTTATATTTATTTATTTTTAATTTAAAATTCATCTGGACATAATTAAAACTATATTTGATAATTTTTCTGATATAAAAATATAAAATTTAAAATTTCCCATTTTAATTTGGATGTTTGGATTTGGATTTTGATGATGATATCCGTAACCCATTTTCCTTTTCTTTTCTACTCGACAAATGCGATACAATGAAATCCCTAATATGCCGCATGCCATTTCCAACTTCTCTACCGGATCACTGCCTACCCTAGCCTAATCTGCCGCATGCTGTTTCCAGCTTCTTTACCGGATCGCCGCCTACCCTAGCCTAATCCGCCGCACGCCATTTCCAGCTTCTCTACCGGATCGCCGCCTACACTAGCCTAATCAGCCGCACGCCGTTTCCTTCTCTACTGGATCGCCGCCTCTGCCTCATCCTTTCACATCCCCGCAGGAGCACCGCCCTCATCTCTCCGTCCGGCCGGCAACCAGCATACGTTCTTGATTTTCCTTCTGTGAGTTCTTTTGTGTTTCTATTCGAGTTCCTTCGTTCCGATATCTTTGATAGGAACCCGTGTAAATAGCAAATTTAAAAATAATTCTAGCAAAAAAAACATTAATCTTCTGTTGGTGCAGCTTCAAGGCGTATGTGCAGTAAAAACACATTTTTTCTGACATTCGAGTTGCATTAAACATATGGCTGTAGTGCTACATTTATGTGGAAGGTGAACTAAGGTTTGGTTTTGCATATTTTGATAGCTGCTTCATTTGAAAGCAAAGTAAAATAAGACCAGTGTGTTACCAATCATCTAGACTTGTATGGATTAGTATTTTTTTCGTTGGATTATGGTTATTATGTCTAAGTTACAGGGAAAAATCATCGTGTGAATATTAGGTTCTTCCTGCTAATAGAGGCATGCAAATCGGAGATGGGAAAAGAGAATGTTTGGTATATTTATGGGAGCTAGAGCTTACATGAGGTGTCCTACACATATCCAATTTATCTGATATATATGCTCCTGGATATGATATGATAAGCTTCATGTCATATAATCTGATGCTTTTTCAAATTTTATTCTAGTACTCTGAGATATAGTTCTCATCCAAGTTATTGAAATTTCTTCAAAGTTCCTCATCTGGTACATGTGCAATCCTCTGTTGAATCAAGTTACTTGTGTTAGTGAAAGTTCAGATTGTTGCTTCTCATAACTATTTTGTTTTTGTTGCTTACTAGTTTGTATATGACCTCATGCTTATGTTCTGGAGTTGGAAATTCAGGTAGGAACAGTGCTTCTTGGTTGTGCCTTCCTGTATGATATCTTTTGGGTTTTTATCTCTTTCAGGCAAATAGATCAAGATATTTTAGTAGCTATACCCTGGTCAATTGAAAAGCAGTATGTTCACCTAAATTCATGCATGGTTATAATAGTATGGCCAACTATTGGGCAATGCTATATTACAGACTTTACCGTTAAAACGTTTTTTGTTCTTGTTAGTGAATGTGCAATCACCATCTAGCATTTTATTATGTCTCTATTTATCTTTTTTTTTGTTCTTGTTAGTGAATGTGCAATTATGATAATATTATTTGACAATATTTATTAAAAAAATTAGGTTTCTAGTGGTGACATTGATGACGATATTAGGAATTATGTTAGTGGCGATAGTGATGTCAATGGAGCAAAAAAGAATCTTACCTTTCGTATGCGTAACCATATTGATATAGAGAATATTGTGTTTTCTTTTACATGATAGAATCTCTCTCTTATTACTAATAACTTGTTTTGTTATAAAAATATATTTGGGAACATTAATAATTTTTTATTATTATACAGGGAAAATTGAAGAACGTGAATTGTGGAGATGTCAGCGTTAATACTAAATGTAAGCTGCTTCATTGGTCCGGTGATGGAGTTGTTGCAGAAGGTCGAATTGCATCCACAGATCCAAAAGCAAAAGTGCATAATGTTCCTCTTGGTGGATCTTGTTGGAAAGTTTGGATTGATAGAGTTTTGATGGAGAAGGTGGATCTAATTCGACCCAATGATGAAATGTATTTTTTTGAGGATGCAATAGGAAGCACAGTCGCTTGGTTCTCTAAGTGTATAGTTTTGTGTGACTGATATAGATTGTGTTGTTGGTTGAATTGTTAATGCGACTAAGTGAGTATTTATTTTGTAGGAAAGAAATTATGTAAGTGAATTTATGTTATTAGTTTGAATTTTTTTCTGTGACTAAGTGAATAATTAGTACACTAGCTATTTAAGTGTGGTGGTGATGATTATTTATGGTATCATAATTGTTTTAGTTTTGATTTTATAATCGTGTGTATGTGATGTTAAAAATGAGTATAATATTTGTATGTGATATTATAATTGTGTGGTCTTTGTGGGTTGGATTATAATTATTTGAGTTTTTATATTACAATACTGCACTTAACCGCAGCGTGCGATCGCGCGCTGCGAATGCACTTAACCGCAGCGCGCGAATGCACCTAACCGCAGCGTGCGATCGTGCGCTGCGAATGCACTTAACTGCAGCGCGCGATCGCGCGCTGCGAATGCACTTAAGCGCAGCGCGCGATCGCGCGCTGCAAATGTACTTAACCGCGCGCGATTGTGCGCTGCGAATGCACTTAAGCACAGCGCGCAATCGCGCGCTGCGAATGCACTTAACCGCAGCGCACAACCGCGCGCTGCGAATGTCTTATGACTTTCAACAGCTTAGCGTTGTGCAGCATGCGATGCGCACTGCGGATAGCATATTTGCGCGCTGCGGAAAGTCAAATTTGTTGTAGTGTAGCCTTGGTCATTTGGGTCTTACCTAGGTTGACTCTAGGGGTAACTCCCCTTGCAACCTTCTTAGTGGCTTCCCTATGTTTCTTTGAAACCCTTGCCACTAGGCACATTTCTTGGTTACGCTTAGGGATGACTTCCCTAGTAACCTTGGTCTTCCTAGACCTACCTTGTGTTTCCATAATCAAATGAAACACTATGATAAGCCACCTTAGGCTTAGGTTTGTGACCCAAAACTTTCTTGCCCTTGGTTGACTTTTGTCTCTTAGGTCCTAGGTATTGACTTTGACTTCTAGACCCTATGGTTTGACCATTTGACCTTTGCTTTTGATTTGTCATTTTTCCAAGGGTCTTTTCAAGTTTCACAAGCCTTGACCTCAAGACTTAGTTTTCCAATTCTAATTGCCCAATTTTCGATTTTTCATTTGGTCTTTGGGCATTGTTTTCCTAGGCATATGCCTAGTCCATTTAGGGTTTAAGCCTAGGTGCTCTTGTACCTTTCTAATTATCTTTCTAGGTAGAATTGCTCTAGAATTATTTGACCTAGATTTGTCTTTAGATAAATTTGTTTTAGGGACATTAGTCCCAAATTTCTCCTTATTTTCAAGGTGAATATTCTTAGCTCCTAGGAAAAAATTCCTTATTTCTAGCATGCTCTTTATGATAAATTGCAAGAGAAATAAAGTTCCTAGCATGCTTTTGCCTATTAAATAAAGAAGGAGCGTTATTGAATTTTACCTTAGGGATGGCTTTAGAAGCTCCCCCTACATGTGATGCTCCCTCTTGAATCTTCTTGCTCCCCCTAGGGCATTGACTCCTATAGTGCCCCTTTTGATGGCATTTGAAGCAAATGACATGATTCTTGCTCTTTTGCATTGAGGCACCGGTCTCCTTGACCTTTGGCATGGGTGGAGCCTTCCTTACTCTCTTTGGGCACTTACTCTTGTAGTGCCCAGATTCCCTACACTCAAAGAAAATTATATGATTTTTGTTTAAACTTAAATTGCTTGAGTTACCTAGGTCCGTGGTGGAAGGTGGATTTTGAGCTTCTTCATCTTGACCGGATGTTGAAGGCTCTTCTTGAATTTGCTCCGGCATGGGAATTCTCTCCTCCCCCTCAATCCTAGAGGTGGAGGCTTCTTCCACCTCTTCCTCTTCTTCTTCCTCCGATCCGGAAGTTGATGTCGGGGATCGATCGGCAGGCTAGAGGGGGGTGAATAGCCCTCTTTCATTGAATGAAGTAATTTTCTCGTCTATAAAATGTTAGCGCAAGAGGAATATACAAATACAAACAAATAAAAACAAAGCAAAAGATACACAAGAATACAAACAATGCAAACACCGAGATGTAACGTGGTTCACGACTACGCCGCTAATCCATGGTCTGATTCGTCCAAGGTGAATCACTCCTTAATCTTTCACTAGATCTCTCCTTTGCACAAAGCTAGGTGGAGGTAACCTCTTTTACACAAAAACACTCCTCTTACAAATATAATGGAAATAAGCTCAAGTAAGAGGATGGAAAGCTTTAGGGAACTTTGGGAGAAGATTAGAGCATAAGCATTAGCCCCCCAAAGCCCCATACCCTTCCTCTTTATAGAGGAAGAGTGTTTCTTCTTGTTGACACAGGAGCAGTCGACTGATGTCCCTATCAGTCCACTGGTCCTGTAGCCGTTGCCCAATAACGGCTGCTTTCCACATTGGATCTCATCCAAAGGTACTGGCATCAGTCGACTGATATTTCCATCAGTCGACTGATGCTCGATCAGTCGAGTGCTCCGCGAGCTCGACTCCATTCTGTGCCCGAAACACTTGCAACCAGTCGATTGATGCCTTCATCAGTCGACTGGTGGTCTCGCAGTCGACTGCCACTCCATGGTAGTCGACTGTTGGCACTTGAACCGGACTCGAACAATAGTCGAGTCACCATCGACTTAGAGTAGTCGACTACCATTAACATGGTAGTCCACTGATGTCGGGAAATCCCATCTGACACTTAGCCAAATGGCCAAGTTTCACCAAAGAGCTACTACCCCTTCTCGAGTTACATTCGCTCACACTCATCCCTCGGAGTCCCTCGTCTTTGAAGTTATCTTCGTCCGGCCACGTCCCTCGGATGCGCCAAGCGCACGGCTCTGCAGCGCCATCCTTCGCGTCTCGCCCTGAAGTCTACTTCCTCCAGTTTCACTCCAAGCTCCTCGTCCGGCGGTCCCTCGGATGCTCCAAGTGCACGGCTTCCGCAAAGCCATCCTTCACCGACTCAAGGACCGAGTCATGAGAGGTGAAACTCTCCAAGGCTCCATGTGCGAATTACTAAGTCCTGCAAGACTCCAACGCACATATCAAATCATAATAACACTCTAACTTAAACCCTTTGCCACACCATCAAAACCATATTACGGCAAGAGATTGCCCAAACAATCTCCCCCTTTTTGATGTGTGACAATCCATTTAAGTTAGGTAAAAAAAACATTTGATAAAATATTTAAGGAAAGAAAGCATGTGAATAACATTATTAGCAACTCTCCCCCTTAATACATGAAACTCCCCCTAAATATGTTCCCCCTTACTTTAAACTATTCTCCCTTACTTAAACATAACATTTCTCCCCCGTTGACACCATCAAAAATAATAAACAATGTTTATCTAAGCATGGCATCAAGTTTAGAGAGAAACAAAACCCAAAACATGCCTTAAAATCGGATACACAAGGTTATTGGTCATGTTATCAGACTACCAGTCGACTGGTTCAGACTACCAGTCGACTGGCACGTGCATTTCGGGTTTTTCAGGTTTTCAGGATGGTTTTCAGAAATGCACTAGAAAATATATAAAATTTGAAAAATCATGAAATTTGGGGAACACATTTCTTGTAAGTATATTTATCAATGAAAAATAGTTTTCCATGAAAAATCATTGTATTTTCAAGTATTTGCCAAAAATCCAAAAGCTTTAAAAACCACTAGGTTTTTGATCATGTAAGTATCCATTTTAGCACCTAGTCTTGCTTTGGATTGTTTCAAAACATGAATACACAGATTTTAAAGTGAGAAATTGTTTTGAAAACATATGAAATATCCAACCATCATCTTTGGGCAATATGTCTATGAATTAAACATAAGCCTTCCCCATGATTGGTCTATTATTGCTATTTTGATACCTTAAATGACCATCTAGATGCCATAGACATTAGTGGACATTTGTATCATCCTATCATCTCACTCATGCTAAGTTTTCAATCAAAGTAGCCTATGGTGAGTGTGAGATGTATCCTAAAGGTATTTGTATATACTTAACCATTATTTTCATGCAATTCTATCAAGTTTAAGTATCATCTTAACAATCCCCATGATCATAAATATGTATATGACTTAATTTTACATTATGATCATGAAACACATGTATTCATCAATTTGTTATCGTGCATTAGGTATTTCATAATGGTATAAAGCAAATATCACCTAAAGCATGATTTCTCTACTTATAGGTGCATTATCATCACCTAACACTATTTCAAAAATGTTGTCCCGCCATCCTAAGTCAACCAAGAAAAAATTATATAGGTAAAGTCCTTATGGTTGACTATCCTAGGGTTTTCCTAACCCTTTAGGATGGATTTTGGAACCCAATATAAATTCTTTCCTATGGGTTCACTAAAAACTCCTTAGGGATCCATTTCCTAGCAATTACCTTCTTTTTATCTTGAGCCCTAGCTATTAGGCAATTATAGGCCTTTTCATTTTTCTTTTCCTTATATCCTAGGCCTTTCTTGTTGAAGCTAGCCCTTTGGCTCCCTATTATTATGTTAAGGGTATTGGATCCTATTGTAAACTTTTCTAAGGCTTTGGTCAAATAGTCTACCTTTTCCCTTAGAGCCCTATTTTCTTCTATGCATGCATCATTAACATCAAAAGGCATATATTGATCATGTGAGCATGCATCATCATGACTAGAAGAAATATTTAAGCATGTGTTTTCTAATTTTTGCTCTAAATCTTTAATTTGGTAAAGCATGGTTTTATTTTTCTTCTTTGCTCTAAATAGGTCCTTAGTGAGGCTAGAAATCATAGAAACTATTTTACTAGGTGAAAGGTTAGTTACCATAGTTTCCATGTCCTCTTCTTCGGATGAGGAGGTAGAGAAGGCTCCCCCTTCACTTGAGCTCTCTCCACTTGAACTTGATCCTTCATTTTCGAAGGAGGAGCAATCCAAGTCGTCAAACGCCATCAATGCCAAATTTGTGACAAAAGCATTTTCTTCCTCGGATGATGATGAGGAGGAGGATGGGTCATCCCAAGTCCTTGCCTTTAGTGCCTTTGCCTTTCCCTTTTCTTTGGCTCTCTTCTCTTCTTCTTTCTTCTTGCTTCCCTTCTTTTTCTTCTTTTCTTCCTACTTTCTCTTCTCTTCCTTGCTCTTGTTTAGGAGGGGACAATTATCCCTTATATGTCTCTCCCCTTAGCAATTGTAGCAAATAATTTTCCCCCTTGGTCTTCTACTCCTATCATTAGATTTATTAAATTGAAAACCTTTTAAAGCACGCCTTACCCTGGCCTCCTTACCATATAGGCTTTTTCCGTGCTATCCATGGAGGAGGAGGAAGATGCTTCATCGGAGGAGGAGGGGATCTCCATCTTCTCCTTCCCCTTATGTGCCATCAAGGCTACTCCTCTTGAAGGTTGAAACTTTGGCTCTTCTTGTATTCCTTCAAGCCTCGTTTCGTGGAGCTCCATTGTTGAGAAGAACTCCTCCAAGGTGCTCACTTCTAAGTTCTTGGAGATGTAGAACGAGTCCACCATGGAGCTCCATCTTGAGGACCGGGGATAAGCATCTATGGCCTTCATTACCATATCCCAGTTGGAGAGCCTTTCACCTACACTTGTTAGCCCAATTAAAATTTCTTTAAACCTAGAATGCAATGAGGTTACCTTTTCCCCCTTTTCTAATTTTATGTTGGATAGTTGGGAGCAGAGGAGGTCTCTCCTTGCAAGTTTGGCTTCCGAGGTGCCTTCATGAAGCTCTACTAACTTCTCCCACATCTCCTTTGCACTAGAGCATTCCCCTATCCTATTCACTTCTTGTTGGGGGAGTACATTGTAGAGGTGGTGCTTGGCCTTTAAATTTGCCAAGTATTCTTCCCTTTGCCTCTTGCTCCACCATGATTTCTCCAATGGCTCCCCATCTTCATTCCTAGGCATCTCGAAACCGTTTTCCATTATTAATAAAATTTCAAAGTCGGTTTCAAAGAATACCTCCATTCTCTTTTTCCACCAAGAGAATTCGCCTGCAAATTTTGGTGGGTGAATGTTTGAGTCGGCCATCCTTGAATGTGCTTGTTGTGGCAATTAGTCCTCAACAATACCAATTGTAGGGGATCGATCGGCCGGCTAGAGGGGGTGAATAGCCCTCTTTCATTGAATGAAGTAATTTGCTCGTCTACAAAACGTTAGCGCAAGCGGAATATGCAAATACAAACAAATAAAAAAAAGCAAAAGATACACAAGAATACAAACAATGCAAACACCGAGATGTAATGTGGTTCACGGCTACGCCGCTAATCCACGGTCCGATTCGTCCAAGGTGAATCACTCCTTAATCTTTCACTACATCTCTCCTTTGCACAAAGCTAGGTGGAGGTAACCTCTTTTACACAAAAACACTCCTCTTACAAATATAATGGAAATAAGCTCAAGTAAGAGGATGGAAAGCTTTAGGGAACTTTGGGAGAAGATTAGAGCATAAGCATTAGCCCCCCAAATCCCTATACCCTTCCTTTTTATAGAGGAAGAGGGTTTCTTCCCGTTGACACAGGAGCAGTCGACTGATGCCCCTATCAGTCGACTGGTCCTGTAGTCGTTGCCCAATAACGGCTGCTTTCCACATTGGATCTCATCCAACGGTATTGGTATTAGTCGATTGATATTGCCATCAGTCGACTGATGCTCGATCAGTCGAGTGCTCCGCGAGCACGACTCCATTCTGTGCCCGAAACACTTGCGACCAGTCGATTGATGCCTTCATCAGTAGACTGGTGGTCTCACAGTCGACTGCCACTCCATGGCAGTCGACAGTTAGCACTTGAACCGAACTCGAACACTAGTCGAGTCACCGTCGACTTGGAGTAGTCGACTACCATTAACATGGTACTCAACTGATGTCGGGAAATCCCATGCGACATTTAGCCAAATGGCCAAGTTTCACCTAAGAGCTAGTACCCCTTCTCGGGTTACATTCGCTCACACTCATCCCTCGGAGTCCCTCACCTTTGAAGTTATCTTCGTCCGGCCACGTCTCTCAGATGCGCCAAACGCATGGCTCTGCAGTGCCATCTTTTGCATCTCGCCCTGAAGTCTACTTCCTCCGGCTTCACTCCAAGCTCGTCGTCCGGCGGTCCCTCGGATGCTCCAAGCGCACGGCTTCCGCAAAGCCATCCTTCACCGACTCAATGACTGAGTCATGAGAGGTGAAACTCTCCAAGGCTCCATGTGCGAATTACTATGTCCTGCAAGACTCCAACGCACATATCAAATCATAATAACACCATAACTTAAACCCTTTGCCAAACCATCAAAACCATATTACGACAAAATATTGCTCTAACAGTTGATTCCCTATCAACTTTCGAATCCTCACTTTCTTGTGAGGATGAGCCCTCTTCCTCATCTTCCTTATCTTCTTGGATTGAGTGAGGCTCTTCATGGAATTTTGCCAATTTGTTCCATACCTCCTTGGCGTCTTTACAATCCCCTATCTTGATGAAAATATCATTAGGGATTATATTGAGCAAAATACCCATTACCTTTTTGTTGATGTTATAGTATCGGAGTTGTTCTTGGATGCAATTCTTCTTCTTGATTTTTTTCCTTCTTCGTCTTTTGGAGTGTCAAAACCTACTAAGACACTAATCCAATTATCCAAGTCACACATTAGAAAATGCATCATTCTACCTTTCCAATACACGAAATCTTCGCAGTCGAAGGAAGGAGGAACATTGATGTCGTCACCCAATCTCTCCATCTTTCCCTCTAGCATCTTAGCTCCCAGCGGTTAGTCCGTAGAAGAGCTCCTAGCTCTGATACCAATTGTAGAGGAAATGTTGACCGCTAGAGAGGGGTGAATAGTGTCGATTTGTTGCGTGATGGATTTCGTTGCGTTCGTCTCTACAAATTTCGTTAGCAGAGTGAAAATAGAAATAATAGCAATAACCAAACAAGACAAACACAAATACACCAATACACAAGTATTTAACATGGTTCAGAACCGAATGGTTGCTACTCCACGGATTGAGCTCTAAAGAGCTCTAGTGATGCACCACAACTACTAATCACAAATAACTCCTTCTTGGAACAATCCGAAGGTGGAGAAACCCCTTAAATGTGATTACAAAAGTAATACAATAAGAATACATGCAACTACACTAAAATGCAAGTAAAGAAAACTTTACACCGAGCTTTTGAATGCTTGCTTGCTAGGTTGATCGAGTAGCACTTGGAGACCCTGAATTGTAGCAGTAACTCGCCCCAAAACACCTCAAAGAACCTTGATGATTTGCTGCCCCATGAGCTCCCTTTAAAGCTGCTACATGGGTTGGAAATTACCAATCAGTCAACGAGTCGGGACCATCAGTCGACTGATGATACTACTGCTATGAGACAACAGTGTAATCCATGTTGGAAAAATCTAATAGATAGGACATCATTCGACTGATCATGTCCATCAGTCAACTGATTGAGCCTTCACTCGACTGCTAACCCCAGCAGTCGAGTCATACTCCATTCTGTGCCTAAATTCTCGAGCACCGGTGGACTGATCACACAATCAGTCGACTGCTTAAGCCAGCAGTCGACTGCCCACCTCTACCAGTCGACTGCTAGGACATTTCCCACAGTCAAACCCTAGTTGACTCACACCAGTCGGCTGCCATATGGCATCAGTCGACTGGCACACCTCAAACATGAGATTTTATCCCATGTATAGTGCCGCCATACTTGCTAGACCACCCTTAGCCTAGACCTAAGCCTTCTAGCCACCTCCATCAGCCTCACGCCTATCGGATCCCTTCAAGTCATCCATGACTTGTTCATCCATAATCTTGCCTTCAGGTGCTTCTATCAGCTATGTCATGCTAACGGTGTCTACACCGCCAAGGCACATTGGACTTACGCTACCAAGACTCTGCTTGGACTTTACGCCGCCAACCATTGGACTTATGCTGCCAAGACTCCCGCTTGGACTTTACGCCGCCAATATCAAACCCCTTGGACTTCTCAAATGCCAAGACTCAAGCTTGGACGTTCCCTTGCCAACCCATCTTGGACTTTCCATGCCAAGACCCATGCTTTGACTTTTCCTTGCCAACCCATGTTGGACTTTCCATGCCAAGACCCATGCTTGGACTTTTCCTTGCCAAGACCCATGCTTGGACTTTACATGCCAAGTACTCAAGACTTGGACTTTCCATGATATGGTCAACTCCAGTCAACCATCAAAATCCCCTTCGAGTCAAACTCGAGTCTGGTCAAACATGACCCAGGTCGATTGTGCCAACAATCTCCCAAATCATTATCAGACATCAATGTCAAAAATCAATGTCAAACTTCCATGTCAAACATCAAAATATCACTCGAGTCAAACTTGAGTCCGGTCAATCGTGACCTAGGCCGATTGCACCAACAACAGCCAAGCGATTGCTAATCCATGGCCCTTTGATCCTCGATCGCTTCTGAAGGGCAAAACACTAAAAGTCTCTTCCTCGTTAGAGGTAAGAGACAACCGATTACAAAATATGTAGAGGAAGAGGAAACAAATCTACCTCTCCTTTGTAGCAAGTAATACATAAGAATTAAACAAAATATCGACAATGAATTGTAGAGGGTGCATTGTCGAAGTGGCATTGTAGCACGAAGAATCAAAGTCAGAGAGCAGGAGCACTTAGGAGTTCATTGATTGATCTAGGGTTTGTGTACTCCCCTCCTTTTATAGAATGGTGCCTTAGAATAAGTCCAAATCTAAATCCAAATCTTGTGGATCTTATCTTGAGGTAGCAACATATCTTATCATGAGGTGGCAGCATTGAATGATAACTCTTTGACCTTGTGTTTTGGGTTGATTCATTGACATCAATCGACTGATCCTATTGGCTGTCGACGGCCTCTAGTCGACTGTTAAAACCTCTAATCGACTGTTACACTTGAGAATCCAACATGACACTTGCAACATAAAGTTAGTACAAGAGATGCATAATGACATGCAGCGTGATAGTCCTTTGACTGCCCAATCTTAACTTCGGCATTCCTTCAGAAGCCTTGGTCGGATTGACACCTCGGATTATCCTCTTACCAAGGGCACATCCTTACCATCGCTCTACACCCGAAGCTTATCTTTGGTCCTTTTGACCTGTCGCTTAACTTTCGGTCACTTGACCACCGAGGTTTCTCCTTCCGAAATTCTCCTGGTGTCACCCGACCACTGAGGTTTCTCGTCATGAGATTCTCCTAGTGTCGTTGACCATTGAGGTTTCTTGTCTGGAGATTCTCTTGGTGTCATTGACCTTAGGAAATCCTAATACAATACCTACACACTTTGCATAGCATATGAGATAACAAAATATATTAACTTTGAATCTTTGCCATTATCAAAACTAATGTTCAATTAACTGGTGCCCCAGCACCAACACCATCTAGTGGCAAGAAAGGTTTGGGTCACAATCCTAAGCCCAAGGAGACCTACCATAGTGTTCCATTCAATTATGGAACCATTTCTAGGTCTAGGAAAACCAAGGTTACTAGGGAAGTCATCTTAAGGTTAACCATGGTAGAGTCCTAGTGACCAAGGTTTCCATGAAACCTAGGAAAGCCACTAAGAAGGTCACAAGGGAAGTTATCCCTAGAGTTGACCTAGGCAAGACCCAATTGACCAAGGCTTCCAATCCTAAAAGGGTCATTAGGAAGGTACTAAGGGCAGATATCCCTAGTGAGTACCTAGTAAACTAAAGGAGCTCCAATAGGTATTGGGTTCCTAGGAGCGTGATCCCTTCATGCTAGATGGGTTAGGTTGTCTCAACCTTGAATGGATGGGTAGTTAACCTAACCATAGAAAAGTTGACACTTTAGCACAATTTCAAGGTTATGTGATACCTTGGAAATGAGGGTTAATTTCATATCCTAAAGGATTTTAGGATGTGCCAATTAAATTTGAGAAGTTTTAAAAAATTGATCAAATTGGAACAAGTTAGGTTTTAGAGTTATGATATGTCATTTTGGGTTTTTGGCACACTTGGGAGAGGAGTGGTTATGGCAAATTAGTGTAAATTTTAGAAAATGACAATTTGAGCTTAACACTTAGGTATTATATACCTTTGTATTTTATACATTCCATGCTTTATTTGCCTTGCCATGTCATGACATCATATTTTATTTAATCTTATAAAATGTCATGATAATGTTTAGGTTTGACTTTTATGTCATCTTAGTGTTTAGATTTTATTTATATGTCATGACATCATGATTATTGGCACATGATTTATTTATGCTATCTTATATGCCATAATCATCATTCATGCATTTAGGTCAATTAAAATTGATTTAAGAACTATGACATGATTTGAAGTCCCATGTATAAGGGAATCAAATAGAGTTGCCTAGAAAAATGCATGAGACGTTAGATTAGGAAGAACAAAAACCTACATCTCATATTAAATTGACATGTGTGTGTTTTCATACACCCTAGGCACATGTGAGATGCTAGGAAATGAATTATGTTCATGTGCTTATTTAGTACATCATAATGAACATAGAACTCATTAAGTGATAATGATGGATCATGCGGAAAGCTAATGTTCAAGTCATGTGCATTGAGCCCATAGATCATGGTCCAATATAAGATTTTAAAATCATTTCAAAATCATTTTGAAAAACCTTGGTTAAGTCTATCTTTTGATAGCAACTGTCATTGATGAAGTTGATACAAAGTAGGCTCAAACCATTGAAGTTATCTTTGTTTTTTGAACTTTGTTTCAATCTCACTAATTAATGGGTACTTTGTTTTTCAAATATTTTTCACCCATAATGATTGTTATAAGTATTATATATATGAATTTTCATGATTTTTTGAAATATTTATAATTACTTATGATTTTTTGAATCTCATTTCTGATTTCTGGATTTCTGCATCTGTAGAAATTAGTCGATTGCCGCTTATGGTAGTCGACTGGCGTTGAGTGCAGTCAATTGGTTGCGGACCGAGTCGACTGCCAAGTCTAATTTTCGATAAACAAGGTGTGTTTAGCCCAGTTTCTGCTAATTTAGGCTACACTAACATTTTCTAACCGTAGGATATGTTGGGTTTCCGGCACCGCGGCGTGTGTGTGTTCGATCATGTTTCGTAAACATGAACACAACGGAAACAATAAAAATAATAAATACTCCTATTTATTACAACACACACAACACACGCATGCATATTACAACAAGTGTAGATATAACCGTAAATTTAAATTTGCAATAAAAGGAAATTTATCTACGTTATACCTTTCGTATGACGTGTAGCGGGAACGGCATCAACCGGAACGATTCTCGCTAGAATCGTCTCTATCCGTATCCACGCCGAGTTCCTCGGGATGACTTCGCTAAGCCACGAGCTTCGTCTTCGTACGGGTTACTAGCCTCGTGTTGAAGACGACGTGATCGAGAGATGATCACGATCCGAATCCAAATTCGGATCCAAAACGAGTCCTCAAAACTCGCTTCTCCGGAGAGGTATTCGTCAACCGATTGACGAATCCTTCATCCTCCACCTCATAGGATTACCGGAGATCGAATCCCCAGTAAGTTAGATGTTGTCGGAGCTCTAACCGTCGTCCAAACGACGCTCCGACGAGAGGAGAAGAAGCTGTCCAGAAAACTGGACAGCTTGGTGGAGGAGATAGGCGCCGGCCAACAAAGGAAGCCAAGTGCTCACCTTTTCACCGAAGCCTAGGAAGATCACCGGAGGGTCGCCGGAGGGTTCACCGGCTGAAGCTTGGACGCCGGCAAGGAGTTGGACGGCGGCACAAGGGCTGGGCGGCAATGGAGTTGGGCGGCACAACTTGGTTGGGCGGCAACTCCAACTAGGGTTTGGATTAGGGCTTAATTATCCATTAAGCCCTCTTTTATAGAGAACTAATTCTCTTAATGGTTATTGGATCATAACCATTAGGCCCGTTAACCCGCTCCATTAAGATAAGTTAAAATAAACCAAACCATGATGGTTTATTTTAAGTTAAAACGAACCGAACCAACTTTTGGTTCATTCGTTTAAAATAAACCAAACCCCTTTGGTTTATTCTCATCCATTGGATTAGAACCAAACCATTTTGGTTCATCCATTACGTCTTCATAAGACGCGGCCCATCCACGCTTCCATTGCGACTAAAACGATTTCATGCTCGCTTTATGTTTGGTCCAACCAAACCTAGTTTCTCTCTGTCTGAGAATCCCATTCTCAAGCTCGTTTTAAATCCTTTGGATTACGCTCGTTGTGCGTGTGACCAAATAGGTTCTCGATTTATGTTGGCCGTCTATAATTAACCATTAATTATAGAACGATCATGAGTGGCACCTAGTAGTACATCATGATCCCCAATTAACCGAAAAGATCAACGGTTGATCCAGAACTATTTCTGAAACCCTTCAGCAGCTCGAATGATTCGTGCCCCATTCCCTTCACTCATCTTATACCCACTTGGTTCAGGACATGGTCTATTGTGTCAGTCCCCACTAGGCTGACTACGTCACACCTAGCCCAAGTATCATTTCCTTGTCCTACGGATTCTAGTTACTCCACATGTATCGAAGAGTACCTTACTCTAAACATGTAATGCTTTGGCCAAAGACTTTAGTAACAATCCGATGAGAGGCCATGGGTATACATCTCCTCGCAAGGAGTGGTGAATCCTTTATAGGCTATTCAAACACCTTCGATCACTTCGACTTATACCCAATCATCCCGGGTCCACATCTCCTCGGAGATGTTTGCTTAAGATGTTAAAGCATAAGTCTCCATGATCAAGATGACTTGAATACCGCAAGTCAAAGGAACATCGCACTTAAGCCACAGTAAGAACTTCATTGACATATCTATATATGCAGAGAACCATATGAAGTCTTACGGCTGGTCACTCCAATGAACTAGTTACCATAACTAGCATCCACAATTAACTCCGGACATCACTATGTCTCCAGCCAGTGAGAATCAGCTGCTTGGATACACCAAGGAGTATACCTCGTGCTAGTCTCGACAGAATTGATGGTGTCCAAATCCATCAATTCATCGACTAGGGATAATTTCGATACATCACAATTATACATGTAGAGATACTCACTAGTTGTGATCCAATCACAAATTCTCTCATGCTGTGAATCGTATCGTGGACATTCAGTAAATGAGTTTAAGATCCAATCAAATACATAAAACATGTATACTCAAATAGTGAATCTTCATTTATCATATAAATGGTTCATACATAAGGCGATTGCCTTAGGACATCTCTCATATATTACTAACAGACTCCCACTTGGCCTAATCCCAATCACTACGGTATCCAATACCATAAGCTCGAACATGACCCTCAAACTTACTTTGAGGGAATGCCTTAGTCAAAGGATCCGCTAAGTTCCTTTTAGTGGGAATTTTCTCGATTTGTATTTCGTTCCTACTGATGATCTCTCTGATAAGATGATAGCGGAGAAGCACATGTTTGGATCATTGATGAGACCACATCAAGTTCAGAGATGAACTTCTTGATCCAAACCGCTTCCTTTGCTGCTTCCAAAGCTGCAATGTATTCTGCCTTAGTGGCAGAATCCGCTATAGTGTCAAGCTTGGAACCTTTCCAACTTATTGCGCCTCCATTCTAGGTGAATACATACCAAGACTGAGACATGGAATCATCCTTGTCTGTCTGGAGCTGGCATCCGTATACCCACGTATTACCATGTACCCTTCTCCATATATTAGGAACACATCCTTAGTTCTTCTCAAGTACTTAAGGATCGTCTTAACAGCCGCCCAATGATCCATTCCCGGATCGGACTGGTATCTGCTCGTGACACTCAGAGCGTACGATACATCGGGCCTTGTACATAACATAGCATACATGATAGATCCTATTGCGGATGCATAGGGAATCTTACTCATGCAAATCCTCTCGTCTTCTGTGTGTGGACACATAGACTTCGAAAGGTGTACCCCATGCCTGATGGGTAAGAAACCTTTCTTGGATTCCGACATGCTAAACCTCTTTAGCACTCGGTCTATATATGTAGACTGCGAAAGACCAAGCAACCGTTTCGATCTATCTCTATAGATCTTAATCCCGAGGATGTAGGTTGCTTCTCCCAAGTCTTTCATGGAGAATATCTTGGATAACCAAACCTTCACTGACTGTAAGATTGAAACATCATTTCCTATAAGTAGTATGTCATCGACATACAATACTAGAAACACGACTGCACTCCCACTAACCTTCTTGTACACACAAGGTTCGTCTGGATTTTGTGAGAAATCAAACTTTTTGATTGTCTCATCAAAACGGATATTCCAGCTCCTGGATGCTTGCTTCAATCCATAAATGGACTGTCGCAATTTGCATACCTTGGTTTTATCAACCGATGTGAAACCCTCAGGCTGTATCATATACACGTCCTCGAGCAGGTTTCCATTAAGGAAAGTTGTTTTCACATCCATCTGCCATATCTCATAATCATAATGAGCCGCTATGGCCAGGAGCATCCGAATGGATTTAAGCATAGCTACAGGCGAATAGGTTTCGTCATAATCAACACCTTGTTTTTGACGATATCCTTTCACCACCAATCTAGCCTTATAGATAATCACATTACCATCCATGTCGGTTTTCTTCTTGAAAACCCACTTGCACCCTATAGGCTTTATCCCTTTAGGTGGGTCAACCAAGTTCCAATCTTGATTTTCATACATGGAATCCATTTCCGATTTCATGGCACCAAGCCATTTATCCCTTTCTAAATTTGTCAGCACTTCATCATAACTGGTAGGCTCATCATCATCTATGAGTAACACGTCGTTCGATTCACTTACGAGAAATCCATATCTCTCAGGAATATTACGTGTTCTACCAGATCTACGAAGATGTGGTGTTACAATAGGTCCAGCCGATTGCTCATCACTATGAGTTATCGGATGTTGTGCTTCACCAGGTATCTCATCAATGTCTCCACAGGATGATAGAATTGGTAACCCCTTATTTCCTTAGGGTATCCAACAAATAGACATTTATCAAACTTAGCATCCAATTTGTCTGATACAGTCCGCTTCACATAAGCAGGACAACCCCATATCTTCAAGTAAGATACATGAGGTTTCTTACCATTCCATATCTCATATGGAGTAGTTGAGACTACCTTGGTAGGCATTCTGTTTAACAAGTAAACAGCTGTCTGAAGTGCATAACCCCAAAAGGACTTGGGAAGAGTCGCATGATTCATCATTGACCTGACCATGTCCAACAAGGTCCGGTTACGCCTCTCAGATACACCATTATGCTGTGGTGTATAGGGCGGAGTCCATTGAGACAATATTCCATTGTCTCTTAGATAATCAAGAAACTCTTGACTTAAGTATTCACCACCTCGATCCGATCGAAGTATTTTAATACTCTTGTCATGTTGTTTCTCTACTTCATTTCTGAATTCTTTGAACCTTTCAAAGGCTTCAGACTTATGTTTCATCAAGAACACATACCCAAACCGTGAGTGATCATCGGTGAAGGTAATGAAGTAGCTATAGCCTCCTAATGCTCGAGTTGACATAGGTCCACATACATCAGTATGTATTAGACCTAGTAACTCTCCCACTCGTTCACCTTTTCCAGTAAAAGGTAACTTAGTCATCTTGCCTTTTAAGCATGATACGCATGTATCGTATGAATCCAATTCAAACGATTCCAGAATTCCACATCTGTGTAATTCGGACATGCATTTCTTGCTTACATGGCCAAGACGACAATACCACATATAGGAGTCTATTTGATTATCCTTTCAAGCACATGTGTTGCTCGCTTCGATATCGAAGATGTCACTGGATACGTCCAACGTATAAACACCATTGCTTAAAGTTCCAGTCCCATAAAGAACTCCATTCAAAGTTATGTAACAACAATTGTTACTAAAAGTCAAATGGTACCCATTTCTATTTAAACAAGAAATAGAAATGATGTTCTTTATCAACGAAGGAACATAAAAGCAATTGTCCAGTTCTAAGACAAGTCCTGTAGGGAGTTTCAACAAATGCGTTCCAATGGCGACTGCAGCAACCTTTGCTCCATTCCCAACATGTAAATTTGACTCTCCCTTGACGAGTCTTCTTCTATTCCTTAGCTCATGTATGTCATTACATATATGTGAGCCACACCCAGTATCCAATACCCAAGTGTTTGAGGAAATAGAATGACAATCAATAATGAAGATATATGAAGAAGATGGGGCATCCGATGCCTTATTCTTCTTCACGGACTCAAGATAAATCTTGCACTTTCTTCGCAAATGGCTCTCCTTGCCATAATGATGGCAAGTTTCCTTTTGTGCTAGTTCTACCTTCTTAGCCTTTCTCTTCTTTCCTTCGTTCCTTTGACTTCCTCTTAGAACCTTTCTTCGAGGAATCAACTAATAGCACCGCCCCTCGCCATGCTTCTCGTAAGACTCCACAGGTCTTCATATTGAGCAAGACTACAGATGAACCTTCTAGCATCTCGTAGGTGAAGAGGAGCTGAGACTTCAACCTTCAATCTCACTTGCTCATCAACCAACTCACAAAGATGAAGGACTACGATATGAGCATCCATATGCTCATGCTGCTTTCGTAGCTTGGGTTCCATCGCGGCTAGCATGATGCAACTCATTTGTTCAGAATCACTCACATGTTTCTGATAGGCCAACAATTGGTCCAGAGTTGCATCGTCACTATGACGGGCGGGAAGAGGCGCTTCGAGGACATTTGCAAGCTTTTCAACCTTGAGAACAATTCTCAAGCTTCTAATCCAGCCCATGAAGCTCTACTAATTTATTCGAATCCAAAATGGAACGCAAATTCAAAGACATCATGATCAATCTTAGAAATACAAAATGAGCATATATGAAAAAATGATTTTAAAATGCATCAATATACATTTATAAATCCCATTCATTTTTTGAATTTCAAAAACCCCAAAATCACTTCGGGAGATCGTAGGTCCATCTCCGAATGGGCTGATATCCATCATAGTTATGAACAACCTTGGAGAGAGTCCAACAAGCCATTCATAACTACGACGGTAGGTATCAACTATACCGATTGCATATCACGTATATGCAACTATCACAATGTGCTATCAACTAATTGAATGTTCACACATACATCGGGTTGTTAACACATTAACAAGTATGCATCATATGCATAGCACCCAACTTCACCTCCCTTTACATCGACCTTGGAGAGAGTCCAACAAGCCGATGCTCCAGGTTAAAGCCAACCCATTAATCGGGACATAGTTTTAATATGGTTAGAGCGCATTCAACCAATTAGCCCAGCTTGGAGAGAGTCCAACAACCAAAGCTAACGATTGACCTCTGACTCTTACCATATTAGTATTAAACTATTCCATGGTTTGAACATGTTCGGGTTCGAGCCGGGCTTGGAGAGAGTCCAACAACCCAAACAAGAAACGGAACTCTGGTTCTAACCATATTAATGGAAGGTGTAGGCTTTAATATTGTTTAAGGGTTTTTATGTCTCATCCTCTTTGCATGCAAATAACTATTATCTACATGGCATGGCATACATGGCATACATCTACATGTCACGACACGCATGGCATAATGTTATGCATCTAATGCAATTACATGGCATACAATTATGTCATGTATATATTTCCTTATATGTCATAACTATTTATGGAAATAAAATATGTTTAAGATTTGATTCTCCAAATCAAATCATAATTAAATTAGGAAACAAATTTCCAAATCTAATCACATATTTTATTCATGGAATTATTTGATTAAGGAAAATCTATTTAGGAAACCAATTTCCTAAATCATTAAAACTACTTATGGAAATAAAATATTTTAAGATTTGATTTCCCAAATCAAATCATGATTAAATTAGGAAACAAATTTCCAGAATCTAATCAAATATTTTATTTATGGAAAATATCAATTTCCATAAATACTTCCAACTTTCCAAAAGTGGAAGATTTCCATAAATACTTCTAGACTTTCCAAAATTGAAAAATTTCCATAAATACTTCTAAATTTCCAAAATTAGAGAATTTCCAGAAATACATTATGACTATCGCAAAACCATTTTTACGATTATGTCGAAACACAACCTGGGCTCTGATACCACTGTTGGGTTTCCGGCACCGCGGCGTGTGTGTGTTCGATCATGTTTCATAAACATGAACACAGCGGAAGCAATAAAAATAATAAATACTCCTATTTATTACAACACACACAACACACGCATGCATATTACAACAAGTGTAGACATAACCGTAAATTTAAATTTGCAATAAAAGGAAATTTATCTACGTTATACCTTTCGTATGACGTGTAGCGGGAACGGCATCAACCGGAACGATTCTCGCTAGAATCGTCTCTATCCGTATCCACGCCGAGTTCCTCGGGATGACTTCGCTAAGCCACGAGCTTCGTCTTCGTACGGGTTACTAGCCTCGTGTTGAAGACGACGTGATCGAGAGATGATCACGATCCGAATCCAAATTCGGATCCAAAACGAGTCCTCAAAACTCGCTTCTCCGGAGAGGTATTCGTCAACCGATTGATGAATCCTTCGTCCTCCACCTCAGAGGATTACCGGAGATCGAATCCCCGGTAAGTTAGCCGCTATCGGAGCTCTAACCGTCGTCCAAACGACGCTCCGACGAGAGGAGAAGAAGCTGTCCAGAAAACTGGACAGCTTGGTGGAGGAGATAGGCGCCGGCCAACAAAGGAAGCCAAGTGCTCACCTTTTCACCGAAGCCTAGGAAGATCACCGGAGGGTCGCCGGAGGGTTCACCGGCTGAAGCTTGGACGCCGGCAAGGAGTTGGACGGCGGCACAAGGGCTGGGCGGCAATGGAGTTGGGCGGCACAACTTGGTTGGGCGGCAACTCCAACTAGGGTTTGGATTAGGGCTTAATTATCCATTAAGCCCTCTTTTATAGAGAACTAATTCTCTTAATGGTTATTGGATCATAACCATTAGGCCCGTTAACCCGCTCCATTAAGATAAGTTAAAATAAACCAAACCATGATGGTTTATTTTAAGTTAAAACGAACCGAACCAACTTTTGGTTCATTCGTTTAAAATAAACCAAACCCCTTTGGTTTATTCTCATCCATTGGATTAGAACCAAACTATTTTGGTTCATCCATTACGTCTTCATAAGACACGGCCCATCCACGCTTCCATTGCGACTGAAACGATTTCATGCTCGCTTTATGTTTGGTCCAACCAAACCTAGTTTCTCTCGGTCTGAGAATCCCATTCTCAAGCTCGTTTTAAATCCTTTGGATTACACTCGTTGTGCGTGTGACCAAATAGGTTCTCGATTTATGTTGGCTGTCTATAATTAACCATTAATTATAGAACGATCATGAGTGGCACCTAGTAGTACATCATGATCCCCAATTAACCGAAAAGATCAACGGTTGATCCAGAACTATTTCTGAAACCCTTCAGTAGCTCGAATGAATCGTGCCCCATTCCCTTCACTCATCTTATACCCACTTGGTTCAGGACATGGTCTATTGTGTCAGTCCCCACTAGGCTGACTACGTCACACCTAGCCCAAGTATCATTTCCTCATCCTACGGATTCTAGTTACTCCACATGTATCGAAGAGTACCTTACTCTAAACATGTAATGCTTTGGCCAAAGACTTTAGTAACAATCCGACGAGAGGCCATGGGTATACATCTCCTCGCAAGGAGTGGTGAATCCTTTATAGGCTATTCAAACACCTTCGATCACTTCGACTTATACCCAATCATCCCGGGTCCACATCTCCTTAGAGATGTTTGCTTAAGATGTCAAAGCATAAGTCTCCATGATCAAGATGACTTGAATACCGTAAGTCAAAGGAACATCGCACTTAAGCCACAGTAAGAACTTCATTGACATATCTATATATGCAGAGAACCATATGAAGTCTTACGGCTGGTCACTCCAATGAACTAGTTACCATAACTAGCATCCACGATTAACTCCGGACATCACTATGTCTCCAGCCAGTGAGAATCAGCTGCTTTGATACACCAAGGAGTATACCTCATGCTAGTCTCGACAGAATTGATGGTGTCCAAATCCATCAATTCATCGACTAGGGATAATTCCGATACATCACAATTACACATGTAGAGATACTCACTAGTTGTGATCCAATCACAAATTCTCTCATGCTGTGAATCGTATCGTGGATATTCAGTAAATGAGTTTAAGATCCAATCAAATACATAAAACATGTATACTCAAATAGTGAATCTTCATTTATCATATAAATGGTTCATACATAAGGCGATTGCCTTAGGACATCTCTCATATATTACTAACAGGATATGCTTTGAAAAGCATTGGAAGGGTGAAAATCCATTGGAAATGGATTAGAAGGTTGTTTACTATGAGAATCAAATTTTAAGTTTTGTCAAAGTTCAAGTTTAGATTTTTGCCTTTATTTTTGATGGTTTAGTGTTCCTATGGGCTTAGGGACTCTCCAAGGATATTGTTGGTGCAATAGTCAAGAGGGAGTAAGCCTTCAGGGGGAGGTTATCCATCATGGGATGATGAATGTGTATTCTTCAAAGGAGGAGATATGAAGGGTTTTAAAAACCCTCATTGTGCTCACCAAAGGGGAAGAATTGGAGAAGTGAGGATTGCTTCTAATTTAGTGATAAGGAACTTATCACTAGGCATCTTAGATGTTTTGTGATCAAGGGAGAGATTGTATGGTGTTATTGGTATATGAGACATTGATACCCTTGGGGAGTCTTTTTGACGTATGCCAAAGGGGGAGAAGTGAGGTTTAAGTTAGGTAAACCTTCACTATGCTTTGGCATTGGAAGTGTTTAAGTTTAGGTTATTGTTAGCCTAACTTAAAGGTATTTTCAAACATCAAAAAGGAAAAGATTGTTGGTGCAATCACCCTAGGTTTGACTCAAGTAGTATTTTGATGTTTGACAATGGGTTCACCATTGTTTAACAATGGGTTGACTATATGGTTGACATGGGGTTGACTATATGATAGGGAAGTCTAAGTGGGATACTTGGCATGGAAAGTCCAAGCATGGGTCTTGGCAATGGTAAAGTTCAAGTCATGGGTACTTGTCATGGAAAGTCCAAACATGGGTCTTGACAATGGTAAAGTCCATGTCATGGGTACTTGGCAATTGGAAAGTCCAAGCATGGGTATTCGCAATGGTAATGTCCAAGCATGGGGCTTGGCAATTGAAAAGTCCAAGCATGGGGCTTGGCAATTGAAAAGTCCAAGCATGAGTCTTGGCATTTGGAAAGTCCAACATGGAGTTGGCAAGAGAAGTCCAAGGGTTTGATATTGGCAGCGTAAAGTCCAAGATGTAGTCTTGGCGGCATAAGTCCAATGTTTGGCGGTGTAAAGTCCAAGTGTGTGTATTGGTAGCGTTAGCCCAAATGTACCTTGGTGATGTAGACCCGGTTAGCATGACAATAGGCGATAAAAACATCTAAAGGCTAGCATATGGATGAACAAGTCATGGATGACTTGGAGGGATTCGATAAGCATAAGGCTGATGGAGGTGGTTAGAAGCCTTAGGTATAGGCTAAAGGTAGTCTATCAAGTATGAGGGCATCATACTTAGGGTTAAGCCTCATTGTTGAGGTTTATCAATCGACTAGGATATTGGACAATAGACTGGCCAAGTGTTTAACACTTGAAAGCCGAGTTAACACAAGAGCAGTCGACTGAGATTATGACCAGTCGACTACTCAGTAGTCTACTAGAGGCTAGACTACTGAATGTGCTCTTGTAGTCGACTGGAGGGATTTCCAGTCGACTGGTCATGGGGCAAATGACTTATATGGATGGCGATCGACTGTTGCTTACAGACACGAGCATAGAAAGCTCGGTAGTCGACTAAGCTGTCAACTATGGGTTTGGAAGTCGACTACTGGTAATGGCAATTGACTGCTAGTGTATCCATTGGCTGGAATACCAACGTGGATTAAGTCCATTGTGAGACAATGACACTGTAGGCAGTCAAATGGTGCCTTTGGGCAGTCGACTGCCACGAAGAAATCCAAGTTGCATGGATGGATGAAAGGAGCAGTTCATGAAGGATTTCAGCCATGGTTTCTTGAGCATTTCTAGGGGAGATTTGAGGTGAAGTGATGGTGCATTTCAGGATCCTTCAAGATCATCCAATTAACCAACAAGTAAAGCATTTAAAGCAACCTTTTGTAAAGTTTTCTTTACATTTTTTGTTGTATTTCATTTGTATTTTCTTCTATTTTCTTCTTATTGTTGTAAGAACTGTTGCAAGAGGTTTTCTCCACCTCCAGAGTGTTTTCCGAGAAGGAGAGGTTGATTAGTGGTGGTTTTCATCACTAGACCTCATTTGAGCTCAACCAGTGGAGTAGGAATTAGGGTTTCGAACCACGTTACATCTTGTGTCTTTGTGCTTATGTATTCATGTTTGCATTTGTATTAGTATTTCTATTTCTGTTGTGTACTAACGAATTGTAGAGATGAACATGAAAAAATTCCAAGCGTTGAATCGAAACCACTATTCACTCCCCTCTAGCGTAACGCCAATGGTCCTACACTAGTCTGAGATGAGACAAAATTTATTGGTGGGCTATTTGTAAAACAAAAGTACGGAAAAAATTGAGGAATGTTGGGAATACATAGCATATCAACAAGATGAAGTTGTCAATACATTTTAGATCAAAAAATATAATATTTCAACATTACAAGATCCTAGCGATGTAGTAATAGAAGTTGATGCAAGTGAATTGAATGAGGATGAAAATGAGGATTTTAATTTAGAGGATGAGGATGAGGATGAGGATGAGGATGACGATGATGATGATGATGAGATTGAAGAGACGTATGACGAGGATGAAAATGACAATGAGGACTTCAATTTATAATTATGGATAATTTTTATTTAGTATCAACTATGTTTCTATTTACTGTCTAATTCTAAATTTTATATATTTGACATATAATGAAATATCTTTTTTTATAGGATATCCAGTTGCTTTAAATATGGTAAATTTTTCTCATATTGTTCATATTATAAATTCGATATGAAAATGCAAATCTTTTTTTACTTTCATATTATAATAATTATGATTGTTAGTTTCGATGTGGCGGTGATAGATGGAGTAGCGATGGAAGATCACAATCTTCCTCTGCTTCAATGCCTGACAGTTTAATGCTCTTGTAGGAAATGTTCCCTCAATTCCTTCTCCAGTTGTAGGATCTTCTGGTTTTCAACAAAACCCTGCTAATGTATCTTCTCCAGTACAACAATCACTCGTTGAGAGGGAAGATATGCGATAGTTGATATCCCCGCGTAGAGATTCGTAAGTATTCAAGTTTTAAATTATCTATTTTTTTAATAAGATATATTTTTTTTATAAATATCAAACATGGTTTGTTTTTATTTCATGATTGATTTACAAATTCTATACATGTTAGTCACGAGGTCAATAAAATAGTAAATAATCATTAGGGTGGAGCTTCGATGACTTATACGAGCATGGCGAAAGAAACAAAAAATCTGTGGTGGAATGAGTTCAAGGAAAGTTATGTAAATCAATTTATATATAAGAATATAGTTAATATAATCAATTCATTTTCTCTCTACTACAGTGGGTATTTACTTGGGATGAATATGAAACAATAGAGATAAGAAGAATTTTCTAGAAAAATGTGGCGATCATATCAGAAACATATTAAATCAGGCTAAACTAGAGGTAAAAAGCCACACTACATAACCGAGGAGAATTAGAATAAGATTGTTGAATATTGGGCATTGGAGGATAGTAATACCGTTGTAACCTAATTTAGAAGCTAGATATAGAAGTAACAACCATTGAGTTGAGAGATGTAGTGTTGCCTAGACTGGCTAGACCTAACATAGGGAAGTAGATCGGGTTGATAAGGTTGGGACATAGAATAGAACGAAGAAGTCTGTGGGTCAAAAGGAAATCGAATAGATAACCTGGGACATGAGTCGGGAGGCGACTCGACAAGTGAGTCGGGAAGTGACTCAAGGAGTTAGGGGAAATGTCAATCAATGGGCCTTACGGTCGGAGTGGTTCTAAATATGAACCCAGCAAGCCGAGTTGAGTAATATATGCCTTGATTTAAATAAACCAAAAGAGTACAGTCATGAATGGGACCGAGTTAGTGTCGAAGTAAAAGGAGCTGGTTAGGGAAAATAAATGCCTTCAGGGGAGAAAGAGAGGGTGAAGAAAAGGGGTGTGACATTCATTGATATGCTGGCTTATAAGGGTTTGTTACATTATGTAACAAACTAGAACCCCACATAATATTCCCACGAGTCTCCCTTCCTTATCCTCCTAACAGAATTATTCCTCAGGTAAAGAGGGCCTTCCACATGGACTACGATCCTGATGGTTTTATTACATCACAACTGGACACAGGGGAACCGGTATAAAGGGGGAGAGGGAAGGAAGGTGAAGAGGAACCGAATCATCTTCTAGCCAGGAGCCAACCGACGAGGAGATCACGATCGAAGGAGACTAGCCGACGAAGGAAGGAGGGGACAACCAGTAGAGGGGAGAAGAAGGCAGAGATCTAGTTGAATTCCACTCATCTCTTTACATTGTGCACATCTGGACTTGTAAGATGTTTTCTCCACCTCTAGAGATACTTCCAAGAAGAAGAGATTTCATAGTGAAGGTATTTTGGCACCATAGCTCGCTCTAGAGCTCACTCCGTGGAGTAGGAAATGGAATTCTGAACCACGTTAAATCCCATGTCATTGTTCTATGTGATTTACTTCACCATTCATCAACCTTTTTACTATTGCGGACAAAGAGGATCCTAAGCCTCCACGATGTCATTGTCTTCCTCTAAAGGAGGTGAAAAATCTAGACCCACATCAGATAGCAAACGGAGTGAACAAAATAGGAAAAAACAAACTTTTAATTCTGGCGCTTTGTCTACGACATTTGAGGGTGGGTCAATCAATATCGATGAACATAGAAATCGATATGTGAGTTTTTTCATATCCTAATTTTTGAATCTAATACGCACTAATTTATTATTTATAACGATGTTTGTTTATGCCCAGGATATGGGGACTGAGCCATTATTCATAAACACTTTCAGTCGTACATTCCAAAAGAAAGATAAGACATAGAGTGGGGAGAGAGCTAGAACAATGAAGATTTATAATTTAAAAAATTTAAATTCTTATGTTAGTATTTAAATTTTTTTCTTTCAAAATAGGAGAAATACAATGAACTTGCACAGAGAAATTTGAGTACAAATGATGATGCAATCGAATCAGAGCCATCTGTTGGAAATATGAATCTATGGTTTGAAGGACTAGCAGGTCGAAAAGTGGATGAATAATTGGACTGGGTTCTTTGAGCTGAACTTATAAAGTCCCTAGTGTTTCTTCTTCATCCTCACCGACAGTAAGAGCAGAAATAAATCAATTGACCAAAAAGGCAAGCCATTTGAAGGAGTTACTAGTGCAAAAAGAAAATGAATCAAGACAAAGAGATCAGGAAGTAAAGGAATTAAATGGCTAGATTAACGAATTTCGTAGAAAATAGATGTTAATCATGCAACATCTTCAATTATCCTCTAGTTCAATTCAACTTCCTCCTTCTTGATCTCCTCCTGTAGATGCTTGTAATAATGACAATGAAAATGAAGTTTTTGATGATTATGGTGATGATGGTGGTTATGTTTGAATTATTAACTCTAAATCTTACCTGACTTGTCCCATTTGATATCCTTGTATTACAAGTTATGTTTCGTACGATGTATTATGTTTGTTATCAATAATGACTTGGTATTGAATCATTTTGAGTGATTATATGTTTATGATGTTTTATATATGAATTAGTTTATATTGTTGGATGTGTTTGTTGAAAAATAAGCAAAAACATGTAGAATTTAATATTGTATTTTTCCCTATTTTTTCAGATTTGTGACGAAAAAAAGATTCGTCGCAGATTTGGCGATGAAAAAAAAATTAGTCGAAGATTTTGCGACGAAAATATTTCATTACAAAAAATGAGTTTCAGTTGACTGTCTCAATCAATCAGTTGACTGATGATCGACCAATCTACTAGATAATTAACTAAAAAATATTCTGTGATCTGACACGGTTCAATTAGTCGACTGTCAAAGCTACCAATCGATTGGAGTATCCATCAATCAATTGGAAGTATCCATCAGTCGACTGATAAAATTGTATCAATTCACAGAACCTTTTTTAGTTGACTAGTTAGTCGACTAGTCCAAGATCAATCGACTGATGGCTACATGCAATCGATTGACGTTAAATATTTTGCAACAAAAACTCGATTTATCATGGATTAGGTGACTAAATTTGTTTTGGTTACAAATTAAGTGTCATCAGTCTACTGATAATACTGTATCAATTCAAAGAACCTTTTTTAGTCGACTAGTCCAGGGATCAGTCGACTAATGTCAACATGCAGTTGATTGACGTTACATATTTTGCAACGAAAACTGGATTTATCGTGGATTTGGCGACGAAATTTTTTGTAATGAATTTTGCAATGAAACATTTTTTGTTGCAAATAATTCACCACTAAAATTTGCAACAAAAATAAAATATTCATCGCAAAAATTGCGATGAATAAATATTTCATTCCAAAATTAATGCAAAATAGCGATAAAAATATAAATAGAAAAATTTTCATCGCAAATATCTACGACGAAACAAATATACGTCGCTCATTTTTAGCGATAAAAATAATTTTCATCACAAATTTGGTGACAAAAATTGCTTTTCATCGTAAATATTAGCGACGAAAATTGTTTTCATCGCCAGAAATAAGCAACAAATATTTGTTTCATCGTAGATATTTGCAATGAAAATTTTTTCATTTATATTTTTATCGCTATTTTGTATTAATTTTGCAATGAAATATTTATTCATCGTAATTTTTGTGATGAATTTTTTATTTTCTTTGCAAATTTTAGCGACGAATTATTTGCAACGAAAAATTTTTCCTTGCAAAATTCATTCCAAAAATTTTTGCAATGAATTTTTATTCAAAATTTGTTGCAAAATTAAGGTTTTTTGTAGTGATTCAATATAAATCAACTAACTTATCCCTCAACTACCAATGTGGGACTAAACTCTCCTTCATATAGAAATCTCCTCCATCCATTATATTTTCCATTCAATTTTCTAATAATCCTCATGTGAATGTAAAATAGCATGTGATAGCTTTCGATAGTTAAGTCTTATATAAGATAGGTAGGTTTTACCCATTGAACATTCCCTTTTTGTTAGGATATATTTATTTGCTGGTTGATTAGTAGACGCGATATCTTTGAACTATTCGACCATTGCCACATTTCACTCAAAACTTTCCCTAATGTAATTTAGTCCTCATGAGTATGTTCATTCGTGGCCATGAACACGTCTGGTCAGTAAGAGGGTTTAAGATTTGTGTCTTCCAAGTCTCTTCAAAGCAACCCCACTTCTCTCTCACATAAGTGATCTCTTAATTAAGAGTAACCTGGATTACTCCGTTCGCAAGCATAATGATCATTAAAAGTTGTAGGCTGCTTAATCTTTATACTTGACGAGTATCACTAGTTCGTGGATGATTCTCCCACGATGATCTTACTGTTGTTGGAATATGCCCATGTCAAGATTGACCAGAATCGAGTGAGACTCAAGTAAGGTTTTGATGTTTGATAATGGGTTGACAATGGGTTTCACCATTGTTTGATAATATGGTTTGACCATATGACAAGTGAATGTTTGGGATATCTAAGGTCATATAGGGGAGATTGTTAGGTGGTGATTATTGGAGAAATCAACCTCAGGTCAAGGAGACCTAGCTCGACAATGGGTTTGACCATTGTTTGATAATATGGTTTGATCATATGTTGACCATATGAAGTGGATGTTTGGGATATCTAAGGTCATATGAGGGAGATGTTAGGAGGTGATTGTTTAAGCAATCGACCTCAGATCAATGTTAACTAAGCTTGAGTGAGACTTGAGTAGAAGTCCAAGTATCGATACTTGGCATGGAGATATACAAGATTGGAGTCTTGGAAATGGAGAAGTACAAGTTTAGATACTTGGAAAGGGAAAGTCCAAGTATGGATACTTGTAATGGAAAAGTCCAAGGGTGTAGTATTGGTCACATAAGTCCAAGTGTGTAGTCTTGGGGGTGAAAGTCCAAGGGTGTATTCTTGGTCACGTAATTCCAAGTGTGCAGTCTTGGTCGTGAATGTCTAAGTTTAGAGATTGGGCAAAGGAGACCCATTAGCATGACATGGGTGACAGAAGCACTTGAAGGCTAGGGCAAAGGGTGAGGAGGCGTGGACTCGAACCAAGGGCATAAGGGTGATGGAATTGGCTTGAAGGCTTAGGTATAGGCTAAGGGTATCCAATAGCGTGACATAGCCAATGAAAGCACTTGAAGGCTAGCACGAAGGGTGAATGAGTCATGGAGGACTCAAACGGACCATGAGAACGTGAGGCTGATGGAAGTGGCTCGAAGGATTAGGTCTTGTCTGTAGGTGAGTGTCAAGTATGAGGGGATCATACTTGGGTTAAACATCAGTTTTGAGGTGTACCAGCTGACTGATGGCTTTTGGCCAATCGACTGGTCAAGTGTTTGGCACTCGGGAGACCTAGTTGCTCGAGCAGTCGATTGGGTTTATGACCTAATCGACTGGTCGCGTAGTCAACTGTTGTTGTGACTCTGGCAGTCGACTGGTGGCTTTCACTAGTCAACTGGACATTGGCAGTCGACTACCATGGATGGGTAGTTATCTGGTCATAAGTGGCCAGAGCATAGAATGTCTCGTAGTTGACTGGGCAGTTGACTGAATGTCTGGCAGTTGACTAATGGTAATGGCAGTCGACTGTTAGAGTATCTATTGGGTGAAAGCCTATTTGGATTTGTCCATTATGAGACAACATATATAAGGGGGCAGTCGAGTGGGGCCTTTTGACAATCAACTGCTAGGTGGAAATTTAACCCGATGGAGGTTATAAATGGAGAAACTCATGGAGGATTTTGGTAGCTACCAACAAACAAGGAATCAAGTGTTCGAGCATTCTTGTATAACGTGTATTCCATTTTCATTCTTTAAACTTATTATTATATTTTTATATAAACTCTTACTTGTAAGTGGTTTCTTCACCTCCAGATTGTTTCCAAGAAGGACAAGTTTGTCAGTGGATGTATGCATCACTAGAGCTCACTCTAGAGCTTGACTATGGAGTAGAAATTAGGGTTATGAACCATGTTAAATTGGTATTGCATTTATGTGTACTTGTTTTGTGTTTTGCTTTATATTTGTATTTGTATTTTTGCTGTGCTAACACATTTGTAGACAAGCACGACGACGAGTGAAATCGTGAGAAATTAATCAACATTATTCACCCCCCCTCCACTCTAGCACATCAAATCGGTCCCAACACATACTTTGTCGATGCAGTTAAGTTGTCCAATTGAACCTAATTCTTTAGATCTCTAGTCAACATAGATTGGGTTTCCTTTACACCAACTTGTTCCACAGACAACAATCCCATTGCACGTGATGACTTTGCAACTAACTCTATTTAACTCTTTGGTTAGTGGGTTGCCAAATTATCCTTTGACTTTATATAGTCAATAGTGATAATTTCTATTGAGAGTAGTTGTTTAATAGTGTTATATCTATGATGCATATGTCTAGACTTACCATTATACAGATGGCTCTATGCCCATCCAATGTCTGACTGTCATGATGTATGCAAATTGTTGGCACAGGTTTTAGCCATCTCAGAACATCTTCTAAGAATTATCGCAATCATTCAACCTCTTCACCACACTTGTCAAGGGCTACAAACTCAGACTCGATTGTGGATCTAGTTATTATGGTTTTCTTAGAAGATTTTCATGAAACTATTGCACCTCCTAAAATGAATAAATATTCACTTTTATAGTTTGAGTATTTCACTTTAGATATCCAATTCGCATCGATGTATCCTTCAACTAAAATCAAATATCTTGTATAGTGCAATCCTTAATATTGAGTATATCTCAAGTACCTTGGTATTCTTGTTAGTCCTTTCTAATGCTTAACACTAGGATTACTCGTGAATCGACTGAACATACTCATTGTATAGGCTAAGTTTGATCATGTACAACTCATCAAATACATTAGACTTTCAATCGCTCTAGAATACTCTACTTGAGAGATACTCACTCCTCGATTTTTCGATAGATGTTGATTTATATCTATTAAAGTTCGAGCCAATACAGTGTCTTCTTTATTGAATCTTCCAAAAATTTTGTCCACATAATGGGGCTGACACAAAATAAGTCCTTTTAATGTTCTATGAATATTAATTCCTCGAATTACATCAGTAAGACACATATCCTTCATGTCAAATCTTGAGTTTAGCATTCCCTTAGTGAATTTAATTATCTTATCATTGTTTCCAATGATAAATATGTCATCTACATAAAGACATAAGATGACAAAACTATCTTCTGTGTCGTAATTATAGACACACTTATCATTCTTGTTGATTTTAAATTGACTGCATCATTACATTGTCAAAATTTTCATGTCATTGCTTTGGAGCTTGTTTCAAGGCATACAACAACTTGACCAATCTACATACTTTAATTTCCTGTCTTGGAATAGAAACCCCTTCAAGTTGCTCCATAATGATTTTCTTTTCTAAATCCCCATTTAGAAAAGAAATTTTTACATTCATTTGATGTACTTCTAGATTCCGCTGAGTGACAATCGCTAGTAATACCTAAATAGAGGGCATTCTTGATACCGGAGCATTTGTATTAAAATAGTTAAGACTTTTTCATTGTCGGTAACCTCTAATCAATCTAGTATTGTACTTATCAATCGTACCATCTAATTTCATCTTCTTCTTGAACATCTACTTGCATCATAGTGGTCTACTTTCTTGAGGAAGATCCACAAGTTCCCAAGTGTAATTTTGTAAGGTAGAGTCAATCTCATATGCAATTGTCTCTTTCTATTGTTGTCCCAAAGATGAGCTTATAGCTTCTAAGTAACTTTGGGGATCACTTTCTAATATGAAAGTGATAAAATCCATTCCGTAGAATTTTTTCACTCGAGCTTTTTTACTTCGTCTGTCCTCACCCTCAACTGGTTCATCGCCATATTTTTCTTCTTGTTTTTCATATACCCATTTTGAGGAGCTAGATTTCTCATGGGTATTATACAAAAACACATGTTCGAAGAATGAGACATTTCTCGATTCGATAATCAAGTTCTTGTGTATCTCTTAAATTTAAGATTCACATACAAGGAACCTATAGACACTGTTCTTATGTGTATCTAATAAATTTGTAATCAATAATTTTTTATCCTATCTTGGTCCTTGTCGAATCAGGTACCAAAATTTTGGCCAGACACCTCCACACTCACAACTATTTATAGGATTCTTATCTTCTGTTCCATAACTCATAATGACTCTTATCTATTTTCTTTCAGGGCACCTTATTCAAAAGGTAAATAGTTGTTAACATAGCTTCTCCCTCAAATGCTCTATGTTGGATCAAAATGAATCGCTAGAGGGGGGTGAATAGCGTTCATGAAAACTTTTCTTTTTCGACAATTAAAACCAAGTACACAGCGAAAAACTAAAATACAAACACAAGAAAGACACAACTTTTTTACTCGGTTCACAGTCCACCGGCTGCTAATCCAAGGCCCTGTGATCCTTAATCGCTTCCGAAGGACAACCACTAAAAGTCTCTTCCTCGTTGGAGGTAAGAGACAAGATGATTACAATGATTATAAGACTGATAACCACCTTATCAGTCCTTATACAAATTAAGTACAAATAGATAATAATAATACTGATAATTAATTAGAAGATGATGCCGATTGGAGTAGCGTTGTAGCACAAAGGAGAGCATGAGCACTTGGGAGATTCTTAAATTTGGGTTTGAGTCCTCCCCTCCTTTTATAGATTTGCACCTTGGAATTTGTCCCGATCAAGATCCAAAACTCGTGAATCTTAT
Organism: Wurfbainia villosa; assembly: GCA_025175895.1. Taxonomy (NCBI): domain Eukaryota; kingdom Viridiplantae; phylum Streptophyta; class Magnoliopsida; order Zingiberales; family Zingiberaceae; genus Wurfbainia; species Wurfbainia villosa. Next base: position 43,367,100 of record CM045988.1, on the reverse strand, counting down.
CCAGAGGTGGCGGCTTATCTTATCCTAAGGTGGCGGCATCAATCTCTATCTCTTTGACCTTGTGCGCTGGGCTGATTCGTCGACATCAGTCGACAGATCCTCTTAGCAGTCGACTACCTTTAGTCAACTGCTACACTTGAGAATTCCTGCAACACAAGGTTAGCATAATAGATGCATAATGCCTTGCAATGTGACAGTCCTTCGACTTTTCGATCTCGACTTTAGCATTCCTCCGGAAGCCTTAGTCAGATCGACACGCGTAGCTTACCTTTGGTCCTCCTGACCCATTACTTATCTTTCAGTCTTCTACCTAGGTTCCTCGACTCCATGAGTTTCTCCCAGTGTTGCTGACCTTCAGCTTAGCATAAACACTTCTTGCACACTTAGCATAGCACATGAGACAAAAAAATAGCTTAACTTTGAGTCTTTGCCATCATCAAAACAAAGGTTCGATTATCTAGTGCCCCTACCCCAACCCTCTAGTAGTCCAGAGCTCAATAATAGAACATTCATTGTCTCTTTCTGAGTATGATTCTTTCGCTCAATAATAACATTTTGCTGAGGAGTGTAAGGAGCTATTGTTTCGTGTTTGATCCTACGTTCAACACACAACTTTGTGAATGATGATATATATTTACCATCTTGGTCACTTCGAACCACCTTAATCTTTTTATTAACTTGGTTTTCAACATCATTATTATAGAGACTAAATTTTTCTATAACTTTGTCCTTACTTTTGAGAAGATACACAAAATAATATCTTGTGTTATCATTAACAAAAGTGATGAAGTACTTATTCTCACTATGTATTGGCATCCCCTTTAGGTCACACACATCAGTGTGAATTATGTAGAGTGACTCATTGCTAGATGACTTCCTTCTTAGTAATGGTGAGTAGACTATTGATGCAAACAAACTTGCCAAGTCAATTTTTCTTGAGGATGGATAGATTGTCGAATAGAGATGTAGGCAGAGAGTTGAGTTGGGAAGTCTGCCGAGTCAAGATGCAGGTAGAGGGTCGATTCGGGGAGTTTGCTGAGTCGGGAATGCTACCGAATTGGGAAGCAAGTAGGATGTCGAGTCGATAGGTGGGTAGACTACCAAATCAAGAAGTAGGCAGGATGCCAAGTTGCGATGGTTGTCAATTCAAGAAAGTTCTTGACAGTATTACTTCGTTCCAGTTACGTATTGCTAAAGCATAGCTAGAGGTAAAAATAATGACATTTATAAATCAGCATAGTTTTATCAACTATTGTATCGGTAGGATTAAACTAAGCGCGATATAACCAGTTGATTGTCGACTTAACTATCTTGATTGTCGAGTCAAGAAAATGAAGCTGACTGTCGAGTGAAATGTTGAGGCCTATGTTTTACACAATGTCTTTAAAATAGATTTATCCCCACTAGTAGTGCTTTCGAGGTTCGCTGGACATCTGTTTCTCTAGATATAATGATGGAATTGTGGACACAATCAAACATAGATTGTTCATGACAAACTGAACGTGCACCCAAAGACTATCGCAAAAAGGGAGAATGATATCTCTGGTTGTCTATCACTCTTTTCCCCCTCAAGTAGCAACCTACTTATATAGTTTATGCAACTTATTTCCAATTAATGGCACAGTAAAGGCCTTTTATTGGATTTGACTGCTCGATTTTAATGTCAGTCGTTCATTGGCTATTTCACTCGAGTTGTTCGTAATGCCATTAATTTCCAACCGTTTCATATCAATAGTTTAAAGTGTAAGTTTTGGTTAATTCTCTTGGACAAATTATGCCTCGACCAATCTGACATTTGATGTGTGCATATCATGCATGCACATGAGTCACTTAGGTTAAATGCAATCTAGGTCTTTGATTTGCACCCGTTGCGGGCACGCATGTGAGAGAGAGCCTCTCACCCATACATGTGCACAATAAAAATGTTATGATTCAATGTAAATCAACCAAGTTGTCCCTCGACTATCAATGTATGACTAAACTCTTCTTCATATAGATGTTTCCTCTATCCATCATTTTTTCCATTCAAATTTCCATCTGTTCCTTCTTTGCGAGATCACATGGAACTTCTTTGTTTGCAGAATAATTGATTGATCTCAATAGGTATCCTCTACAAATGCACTTTATTGCATCTAGTGGTATCAACATGTCACACGTCCATCACAACTTGACACGATTTAGACCGGATCAAGTCCAACACACCAAACATTAAGTCATGTCATGTCTGTTAGGACCCTTGTAACGGCTAGAGGGGGGTGAATAGCGTTTCTTCGTTGGTAGATGGAATTCGTTCGCGGTTGTCTCTACAATTTCGTTAGCGCAGCGGAAATAGAAAGATAATAATGATAACAAAATATACAACACGCAAACACAAATATTTAACGTGGTTCGGAACCGCACAGTTCCTACTCCACGGATCGAGCTCTACGAGCTCTAGTGATGCACACGCACTCACTAATCACAAATACTCCTTCTCGACACAAGTCGGAGGTGGAGAAACCCCTTACAAGTAATCTTACAACAATAAGATACAAATACAAGCAATTACAATAATGAAATACAATGCAAGTAAAGAAAACTACTTTACGATTGCCTTTGGATTGCTTGATTGCTTGGTTGCTTGAAATCACCTTGGAGACCCTGATTTGCAACAACAAATCGCTCCAAAACCCTCAAGAAACTGATCCATTTTCCTCCATCACGAGCTCTTTATAAAGCTTCAACCTGTGCTGGAAAAAGTCGATCAGTCGACTGATCGGGACCATCAGTCGACTGATGCCACTGTTGTCATGAGACAACGGCTAGATCCACGCTGGATAAGTCCAACGGATCTACCATCAGTCGACTGATCATACCCATCAGTCGACTGATGGAGTCCTCACTCGACCAGTCGAGTCTCGACTCCATTCTGTGGCCGATTTCTCGAGCACCAGTCGACTGATCACACGATCAGTCGACTGCTCGAGCCATCAGTCGACTGCCCACTTCTGGCAGTCGACTGCTAGGCCACAACCCGCAGTCAAACCCTAGTTGACTCGGTCCAGTCGACTGCCACATGGCACCAGTCGACTGATGTGGGGTTCAGTCGACTGGCACACCTCAAACATGAGGTTTTAGCCCAAGTAAGGTTCCCCCATACTTGCTAGACCACCCTTAGCCTAGACCTAAGCCTTCTAGCCACCTCCATCAGCCTCACGTCTCTCAGATCCCTCCAAGTCATCCATGACTTGTTCATCCATCGCGCTAGCCTTCAGATGCTTCCATCGGCTATGTCATGCTAACGGTGTCTACACCGCCAAGGCACATTGGACTTACGCCGCCAAGACTCCGCTTGGACTTTACGCCGCCAATCATTGGACTTATGCTGCCATGACTCCCGCTTGGACTTTACGCCGCCAATATCAAACCCTTGGATTTCTCAAATGCCAAGACTCATGCTTGGACTTTCCATGCCAAGACCCATGCTTGGACTTTCCCTTGCCAACCTATGTTGGACTTTCCATTTGCTAAGACTCATGCTTGGACTTTTCTCAAATGCCAAGTGTCCCACTTGGACTTCCCATGCCAAGTACCCATGACTTGGACTTTCCCATGACAATTACATTGTCATATGTTTTTGTCGAACATCAAAACATCACTCGAGTCAAACTCGAGTCCTGGTCAATCGTGACCTGGGCCGATTGCACCAACAATCTCTCCCTTTTTGATGTTTGACAAAAACCAAACAAATCATTGAGTTAGAACACAAACTCAAATCCCTTACCAATTATCCCAAATTTGTAAACACTCTCCAAATGTTCTCCCCCAAACATTCTCCCCCTTTTTGACTAACATAAAAAAGGTCTTTTCTCCAAGGAGGTCAATGTCTCATGTCCCAATGAGATCTTACAATCTCCCCCTTGGTCCAAAAATACCTAGGATGCCTACCATCTTCTTAGTGATAAGTCTCATATCACTCAAGAGAGGCAATCCTATACACTCTCCCAATTTCCAAATTGGGTTTCTAAAACTCCATCAATTTTCCCAATTGATAACATTTTCCCCTTCAAGAAGAGAGAAAAACACATCCATCACTCCAAGATGGATACCTCCCCCTAAAGGCTTGCTCCCCCTTGACCATTGCACCAACAATGTCCTTGGGAAGTCCCTAAGCCAATAGGAATTCTAAACCATCAAAATTAAGGTTAGAAATTCAACATTGAACTTTCCAACACCTTAACATTGATACAAACCCTAAACAACTCTCCTAATCCATATTCAATGGAATTTCACCCTTCATCATGCTTCCTAAAGCATATCTTAGGGTTAGGAGGGACCTTAATGCAATAAATCGGGTTAGACAAGCTTGTTTATCCCAAATCACAATTAGTCGAAAGTGATTCAGAATCACGATCGACTCTACATCACCGATCGCCACTATGAGCGATCGATAATGGAAAATCCGATTTTCAGTTATCAGAAATGAGTTTTGGAAAATCATAACTAATTATACGTTTATCGAAAAATTATGAAAATTGATACGTATAATACCTATGACAAATACAATGGGTGAAAAATGTTTGAAAAATATTTTACCCATAAAATATCGAAATTGATACAAAATTCAAAAGTGAAGAAAACTTCTAAGTTTTTGGCTCACTTTGTATCAATCTCATCAATGGTGATTGCTATCAAAAGATAGACTTCACCAAGGTTTTTCAAAATGATTTTAAAATGTTTTCAACACTTTATTTTGGATCATATTCCTTGGGCTCTATGTATATGACTTGTACACAAGCTTTCCCAATGATCCACATTTGAAATTAGATGAGTTTTAGTTCATCTAGATGCAAAAACTATGCACCTTGAACTTAACTCATATCCTAGCATCTCACATGTATCTAGGGTGTATAAATACACATACATGTCAATTTGATGTGAGATGTGGGTTTTGGTTAATTTAAACTAGGGTTTCATGCATCTTCTAAGGCAACCTTACTTGATTCCCTTATAAATGAGACTCCAAGTCATGCCATTGTCCTTAGTTCAATTTTAATTAATTAAATGCATGAAATGATCATGGCATAAAGATAGCAATAATTAAGCATGACCAATGATCATGATGTCATGGTATATGATAAAATCTAAACACATGACATTTAAAACCTTAATCCTAAAACATGAACATGACATATAAAATAATTAAAAGTAAGCATGATGTCATGTCATGTTATATGACAAACAAAGCATGGCATATAAAATATATAGGTATAATAATACCTAAATTTTAATATTAATTATCATTTGATATAATTAGATATATTTTGCCATATTAACCTAATCTCCCTAGTGTGCCAAGAACCCAAAATGGCACACTAACCTCTAAACCCAACTTGTGCCAATTTGATCATTTTATCAAAACTTCTCAATTAATATTGGCACATCCTAAAATCCTTTAGAATTCAAATCTAACCACATCCCAAGGTAACCAAAACCTTGAAAATGACCTAACATGCCACCTTTGCCATGGTTGAGTTAACTACCCATCCAATCAAGGTTGGCACACCCTAAACCCATCTTAGCGTGAATCAATCACGCTCTTAGGAACCCAAAACCGATTTGAGCTCCTAGGGTTAATTAGGTATTCCTTAGGGATAACCTCCCTAGATACCTTCCTAATGACCCTCCTAGGCTTGTTAGCCTATGTCATTTGGGTCTTACCTAGGTTGACTCTAGGGGTAACTCCCCTTGCAACCTTCTTAGTGGCCACCCTAGGTTTCCTAGAAACCCTAGCCACTAGGCACAAACTTTGGTCAATCTCAGGGATGACTTCCCTATTGACCTTGGTCTTCCTAGACCTAGTTTGTGTTCCATAGTCAAATGGAACACTATGATAAGCCACTTTAGGCTTAGCTTTTTGACCCAAACTTTGCTTGCCCTTGGTTGACTTTTGACTCTTAGGTCCTTGGTGTTGACTTTGACTTTTGGACCTTTGACTTTGACCATTAGACCCTTTAAATTGATTTTGTATCTTATTTAGGGTCTTTTCAAGTTTTTCAAGCCTTGACCTCAAGACTTGATTTTCCTTTTCTAATTGCCCAATTTTAGAATTTTGATTTAAATCTTGGGCATTGGACTTCCTAGGCATATGCCTAGTCCATTTAGGGTTTAGACCTAGGTGCTCTTGCACCTTTCTAATTGTCTTCCTAGGTAAAATTGATCTTGAGTTATTTGACCTAGGTTTGTCCTTAAATAAGTTGTTTTTAGGGACATTAGTCCCAAATTTCTCCCTATTTCCTACATGGAGTCTCTTAGCTCCTAAGCAAAAATATTTATTCCTATTAGCATGCTTTTCATAAATTGCAAGAGAATTAAAGTTCCTAGCATGATTTTTAGCATTTAAATTAAAAGATGCATTACTAAAATGTACCTTAGGGTTGGCCTTAGCTCCCTCTACTTGTGATGCTTCTTCTTGGGTCTTTTTGCTCCCCCTAGGACATTGATTCCTATAATGTTCTTTTGAATTGCACTTGAAGCATATGATGTGCTCCTTGCCTTTAGGTGTTGGGGAACCGGCATCCTTTGACTTTTGTTGACTTTTGGGCGCCGGAGAAGCTTTCCTAACCTTCTTTGGGCATTTGCTCTTGTAATGCCCATACTCCCTACACTCAAAGCACATTATATGATTTTTATTTGAAAATAAAGTGTTTGAGTTACCTAGGGTGGTGGTAGGTGCCGGAGTTGAATTTTGAGCTTCCTCATCTTGATCGGATGTCGAAGGCTCTTCTTGAGGTTGCTCCGGTGTAGAGGATGGTCTCTCCTCCTCAATCCTAGAAGTAGATGCTTCTTCCATCTCTTCTACTTCTTCTTTCTCTGATCCAGAAGTTGACTCCATCTCAACTTCCGATTCCTCACTTTCACTTGAGGATGAACTCTCCTCATGGAATCTTGCCAATTTTCTCCATAGCTCCTTGGCATACATGTAATCCCATAGCTTGCACAAAACATCATTAGGGATTAAATCTTCCAAAAGTTTCGTTACCTTAACTTCGGTCTTGAGCATTTGACGTTGCTCTTGGGTCCACTTTTTCAATTTTAGAACATTCCCCTTCTTATCCCTAGGGGGTTCAAGGCTTTCAACGAGGATGAACCAATCCTCTATGTTCATCATCAAGAATGTTTCCATTCTTGCTCTCCACGCCGGAAAATCTTCTGGATCATATGGAGGTGGAGTATTGATATCCCATCCAAGCTTGTCTTGGAATTCCATCTTCACCCTCTAGCCTTTTGTCTTAGCTCTCGGCGGTTAGTCCGTAGAAGAGCTCCGGGCTCTGATACCACTTGTTAGGACCCTTGTAACGGCTAGAGGGGGGTGAATAGCGTTTCTTCGTTCGTAGATGGAATTCGTTCGCGATTGTCTCTACAATTTCATTAGCACAGTGGAAATAGAAAGATAATAATGATAACAAAATATACAACACGCAAACACAAATATTTAACGTGGTTCGGAACCGCATGGTTCCTACTCCACGGATCGAGCTCTACGAGCTCTAGTGATGCACACACACTCACTAATCACAAATACTCCTTCACGACACAAGTCGGAGGTGGAGAAACCCCTTACAAGTAATCTTACAATAATAAGATACAAATACAAGCAATTACAATAATAAAATACAATGCAAGTAAAGAAAACTACTTTACGATTGCCTTTGGATTGCTTGATTGCTTGGTTGCTTGAAATCACCTTGGAGACCCTGATTTGCGACAACAAATCGCTCCAAAACCCTCAAGAAATCGATCCATTTTCCTCCATCACGAGCTCTTTATAAAGCTTCAACCTGTGCTGGAAAAAGTCGATCAGTTGACTGATCAGGACCATCAGTCGACTGATGCCACTGTTGTCGTGAGACAACGGCTAGATCCACGCTGGATAAGTCCAACGGATCTACCATCAGTCGACTGATCATACCCATCAGTCGACTGATGGAGTCCTCACTCGACCAGTCGAGTCTCGACTCCATTCTGTGGTTGATTTCGAGCACCGATCGGATCGATCACACGATCGATCGGTGCTCATCACGATCGCATTGCCACTACGGCGCAATGATCGCTAGGCCACAACCCGCAGTCAAACCCTAGTTGACTCGATCCAGTCGACTGCCACATGGCACCAGTCGACTGGCACACCTCAAACATGAGGTTTTAGCCCAAGTATTGTTCCCCCATACTTGCTAGACCACCCTTACCCTAGACCTAAGCCTTCTAGCCACCTCCATCAGCCTCATATATCTTGGATCCCTCCAAGTCATCCATGACTTGTTCATCCATCGCGCTAGCCTTTAGATGCTTCCATCGTCTATGTCATGCTAACGGTGTCTACACCGCCAAGGCACATTGGACTTACACCGCCAAGACTCCGCTTGGACTTTACGCCGCCAATCATTGGACTTATGCTGCCAAGACTCCCGCTTGGATTTTACGCCGCCAATATCAAAACCTTGGATTTCTCAAATGCCAAGACTCATGCTTGGACTTTCCATGCCAAGACTCTTGCTTGGACTTTCCCTTGCCAACCTATGTTGGACTTTCCATTTGCCAAGACTCATGCTTGGACTTTTCTCAAATTCCAAGTGTTCCACTTGGACTTCCCATGCCAAGTACCCATGACTTGGACTTTCCCATGACAATTACATTGTCATATGTTTTTGTCGAACATGAAAACATCACTCGAGTCAAACTCGAGTCCTGGTCAATCGTGACCTGGGCCGATTGCACCAACAATGTCGAGTTTGACATGGACTGCATCTCGAGCTCAACCAACATGATATGTTGGGCATGATTTGAATGAAGCCATGTTAAGCACAACCCTAATGCCAAATCAAACTAGTTGAGGAAATAAGAATTTTATTATAATGAGCAAAACTAAAATAAATTCAAAATAATCCATATTTTAAATAAAAATGATCAGTTTATACTATTTTTTTTATTTATCAAACTTTAGTTTAAAATGATCAGTTTTATTGCGGTCGAAGTTGATATCCAGGGCGACGAGTATTTGCGCGCATGTGCATGATGGATAATGCATAGTGTTCTTCCTCACACATCCACTTGTCACTGTCATCAGGGTTCAGCAAGATTGTGAAGGGAATCCAAGCGTGCTCGAAAATATTTTACAAGCACATAGAAGAGGAAAAATAGGATCCCTCCAAAGATCCATGGAAAAACCATACTAGTTTGGTCGATTCTATCCTATGAGATTCTTAGTTACCTTCGATGCGAGCCCTTCGCAATCCCGTTAGCAACACTTGTATGCAAGGTGTCCAGATCTCAGTGCAGTCAGGATGCTCGCGCCTCCATAGTATCCACATGAACCGTGAGATGAAGAGAAACCAAACTGTTGTGCTATCCACAAGGTTGGTTCTGTTGGACTATCAGTGACAAGCTAGTGTAGGGATTTGCTTCGGAGGCTCATTGGCTCCCATGTCCCCGGATTAAAATTTTCACTAATGAAAACTAATCCGGATGGGATGAGTTTCCTAAGCACAACCAATTTGTCATCGTGCTAACAACTTGAGCGATCGCTTGAACAAACTAGTTGTTCAAGCAACACAACTCTTCTAGTTGGTTAGCCGCGGAAGAGACGACGGACGGATCACCGGTTTTTGTGTTTATCTTCGGGGTCCATGATTATACAAATACATACAAATGCAAACTAGTATAATCAACACATACTAACATAAAGATAAGAACATGAAAAGATCAATAATAAAAGTTGTAAAACTTTTATATGTTGGTGCAATAGGCACCTAAGTCGAACCTGAGTTTTGATTATAGCAAACGATACAAAGTTAAGATCATATCATTTTCTCACGAGCTGAATCGAGTGTGCAGAAGATTGTTATAGCTGGAGCTGAAGGCTAGCGACACCCGGAGGAAGCCGCGGTGGTCGGGCGACACTTGAGTGACTTCGGAGGGAGCCGAAGGAATCAAGTGGAAGGCCGGAAGCAAAAGTGACACGTAAGTATCGAGGTAAGCTCGTGTGTGCGAGTGTAAGTGAAGTCGTATCCTCTTTACGGGGATAATCTTAAGCGTAGATCCGACCAAAGACATCTTATAGATGGTCTAGGTCGAGATCGAATGGTCGACGAACATCGAAATTATGTTTTTGTTGAGCTAACCTTGCCTTGCAGCTAGCATCAGTCATTGCCCGGCTTGGAGGACTCGATTTGCCATCAAACTGATCGCAAGGTTAGCAATCGATCGATCGCCATCGATCGATGATGGCCATCAGTCGACTGCTGGTCAAAGGATCAACCTCGAGTAGTCAAGAGTTATCACCATTTTTCAAGGGGTTTTGTTCCAATTTGTGATTGGCTAAAGACCCATTCAATGAGGGGCTCAAAGGCTATAAAAGGAGGGCCAAACCTAGGGTTTTTCATCAATTCAAAAGCTTCCAAGTGCTTTTGATACCCTCCGACTCTCCGACATCCCTACGACGAAGCGCTGTCGAGGCGACGACTAGAGCTTCAACCTCCAACCTTTAAAGTCGTCGGTAACGAAAGTTCTAAATTGTATTTCAGTTTATTCCTATTAGTAAAGCTATCATTATAATGAGGAGAGGGGGAGTGTCCTTCTACCTCGGGCCTTTTGTATCCGTCTAACTCCTACCTCTAACAGGGAGGAGTTCTTTAGTAGTTTGCCCTCCGTACGTGGTCAAGGACCACTAGGGCCTTGGAGTAGTAGCCTTCGGCTACGAACCAAGTAAATCTCTTGTGTCTATTGTCTCCTTTACTTTTTGTTTTGTTTATCTTTCCGCTGCATATAAGTTTTTTTTAAAACGAATTCGTACTAAAAAGTTTCTATCGCTATTCACCCCCCCCTCTAGCGTTCCGATCGATCCAACAATTGGTATCAGAGCCGGGGGTTGCTAAGATTTGGTGAAACCACCAATCTAGCCTTTTTACAGATTTATTTTTCTTTTAATTCTTTTTTTATTTATTTCGCTTTGTTAAGTTTTTCTCCCGCACTACTAATCCAAGACGCGAGTCTTGGTACTTGTTTTCGTGTTTTTGTCATTGTTAGTTTCTTCGTCTCCGTCTATTTGTGCCTTTTGTTCTAATGGCCCATCTCGAGGGTTTTAGCACCGTCCAACCTCCGTTTTACAACGGAGATGACTTCCGTTATTGGAAGGGTCGGATGGAATGCTTTCTCAAAACACAAATCGATATGTGGATCATAATCCAAACGGGTTTCACACATCCGACTAATGAAGTGGGTGACTCCTTGGATTATGATCAATGGACCATTGCGACAAAAAGACAAGTCGAAGCCGACGCCAAGGCAACACAAATCCTCCAATGCGGCCTATCCAAGGAGGAGCTAAATCGCGTCGGCCCCTTCATAAGCGCAAAAGATCTTTGGACGAAACTAGTGGAGCTACACGAAGGGACCGATGAAGCCAAGGTATGTAAGCGTGATCTTCTTTTCAATAAAATATATAACCTAAAAATGCAGGAACACGAGTTTGTGACCCAACTTCATGCCCGAGTCCAGGACATAGTCAACAACCTACATGCAATCGGGCAAAAGGTCGAAAACCGTGACCTTATAAGGTACGCTTTAAATGCTTTCCCTAGGACTACCTTGTGGGCATCCATGGTCGATGTCTACAAGGTCTCTAAGGACCTTTCGAAGCTTAGGTTAGATGAATTATTTTCTGAGTTTGAACTTCATGAGCAAACTAACATGGTCCGGGCCGAGAGAGGTATTGCTCTACTTGCAGGACAAAGAAGGAAGCCACCTACTAAGCAAGTAGATGAACTCGAATCCGAAGACGAATCCGAATCCGAAGAGGAGGCCATAATAGTCAACATTGTGCGGAGAATAGTTCGACAAGAAAGGAGGAAATTAAAGAATGAGAACCAAAAGAAAAAGGAAGCAAGGAAAGCCTTCTATACAACTTGGGACAACAGAGAAGACATAGCTTTCATGGCGAAATCAATTGAGTCAGACACGGACACCGAACCTGAACTTGAGTCAGAACCTGAGGATGACTCGGACTACGAAGCTACCTTCAAGTCAAGCCACGGATACGCATTCGGTTCAAAAGATACCCTTAAAGTGAGTCAAACTTTATTTAATACTTTACATAATACGGTTAGGTTTTTGTCTAGAAAATTAGTTAAGTCTGAGTCCAAGGTCGAGACCCTGGTTGAAGAGGTCAAACTCCTCAAACACAAGGTCTCCCTAACCTCTTCGACTAGTCAAGTTCGAAAAGAGGACCCAACTCGAGCTGAAAAGCTCAAAGTTGAGAACTCTCTCTTGAAAAGTCAAGTTGAAGATCTTAGGAACACATTGGAAAGGTTCACTTCGGGTTCCAAAGGACTTGACCTCCTACTTGGATCTCAAAGGGCCGTGTACAACAAGGCTGGACTAGGGTTTAACTCAAACACGACTAATAGGTCGTATATGTCGATTATAAGTCGACATAGGAAACATATCCAAGCATGGGTCCCTAAGAACTTTTTGATTTCAACTCTAGGATCCAACCCGTACTGGGTTCCCAAGGACCACGTATTGCTAGACAGACAGATTCAGCGATGCAAGGGAGCAGTACAAAATTGTTTGTTTGTGCTTTAACTTAGAAATTGCATGCTTTAACTTAGAAAGTTTGTGCTTTAAAACTTGTGAGCTCACTTAGAACACGTACATAACCAACTAAAATCATACGAAAAGATTGAGCCTCGGGGAGCCTCTTTTCAAAAATAACCAGTTAGACTAGGAGTCTTAGGTGAGTCAAGTCATCATTTTCTTGAAAATGGCTTTGTCTAAGGAAGTGGTCGATGATCTGATAAAAGAAGGCCCCTGTGCCTCGCCACGACCTGGAAGCTATGATCTTGAAAAGGTAAACTTGACAAGCCTAGGTTTAAATCCAAATCTAACATAAAATTACTTGAACCTAAATGCACTTAATCAACTTAATTGGAAGTCATCTCACAAAAAACACATAAGTATAACATGATTGATCATATAGACACAGGTGAGATGACCTAGGTTTAACAACTTACAACCAATTTTTTAAAAAAAAAATCTAACATCCAATCCAACCACCTTGTGTGTAGGATCAATGGATGTTGGACAGCGGTTGCTCCTGACACATGACCGGGGATCAACTCAAATTCACAAAGCTTCGATTCAAACGACAAGGATCGGTAGCCTTTGGGAATAACGACAAGCTCAAAATCATCGGATCAGGTGATATCGAGCTTATCTGGAATTTTGTTATTATAAATGTTTTACTTGTAGAGAATTTTGAAGATAACCTGCTTAGCGTAAGCCAATTATGTGACAATAACTATAAGGTCGTATTTTTAGAAAATGAATGTGTAATTAAAACAAATAAAACAGCTAAAACAATACTCAAAGGAACTAGGACAAATAACATTTACACAATTAACTTAATCAAATCCTCAGCCAAATCTCTTATGACACAGGAAGAGGAATCATGGTTGTGGCAAATGACGACTTAGTCACTCCAAGACTCGTCCACAAGATGAGTCAGAGTGGCTTAGTCAGAGGCTTACCCAACCTCAACAACTTGGTTAATAAAATCTGTAATGCTTGTCAACAAGGAAAATAACCTAGGACACAACACAAGTTAACTAACCAAGAACGAACCTCAAGTGTACTTGAGCTCCTGCATATGGATTTATTCGATTCACATGGAGCCAAGTCACTCAATAGAAGTCAATATTGCTTAGTCATAATTGACGACTACTCCAGGTTTACCTGGGTTAGGTTCATCAAACATAAAAATGATACCCTAGATCAATTAATCAATCTATTCAAATTAATCAAGAATCAAAAAGACCTTAAGGTTAAAAGACTTAGAAGCGATCATGGTGGTGAATTCGAAAATCAAAGGTTCACCGACTTCTGTAACATAATCGGATACCACCATGAATTCTCTTGCCTTAGGACCCCTCAGGAAAATGGCCTAGTGGAACGAAAAAACCAAACTCTACAAGAAGCTGATAGGACCATGTTGAATGAATACGACCTACCCGATAGGTTTTGGGCAGAAGCCGTGAGTACGACATGCTATGTCCAAAATAGGATCCTTATGGTAAAAAGGCACCTTAAGACCTCGTACGAGATTTATCACGATAAAATACCTAACATCAAGTACTTTAGGGTATTTGGGTGTAAGGTACATATCCTAAACACTAAGGATTACCTAGGAAAATTTACATCCAAAACCACGACCGGAATCTTTCTAGGATACTCGACTACAAGTCGAGCTTATAGAGTATATAACCACGACACCCTTAGAGTCGAGGAGACTATCAATGTAGTATTTGATGAAGTACCCGAACCTACAAAACCCTTAATGACCCCAAGTGTTGAGCCCACTGATACCAAACTCGTCTCCGACCACGAGATCGAGTCTAATCCACATCAACCAACTTCTCTTGTCGACCAAGTGACAAGTGATCCGAGTCAAACTAGTGTTCAACCAAGTCACCCCATTGATCAAGCATTAGGTGACACAAACCCAACCCAATCTAGGATTCAGACTAACCACCCTATCGATCAAGTGATAGGAGATCCTAATCTAGGAGTTCGAACTAGAGCATCCTATAGGAACCTTAGTCAAATTTCCTTAATTTCAAAGATAGAACCCAAATCAATTGAACAAGCTCTTCTTGATCCCGATTGGATTATTGCAATGCAAGAAGAGCTAGCTCAATTTACTAGGAATGAAGTGTGGGAATTAGTACCACCACCTAAATACAAAATGATAATTGGAACAAGGTGGGTGTTTCGAAATAAGCTTGATGATAAAGGTGAAGTAGTTAGAAACAAGGCTAGGTTAGTCGCCAAAGGGTTTAGTCAAGTTGAAGGCTTAGATTACGACAAAACCTATGCCCCAGTAGCTAGACTCGAATCCATTCGAATGTTGCTAGCTTATGCCGCACATCGAGGATTTAAGCTGTTTCAAATGGATGTTAAGTCGGCATTCCTAAATGGATACATTAAAGAAGAAGTTTATGTTAGCCAACCCCCCGGATTCGAAAATCTAGATAAACCCGACCATGTTCTAAAACTTAAGAAAGCTCTCTATGGACTTAAACAAGCTCCTCGAGCTTGGTACAAGAGACTTTCAATCCATCTTAAGTCAAAAGGGTTTAACTAAGGCTTAGTTGACCCAACTCTCTTCGTAAAAACCTTAGGTAAAGAAATATTCATAGCTCAAATTTACATAGATGATATAATTTTTAGAAGCTCTAACTCAGCCTTACTAAACGAGTTCGTTTCACTCATGGAAAGTGAGTTCGAAATGAACTTGGTAGGCGAGTTGAGTTTCTTTTTAGGTCTACAAATTAAACAAACTAAGGATGGTATATACCTATATCAACAAAAATACACTAAGAAGTTAATTAAAAGATTTGGAATGTAAGACGCTAAGATAATAAACACCCCAATGGCGATTAATGTTAACATAGGAGAAGACCTAGAAAGTAAGTCCATTGACTTAAAATACTATAGGAGCGTAATAGGGAGTCTCCTTTACTTAACTGCAAGCCGACCTGATATCTTATTTGCAGTAAGTATGTGCGCCAGGTTTCAAACCTGTGCCAAGGAGTCTCACCTAACCCTAGTTAAGTGTATCCTTAGATATCTAAAGGGTACACTTAATGTCGGTATTTGGTATCCTAGATCTACCGAGTTCGAACTAATCGGCTACTCCGATTCGGATTATGCCGGTAGTAAACTCGACAGAAAGAGCACGAGTGGTTGTTGTCAACTACTCGGCTCGAGTCTAGTGAGTTGGTGCAGTAGGAAGCAACATTGTGTTGCCTTATCTACCACCGAAGCCGAATACATCGCAATGGGTGAGTGTGTCACTCAGCTTCTTTGGATGAAGCACACCCTCCGCGACTTTAAGTTAGACTTTACGAATACTAAACTTCACGTAGATAACATTAGTTCAATTAATCTTACAAAGAATCCAATATGTCACTCTATGACCAAACATATAGAAGTCAAACACCATTTCATTCGAGAACATGTGACCAACGGAGCCATACAACTCGAGTACGTCGAATCGAAGTCTAACCTAGTAGACCTATTTACTAAACCCCTACCCGAAGCCGAATTTAGTCTATTAAGATGAAAATTGGGCATGTGCGTAATAGAATAGGTACTTGCAAATTATATATTCTTACTACTATTTCTTTAATTTCATGGAACTAGCATAGGACATACCTTAGATATCATGCACCTATAGATTTAAGGAGCCAGTACATCTCACAACACATAGGACTAATGTGTTTGTGTACTTAGCCACGTAGATGGGTGTGAGATGTTAGGACCTTACTCCTGGTTCCAGATGTAGAGCTAGTGCATCGCTATGAACCACGGAGTATAATCATACATACTAACTGACTCTGACCAGGATTGGATGATCTTTCATATCAATCAAGCCAAATATGAGTCGAACATTTTATAGATGAACCTATTTTCAGTATATTATTTTCAAAATAATGTGGAACATGCTTGGACTTTAAAATTAAAACTTATTTTTTATTCCACACACATCCTCACTCCTTTCGATATATGGCAAAAGGGGGAGAAAAAGGCCAAAGTTAAGAGTTAAGGGATCTTTTTTTTAATGGCCAAGGCTTACTTAACTTTAAGTTAACAAAACAAGTTAAAGGAACTCTCAAACTTAAACACATTTAGTTAACTTGTTTTCGTTAACAATACAATAATTTACTTATCTCTTACTTAACTTGTTAACAAAAATACAAGTAAAGACCAAGGTTAAGAAATCAATTTTTTCTTAACTTAAAACTTATTTTAAATACTATGGACAATATTAAGTAATTCCGGTTACTTTATTTTTTTTGGTAGCAAACATCAAGGGGGAGAGTTAAAACTCTTTCTCAAGTACTCACCCTCGGTCAAGGGGGAGGATTCCTCAAGGGGGAGCACTTGAAAAAGAGTTTTTATACTCCTGCTTATTCATGCATATCTCTTGTTCATTTTTCTCAATGCGCTTAATTTTCTTAACTTTGTATGTGGGTTTGCCATAAATCAAAAAGGGAGAGATTGTTGGTGCAGTAGGCACCTATGTTGAACCTGAGTTTTGATTATAGCAAACGATACAAAGTTAAGATCATATCGTTTTCTCACGAGATGAATCGAGTGTGCAGAAGATTGCTATAGCTGGAGCTAAAGGCTAGCGACACCCGGAGGAAGCCGCGGTGGTCGGGCGACACTTGAGTGACTTCGGAGGGAGCCGAAGGAATCAAGTGGAAGGCCGGAAGCAAAAGCGACACGTAAGTATCGAGGTAAGCTCGTGTGTGCGAGCGTAACTGAGGTCGTATCCTCTTTACGGGGATAATCTTAAGTGTAGATCTGACCAAAGACATCTTATAGATGGTCTAGGTCGAGATCGGATGGTCGACGACCATCGAAATTATGTTTTTGTTTGAGGACTTGACCTTGCCGCTTACAACCGACCGCTTGAAGGTCGAATCGACTGATGCTGCCATCAGTCGACTGATGATGGCCATCAGTCGACTACTGGTCAAAGGATCAGCCTCGAGTAGTCAAGAGTTATCACCATTTTTCAAGGGGTTTTGTGCCCATTTGTGATTGGCTAAAGACCCATTCGATAAGGGGCTCAAAGGCTATAAAAGGAGGGACAAACCTAGGGTTTTTCATCAATTCAAAAGCTTCCAAGTGCTTCCGATACGCTCCGACTCTCCGACATCCCTACGACGAAGCGCTGCCGAGACGACGACTAGAGCTTCAACCTCCAACCTTTAAAGTCGTCAGTAACGAAAGTTCTAAATTGTATTTCAGTTTATTCCTATTAGTAAAGCTTTCATTATAACGAGGAGAGGGGGAGTGTCCTTCTACCTCGGGCCTTTTGTATCTGTCTAACTCCTACCTCCAACGGGGAGGAGTTCTTTAGTAGTTGGCCCTCCGTACGTGGTTAAGGACCACTAGGGCCTTGGAGTAGTAGCCTTCGGTTACGAACCAAGTAAATCTCTTGTGTCTATTGTCTCCTTTACTTTTTGTTTTGTTTATCTTTCCGCTGCATATAAGTTTTTTTTAAAACGAATTCGTACTAAAAAGTTTCTATCGCTATTCACCCCCCCTCTACCGTTCTGATCGATCCAACATTATACATCTCGATCTTCTATCGTATGTCCTATCCTCCTCGTGGACATCGTGTGGGCGAAGATCCTTCACGAGTTGAAGCCTCCTAGATCACGTTCTTCCCTTCCTTGCTCGCTCCGAACAATGAGAAGAACCAAAACAAAAACTCCTTCTCCTATCTAGAACCGGCCACCAAGCCAAGGAGCTTGATATAACTGTCGGCCAAGGAGTAGCTTCTTGAGCGCCGACCAACCTTGAAGCAAAGTTGCCGCCGGCCACCAAAAGAGAAAAGAAGAGGGCGCCGGCCAAGAGCTCCAAGGATAAAACCTAGCCCTTGTTTCCACCGGCCAAGGAGATGAGAAAGAAGGGAAGAGCGCCGGCAAAGGGTTGAGAGGAGGAAGAGGGGCGCCGGCCAAAACCCTAGGAAGAAGAAAGCCTTGCCTCCCACTTCTAGCCGCCCAATCTTCTCCAAAAACTCTAGCCGCCCAAAACCCTAATTCCCTTAGGGTTTCTTGCCGCCCAAGCTTAGGTAGACAAAACCCTAATCTCTCAAAAAAACCAACCTTCCTTGCCGCCCACTTAAGTCTCCCTTTTATAGAGTTAGGCTTAAGCCTTGATTTAATCTCAACCGTTGGTTCTAGGGTTTCATCCCAACCGTCAGATCTAGGGTTTTATGCCAACCGTTGGATCTAGGGTTTCAACCCAACCGTCGGATCTAGGGTTTCATCCCAACCATCGGATCTATGGTTTAATCCCAACCGTCGGATCTAGGGTTTCATCCCAACCGTCGGATCTAGGGTTTAATCCCAACCGTCGGATCTAGGGTTTCATCCCAACCGTCGGATCTAGGGTTTCATCCCAACCATCGGATCTAGGGTTTCATCCCAACCGTCGGATCTAGGGTTTAATCCCAACCATTGGTTTTAGAGATTTAATCTTAACCGTCGGTTCTAGGGATTTAATCTCAACCGTCGGTTCTAGAGATTTAATCTCCACCGTCGGATCTAGAGATTTAATCTCAACCATCGGTTTTAGAGTTTTGTTTTCCATCCTTGGATCTAGACTTCATGAGGATTATATTATTAGATCTTAGAGTTTTGTTTTCCTCCTCATGGTCCCTTCATGAGGATATGCATCGTGGGAGCTTTTGGTTCAAGAGTATACAAATTGCCAACCAATGTACCTGAATAGATAATCTCTCTATTTCTTTTTATAACAACTCTGTCATTAAAAGAAACAGAATATCCATCCATAAATAATTTAGAAACCAAAATCAAATTCTTTCTAAATGTAGGTATATAAAGACAATTTCTCAAAACCAAAACTTTATTTCTATCAAACGATAAATAAACATCTCCCACTGCAATAGCCGCCACCTTTGTAGCATTGCCCATGTAGACGGTAATCTCTCCCTCAGCTAGTCATCGGGTTTTCTTGAACCCCTGCAAAGTATTGTAGACATGATTAGTGGCTCCTGTATCTACACACCAGGTACCGGTAGATAACACCACTAAACATGTTTCATCCGTCGGCTACGATAGGGACCATGAGGAGGAGTTAGATCTTGGCCACCCGATGGATCAGAACCACACAAACTAGATCCATCAATGATATTCCATTCCACTAGAGGATCATCATTGAATTACCTTACTAACCCCCATAAATTAATATGAGCTCATCATATTATTTGTACATCCATCTCCCCGTGTTTAAGATATCGAATATCCGTTAATTAATTGATTTACTGACCATCAATCAATTAACATCTAACTCCTCGAGTAGTACCACTCAACCTTATCATCATGTTGACTAAGTCAACCAGCTGGGTTTACATGATGAACCTTATGAGCTCCTCAAGGGGACATCATCAACCTAATATATAGGACACGGTTTCCTCCTATAATCAACGACACACCATGTAAAAAATATCATTTCCCAACTAACCGGGCATATTGATTTAATCCATCTAAATCTCACCCTTTGGTAAATCAAAGAAATAAATACTAAGTACTTGTGCCCATTATTATATCGGGATTAAGAGCATGTACAACATAATATCCGAGGTCCGATTCAATTATGTAGTCATCAATAAATTGAATCACCTCTATGTCGGTCCTGCTCAATACACCTAAGTGTACTAGTGTAACTCTATGTTCAAAACAAAACAATACCAAGCTACACTACAACTAGGCCAATGGTTTGTCCAAAACCATCTTGGTCATGAGCCTCTACTTATATTCTACAAGGGACTGATAAAATGATCTTCTGTGCCACACTAAGCACCATGTTATCTACAATGTAAAATATTAGACAATATGCACACATATAATAAATATAAAGTGCAAACAATGATCATGTGATTCTTATTTCAAAATAAAAATGTTCATACAAAAAGAGCTAGGCTTTCAGTATACATTCCAATAATCTCCCACTTATACTAAAATACTATGTTGTCATCACGCTGCCATAAATCTAATCCCCATGTCCTCCATATGCCTATCATACTCTTTCAATGGAAGGGCCTTAGTGAATGGATCCGCCAGGTTATTGTTGGTGCAATCGGCCCAGGTCATGATTGACCAGGACTCGAGTCTTGACTCGAGTGATGTTTTGATATTTCGACAAAAACATATGACAATGTAATTGTCATGGAAAAGTCCAAGTCTTGTGTACTTGCCATGGAAAGTCCAAGTGGAACACTTGGCATTTGGTAAAGTCCAAGTCTTGAGTACTCGGCATGAAAAGTCCAAGTGGGACACTTGGCACATGAAAAGTCCAAGCATGGGTCTTGGCAATGTAAAAGTCCAACATGGGTTGGCAAGGGATAGTCCAAGCATGGTCTTGGCATTTGAGAAGTCCAACATGGGTTGGCAAGGGAAAAGTCCAAGCATGGGTCTTGGCAATGTAAAAGTCCAACATGGGTTGGCAAGGGAAAGTCCAAGCTTGAGTCTTGGCATGAGAAGTCCAAGGGGTTTGATATTGGCTGCGTAAAGTCCAAGCGGGAGTCTTGGCAGCATAAGTCCAATGGTTGGCGGCGTAAAGTCCAAGCGGAGTCTTAGCGGCGTAAGTCCAATGTGCCTTGGCGGTGTAGACACCGTTAGCATGACATAGCCGACGGAAGCACCTAGAAGCTAGCGCGATGGATGGACAAGTCATGGATGACTTGGAGGGATCCGAGAGGCGTGAGGCTGATGGAGGTGGCTAGAAGGCTTAGGTCTAGGCTAAGGGTGGTCTAGCAAGTATGGGGGCACTATACTTGGGTTAAAACCTCATTTTTGAGGTTGGCAGTCGACTGGCATTATGGCTGGTTCGACTGCCGTGAGTCGACTTGAGTTCGATCACGCTTAGAGTCGAAATGCTCTCGCAATGATCGCTCATTGGTGTAGTCGATCGCACCCAATGTCGAGCACGCAGAATGCTCAGAGCCGATCGCTGGCGATCGGCTATAGGCGGGTAATCGACTACCAATGTTGGCCGATCGCCAAGAGTCCCCGATTGGAACTTGTCAGCGTGGATTGAGCCGTTGTCTCACTACAACGGTGGCATCGATCGGCGACTTATAGCGGTCGGATAAGCGAAATCAACCGTCTGGAGAGAGGCTCTTGGAGGATTTCATCATCAGTTCTTGGGGAGCTTTCTTGAGACGATTTGAAGGCGATTTGCAGGTGCATTTCAGGTCCCTTCAACCTCATCCAATCAACCAACAAGCAAAGCACTCAAACCCTAGTTTTGTAAAGTGTTCTTTACATTTCCTTTGTATTTGCTTGTATTTCTTTCGTTTATTGTTGTAAACATTTGTACGAGGTTTCTTCGCCTCCAACTTGTTGTCGAAAAGGAGTTTATTGATTAGTGATTGCATTGGCATCGCTAGAACTCGTTAGAGCTTGATCCGTGGAGTAGGAACTGTGTGGTTCCGAACCACGTTAAATCTTCGTGTTATTGTGTTCGTGATTGTATCTTTTTATTATTGCTTTTATTATTTCTATTCCGCTGCGCATAACGAGTTTTGTAGAGACGATCGCGAACGAATTCCATCTACGTACGGTCAACTGCTATTCACTCCCCCTCCTCTAGCGGCGTCAAATTTCCAACAAGTGATATCAGAGCCCGGGGCTCTTCTACGGATTAACAACCCGGAGTCAAGATGCTAGAGGGAGAGATGTAAATCCAAGGACATTTGGGATGGGATATCAACACACCTATCCTCTATACCTTCTATGGACAAGAAGGGTTTAAGCAATGGAAGTCAAGAATTGAAGACTTCCTAATGATGAGGGACTTCAAAGAATGATCTATCTTGATGGAGGGTTTTAGCTATCCAATAGGACCAAAGGGAGGGTTCCTCAAGAAAAAGAAGTGGAGTGAAGATCAACTCCAAGCCTTCGAGAAAAACATGAAGGTAGTAAAATTTATTCTTGATTTGGTCCCTAATGAAATTGTGTGTATGGTAGGGGACTATATGGATGCTAAGGAGTTGTGGAGCCAAGTGGCAAAGCGTCATGAAAATCCATCATCAATCCAAGAAGAAGAAGAAGAAGAGTGTTCACCCTCTCAAGCTCAACAAGTACATCATCATCTAAAGAGCTTGAGGATTCGGAGGTTGATAGGGAGTCAACTTCTGGATCGGTGGAGGAAGTGGAAGAAGCATCCACTTCAAGGACTGAGGGGGAGGAGAGAACTTCCACACCGGAACATCAAGAAGAAGCTTCGACATCCGGTCAAGATGAAGAAGCCCAAAGTCCAATTCCGGTCTCCATTGACCTAGGTAACTCAAACATATGTGTTAATAATAAAATGCATATAATATGTTTTGAGTGTAGGGAAACCGAGCACTATAAGAGAAAATGCCCAAAGAAGGTTAGGAAAGCTCCACCGGCACCAAAAGTAAAGGATGTCGGTGCCCCAAGTCAAAAGAGCAAGGAGCATATCATATGCTTCAAGTGCAACTCAAAGGGGCATTACCGGAGTCAATGTCCTAGGGGAAGCAAAAAGACCCAAGAAGGAGATACACATGTAGGGGGAGCTAAGGCAAACCCTAAGGTATATTTCAATAATGCACCTTCTAGATTTAAAAGTCAAAAGCATGCTAGGAATTTTAATTCCCTTGCAATTCATAAAGAGCATGCTAGAAGTAAGGAATTTTGCTTAGGTGCTAAAAATGTTTACCTTAGGAGTAAGGAGAAATTTGGGACTAATGTCCCTAAAAATATTTTACCTAAGGAATCAATTAGGAAAATAGGAGAACATCTAGGTCTAAACCCTAAATGGACTAGGCATATGCCTAGAAAGTCGCATGCCCAAAAATTTAATCAAAAATCAATTGGGCAATTAGAATTAGAAAACCAAGCCTTGAGGTCAAGGCTTGAGAAACTAGAAAAGACCCTTAGGAATATACAAAACCAATTTAAAGGGTCTAATGGTCAAAGTCAAAGGTCCAAAAGTAAAAGTCAACACCAAGGACCTAAGAGTCAAAAGTCAACCAAAGGCAAGCAAGGTTTGGGTCACAAACCTAAGCCTAAGGTAGTTTACCATAGTGTTCCATTTGATTATGGGACACAAACTAGGTCTAGGAAGACCAAGGTCAATAGGGAAGTCATCCCTAAGGTTGACCAAAAGTTGTGCCTAGTGGCTAGGGTTTATAGGAAACCTAGGGTGGCCACTAAGAAGGTTGCAAGGGGAGTTACCCCTAGAGTCAACCTAGGTAAGACCCAAATGACCAAGGCTAACAAGCCCAGGAGGGGCATTAGGAAGGTATCTAGGGAGGTTATCCCTAAGGAATACCTAATTAACCCTAGAAGCTCAAATCGGTTTTGGGTTCCTAAGAGCGTGATTGATTCACGCTAGATGGGTTTAGGGTGTGCCAACCTTGTTTGGAAGGGTAGTTAACTCAACCATGGTAAAGGTGGCACTTTAGGATATTTTCAAGGTTATGGTTACCTTGGAAATAGATTTGAATCAATATCCTAAAAGATTTTAGGATGTGCCAATGCATTTTTGAAATTAAGAAAAATCAATTAAATTGGCACAATTTAGGTTTAAAGGTTAGTGTGTCATTTTAGGTTTTTGGCACACTAGGGAGATTAATGATAATATGGCAAAATACATCTAATTATATCAAATGGCAATTAATATTAAAATTTAGGTATTACTATACCTATATATTTTATATGCCATGCTTTGTTTGCCATATAACATGCCATGACATCATGTTTATTTTAATCATTTTATATGTCATGTTCATGTTTAGGATTAAGGTTTCAAATGTCATGTGTTTTTAGATTTCATCTTATGCCATGACATCATGATTATGAGCATATGCTTATTTATATCATTTCTAATGCCATAATCATTTATGCATTTAAGACAATTTGGTTGAAATTGATTTAAGGACTATGGCATGACTTGAAGTCTCATTTATAAGGGAATCAAGTAGGGTTGCCATAGAGAATGCATGAAACCCTAGATTAGGATGAACAAAACCCACATCTCACATTAAATTGACATGTATGTGTATTTTATACACCCTAGATACATGTGAGATGCTAGGATATGAGTTAAGTTCAAGGTGCATAGTTTTTGCATCTAGAAGAACTGAAACTCATCTAATTTCAATTAGTGGATCATTAGAAAAGCTTGTGTACAAGTCATGTGCATAGAGCCCAAGGAATATGATCCAAAATAAGGTTTTAAAAATATTTTAAAATCATTTTGAAAAACCTTGGTGAAGTCTATCTTTTTATAGCAATCACCATTGATGAAGTTGATACAAAATAGGGCCAAAACATTGAAAATTTCAATTGTTTTGAGTTTTGTATCAAACTCACTATTTTATGGGTAAAATAATTTTCAAATATTTTTCACCCATTGTAATGACCATAAGTAATATACGTATCAAATTTCGTGATTTTTTGATATACGTATAATTATTTATGATTTTCTGAAATTTGATTCTATTAATCAAACTCGAAATTTGATTATCGACCGCCATTGGTGGCAATGATCGATGAGGTGCCACGATCGATGTCCGAATCACTGACCGGGTAGCCTGATTTCAAGGTAACCAAGGTTGCTTAACCTGATTTCAGCTACGGTTAAGGTCCCTAATCACTCCTAACCCTAGGATATGCTTTGGGAAGCATTATAAGGGTGAAAATCCATTGGATATGGATTAGGAGAGTTGTTTAGGGTTTGTATCAATGTTAAGGTGTTGGAAAGTTCAATGTTGAATTTCTAACCTTAATTTTGATCGTTTAGAGTCCTATTGGCTTAGGGATTTCCCAAGGACATTGTTGGTGCAATGGTCAAGGGGGAGCAAGCCTTTAGGGGGAGGTATCCATCTTGGAGTGATGGATGTGTTTTTCTTTCTTCTTGAAGGGGAGAATGTTATCAATTGGGAAAATTGATGAATTTTTAGAAACCCAATTTGGAAATTTGGAGAGTGTATAGGATTGTCTCTCTTGAGTGATATGGGACTAATCACTAAGAAGATGGTAGGCATCCTGGGTATTTTTGAACCAAGGGGGAGATATGTAAGATCTCATTGGGACATGAGACATTGACCTCCTTGGAGAGAAAACCTTTTTGATGTTAGTCAAAAAGGGGGAGAATGTTTGGGGGAGAACATTTGGAGAGTGTTTACCAATTTGGGATAATTGGTAAGGGATTTGAGTTAGTGGTCTAACTCAAATGATTTGTTTGGTTTTTGTCAAACATCAAAAAGGGGGAGATTATTGGTGCAATCGGCCAAGGTCACGATTGACCAGGACTCGAGTCTTGACTCGAGTGATGTTTTGATGTTTCGACAAAAACATATGACAATGTAATTGTCATGGGAAAGTCCAAGTCTTGTATACTTGGCATGGAAAGTCCAAGTGGAACACTTGGCATTTGGTAAAGTCCAAGTCTTGAGTACTTGTCATGAAAAGTCCAAGTAGGACACTTGGTACATGAAATGTCCAAGCATGGGTCTTGGCAATGTAAAAGTCCAACATGGGTTGGCAAGGGAAAGTCCAAGCATGGTCTTGGCATTTGAGAACTCCAACATGGGTTGGCAAGGGAAAAGTCCAAGCATGGGTCTTGGCAATGTAAAAGTCCAACATGGGTTGGCAAGGGAAATTCAAAGCTTGAGTCTTGGCATGAGAAGTCCAAGGGGTTTGATATTGGCTACGTAAAGTCCAAGTAGGAGTCTTGGCAGAATAAATCCAATGGTTGGCGGCGTAAAGTCCAAGCGGAGTCTTGGCGCCGTAAGTCCAATGTGCCTTGACGGTGTAGACACCGTTAGCATGACATAGCCGACGGAAGCACCTAGAGGCTAGCGCGATGGATGAACAAGTCATGGATGACTTGGAGGGATCCGAGAGGCGTGAGGCTGATGGAGGTGGCTAAAAGGCTTAGGTCTAGGCTAAGGGTGGTCTAGCAAGTATGGGGGCACCATACTTGGGATAAAACCTCATGTTTAGAGCGAAATGCTCTGGCGATCATTGCTCGATGGAGCGATCGGCAAAGTGATCGGCCGGCAATGCCAGCTAGCGATCGGCCATCAATGTCGAGCACAAACGCCGTGGCAGCCGGTCGACTACGAGCCGACGATCGGGCGCAATGTTGCCAATGTTGGTAGTCGACTGCTAAGAGTCCCGTTGGAACTTGTCCGACGTGGATTGAGTCGTTGTCTCACGACAACGGGGCATGATCGTGATCTTGGTGACTTATGGCGATCGTGAAAATCCAAAATCGGCCGATGCAGGTCAAAAAGAGGAGCTCGTGGAGGATTTCATCATCAGTTCTTGGGGAGCTTTCTTGAGGCGATTTGAAGGCGATTTGCAGGTGCATTTCAGGGCCCTTCAACTTCATCCAAGCAACCAACAAGCAAAGCGCTCAAGCCCTAGTTTTTTAAAGTGTTCTTTACATTTCCTTTATATTTGCTTGTATTTCTTTCGTTTATTGTTGTAAACGTTTGTACGAAGTTTCTCCGCCTCCGACTTGTTGTCGAGAAGGAGTTTATTGATTAGTGATTGCATTGGCATCGCTAGAGCTCGTTAGAGCTCGATCCGTGGAGTAGGAATTGTGTGGTTCTGAACCACGTTAAATCTTCGTGTTATTGTGTTCGTGATTGTATCTTTTCGTTATTGCTTTTATTATTTCTATTCCGCTGTGCATAACGAGTTTTGTAGAGGCGATCGCAAATGAATTCCATCTACATACGGTCAACCGCTATTCACCCCCCCCTCTAGCGGCGTTAAATTTCCAACAGTTATCCTCTGATGCAGTATTGGCGACAGCTACTTCTCCTCGCTTTACAATCTCTCGTATCAGGTGGTACTTGCGCTCTATGTGTTTACTTGCCTTATGGGCTCATGGTTCCTTCGAGTTTGCAACTGCACCACTGTTATCACAATAAATTGTGATAGTTCTGGGCAAACCAGGAATCACATCCAAGTCCATCAAGAAGTTCCTAAGCCATACAGCTTCCTTGGATGCCTCAGAGGCTGCCACATACTCATCTTCCATGGTAGAGTCTGCCACACATTTCTTCTTGACACTCCTCCATACTATGGCTCAACTCCAAAAGTAAACACAAACCTCGAGGTAGACTTACTGTTGTCCCTATCTGATTGGAAATCAGAATCCGTATAACCCACGGGGACTAATTGATCTGCCCGGTAAACCAGCATATAATCCCTAGTCCTTCTCAGGTACTTCAATATATTCTTTACCGCAGTCCAATGTCCCTGTCCAGGATTACTCTGATATCTGCTAACCATGCCCACGGCAAAGCAGATATCTGGTCTCGTACATAGCATAGCATACATGAGGCTTCCTACTGTCGAAGCATAAGGAACCGCCTTCATCTCCTCTATCTCCTTTGATGTTTTGGGACACATCTCTTTAGATAAAGGAACTCCATGCCTAAAAGGTAGAAAACCTTTCTTGGAGTTCTGCATGCTAAAATGAGCTAGGACCGTGTCTATATATGAAGCTTGAGATAAGCACAACATCCTTTTCTTGCGATCCCTTATAACTTTGATCCCAAGGATGTCTCCTACTTCTCCCAAGTCCTTCATGTCAAACTGTTTGGACAACCATACCCTTACGTCTGATAACACTTTGATATTTTTTGCCAACTAACAAATTGTCATCTACGTATAGTACAAGAAATACCACTACGTTTCCGTCACATCTTTTGTATACACATGGCTCATCCGGACTTTGAATAAATCCATATGACTGGATTACCTCATCAAAACGGATGTTCCAAGATCTTGAAGCTTGCTTCAATCCATAAATGGACCGATTAAGCTTACACACTAGATGCTCTTTGCCTTTAGAAATGAATCCCTCTGGTTGCTGCATATAGATGTTCTCCTCAAGACTTCCGTTAAGGAAAGTTGTCTTGACATCCATCTGCCAAATCTCATAATCCATATGAGCAGCTATAGATAAGAGAATCCGGATAGACTTAGGCATAGCTACCAGCGAAAAGGTCTCCTCATAATCGATACCCTCTTTCTGAGTATACCCTTTCGCAATAAGCCTAGCTTTGAAGGTCTCAACCTTCTCGTCCACTTCTCTCTTTCTCATGTAGATCCACTTGCATCCAATGGCTTTCACACCATCGGGTGGTTCTACTAGCTCCCAGACATGATTAGAATCCATAGATTCTATCTCTGAATTCATCGCTCTTTGCCAAGATACCGCATCTCTATCTTGGAGTGTCTCGTCATATGTCTAGGGATCTGTTGGGATGTATACTGAAAGCCTAGCTTTTTTGTATGAACATTTTATTTTTAAATAAGAATCACATGATCATTGTTTGCACTTTATATTTATTATATGTGTGCATATTGTCTAATATTTTACATTGTAGATAACATGGTGGTTGGTGTGGCACAGAAGATCATGTTATCAGTCCCTTGTAGAATATAAGTAGAGGCTCACAACCAAGATGGTTTTGGACAAACCATTGGCATGGTTGTAGTGTAGCTTGGTATTGTTTTATCTTGAACATAGAGTTACACTAGTACACTTAGGTATATTGAGCAGGACCGACATAGAGGTGATTCAATTTATTGCTGACTACATAATTGAATCGGACCTCGGATATTATGTTGTTCATGCTCTTAATACCGATATAATAACGGACACATGTACTTAGTATTTATTTCTTTGATTTACCAAAGGGTGAGATTTCTATGGATTAAATCAATATGCCCGGTAAGTTGGGAAATGATATTATTTACATGGTGTGTCGTTGATTATAGGAGGAAACCGTGTCCTATATATTAGGTTGATGATGTCCCCTTGAGGAGCTCATAAGGTTCATCATGTAAACCCTATAGGTTGACTTAGTCAACATGATAATAAGGTTGAGTGGTACTATTCGAGGAGTTAGATGTTAATTAATTGATGGTCAGTAAATCAATTAATTGACGGACATTCGATATCTTAAACACAGGGAGACGGATGTACAAATAATATATGGAGCCCATAATAATTTATGGGGGTTGGTGAGGTAATTCAATGATGATCTTCTAGTGGAATGGAATATCATTGATGGATCAAGTTTGTGTCGTTCCGATCCATCGGGTGGCCAAGATCCAACTCCTCCTCATGGTCCCTATCGTAGCCTAATATAATCCTCATGAAGTCTAGATCCAAGGATGGAAAACAAAACTCTAGATCCAACGGTGGAGATTAAATCCCTAGAACCGACGGTGGAGATTAAATCCCTAGATCCGACGGTTGGGATGAAACCCTAGATCCGAAGGTTGGGATGAAACCCTAGATCCGACGGTTGGGATGAAACCCTAGATCCGACGGTTGGGATGAAACCCTAGATCCGACGGTTGGGATGAAACCCTAGATCCGACGGTTGGGATGAAACCCTAGATCCGACCGATAGTTGGGATGAAAACCCTAGATCCGACGGTGGAGATTAAAGGAGGCTTAAGCCTAACTCTATAAATAGGGGGCATTGGCTTGGGCGGCAATCTAATGCTAAATGGTTAGGGTTTTGGTAGAGACCTTGGGCGGCATCATTAGGGTTTAGAACCCTAATGCTTGGGCGGCACGATAAGGGTTTAGAACCCTAATCTTTGGGCGGCGCCCATGGTCCATGGTGTGTGGCCGGCGGCAAGATGGTAAGGGATTAGCTTCTCATCTTCCTCTCTTGGCCGGAGCATTCTCTCCTCTTCTCTATCAAGGTTGGCCGGCGGCAACCTTCTTCAAGGTTGGTTGGCAATTCCTTTTATTCTCTTTGGGCTGGCGGCAAACATCATGCTTGGAGCTTGATGGTTGGTCCTAGATAAGAGATGAGTTATGTTTCTATACTTCTTCTTGTTCGGAGCAATCAAGGAAAGAAAATCGTGATCTAGCAGGCTTCAACTTGTGGAGGATCTTCGCCCACACGAAGTCTACAAGGAGGTTAGGACATGCGATAGAAGATCGAGAGGTATAAAAGTTTTACAACTTTTATTATTGATCTTTGCATGTTCTTATTAATATGCTAGCTTATGTTCATTATGTTAGTATGTGTTGATTATACTAGTTTACATTTGTATGTATTTGTATAATCATTGACCCCGAAGATAAACACAAAAACCAGCGATCCATCCATCGTCTCTTCCGCGGCTAACCGACTAGAAGAGTTTGGTTGCTTGAACAACTAGTTTGTTCAAGCGATCGCTCAAGTCGTTAGCACGACGACGAATTGGTTGTGCTTAGGAAACTCATCCCATCCGGATTAGTTTTCATTAGTGAAAATTTTAATCCGGGGACATGGGAGCCGATGAGTCTCCGGGGAGAAGCATGAGTTCCCAACAATTGGTATCAGAGCCACTGTTTCCGATTTTGTGTGTTTTGGATTCGGTTACTTTCATGCACATATCATATATTGAGTATGTCGGATAATAGTAGGATGTGCGTAGGCTAACTTTTTTGGTTGTAGGTATAAGATCCGACTATTATGGCTATATGTGTGTATGTGATTGTATATTATATGAATCCTCGGGGTTGACGAGGCTAGATTAGTATTTAATTTTTTTAATTAAATACGGCATTGTTTAGCCGATCATTTTAGTTTACTTTCGATATAGATAGTTTGTACACTCCTTTGTGGAGTATAGGATCGATGGATGTAAATTAAAATGATATATCTTGGCTCAGATCTCTTTGGTGACTTGCGCACGAGAAAAGGTGGAGCGGATGAGGTGGCGACACGACGGGATGCATATTGGAGAACAAAGCCATAATAGTTGGAAAAAGTCTATTTTTTCCATATTTATTGCTGATTTGTTTTATATGCATGTTGTGTGTGCTTGAAAATTCCTCATTTTCAATTTACTAAGTGGGAGAGGGATATTTTAATTAATTCCCGCAGCCTCCATTACAATTTGACGTGTGATGCAACAAACTTGCATGTCGGCTCTGAGTGCCTTCCTCCCTGCGGAAGGGTATGTTTGCGGATCACTTGGTCAAATAATGGTTATAGGAAATTATCTAGGAGCGTGTGTACTTCAACAGCGGTAAGGCACATAATCCGAAATAATTCCCTTAGTATCGTGTAATGGTTCACACTTAGATACAAATAAAAGGTATCCTCCCCATCGGAGTCACTATTTTTATTTGTAGGGCCAAAGAGAAATCAACTATTAATTTTATTTGTCAAAAAGTAAAGTTGACAAGATAATAAAATTAATGGAGAAAACCTCCTCTTACAAATGTAGAATTCGTATACGTCCACACTATCGTGGCATGCGATATTCTCGGTGTTTTGAGGTGTTGGTTGATTTAGAACAATGCCATAATAGTTGGAAAAATTCTGATTTTTTCCATATTTATTGCTAATTTGTTTTATATGCATGTTGTGTGTGCTTGAAAATTCCTCATTTTCAATTTACTAAGTGGGAGAGGGACATTTTAATTAATTCCCGCGACCTCCATTACAATTTGACGTGTGATGCAACAAACTTGCGTGTCGGCTCTGAGTGCCTTCCTCCCTGCGGATGGATTTGTTTGCGGATCACTAGGTCAAATAATGGTTATAGGAAATTATCTAGGAGTGTGTGTACTTCCACAGCGGTAAGGCACATAATCCGAAATAATTCCCTTAGTATTGTGTAATGGTGTACACTTAGATGCAAATAAAAAGTATCCTCCCCATCGGAGTCACTGCTTTTATTTGTAGGGCTAAAGAGGAACCAACTATTAATTTTATTTGTCAAAAAGTAAGGTTGACAAGATAATAAAATTAATGGGTAAAACCACCTCTTGCAAATGTAGAATTCGTATACGTCCACACTAGTGTGGCATGCGATATTCTCGGTGTTTTGAGGTGTTGGTTGATTTCAGAATTTTATTGTTTTGAGGAATCAATAATATTTGAAATCAAATGTTTTGATCATTGTGATTCTTAGGATTTTCAAAAATGACTTTCAGTCCACTTACTATGATACTAAAGGAAATAAACTTACTGTACCCAAATAATGTTGATTGGAAAAGAATCTACATATTGTCTTATCTGCTAAGAAGTACAAGTATGCACTCTTCAAAGAGTGTCCTCAAGCCATGGTTGCTCAAAAAGGTTTCTACTTCTAAGCCGAAAGGCAAGAAGAAGGAGAAACAAGGTGGAGCAAAGGTGGTGGGAGGATCTCAGGGAGGAGTGAAGAAGCCGAAAGGCAAGTACTTCACTTGCAAGCAGATTGGACATAAGAAGAAGGATTATCCCAATCCGAAGCAAGAACAAATGTATATCCTTTGGTCCAGTCATTGAAACATGGTTAGAGGCATTATCTACCGACACCTGGTGTGTAGATACGAGAGCCACTAATCATGTCTGCAACACTTTGCAGGGGTTCCAGGAAACCCGACGACTAGCTAAAGGGAAGATTACCATTTACTTGGGCAATGCCATGAAGGTGGCAGCTATTGCAGTGGGAGAAGTTTTATTTATCTCTTAAGAAAAATAAAATTTTGGATCTGGAAAATTCCCTTTATATACCTTTATTTAGAAAGAATTTAATTTCGATTTCTAAATTGTTTATGGATGGATATTCTATTTCTTTTAATGACAGAGTTGTTATAAAAAGGAATAGGGAAAATATCTGTTCAGGTACATTGATAGGAAATTTATAAACACTTGAACCAAAAACCTCCCACGAAGTTTATAACTCATCTTCTAATTCTAATAAGAGAAAAGAACCATCGAAGATGAACCAAACACATCTTTGGCATCTAAGGCTTGGTCATATTAACCTAAGTAGAATTCAAAGGTTGATAGCAGATGGACCTTTGAGTTCATTAGTGGTGGAGGATCTCCCAACCTGCGAATCTTGCTTGGAAGGTAAAATGATCGAGAGGCCTTTTTAGGCCAAGGGGTATAGAGCCAAAGATTTGTTAGGAATGGTTCATTCTGATTTGTGTGGTCCTATGACTATCTAGGCAAGAGGTAGTCTCGAATATTTTGTCTCTTTCATAGATGATTATTCAAGATATGGATAACACTACGATCTGATCGTGGTGGTTAGTACCTCTTGGGAGAGTTTAGGAACTACTTATCAGAGGTTGGGATTCAATCCCAATTGTCTGCACCTGGCACACCCCAGCAGAACGGTGTAGCAGAGCGAAGTAATAAGACTCTTATGGAGATGGTTAGATTGATGATGAGTTATTCTTACTTGCCAGATTCGTTCTAGGGATATGCTCTAGATACGGCGGTGTACATTCTGAACTTGGTTCCATCTAAATCAGTGCCTTCTACTCCCACAGAGTTGTGGACTGGGCGAAAGCCTAGTCTAAGACATATTCGGATATAGGGGAGTCTAGCACATGTGCTGAAGGCTGATGCTGGTAAGTTGGAACCTCGTACAAAAGTGCGCATGTTTGTTGGCTATCCTAGGGGAACGAAGGGTGGTTTGTTTTATAGTCCTAGAGATTAGAGGGTGGTAGTTAGTACGAATGCCAGATTTCTAGAGGAGGACTATGTGATGAACCACAAGCCCACGAGTAGGATTATTCTTGAGGAGTTGACAGGGGAAGTCCCGACTTCAGTACCACCGGTACAAGAGGATATACCACATGTCACTGCACCGCGTGTCACATAGGATACACAGGTGATACCTCGTCGTAGTGGGAGGGTTGTGAGACAGCCTGATAGATTCTTGTTCTTGGGAGAATCTTCCGATTTGGTCCTTGGCGAACATGAACCTGATCCTTGGACATATAACGAGGGAATCCAAGATATAGATGCAGCATCTTTGCAAAGTGAAATGAATACTGAGATTGAATCTATGGATTCAAATCAGGTCTGGGAGCTCTTATGCATAGCAGCTCATATGGATTATGAGGTGTGGCAGATGGATGCCAAGACAACTTTCCTTAATGGAAGTCTTGAGGAGAACATCTATATGAAGCAACCAGAGGGATTCATTGCTAAGGGCAAAAAGCATCTTGTATGTAAGCTTAATCGGTCCATTTATGGATTGAAACAAGCTTCGAGGTCTTGGAACATCCGCTTTGATGAGGTAAATCCAGACTTATGGATTTATTCAAAGTCCGGATGAGTCTTGTGTATAGAAGAGATGTGACAGAAATGTAGTGGTATTTCTTGTACTATACGTAGATAATATTTTGGTAGTTGGCAACAATATCAGAGTGTTATCAGATGTAAGGGTATGGTTGTCCAAACAGTTTGTTATGAAGGACTTGGGAGAAGTGGGACACATCCTTGGGATCAAGGTTAGTGTGCTAATCCCAAGCTTCATAGATAGACATGATAATGGATCGTTTTAGCATGCAAAACTCCAAGAAAGGTTTTCTACCTTTCAGGCATGGAGTTCCTTTATCTAAGGAGATGTGTCCTAGATCATCTGAGGAGATAGAGGAGATGAAGGCGGTTCCTTATGCTTCGGCAGTAGGAAGCCTCATACGATGCTATGTACGAGACCCGATATATGCTATGCTGTGGGCATGGTCAGCAGATATCAGAGTAATCCAGGACAGGGACATTGGACTGTGGTAAAGCATATATTGTAGTGCCTGAGAAGGACTAGGGATTATATGCTAGTTTACCGGGCAGACCAATTACTCCCTGTGGGTTACATGGATTCCGATTTCCAATCTGATAGGGATAACAGTAAGTCTACCTCAGGTTTTGTGTTTACTTTGGGAGGTGGAGCCATTGTATGGAGGAGTGTCCAGCAGAAATGCGTGGCGGACTCCACCATGGAAGCTGAGTATTTGGCAGCCTCTTAGGCGGCCAAAGAAGCTGTGTGGCTCAGGAACTTCCTAATGGACTTGGATGTGATTTCTGGTTTGCCCAGAACTATCACAATTTAATGTGATAATAATGGTGCAGTTGCAAACTCGAAGGAACCACGAGCCCATAAGGTAAGTAAATGCATAGAGCGCAAGTACCACCTGATACGAGAAATCGTAAAGGAGGTAGAAGTTGTTGTCACTTAGATTGCATCAGAGGATGACCTGGTAGACCTTTTCACTAAGGCCCTTCTAGCGAGAGCTTTGATAGGCATGTGGAGGGAAGGGTAATCAGATGTATGGCAGTATGAGGACAACATAGTCTTTTAGTATAAGTGGGAGATTGTTGGGATGTATACTGAAAGACTAGCTTTTTTGTATAAACATTTTATTTTGAAATAAGAATCACATGATCATTGTTTGCACTTTATATTTATTATATGTGTGCATATTATCTAATATTTTACATTGTAGATAACATGGTGCTTGGTATGGCACAGAAGATCATGTTATCAGTCCCTTGTAGAATATAAGTAGAGGCTCACAACCAAGATGGTTTTGGACAAACCATTGGTATGGTTGTAGTGTAGCTTGGTATTGTTTTGTCTTGAACATAGAGTTACACTAGTACACTTAGGTATATTGAGCAGGACCGACATAGAGGTGATTCAATTTATTGCTGACTACATAATTGAATAGGACCTCAGATATTATGTTGTACATGCTCTTAATCCCGATATAATAACTGGCACATGTACTTAGTATTTATTTCTTTGATTTACCAAAGGGTGAGATTTCTATTGATTAAATCAATATGCCCGATAAGTTGGGAAATGATATTATTTACATGGTGTGTCATTGATTATAGGAGGAAACCGTTTCCTATATATTAGGTTGATGATGTCCCCTTGAGGAGCTCATAAGGTTCATCATGTAAACCCTGCAGGTTGACTTAGTCAACATGATGATATG
Source organism: Wurfbainia villosa (assembly GCA_025175895.1). Taxonomy (NCBI): domain Eukaryota; kingdom Viridiplantae; phylum Streptophyta; class Magnoliopsida; order Zingiberales; family Zingiberaceae; genus Wurfbainia; species Wurfbainia villosa. Next base: position 43,330,722 of record CM045988.1, on the reverse strand, counting down.
GTTGAGTGGTACTACTCGAGGAGTTAGATGTTAATTAATTGATGGTCAGTAAATCAATTAATTGACGGACATTCGATATCTTAAACACGGGGAAACGGATGTACAAATAATATATGGAGCCCATAATAATTTATGGGGGTTGGTGAGGTAATGGAATGATGATCCTCTAGTGGAATGGAATATCATTGATGGATCAAGTTTGTGTGGTTCTGATCCATCGGGTGGCCAAGATCCAACTCCTCCTCATGGTCCCTATCGTAGCCTAATATAATCCTCATGAAGTCTAGATCCAAGGATGGAAAACAAAACTCTAGATCCAACGGTGGAGATTAAATCCCTAGAACCGATGGTGGAGATTAAATCCCTAGATCCGACGGTTGGGATGAAACCCTAGATCCGACGATTGGGATGAAACCCAGATTCGACGGTTGGGATGAAACCCTAGATCCGACGGTTGGGATGAAACCCTAGATCCGACGGTTGGGATGAAACCCTAGATTCGACGGTTGGGATGAAACCCTAGATCCGACGGTTGGGATGAAAACCCTAGATCCGACGGTGGAGATTAAAGGAGGCTTAATCCTAACTCTATAAATAGAGGGCATTGGCTTGGGCGGCAACCTAATGCTAAAAGGTTAGGGTTTTGGGAGAGACCTTGGGCGGCATCATTAGGGTTTAGAACCCTAATGCTTGGGCGGCAAGATTTGGGTTTAGAACCCTAATCTTTGGGCGGCGCCCATGGTTCATGGTTTGTGGCCGGCGGCAAGAAGGTAAGGGATTAGCTTCTCATCTTCCTCTCTTGGCCGGAGCATTCTCTCCTCTTCTCTATCAAGGTTGGCCGGCGGCAACCTTCTTCAAGGTTGGTCGGCAATTCCTTTTATTCTCTTTGGGCTGGCGGCAAACATCATGCTTGGAGCTTGATGGTTCGTCCTAGATAAGAGATGAGTTATGTTTCTATACTTCTTCTTATTCGGAGCGAGCAAGGAAAGAAGATCGTGATCTAGGAGGCTTCAACTTGTGGAGGATCTTCGCCCACACGAAGTCTACAAGGAGGTTAGGACATACGATAGAAGATCGAGAGGTATAAAAGTTTTACAACTTTTATTATTGATCTTTGCATGTTCTTATTAATATGCTAGCTTATGTTCATTATGTTAGTATGTGTTGATTATACTAGTTTACATTTGTATGTATTTGTATAATCATTGACCCCGAAGATAAACACAAAAACCAGCGATCTGTCCATCGTCTCTTCCGCGGCTAAGCGACTAGAAGAGTTTGGTTACTTGAACAACTAGTTTGTTCAAGAGATCGCTCAAGTCATTAGCACGACGACGAATTGGTTGTGCTTAGGAAACTCATCCCATCCGGATTAGATTTCATTAGTGAAAATTTTAATCCGGGGACATGGGAGCCGATGAGTCTCCGGGGAGAAGCATGAGTTCCCAACAGGATCAGGTTCATGTTCGCAAGGGACCAAATCAGAAGATTCTCCCAAGAACATGAATCTATCAGGCTCTCTAACAACCCTCCCACTATGACGAGGTATCACCTGTGTATCCTCTGTGACACGCGGTGCAGTGACTTGTGGTATAGCCTCTTGTACCGGTGGTACTGAAGCAACGACTTCCCCTCTTAATTCCTCCAGAACAATCCTACTCTTGGGCTTGTGGTTCATCACATAGTCTTCCTCTAGAAATCGGGCGTTCGTGCTAACGATCACCCTCTGATCTCTAGGATTATAAAACAAACCACCTTTCGTTCCTTTAGGGTAGCTCACGAACATGTATACTTCTGTACGAGGTTCCAACTTACCAGTATCAGCCTTCAGCACATGTGCTGGACTCCCCCATATCCGAATATGTCTCAGACTAGGCTTTCGCCCAGTCCACAATTCTACGGGGGTAGAAGGCACTGATTTAGATGGAACCAAGTTCAGAGTATACATTGTCGTATCCAGCGCATACCCCCAGAATGAAACTGGCAACTTAGAATAACTCATCATCGATCTAACCATCTCCATAAGAGTCCTATTCCTTCATTCCGCTACACCATTCTGCTGGGGTGTGCTAGGTGCAGACAATTGGGATTGAATCCCAGCCTCTGATAAGTAATTCCTAAACTCTCCCAAGAGGTACTCACCACCACGATCAGATCGTAGGGTCTTGATACTTTTACCTTGACGGTTCTCCACATCAGCCTTGAATTATTTGAACCTGTCAAAGCATTCATACTTGCGGCGCATCAAGTAAATGTATCCATATCTTGAATAATCATCTATAAAAGAGATGAAATATTCAAAACCACCTCTAGCCTGGATAGACATAGGACCGCACAAATCTTTGGCTCTATACCCCTTGGCCTTGAAAGGCCTCTTGGTCATTTTACCTTCCAAGCAAGATTCGCAGGTTGGGAGATCCTCCACCTCTAATGAACCCAAAGGTCCATCAGTTATCAACCTTTAAATTCTACTAGGTTAATATGACCAAGCCTTAGATGCCAAAGATATGTTTGGTTCATCTTCGAAGGTTCTTTTCTCTTATTGGAATTAGAAGATGAGTTATTCACTTCTATATGCATCGTGGGAGCTTTTGGTTCAAGAGTATACAAATTGCCAACCAATGTACCTGAACAGATAATCTCTCTATTTATTTTTATAACAACTCTGTCATTAAAAGAAATAGAATATCCATCCATAAATAATTTAGAAATCGAAATCAAATTCTTTCTAAATGTAGGTACATAAAGACAATTTCTCAAAACCAAAACTTTATTTCTATGAAACGATAAATGAACGTCTCCCACTGCAATAGTCGCTACCTTTGTAGCATTGCCCATGTAGACGGTAATTTCTCCATCAGCTAGTCATCGGGTTTCCTGGAACCCCTGCAAAGAATTGCAGACATGATCAGTGGCTCCCGTATCTACACACTAGGTACTGGTAGATAACACCACTAAACATGTTTCAACGACTAAGGCAGAAGATATACCTTTGTTTTGCTTTAGGTTGGGGAAGTCTTTCTTCCCATGTCCAGTCTGTTTACAAGTGAAGCACTTGCCTTTCGGCTTCTTCACTCCTCCCTGAGGTCCACCCGCCATTTTTGCTCCACCTTGTTTCTTCTTCTTTTGCCTTCAAATTAGAAGTAGAAACCTTCCGAGCAACCATTTCCTCGTCATCCGATTCTGGTATCCGAAAAGTTCCTTTTCCCCAGAATCATCCGCAGGCCTAGGAGGACACTCATCGACAGCTAAGACACTATCCATATTTCTTTTCCAATCAATATTATTTGGGTACAGTAAGTTTATTTCTTTAAATATTACAGCAAGTGGGTTGAAAGCCTTTTGAAAATCTTAAGAATCACAATGATCAAAATATTAGATTTCAAATATTATTGATTCCTCAAAACAATAAAATTCCGAAATCAACCAACACCTCAAAACACCGAGAATATCGCATGCCACGCTGTGTAGACGTATACGAATTCTACATTTGTAAGAGGAGGTTTTACCCATTAATTTTATTATCTTGTCAACCTTACTTTTTGACAAATAAAATTAATATTTGGTTCCTCTTTGTCCCTACAAATAAAAGCAGTGACTCCGATGGGGAGGATACTTTTATTTGGATCTAAGTGTGCACCATTACACTGTAGCATACTACATATGGATCCGTTCAAAGTCTACATGCTTAAACAGGTTATCATAACTGAAACCTTCTTTGGCACATGCATCACCTATCTTATTCATCATTAGCATGACCACATATCTTATCTCATTTCATAACATGCATAACGAAAGGATTCGTTCATGAGTTATAACATATCGAACCTCTTAAATAAAGGGATACTCATTAAACACAAGTCTTATAAGCGGAAGAAATGTCTTAAATTTTTCTTAGAGCATATATAAGGATAGTGAAGGGTCTTCTTCCACCATGCCACTATCACACACGCACATGGCCCCTCCTGCCACTTCCTCTAGTGCAGACTTCCTTTATCTGCAGTATATGGACAACATAAACTATAAGCATATAGCTTAGTAAGATCCTTGCCTACTCACAAAAGCCATGATTTCATCAAACTATTAGAACATGAGCATGCTGGCATAGAAAATGACCTAAGCATTTCATAGCAACACTAATCAACAACATATCCAGGTAATAGTACAAAAAGAACTAAGCATGGCATAGAATTGTTCATAAGCAGGTTAAGCATAATTAATCTAAGCAGGGCATACTTTGAACATGAGCGTTATAACTGCATAAACTAAGCATGCATGAAAGAACGTAATCATAAGCATTTGGTTAACTTGAACATAAACATTTGTAATAACATAAACCCTAATTATGCAGAAGGAACATAGTCGCAAGTATTCTTAGCCTTACCCTTAACCTTCACCACATCATAAATTCTAAACTAGCATAAAGTACATAGTCACCACATACTTAGACTTAACTCTAAACATCATAACTTCATAACATCTAGCATGCATAAAGAACCTAGTTCGTAAGCATTCTGAGCATTTAACATAAGCATACACAATATCATAAAAGTCTTTTCTTTTCAAAACATATACTTATAATTACTTCAATATAATCATAAATTCATAACATCTAGCATGCATAAAGAACCTAGTTCGTAAGCATTGAGCATTTAACATAAGCATACACAATATCATAAAAGTCTTTTCTTTCAAAACATATACTTATAAATACTTCAATATCATCATAACTTCATAACATCTAGCATGCATAAAGAACCTAGTTCGTAAGCATTGAGCATTTAACATAAGCATACACAATATCATAAAAGTCTTTTCTTTTCAAAACATATACTTATAAATACTTCAATATCATCATAACTTCATAACATCTAGCATGCATAAAGAACCTAGTTCGTAAGCATTGAGCATTTAACATAAGCATACACAATATCATAAAAGTCTTTTCTTTTCAAAACATATACTTATAAATACTTCAATATCATCATAACTTCATAACATCTAGCATGCATAAAGAACCTAGTTCGTAAGCCTGCAGAGCATTTAACATAAGCATACACAATATCATAAAAGTCTTTTCTTTTCAAAACATATACTTATAAATACTTCAATATCATCATAACTTCATAACATCTAGCATGCATAAAGAACCTAGTTCGTAAGCATTGAGCATTTAACATAAGCATACACAATATCATAAAAGTCTTTTCTTTTCAAAACATATACTTATAAATACTTCAATATCATCATAACTGTGTTAAGTACCACATAATGCGCGTTCCCTAATAGGTCAGTAGCGAGCCACCACCCTACTAGAGCAAGACCTCTTACGCCTTACCAGTGGCAAGACCTCTTACGCCTTCTTGTGTCCCTATGGATTTGATTAACGACCACCGATGGGTCGGTACTTAACCTCTTGCAAAGTAAAATACTTAATTCTTTCCTTTTATTGTCATAATATAAAGAATGCTCTTGATCCCCAACACAAAAAGGGAAGCATCTTGATTTTATCTTGTCATAAAGAGAGCTCTTGATCCCTACTTGAAAGGGAAGCATCTCCATCTTATCATATCATAAGGAGAGCTCTTGATCCCTACTTGAAAGGGAAGCATCTCCATCATATCTTGTCATAAGGAGAGCTCTTGATCCCTACTTGAAAGGGAAGCATCTCCATCTTATCTTATCATAAGGACACATGCATTCATAACGTAAGAGTACCCTAAAGGGGTCCTAAAGCATAAACGTGTTCATCACATAAGCATGTTTCATTGCATCGTAAACATGAAGCATATTTCCTAAGCATATTCATGACATATTAAATCACAAAACATGTTCTTCACCTAGGCAAATCACAATATTCATGGCACATTACATCATAAACATGTAGCACATTTCCTAGGCATATTCATGGCATATTGAATCATAAAACATGTTCATCACATGGCCTAATTTCATGGCATACTAATTCATAAACTTGAAGCATATTCCCTAAACATATACATGGCATATTAATTCACACAACATGTTCATCACCTAAGCATATTTCATGGCACATTACATCATAACATGAAGCTTATTTCCTAGGCCTATTCAAGGCATACTAAATCATCAAACATGTTCATCACATAGCCTAATTTCATGTTGCATTGAATCATAACATATTCATCACACAAGCATAGTTCATGTCATATTAAAAAAACATACCCATAGCACAACTACATATAGGGGTGTTTTCATGAAACCCTAACCCTAAAATCATTGGTTAATCTTGTAAGGGCTCAAGCTTAGGTTTTGTCACCTAAAATTCATTCATAAAGCATTATAACCTAGCATAGCCTCATTAGGGATATTTTCATGCAACCCTAACCCTAGTTACCTAGGGTGGCCGAAACCTATAAGGGCTCAACTAGGGTTCTTGTCACCTAATATTCATTCATGAGCACTAAACCCTAGCATAGCAACATTAGGGATATTTTCATGCAACCCTAACCCTAGTTACCTAGGGTGGCCGAAACCTATAAGGGCTCAACTAGGGTTCTTGTCACCTAACCTTCATTCATGAGCATTATAACCTAGCATAGCACCATTAGGGATATTTTCATGCAACCCTAACCCTAGTTACCTAGGGTGGCCGAAACCTATAAGGGCTCAACTAGGGTTCTTGTCACCTAACCTTCATTCATGAGCATTATAACCTAGCATAGCATCATTAGGGATATTTTCATGCAACCCTAACCCTAGTTACCTAGGGTGGCCGAAACCTATAAGGGCTCAACTAGGGTTCTTGTCACCTAACCTTCATTCATGAGCATTATAACCTAGCATAGCATCATTAGGGATATTTTCATGCAACCCTAACCCTAGTTACCTAGGGTGGCCGAAACCTATAAGGGCTCAACTAGGGTTCTTGTCACCTAACCTTCATTCATGAGCATTATAACCTAGCATAGCATCATTAGGGATATTTTCATGCAACCCTAACCCTAGTTACCTAAACCTATAAGGGCATCATCTTGGATGGTGGTTACTTAAAGGTCTTACTTGAAACATACCATGTAAGAACATAACTTTAGAATCAAGTTCATGCAACCCTAACCCTAAAATCTTGGGGTTGGCCGAACCATATAGGGTCATCCCCTTTGGACTTTGGACTCCTAAAGGTATCTACTTGAAACATACCACCCATACAAACCTCCCTTAGTAGCATTTTCATGAATCCTAGCCCACCAACTTAGTTGGCCGAAACTTATAAGGCTACAATTTCATATTTCTTTCAAGCAACCTAACCTATCAAACTAATACACTGCAGGTGAGGGGAAAACTTACTTCCTTCGCTTTGCTTGAGGAGATGACCTAATGGAAGTCACCTAGCTCTCTCCTAGCTTGCAAGGGGCTCTCGGCCAAAGGAAGAAGAAGAAGGGCTTAGGTTTCGGTGAGAATGAAGAGAAGAGGAAGAAGGAAAGAAGAAGTGGCCAAGTGGAACTTCTCTCTTCTTTATAAAGGGGAGGAAGAGAAGTTTCTCTTCTCTTTGTCAAGCCTCTTCATTTACCCTCCTCCCATTTATCTATAGGTTCCCCTTTTCCTCTAATGATATGATTCTATTGGGCTCATGGTTAGTGTAGGGAATTCTCGTATGCCAAATGGCATATGCGCAACGGAAAATAGGATCCCTTCCAAGTGATCCATGCGAAAGCAAACTCGTATAAAATAAATTTCTCTAAACCAAACCTATCTTATAGGAGAGGATTACCTTTGTTGCGTGCCCTTGTTAATCCCGCTTTTCCTTTCGGTTTGTTGGATCTTTAGCACGTTCAAGTGTCCGTGCCTCTATACGTATCCACACGAGCACGCTCTTGTCTCACAAAAGGAAAACTAGAAGAGCTCTCCTTTACTTCTTGCTAGAGAAGTCCCTAAAGGAGAGGAAGAGAGGGAAAAGGAGAAAGGAAGAAGAAGACTCCTCTTCTTGCTAGCCTACACTCACAAACCCACACAACTAAAGCTTCCACCAAGCTTTCTCACCACTAACACAACCAAAGCTTCCACCAAGCTCTCTCACAACCACAACAACACTTGCTTTGGCCGGCCACTTCATGGGGTCTTTTATAGGGTTGGAAAAACCCTTTCACCTCCACACATTCAATGCAATCCATTGCATTGGGACACAAGTTTGGCCGGCCACTTAAGGAGACAAAACCATTTTGTTTCCTTCCACCTTAACTAGCTTAGGTGGATGCTTAGGTGGATGCTTAGGTGGCATGCTTATGTGGTATTCTTATGTGGCATTCATGCATGTTGAATTAATCTTATTAATTCAATTAAGCTTATGTTATCATATTGAATTAATCTTATTAATTCAATTAAGCTTATGTTATCATATTGAATTAATCTTATTAATTCAATTAAGGTAACATATTGAATTAATCTCATTAAATCAATTAGCTAAAATTCTCATTAAGCTTAAAGTCCAAAAACCATTTTGTACTTAAGCTTATTCCCATATTATTCTAGTCAAACTAGAATACTCTAATTCCTCTAATTATCATGCTCTTTGTGTGTGACCCTATAGGCTCTCATAACGTTGGCAGTGGACCTAAACTCTTTTAGATACACAAGCAATGAGCGGCATCTAGCAATACATCATTGCTACCCAAGTTACGAGATAAGTCAAGATCCGACTAACCTTTCCGTGACTACCATAATATATGACCGTGTCCTTCTATCCTTGATATCAGATTGATCAATGAGGCATAGACCGTGTCATCCTCGATCAATCTATGTGTTTCTTGATCCCTGAGTAAACTAACTCAAACAAATGAGCTCAATATCTCATATTGACTCATTCGAGCATGGCCATGCGTTTTAGTAGTTCTACTCAATCAAGGGGCCCACAGATATCACTCCCGTCATATGGAAGGGATAGATCCCATCTACATCACTCACATCCCTCCGCATAATTTGTTACATACCCAGTAATCGCCTTTATGGTCCACCTGCTACGGGTGACGCTGACGATCATACCAAAGTACATAACTCCTTATGTAGGGAACCGTAGTGACTTCAGGTCTAAGGACTATTCATACCAATAGTCACATGAGAAAGTTTATGACACTCATATAACGATCCATGAAACTTTCTCATGGCGGGTCAGTTCAGTATATATTCTCCAATATATACCCATGTGTCAACTTGATATCATATATCCATGACTTGTGAGATCAAGTCATCAATTGACCTACATGCTAGTCTTTATGTATTAATATTGCCCTTGCATATTAATACTCGACTAGGAACATTTAGGAAAGTGTTCTCTACAGCCTCTCATAATCAATTCTGCCAATTGATGTGCTGTAGATAAGAACCTACTTTTCTAGGGCATTATTATATTTAAATTAGCTGGCACAAGCAAGATGTAAATATAATAACCAATCCTTTGCCTTTATAGAATATGATACAAAATGTTCCCTATTCAACCATCACATGATTGGTTCTAGGGCTTTAACTAACAGTTAGTGGGTGCATCTATAAGGCTTGGCTATCTCTAGAGGTGGGGGGTTCAATTCCTAGGCTTTGCATCTCTTTTTGGCTTATTTTCTTTTATTTCTCCAAAAAGGCCTACATAAAGCCTATCATCATAAAGCCAAAAATTCTCGTAAAATTGCTAGAATTTCACGGGCGTTACATACACGATACTAAGGGAATTATTTTGGATTATGTGCCTTACCGCTGTGGAAGTACACACGCTCCTAGATAATTTTCTATAACCATTATTTGACCTAGTGATCCGCAAACAAACCCATCCGATGGGGAGGAAGGCACTCAGAGCCGACGCGCAAGTTTGTTGCATCACACGTCAAATTGTAATGGAGGCCGCGGGAATTAATTAAAATGTCCCTCTCCCACTTAGTAAATTGACAATGAGGAATTTTCAAGCACACATAACATGCATATAAAACAAATCAGCAATAAATATGGAAAAAATAGAATTTTCCCAACTATTATGGCATTGTTCTCCAATATGCATCCCGTCGTATCGCCACCTCGTCCGCTCCACCTTTTCCGTGCGCAAGCCACATAAAGAGATCCGAGCCGAGATGTATCATTTTAATTTACATCCATCGATCCTATACTCCACAAAGGAGTGTACAAATAATCTAGATCGAAAGTAAACTAAAATGAGCAGCTAAACAATGTCGTATTTAATTATAAAAAATTAAATACTAATCTAGCCTCGTCAAGCCCGAGGATTCAAATAATAAATATTTACACACATACAATCACATACACACATATGGCCATAATAGTCGGATCTTATGCCTGCAACCAAAGAGTTAAACTACGCATATCCTACTATTATCTGGCACATATAATATATGAAAAAGTGCATAAAAATTAACCGAATCCTAAACAGACAAAACCGGAAACTGTGGCTCTGATACCAAATGTAGTGATTTGCTTCGGAGGCTCATTGGCTCCCATGTCCCCGGATTAAAATTTTCACTAATGAAAACTAATCCGGATGGGATGAGTTTCCTAAGCACAACTAATTCATCGTCGTGCTAACAACTTGAGCGATGGCTTGAACAAACTAGTTGTTCAAGCAACACAACTCTTCTAGTTGGTTAGCCGCGGAAGAGACGACGGACGGATCGCCGGTTTGTGTGTTTATCTTCGGGGTCCATGATTATACAAATACATACAAATGAAAACTAGTATAATCAACACATACTAACATAAAGATAAGAACATGCAAAGATCAATAATAAAAGTTGTAAAACTTGTATACCTCTCGATCTTCTATCGTATGTCCTATCCTCCTCGTGGACATCATGTGGGCGAAGATCCTCCACGAGTTGAAGCCTCCTAGATCACGTTCTTCCCTTCCTTGCTCGCTCCGAACAAAGAGAAGAACCAAAACAAAAACTCCTTCTCCTATCTAGAACCGACCACCAAGCCAAGGAGCTTGATATAACAGCCGACCAAGGAGTAGCTTCTTGAGCGCCGGCCAACCTTGAAGCAAAGTTGCCGCCGGCCACCAAAAGAGAAAAGAAGAGGGCGCCAGCCAAGAGCTCCAAGGATAAAACCTAGCCCTTGTTTCCACCGGCCAAGGAGATGAGGAAGAAGGGAAGAGCACCGGCAAAGGGTTGAGAGGAGGAAGAGGGGCACCGGCCAAAACCCTAGGAAGAAGAAAGCCTTGCCTCCCACTTCTAGCCGGCCAATCTTCTCCAAAAACTCTAGCCGCCCAAAACGCTAATTCCCTTAGGGTTTCTTGCCGCCCAAGCTTAGGTAGACAAAACCCTAATCTCTCAAAAAAACCAACCTTCCTTGCTGCCCACTTAAGTCTCCCTTTTATAGAGTTAGGCTTAAGCCTTGATTTAATCTCAACCGTTGGTTCTAGGGTTTCATCCCAACCGTCGGATCTAGGGTTTTATCCCAACCACTGGATCTAGGGTTTCAACCCAACCGTCGGATCTAGGGTTTCATCCCAACCGTCGGATCTAAGGTTTAATCCCAACTGTCGGATCTAGGGTTTCATCCCAACCATCGGATCTAGGGTTTCATCCCAACCGTCGGATCTAGGGTTTAATCCCAACCGTCGGATCTAGGGTTTCATCCCAACTGTCGGATCGAGGGTTCATCCCAACCGTCGGATCTAGGGTTTAATCCCAACCGTTGGTTTTAGAGATTTAATCTTAACCATCGGTTCTAGGGATTTAATCTCAACCGTCGGTTCTAGAGATTTAATCTCCACCGTCGGATCTAGAGATTTAATCTCAACTGTTGGTTCTAGAGTTTTGTTTTCCATCCTTGGATCTAGACTTCATGAGGATTATATTAGGCTACGATAGGGACCATGAGGAGGAGTTAGATCTTGGCCACCCGATGGATCGGAACCACACAAACTTGATACATCAATGATGTTCCATTCCACTAGAGGATCAGCATTGAATTACCTCACCAACCCCCATAAATTAATATGGGCTCCACATATTATTTGTACATCCATCTCCCCGTGTTTAAGATATTGAATGTCCGTTAATTAATTGATTTACTGACCATCAATCAATTAACATCTAACTCCTCGAGTAGTACCACTCAACCTTATCATCATGTTGACTAAGTCAACCAGCTGGGTTTACATGATGAACCTTATGAGCTCCTCAAGGGGACATCATCAACCTAATATATAGGACACGGTTTCCTCCTATAATCAACGAAACACCATGTAAATAATATCATTTCCCAACTTACCGGGCATATTGATTTAATCCATCTAAATCTGACCCTTTGGTAAATCAAAGAAATAAATACTAAGTACATGTGCCCGTTATTATATTGGGATTAAGAGCATGTACAACATAATATCCGAGGTCCGATTCAATTATGTAGTCAACAATAAATTGAATCACCTCTATGTCGGTCCTGCTCAATACACCTAAGTGTACTAGTGTAACTCTATGTTCAAGACAAAACAATACCAAGCTACACTACAACCAGGCCAATGGTTTGTCCAAAACCATCTTGGTCGTGAGCCTCTACTTATATTCTACAAGGGACTTATAAAATGATATTTTGTGCCACACCAAGTACCATGTTATCTACAATGTAAAATATTAGACAATATGCACACATATAATAAATATAAAGTGAAAACAATGATAATGTGATTCTTAATTCAAAATAAAAATATTCATACAAAAAGAGCTAGACTTTCAGTATACATTCCAACAGCTAAAGGGGGGTGAATAGCCTTCAATAATCGTACGGTGGAATATGATCGTTCATCATGCGTCGCTTGTCTACAATTGTCGTTAGCACTGCCGAAACAATAGATACAAATAGAAATACTAACAACAACATAAGCACATGCAAATACACACGATATACGTGGTTCTGAACCGAATGGTTCCTACTCCACAGGTGAACTCACATAGCTCTAGTTATGCGCACGACACTAACTAACACTCCTTCTTGACAACACGTCGAAGGTGGAGAAACCTCGTACAAGCAATTACAAAGTAATACACGAAGTACAAACAAGAATGCAAATACAATACAAAAAAAAAACTTTTCACCGATTGCTTTTGATCACTTGCTTGTTGCTTACTTTTGTTTGCTCTTGAAGGTCTGGAATGCAACATCAATTCCCCTCCAAAGTCACCCCAAAAGTCTTGGCGAAATTCTCCATCTCGAGCTCCATTTATAATCTGCATCGGGCTGATTCCATGCCAATCAGTCGACTGGTCTTGTAGTCATTGTCTCACAACGACTAGATTCACACTGGCCAAAAATCAATAGATCCATCATCAGTCGACTGATCATGCCCATCAGTCGACTGATGATCCCATTAGTCGAGTGGTCGCCACGAGCACTCGACTAGCAAACCTTCTATAGCTGAATTCACCCTGATCAGTCGATTGATCTCCATCATCAGTCGATTGATGGCGTCGATAGTCGACTGCTCTCCCTCGGTAGTCAAATGTTCAACCAGAACCTGGTCAGTCGAACACCGGTCGAGTCCAATCGACCTAGAGGAGTCGACTAGCACCTATGCCAGTCGATTGATGTCGGGTAAAACCTCAAACACTAAGTTGTTTGAGCATCCAACCGTCGGGTAAACCCTCAAACATCACATTTGAGCCTCCGACACTCAGTATTAGCCACTTGGCCATGTCCACCTCATCCTCTCATGGAGTTCCCCACCGAAGCTCTCTTCCCTCGGCCTACGTCCCTCGGATGCACCAAGCGCACGACTTCGCAGTGCCATCTTTCGCGTCTCTTGCCCTCAAAGTATGCTTCCCTTGGGCCTCACTCCATTTGCTCCCCGTTCGGCGGTCCCTCGGATGCACCAAGCACATAGCTTCGCAATGCCATCCTTCACCGACTAAAGGACCCTGAGCCTAGTGAACTCTCCAAGTCCTCAAGACTTCCCACACCAAGCCTCATGCTTAGGTTTTCCATGCCAAGCCCCATTCTTGGACTTTCACCGCCATGTCTACACACTTGGACTTACGTGGCCAACCCATGTTGGACTTTCCACACCAAGCCCTATGCCTAGATTTTCCCAACACCAAGCCCTATTCTTGGACTTTTCACCACCAAGGCTACACACTTGGATTTACGTGGCCAACCCATGTTGGACTTCCTATGACAATCCCATGTCATGCATTTTGTCTAACATCAAAATATAGTTCGAGTCAAACTCGAGTCCGGGTCGATTGCACCAACAATCTCCCCATTTTTGATGTTTGACAAAACCTCAAACCAAAGTCTACCAATTATCCCCAATTGGCAATTCTCACATTCCAATGAGAATTCCAACTATCCCAATTGGTAATTTCTCTCCCTTTTTGACATATATCAAAAAGGTCCCCCCCCAAGGGTATGAATGTCTCATATCCCAATGAGATCTTACAATCTCTCTCTTGGAGGAACACACATGCCTACAATCTTTCTAGTGATAATTCCCATATCACATAAGAGAGGCAACCCAATTTTCCTCCCATGAGGAAAAATACACATCCATCTTCCCATGATGGATACCTCCCCCTAAAGGCTTGCTCCCCCTTGACCATTGCACCAACAATGTCCTTGGAGAGTCCCTAAGCCAATAGGAACATTTAAACAATCAAAATTAAGGCAAAGTTCAACAATTAACTCTCATCCACCTTAATATTGATACTCACCATAAACACCTCTCCTAATCCATATCCAATGGATTTCCACCCTTTCTAATGCTCTCCCAAGCATGTCCTAGGATTAGGAGTGGTTAGGGGACCCAAACATAGCTGAACATAGGCCTAACCACCATGGTTTACCCAAAATCAGCTTGGGCCCATCAGTATCGAATACTAGTCGATCACCACCCTCATCACGATCGCCTCCATTGTAGGTTGATCGATAGCAAATGATTTTCAAGTTTTTCACAAATAAATTTTTGAAATTCGTAAGTAAATATAAATTAGTTGAAAAATCTTGAAATTTTGTATGTATATTACTTATTACAATCATTATAGGTAGAAAATATTAGAAAATTATTTTACCCACAAATTAGTGAGATTGATACAAAGTTCAAAAGTTAAGAAAAGCTTCAATATTGAGCCCTCTTTGTATCATCCTATTCAATGGTGATTGCTATCAAAAGATTTACTTCATCAAGGTTTTTCAAAATGTTTTTGAAATGTTTTTAAAACCGTTAATTCCTTTTTCCTAAACATCTCACTTATATCTACATGTGTAAAACACATACAAGTCAAATATTAGTGAGATGTGGGGACTTTGTTATTTAGGGTTTCATGCATATCTCTAGGCAACAATATTTGATTCCCTTCAAATCATGTCTTAGTCCTTAAACCCTTTTTATTTATGCATGAATGATAATTATGGCATAATGATAACAAGAATAAAACATGTGCCAAAATCATGATGCCATGACATATGAATGAAATCTAAGCATACATGGCATATAGAAATAACCCTAAAAATGATCATGACATTTTATATGACAAAAATAAATATGATGTCATATCATGGCAAGGCAAACAAAGCATGGCAATTATAAGATACTAAGGTATAAAATACCTAAGTGTTAAATTCAAATTGTTATTTGTAAGATTAAACCTATTTTTGCCTTAATGTCATTATCCCCCTAGTGTGCCAAAAACCCAAAATTGCACACCATTACTTCTAAGATCTAATTGTGCAAATTTAATCATTTTTCATCTTCTCAAACCACATTGGCACATCCTAATATGTCAACTCACCATGGCTAGGTTAAGTACCCATCCACTTAGGGTTGACACACCCTAACCCATCTAGCGTGAATCGATCACGCTCCTAGGAACCCAATACCTATTGGATTGGGTTAACAAGGTATTCACTAGGGATAACTTCCCTAGATACCTTCCTAATGACCCTTTTTGGTTTTGACACTTTAGTCAAAAGGGTCTTTCCTAGGTCATGTCTAGAAGTGACTCCTTTGACCTTCTTAGTGGCTTTCTTGGTTTTTCTTAAGTCCTTAGCCACTAAACACACACTATGGCTAGTCTTAGGGATAACTTCCCTATTAGCCTTGGTTTTCCTAGACCTAGAAATTGTTCCATAATTAAATGGGACATTATGGTAGGACATAGGTTTGTGACTCAAACCTTTCTTGCCCTTGGACATTTCTTGTTTCCTAGGCCTTAAATTTTCATCACTAGACCCCTTATATGATTTTGTCATAATTTTAAGGGTCTTTTCCATTTTTTCTAGCCTTGACCTCAAGGCTCGATTCTCCAACTCTAATCTTCCCAATTTTGATCAATCATTATATTTTTGGGAATTGTTTTTCTTTTTAGGCATATGCCTAGATTTCTTGGGGTTAATGCCCAAGTTTTCTTCTATTCTCCTAATTGACACCCTAGGTAGGATTGGTCTGGAATTACGGTGTCTAGGTTTGTCCTTAGATAAACTAACATGCTTGGCTCCTAGACAAACATATTTATTCCTACTAGCATGCTTTTCATTAATCATGGCAAGTGAACTAAAATAATTTTTAGTATGCTTGTTAACCTTAGGAATTGAAGGTGCATTAACTAAATTTACCTTAGGGTTAGCTTTGGAAGCTCCCCTTACATGAGATACACCTTCTTGCCCTTTCTTCCTCCCCCTAGGGCATTGGCTTCGGTGATGTCCCCTTTGATTGCAGTTAAAGCACACAATGTGCTCTTTGCTTCTAGTGGTGGAGACTCCGGCATCCTTTGACTTTTGGTGTCAGTGACTTTTCCTTAGCCAATTTTTGGCATTTACTCTTATAATGGCCGGTTTGCCTACACTCAAAACATATTATATGATTTTTATCTTTAATTATAATGCATGAGTTACTTAGGGAATTTTTGCTTCTCCCGGATGTTGAAGCTTCTTCTTTGAACCTGTTCCGGGATGGAAGGCCTCTCCTCCCCCTCAATGCTAGAGGTGGAGGTTTCCACCAAATCATCCACATCGTCGAATGTGGATAGCGATTCTTCAACATCCTCGGATCCAAATGTTGATGAGCATTCTTCCTCTTCATGGACCAATGTGGGATCTTCATGAAATTTGATCACCTTGCCCCATAGGTCCTTTGTATCCCTATATTCACCAAGTCTAGACCAAATATTGTTAGGAATGAAATCACTAAGCAATTTGATTACCTTGAGATTTGTCTTGAAGTCCTTGATTTGGTCTTGGGTCCACCTTGACTTCTCAATTTGCCTATTTTCTTCATCCCTAGGCATTTTGAAACCATTTCCTAGAATTAACATAATATCAAAATCGGTTTCTAGATATACCTCTATCTTTCTTCTCAACCATTGAAAATCTCCTTCGAATTTTGGTGGTTGGATGTAGTAGTCGGCCATCTTGTAGTGCTTGTGTTGGCAGTTAGTCCTCGACAAGCTCCTTGGCTTTGATACCACTTGTTGGACAGTCGGTGACCGGCTAGAGGGGGGTGAATAGCCCTCAATCATTGTACGGTGGAATACGATCATTCGTCGTGTGTCTCTTGTCTACAATTATCGTTAGCGCAGCAAAAACAATAGAATCAAATAGAAATACTAACAACAACACAAGCACATGCAAATACACACGATATACGTGGTTCGGAACCGAATGGTTCCTACTCCATGAGCGAGCTCACCGAGCTCTAGTTATGCGCACGACACTAACTAACACTCCTTCTCGAAAACAGGTCGGAGGTGGAGAAACCTCGTACAAGCAATTACAAAGTAATACACGAAGTACAAACAAGAATACAAATAGAATACAAAAGAAAACTTTTCACCGATTGCTTTTGATCACATGCTTGTTGCTTGCTTTTGTTTGCTCTTGAAGGTCTAGAATGCAACAACAATTCCCCTGCAAAGTCACCCCAAAAGTCTTAGTGAAATCCTCCATCCCAAGCTCCATTTATAACCTATATTGAGCTGATTCTATGCCCATTAGTCGACTGATCATGAGCATCAGTCGACTGGTCCTATAGTCATTATCTCACAACGACTAGATCCAAGCTGGAAAAAAGCCAACGGATCCATCATCAGTCGACTAATCATGCCCATCAGTCGATTGATGATCCCATTAGTTGAGTGGTCTCCGCGAGCACTCGACTTGTAAACCTTCTGTGTTGGATCGAAGCGGATCGCTAGAGGGGGGTGAATAGTGATAAAAACTTTTCTTTCGTTTCGTTCGTTAAAATCCGAGTAGACAATTAATTACAGTAGAAAGATAAATGATAAATAAAAGGAGACAAATGTTTTTTTACTTGGTTCGTAGCCTTCAGCTACTACTCCAAGGCCCTAGTGATCCTTGATCATGCACGGAGGGCAATTCACTAAAAACACTCCTCCTCGTTGGAGGTAGGAGTTTGACGATTACAAAAAAAACCTTCGAAAGAAAAGATAGAGAGACAAACCCTCTCTTCTATTAATGTAAAGTGCAACGATAGAAAACCTCGATTAATAAAAGGAATTGCAATATTTAAAGAGACGGCAAAATAAGAATATCAACAACTAAAGGAGTAGAAAGTAAACTAGGGTTGTTGATAGCATAGAATATGATGACAAAAACCCTAGGAAACTCCTTTTATAGCCAATGGAATGGGATAACCAACATAAACTCCTTGAAAATGGTGATAAAAGATTTCTATAAATAGCATATCATGAATTAGGATCCCTTCCTAGTGATCCTTGCGAAAGAAAACCTCATACAAAATAAATTTCTCTAAAACCAAACCTATCTTATAGGAGAGGATTACCTGTTCGTGCCCTTTGGATCTTTTCAAAATTTATCTATCATCGACAATGATATAAAGAAAAACTAGAATTTATCGGAGAAGCTAAAGAGAGGAAGCTTTAAAGAATCAAGAAGGATCTTCTTGCTACCCTCTCACAGATAACCCAAACAGCTTTATTGATAAGACTACTCTAATCAAGAAAATTGACAGCATTATGGATTCCTTACTACATCTCACACCATCATTTTATTACAATCACATTTGTCAGACATATGTTGAAAAACCTATTCAACAAAAGCTATTGAGACATTGTATCTATGTATGGAATTGAATGTACTATTGTTCAACAATTTTATAGGTTTATACAGCTTGAATGATCATGAATTATCAATCATTTCTTATTATATCATAAATATAGCATGTGTATCAATAATCATGATCAATCATCTTTATTGAATTAATAATTATCTTGTTAATTCTTAATCAATTAATTCTCATCAAATCTTGGCAAATATAAAATCTTTGATCATGGCATTTTCTAATATCATCTTTATGGTACTCTCATAGTAAATCTAAATAAGTTAAAATATGAATTAACTCTTCAAACATTTATCTATCGATATCCAAAGTTTGATAGTCAATAAATAATATCGATTAGACCATCATTAATCTATATGTAAACTCTTTATCAACATAGTTTCTAGCACTGTAATATCTGATGAAATCATGTTAATATCCATATGTAGCTTCATCATCTCGATAAATATCATTTTCGTGGTATAATGTAATCGAATGGTTAAATATCATATTGGTGAAAAAGGTTTCATCATAGTCAATACCATGAATTTGTTTGATCCTTTGTACGATCTACCTTTAGGTATGCTTATTACCATCCATATTGTCTTTACTTTAAAGACCCACTTACACCAATGGGTTTTACCCCTTGGTGGATCAACCAAAGTCCATACTTGGTTGGTGTACATGGATTCCATTTTGGATCTCATGGCCTCTAGCCATTTCTCGGAATCAGGCTCATCATAGCTTCTTGATAGGATGTAGGCTCGTCAAGATCGACAAGCAATACCTCACCGTTGTTAGTCAAGAAAAGAATATCTCTCGGGTTGAGCGGATCCTATCGGATCTCTCTGAAGAGGTTGGTCTACTTGAGCAGTGTTTGCTCCACAACTCTTTGAATTCCTCATCCACAACACTTTGTGGTTCTGTTCATTTTCCATGAAGCCTTAGTGTTATCATCATCTTGAACTTCTTCAAGATGAATTTTACTCACTAGTTTTTTAGAAATAAATTCTCTTTCTAGAAAGATTTACAACAAACACCTTGCAAGTGTGGGATTGTAAAGTAATATCCCTTAGTTTCCTTGGGATATCCTACAAAATAACACTTATCGATTTGGGTCCTAGTTTATACGAGACTTGGCGTCAAGCTTCACAACCCCAATCTTTATAAAAGACATTTTGGGACTCTTCGATCCATATCGTATGGTGTCTTTTCTCTGACTTTTGATGGAATAATTAAGTGTGGCGGTGTCTCTAGAGCTAGTCCCAAAAGGAAGTAGGTAGATCGATCGGCTCATCATTGATCGTACCATATCTAATAAGTCGATTTCTCTCGATACACCATTCCATTGTGGTGTTCTTGAGTTGGGATATTATCACACTCGGCCGGTGATCACGAAACTCTTGACTAAGGTATTCACCACCTCGATCGATCTAATATCGCTTACCAAGTTGGTTTTGTACTTCATTCTTGAATGCTTTGAACTTTTCAAAGTTGACTTATGTCTCATCAAATATAAGTAGCTCTACTCATCATCAAGTAATAAAGTATTTATAGCCTCTCTGGCCCGACATTGAAGGGCCACATACATCGGTATGTATGAGTCCTAACAAGTCCATCGCTCTCTGCCATGTCCACTAAATGGAGTTTTAGTCATCTTTCCTAAAGACAAGATTCGCATACCTCATATGATTCAAAATCAAATGAGTCAATAATCCATCTTTATGGAGTTGGGATATCGTTTTTCATTTATGTGACCTAGGTGACTGCGAAGATATGTTTGGTTCAAATCATTCGATTTGAACCGTTTGTATTACGTTATATATTGGGTTTCTAAATCTAGAACATAGAGACCATTCATAAGTGGTGCATTACAATAGAACATTTCATTAAATAAATGGAACAACATTTTCCTTTATTATAAAGAAAAGTTTTTCTTGTCTAAACAAGATACGAAATTATGTTCTTTGTCAATGCGGTACATATAAGCACTCCTCTAGTTCTAAGATAAGCCCATGGGCAAAGACAAAGAATATGTTCCTCTGACTCAAACAACTTTTGCATTGCCTACCTGTAGGTCCGCCTTTGCCATTAGTCTACTATTTCTCAATCACTGCATTAGTACAAATGTGAGATGCACATCGTATCTAATACCCATGTAGAAATAGATAGATTCTATAGCGTGTATACAGGCGAAGACTTTATTACTTCCTCAAGGTAGACTTTGTTCTTCCATGTCGATCTCACCAATGGAAATAGTCCTTCCTTAGGTACTTTACCTTTACCCTTTGAAGTGGATGAATTGGCCTTGCCTTTGGCTTGGGTCTTACCCTTGCCTTTGCGCTTACCTTTGCCCTTCTTGACCATTACTTACTAACTTTCTTCTTGAGATTGGTTGGATTCTTAACATCGAGAATCTCAAAAGGTTTATCAATTTCATTCATGTTATAATTCATGAATTGATTATATGCTTCAACGATTGAGGATAACATCGATTGCCAATTCTTGGCTCGATGGAAAACCTAGTCTTTGAGGTTCTCAGCGTACCCAATCATTTTAGTCGTGAGTTCCTACAGTGTTCCTTCTTGCATCTTGCATGCAAAAAAAGCCTTAGACACTTCAAAACGCTTGTGTAGCTTGTCCTTGATATAGTTGTTTCAAATGCTCAACCATATCATAGGCATCCATGTTCTCATTATACGAGCTCGAGTTCATGGTTGCAAGCATAAGGCATGACACATCTAATCGTCATCTTGATGCTTCTTATAAGCATCTTTTTTGAGTGGCGGGTATTTGAGGTGCTCTAGGACATAGTTGCGTTCTTGCTTGAGGATAATCCTCAAGTTCCTATACCGATCAAGAAAGTTTGCTCCATTGAGCTTGTCCTTCTCAGGACGGTCGCAAGTTGAGGGGTGTCGTGTTAGATGACATGGTGATCTACAACATTAAAATGCAAAATTAAGTATCATACCTAAGTCATTTAATTGGGCCTTTAATTAAATAGGCTCACTAAATTCTCATAGCTTTGATATGAGCTAATCATTGATGTAGGCAAACACTATTTATTTAGCTATAAATTTATATGGGATAAAGATCCACATCATAATTGTCTTGAGTTAGCTTTGGTCGCCCAAGACGTAGTATGATTAGGTAGGCAATCTTTGCCAATTACATCTGATGTAACTCTTTAATAGCTTTGGTTAAGTTTAGATTAGTTTAGTGTTTATTCCTAAACCCGGCTTCAGTGGCGAGCCGCGAGGCCTTCTTGGATATCGAACGACCACTTCTAAGACAAAGTGTGTTAAATCATAAAACTAATTTTAAAACTTATGTTCAAAGCTAATATATGCCTCTACTTTCTTAACTAATTAAGAAAAACTTAATTAAGTCTTAACCAAGTTTGATAAGGGACATCACGATTGTCCACTGCACTCTTCAAGATAAAATGCATTGCTTTGCTTTGTGACCCAATAACAAATGATCGAGGAAGTAGTGAGTACCAAACTTTAGTAGGCATATCGTTTTGACTTATTAATATATAAACTTAACATGCATCACATACATATTAGCATACATCACATATAAGCTAAATTAACATGCATCACATACATATTAAACTAAGCGTGTCATGGTTATGGCCCTTATTCTACAATCTTCTCAAGCCAATGAAAGATTGATTGGTCAACCTAGGGATAGCATCTTCTCTAAGTGCTTCCTTTTGGTTGTCTTGTTGACTTCCTCCTTGTAACATTATCTTCCAATGGACCCTCCATCTTTGTTGTATATTACAAAAGAAATACTCGAGTTACATTCGAGTCTAAAACTAATTTTACAACAAGAATTTTAGGAGAAGGCACGACACGCAGTATTAAAATTACAACACACAATCACAAACTTTTTGGGACTAGGCCATAACCATGCACCATGTCATTTTAACTTTTAAAAGACATTGGATATTTTATTATGTTTGAAAATTTGCTAATGCAATTATCAACTCATAATAAAATTTATCCTACTTCTATATCATATATAAAATAGAGAAAACTATTTTTATACGATCTTTATAAGTGGCTCTGATACCCTTTAGATTTCTTTATGCCAAATAGCATATGCATAGCGGAAAAATTAGGATCCTTCCTAGTGATCCTTGCGAAAGAAAACTCGTATAAATAAATTTCTCTAAACCAAACCTATCTTATAGAGAGGATTACCTTTGTTGCGTGCCCTTGTTAATCCGCTTTTCCTTTTGGTTGTTGGATCTTTACTTGCGTTCAAATGTCCGTGCCTCTATGTATCCACACGAGCAAGCTCTTGTCTCACAAAAAAACTAGAAGGGCTCTCCTTTACTTCTTGCTAGAGAAGTCCCTAAGAGAGAGGAAGCTAGGGAAAAGAGAAGGAAGAAGAAGACTACTCTTCTTGCTAGCCTACACACACAAAAACCACACAAAGCTTCCACCAAGCTCTCACACAACCCACAATCACACTTTGGCCACTCCATGGAGTCTTTTATAGGGTTGGAAAAACCCTTTCACCTCCTACCATTCAATGCAATCCATTGCATTGAGACACCTTGTTTGGAGCCATAAGGAGACAAAACCACTTTGTCTTCTTCCACCTTATCTAGCTTAGGTGGCATGATTATGTGGCATGCTTGTGTGGCATTCATGCATGTTGAATTAATCTTATTAATTCAATAATGTATCTAGCTTATGGCATGCTATTATGTGTATTCATCATGTTGAATTAATCTTATTAATTCAATAAGCTTATGTTATCATATTGAATTAATCTTATTAAATCAATAAGGTAACATATTGAATTAATCTCATTAAATCAATTAGCTAAAATTCTCATTAAGCTTAAAGTCCAAAAACCATTTTGTACTTAAGCTTATTCCCAAATTATTCTAGTCAAACTAGAATACTCTAATTCCTCTAATTATCATGCTCTTTGTGTGTGACCCTATAGGCTCTCTCTCATAAATTGGCGGTGGATCTAAACTCTTTTAGATACACAAGCAATGACATCTAGCAATACATCATTACTACCCAAGTTCGATAAGTCAAGATCACTAACCTTTGTGACTACTATAATATATGTGTCCTTCTATCCTTGATATCAGTTGATCAATGAGGCATGAGTCATCCTCGATCAATCTATGTGTTTCTTGATCCTGAGTAAACTAACTCAAACAAATGAGCTCAATATCTCATATTGACTCATTTGAGCATCCATGCGTTTTAGTAGTTCTACTCAATCAAGAACCCACCGATATCACTCTGTCATATGAGAGGGATAGATCCCATCTACATCACTCACATCCCTCGCATAATTTGTTATATACCCGATGTCGCCTTTATGGTCCACCTGTTCTTGGCGTTTGAGATACCAAAGTACATAACTCCTTATGTAGGGAACCGTAGTGACTTGGTTAGGACTATTCATACCAATAGTCACATGAAAGTTTATGACACTCATATAACGATCCATGAAACTTTCTCATGGATATTAAATTATATATTCTCTAATATATACCCATGTGTCAACTTGATATCATATATCCATGACTTGTGAGATCAAGTCATCAATGACCTACATGCTAGTCTTTATGTATTAATATTGCCCTTGCATATTAATACTTGACTAGGAACATTTAGGAAAGTGTTCTCTACAGCCTCTCATAATCAATTCTGCCAATTGATGTGCTATAGATAAGAACCTACTTTTCTAGGGCATTATTATATTTAATTTAGGCACAAGCAAGATGTAAATATAATAACCAATCCTTTGCCTTTATAGAATATGATACAAAATGTTCCTATTCAACCATCACATGATTGGTTCTAGGGCTATAACTAACTTGACTCCTCGAGGTGATTTTTTACCTTGGCTTTGACTTCCACTATTGAGCCCATTTGTCTTGAGGATCCCTTTTGACTCATAAAGAGTTAGCTGAAATATGTGAGTTCGGCAGCCTAGATCTCAACATAGACCTTCCATGGGAAGTCTTTTATCGTGCCTTCTCTAAAGGACAGCGATCATTCACTTTACTCCTGAAGCTTACTTGATACTTACTATGTGCTTTTGACTTCCACTTGATTGGCTCCTCAAAGTCACTCAGTGTCGCCGAATATAGCTTTATTAGCCTTCTCGGCATAGCAATTTTTGCACCTCAATTCATCTTGTGAGATATGACACAACTTCTTTGTATATTGCTAATCAAAACTCATGTTTTGACTTAGGTGCATCTTGCGCAACAATCTCTTTTTGATGGCAAACCCACATCAAAGTTGTAAATTAAGTGCATTAACAAAATGAGCAATATGCATGAATAACAAGTATAAGCATGAATGGAGTATATTTTAAGTGCTCTTAGGAATCCTCCCCTTTGGGGTGAGTACTTGAAAAGTTTAACTCTCCATGATGTTTGCTACTAAACAAAAGAATTAAGTGGCAATTACTTTATGGCCATAGTGTTTAAATAAGTTTTAAGTTGAAATCAAAAAATTTTCTTAACCTTGGCCTTTAGTTTTGTTAACAAATTACATAAGTAAACCTTTTCATTTATTAACACGAACAAGTTAACTAAGCCTTATAAAAAATTATATAACTTTGCCTTTTCTCCATTTTCCATATATGAAAGAGTGAGTGTGTGTAATAAAAAAGTATTAATTTGAAAATGTTCCACATTAATTTGAAAATAATATACAGAAAATAAGTTCATCTAAAATATTGACTCTTTTGACTTGATATGAAAGATCACATCCTAGTCATTTAGTACATATGATTATACTCGTTGGTTCATGGCGATGCACTAGCTCTACATGAACCAGAGTAAGGTCCTAACATCTCACGCCTATCTACGCATATACACAAACACATTAGTCCTATGTGTTGTGAGATGTATTGGCTCCTTAAATCTATAGTGCATGATATCTAAGGTATGTCCTATGCTAGTTCCATAAATATGAAAATTTTAAGAAATAGTATTAAGAAATTATAATTTGCAAGTTCCTATTCTATTACGTACATGCCCAATTTTCGTCTTAATAGACTAAATTCGCTCGTAGGGGTTTAGTAAATAGGTCTGCTAAGTTAGACTTCGATTCGACGTATTCGAGTTGTATGGCTCTGTTGGCCACATGTTCTCGAATGAAATGGTGTTTGACCTCTATATGTTTGGTCCTAGAGTGACATATCGGATTCTTAGTAAGATTAATTGAACTAATGTTATCTACGTGAAGTTTAGTACTCGTAAAGTCTAACTTAAAGTCGCAGAGAGTGTGCTTCATCCAAAGAAGCTGAGTGACACACTCACCCATCGCGATGTATTCGGCTTCGGTGGTAGATAAGGCAACACAGTGTTGCTTCCTACTGCACCAACTCACTAGACTCGAGCCGAGAAGTTGACAACAACCACTCGTGCTCTTTCTATCGAGCTTACTACCAACATAGTCCGAATCGAAGTAGCCGTTAGTTCAACTCTGTGAGATCTAGGTACCAAATACCAACATTAAGTGTACCCTTTAGATATCTAAGGATACGCTTGACTAGAGTTAATGCACATACTACTTACATGCAAATAAGATATCGTGTCCTGGCCATAGCTAAGTAAAGGAGACTCCCTATTATGCTCCTATAGTTTTTTAAATCAATTGAGTTTCCGATTAAATCTTCTTCTATATTAACATTAGTTGCCATTGGGGTATTAATAATTTTAGCGTCTTGCATTCCAAAGTGTTTAATTAATTCCCTAGTATATTTGCATTGATGTAGGTATATTCCATCCTTAGTTTGTTTAATTTGTAGACCTAAGAAGAAGTTTAACTCGTCTACTAAATTCATTTCAAATTCACTTTCCATAAGTGAAATGAACTCATTTAGTAGGATTGAGTTGATGGTTCCGAAAATAATATCATCTACGTCGATTTGGGCTATGAATATGTCTTTACCTAAGGTTTTTACGAAAAGTGTTGGGTCAACTACACCTTGGTTAAAATCTTTGGACTTAAGATAAATCGAAAGTCTCTCGTACCAAACTCGAGGAGCTTGTTTAAGTCCATAGAGAGCTTTCTTTAACCTAAGGACATGATCGGGTTTGTCTAAACTTTCGAAGCCGGGGGGTTGACTAACATAAACTTCTTCTTTAATGTATCCATTTAAGAATGTAGATTTCACATCCATTTGAAACAACTTAAATCCTCGATGTACTGCATATGCTAATAGCATTCGAATGGACTCTAATCTAGCTATTGGGGCATAGGTCTTGTCGTAATATAAACCTTCGACTTGACTAAACCCTTTAGCAACTAGTCTAGCTTTATTTCTAACTACTTCACCTTTATCATCAATTTTATTTCTAAACACCCACCTTGTTCCAATGATTGTTTTATCTTTAGGTGGTGGTACTAATTCCCATACTTCGTTCCTAGTGAATTGAGTCAACTCTTCTTGCATTGCAATAATCCAATCGGGATCAAGAAGAGCTTGGTCAATAGTTTTGGGTTCAATTTTAGAAATCAAAGATATTTGACTAAGGTTTCTGTATGAGGCTCTAGTTTGAACTCCTAGACTTGGATCACCTATCACTTGGTCGATAAGATGATTCGTTTGAGTCCTAGTTGGATTTGGGTTTGAGTCTACAACTTGATCCATAGGATGACTCATTTGAGTTCTAGTTTGGTTGGAGTCATCTATCACTTGGTCGATAGAGTGACTTGGTTGACTTAGGTTAGGATTAACACTAGACCTGATCTCCGGATCAGAGTTAGGTCTAGTATGAGTCGGCTCACTAATTGGGATTGCCGGGGGTTTTGTAGGTTCGTGTCCTTCATCAAATACTACATTGATAGTCTCCTCGACTCTAAGGGTGTCGTGGTTATATACTCTATAAGCTCTACTTGTAGTCGAGTATCCTAGAAAGATTCCGGTCGTGGTTTTGGATGTAAATTTCCCTAGGTAATCCTTAGTGTTTAGGATATGTACCTTACACCCAAATACCCTAAAGTACTTGATGTTAGGTATTTTATCGTGATAAATCTCGTATGAGGTCTTAAGGTGCCTCTTTACCATAAGGATCCTATTTTGGACATAGCATGACGTACTCACGCTTCCACCCAAAACCTCTGTAGGTTATACTCATTTAACATTGTCCTAGCGGCTTCTTGTAGGGTTCTATTTTTGCGTTCTACTAGGCCATTTTGTTGTGGAGTTCTAGGGCAAGAGAACTCATGGTGGTATCCATTTAGGTTACGTAACTCAGAAACCTATGGTTTTAATTCACCACCATGATCACCCTAAGTCTTTTGATTTTAATGTTTTGTTGATTTTCTATTAACTTAAATAGGTTGATTAATTGATCTAGGGTATCACTTTTGTGTTTGATGAACCTAACCCAAGTAAATCTAGAGTAGTCATCAATAATGACTAAACAGAATTTACTTCCATTAAGTGACTTAGCTCCGTGTGAATCAAATAGATCCATGTGTAGGAGCTCTAGCACACTTTTGGTTCGTTCTTGATTAGTTAGTTGATGTTGTGTCCTAGATTGTTTACCTTGTTGACAAACATTACATATTTTATTATCCAAGTTTTTGAGGTTAGGCAAACCTCTGACTAAGTCACTCTGACTCATCTTGTGGATGAGTCTTGGGTGTGAGTGACCGAGTCGTCGGTGCCACAATCATGATTCCTCTTGCCGTGTCATAAGACACTTAGTTGAGGAGTTAGTTAAGTTAATAGTGTAAATGTTGTTATTTCGAGTTCCCTTAAGAATTATTTTAGAGGTTTCGTTTGTATTAATTATGCACTCATTTTCTAGAAATATGACCTTATAGTTATTATCACACAATTGGCTTACACTAAATAGATTATATTGAAAATTTTCTACTAATAAAACATTTTGAATAACAAAATTTGAGTTAAGCTCAATATCACCTAATCCGATGATTTTGAGCTTGCCGTTATTTCCAAGGCTACCGATCCTTGTCGTTTGAATTGAAGCTTCGAAAACTTGAGTTGATCCCCGGTCATGTGTCGGGAACAACCATTGTCTAACATCCATTGATCCTACACACAAGGTAGTTGGATCGGATATTGGATTTATTAAAGATTGGTTGAAAATTATTAACCTAAATCATCTCACCCATGTCTACATGATCAAACATGTTAACCCTATATGTTCTTGTGAGATGACTTCCAATTTTACTTGATTTAAATTTAATGACTTAAACACTTTTCAACCTTGCGTTAGATTCGGATTTGACCTTACGCTTATCAAGTCACCTTTTCAAGATCATGGCTTCCAGGTCGTGGCGAGGCATAGAGGCCTTCTTTGATCGGAACAACGACCACTTCCTTAGACAAAGCCATTTTCAAGAAAATAGTAACTTGACTCACCTAAGACCACTTCCTGGTCTAACTAGTCTAGGATACGGCGAGGTAGCTTCAGCTAGTTCCACTCGGTCAAGTGAACCGAACTAGATACACCTTATCTAGCTCGAATACACGAGACTCCGTTTTCCTAGCGTACTATCTGTTAGTGAAAGCCCTAGAGCCAATCATGTGATGATTGTTGTATGAACTTTATTGTATCATATTCCTATTTATAAAGGCATGATTATTATATTTACTTGTATTGGTGCTAAATAACTAAATATAATAATGTCCTTGAGTAGTAGGTTCTTATCTATATCAATCGATTGGTTGAATCGATAATGAGATGATATAGAGAACACTACTCTTAATCATTCCTAGTCGAGTATTAACATTCAGGGACAATGTTAATGCATAGAGACTAGCATGTAGGTCAACAAGATGACTTGATCTCACAAGTCATGGATATGAGATATCAAGTTGACACATGGGTATGCATTGGAGAATGTATACTGAATGACCCGCCATGAGAAAGTATCATGGATCGTTATATGAGTGTCATATACTTTCTCATGTGACTATTAGTATGACTATTAGTCCTTAGACCTGAAGTCACCATGGTTCCCTACATAAGGAGTTGCATACTTTGGTTCACAAACGCCACCCGTGAAATGGGTGGACTATAAAGGCGACATCGGGTATGTAATAATTACGCGAGGGATGTGAGTGATGTAGATGGGATCTATCCTCCTATATGACGGGGTGACATCGATATTCTTGATAGAGTGAGACCACGGCGCATGGTTCATGCCCAAATGAGTCAATATGAGATATTGAGCTCATTTGATTAGAGTGAGTCTACTGAGTTCAAGATTTAGATTGTACCGAGGATGACACGGTCTATGCCTCGATTGGTCAATCTAGATGTCAAGGATAGAGGGACATTGTCACATATTGTGAGAGTCACAATTAGTAGTCACAAAGGTGATGTTGGAGCTCAACATTCTTGTAACTTGGGTAGCAATGATGTGTTGCTAGACACCGCCATTGCTTATGTTCCTAAATCGGTTTAGGACATTGCCAACGTTACAAGAACCTATAGGGTCACACACATAAGAGCAATTAGATGGAGATTAGGTTCATATGATGAACCATGAGGATTAGGTTCATGGGATGAACCAAATTGGATTAAGAGTAATCCAAATTAGACTAATTGAGTTAGACTCAAGTTGATTCAAGTGTTGAATGAGTCTAATTGAGATTTGATTCATCAAATCAATTTAAATTAATGAATAGAGATTCATTATATTAAATTGACTTGAGTCAAATGGTTAGATTGTACTTCGTTCCGGTACGTATTGCTACAGCTTAGCAACTCCTGCTAGGTCCCGTCATATATAGTATGATAAACATAGTTTAAATTATATTTTTATTTGACTAGGCATGGCCGGCCAATGATGATACTCCACATCATCATTGACTTTGTCAATTGGTGCCACCTCATGAGGGAGACCAAGGGACATGGTAGTTACATGCATGCATGTAACTCCCTCTCCATAATGTGGCCGGCCAACACTTTAGGGGTTTCATGGGTGAAATTCATTTTGTGTGTAACTCTCCATTAACATCATCTTCTTCCTTGGGAATTTTTTTCTCTCAAGCTCTCCCTCTCCAACCTCATCTTGCCGAGACACCATAAAGGAGTGCTAGCACACTCAAGTGTCTTTTTCTCCACCTATTGCTTGTGTGGATACCATAGAGGAGTGTGCACTTGACACTCTCGAGTTTCGGCGGACTTTTGGACGAGCGGGATAAGCGAAGGGCGTCGCTACGAGGGTAACGTTCTAACCTCTTAGATCTAAGGTAGATCTAGGATTTCTGTAAGCACATACATGTAATTATAATTTTTATACTTTGCACGGATCCGTGGCCGGGGGCTTCCGAGGTTTCCGCAACGCAAAAAGCGGTTTTTGCGGCTCGGAAAAACCCAACACTATCATCTCGCCGCGTCCTGGTACTATGTTATCAAGTGTTGACGAGTTATAGTCCTATCTAACCATTCCAAAAAGAAAAATCCAACTAAATAAAAACCTAAGCATGCAATTTCTATGTTAAAACATAAACAAGTTTTGTACTAGCTCCCCCTGGACCATTGAATCGATTCGGTCTCTCCACATAGTGGATTTGGTCCTTGAGAACCCAGTACTGGTTTGATCCTAAGTTTGAAATCAAGGAGGTCTTAGGGACCCATGCTTGGACACATTTTTTATGTCGACTTACAATCGACATATATGACTTATTGGTTGTGTTTGAGCTAAACCCTAGCCCGACCTTGTTGTACACGACCCTTTGCGATCCAAGTAGGAGGTCAAGTCCTTTGGATCCCAAAGTAAACCTTTCCAACGTATTCCTAAGATCTTCGACTTGACTGTTCAAGAGTGAGTTCTCAACTTCGAGTTTTTCAACCGGAGTTGAGTCCTTCTCTTGAACTCGACTAGTCGAAGAGGTTAGGGAGACCTCGTGTTTGAGGAGTTTAACTTCCTCAACTAGGGTCTCGACCTTGGACTCGGACTTAGCTAACTTTCTATTTAAAAACTCAATTGCACTATAAAGTGTAGTAATGAGAGACCGACTTACCTTGAGTGTATCTTTTGAACCGGATGCGTATCCGTGGCTTGTCTTGAATAGTGCTTCGCAGTCCGACTCGTCTTCGGTTTCCGATTCAAGTTCCGGTTCCGACTCCATCTCCGATTCCACTGGTTTAGCCATGAGGACTCGATCATCGTCTTCTTCCTCGGAAGCTTCATCCCAAGTAGCGTTTGTTAGTAATATATGAGAGATGTCCTAAGGCAATCGCCTTATGTATGAACCATTTATATGATAAATGAAGATTCACTATTTGAGTATACATGTTTTATGTATTTGATTGGATCTTAAACTCATTTACTGAATGTCCACGATACGATTCACAGCATGAGAGAATTTGTGATTGGATCACAACTAGTGAGTATCTCTACATGTGTAATTGTGATGTATCGGAATTATCCCTAGTCGATGAATTGATGGATTTGGACACCATCAATTCTGTCGAGACTAGCACGAGGTATACTCCTTGGTGTATCCAAGCAGCTGATTCTCACTGGCTGGAGACATAGTGATGTCCGGAGTTAATCGTGGATGCTAGTTATGGTAACTAGTTTATTGGAGTGACCAGCCGTAAGACTTCATATGGTTCTCTGCATATATAGATATGTCAATGAAGTTCTTACTGTGGCTTAAGTGCGATGTTCCTTTGACTTGCGGTATTCAAGTCATCTTGATCATGGAGACTTATGCTTTGACATCTTAAGCAAACATCTCTAAGGAGATGTGGACCCGGGACGATTGGGTATAAGTCGAAGTGATCGAAGGTGTTTGAATAGCCTATAAAGGATTCACCACTCCTTGCGAGGAGATGTATACCCATGGCCTCTCGTCGGATTGTTACTAAAGTCTTTGGCCAAAGCATTACATGTTTAGAGTAAAGTACTCTTCGATACATGTGGAGTAACTAGAATCCATAGGACGAGGAAATGATACTTGGGCTAGGTGTGACATAGTCAGCCTAGTGGGGACTGACACAATAGACCATGTCCTGAACCAAGTGGGTATAAGATGAGTGAAGGGAATGGGGCACGATTCATTCGAGCTACTGAAGGGTTTCAGAAATAGTTCTCGATCAACCGTTGATCTTTTCGGTTAATTGGGGATCATGATGTACTACTAGGTGCCACTCATGATCGTTCTATAATTAATGGTTAATTATAGACGGCCAACATAAACCGAGAACCTATTTGGTCACACGCACAACGAGTGTAATCCAAAGGATTTAAAACGAGCTTGAGAATGAGATTCTCAGACCGAGAGAAACTATGTTTGGTTGGACCAAACATAAAGCGAGCATGAAATTGTTTCAGTTGCAATGGAAGCGTGGATGGGCCGTGTCTTATGAAGACATAATGGATGGATCAAAATGGTTTGGTTCTAATCCAATGGATGAGAATAAACTAAAGGGTTTGGTTTATATTAAACGAATGAACCAAAGGTTGGTTCGGTTCGTTTTAACTTAAAATAAACCATCATGGTTTGGTTTATTTTAACTTATCTTAATGGAGCGGGTTAACGGGCTTTATGGATATGATCCATTAACCATTAAGAGAATTAGTTCTCTATAAAATAGGGCTTAAACCCTAATCCAAAACCCTAATCTATTTTGGCCGCCCAACCTAGTTGTTGCCCACCCCCTTGTTGGTGAATTCGGCGCCCAACCCTAAGTGCCGCCGCCCAGCTTTTGTGCCGCTGTCCAAGTCCTTGCCGGCGACCAAGCTTCAGCCGGTGAACACTCCGGCGACCCTCCGGTGATCCCCTATAGGTTTGGCATCAAGGTGAGGCTTTTCTTTCCTTGGTTGGCCGGCGCCTATATCCTCCACCAAGCTGTCCAGTTTTCTGGACAGCTTCTCCTCCTCTCGTCGGAGCGTCGTTTGGACGACGGTTAGTGCTCCGACAGCGGCTAACTTACTGGGGATTTGATCTCCGGTAATCCTCTGAGGTGGAGGACGAAGGATTCGTCAATTGGTTGACGAATACCTCTCCGGAGAAGCGAGTTTTGAGAACTCATTTTAGGATCCGAATTTGGATTCGGATCGTGATCATCTCTCGATCACGTCGTCTTCAACACGAGGCTAGTAACCCGTACGAAGACGAAGCTCGTGACTTAGCGAAGTCATCCCGAGGAGCTCGGCGTGGATACGGATAGAGACGATTCTTACGAGGATTGTTCCGGTTGATGCCGTTCCCGCTACACGTCATACGGAAGGTATAACGTAGTTTAATTTCCTTTTATTGCAAATTTTAATTTACGGTTATGTCTACATTTGTTGTACTATGCATGCGTGTGTTGTGTGTGTTGTAATAAATATAGATTTATTATTTTTAATTGCTTCCGCTGTGCTCATGTTTACAAAACATGATCGAACACACACACGCCGCGGTGCCGGAAACCCAACAGTTGTATCAGAGCCCAGGTTGTGTTTCGACATAATCGTAAAATGGTTTTGCGATAGTCATAATGTATTTCTGGAAATTTTCTAATTTTGGAAATTTAGAAGTATTTATGGAAATTTTTCAATTTTGGAAAGTCTAGAAGTATTTATGGAAATCTTCCACTTTTGGAAAGTTGGAAGTATTTATGGAAATTGATATTTTCCATAAATAAAATATTTGATTAGATTCTGGAAATTTGTTTCCTAATTTAATCATGATTTGATTTGGGAAATCAAATCTTAAAATATTTTATTTCCATAAGTAGTTTTAATGATTTAGGAAATTGGTTTCCTAAATAGATTTTCCTTAATCAAATAATTCCATGAATAAAATATGTGATTAGATTTGGAAATTTGTTTCCTAATTTAATTATGATTTGATTTGGTGAATCAAATCTTAAACATATTTTATTTCCATAAATAGTTATGACATATAAGGAAATTATATACATGACATAATTGTATGCCATGTAATTGCATTAGATGCATAACATTATGCCATGCGTGTCATGACATGTAGATGTATGCCATGTATGCCATGCCATGTAGATAATAATTATTTGCATGCAAAGAGGATGAGACATAAAAACCCTAACTCAATATTAAAGCCTACACCTTCCATTAATATGGTTAGAACCAGAGTTCTGTTTCTTGTTTGGGTTGTTGGACTCACTCCAAGCCCGGCTCGAACCTGAACATGTTCAAATCATTGGAATAGTTTAACTCTAATATGGTAAGAGTCAGAGGTCAATCGTTAGTTTGGGTTGTTGGACTCACTCCAAGCCTGGCTAATTGGTTGAATGCGCTCTAACCATATTAAAACTATTTCGCGATTAATGGGTCGGCTTTAACTTGGAGCATCGATTTGTTGGACTCACTCCAAGGTCGATGTGAAGAGAGGTGAAGTTGGGTGCTATGCATATGATGCATACTTGTTAATGTGTTAACAACCCAATGTATGTGTAAACATTCAATTAGTTGATAGCACATTGTGATAGTTACATATACATGATATGTAATCGGTATACTTGATACCCACCATCATAGCTAAGAATGGCTTGTTGGACTCACTCCAAGGTTGTTCTTATCTATGATGGATATCAGCCCATTCGGAGATGGACCTACGATCTCCCGAAGTGATTTTGGGGTTTTTGAAATTCGAAAAATGAATGGGATTTATAAATGTATATTGATGCATTTTAAAATCATTTTCTCATATATGCTCATTTTGTATTTCTAAGTTAATATATTGATCATGATGTGTTTGAATTTGCGTTCCATTTTGGATTCAAATAAATTGACTGGGCCGAACTTCTTGGACTGGCTTAGAAACTTGAGAATTGTTCTCAAGGTGAAAAGCTTGTAATGTCCTCGAAGCGCCTCTTCCCGCCTTATCCTAGTGATTTATGCAACTCTGGACCAATTGTTGGTCTATCAGAAACATGTGAATGATTCTGAAATGGTGAGTTTCATCATTCTAGCCACGATGGAACCCAAGCTACGAAAGCAGCATGAGCATATGGATGCTCATATTGTAGTCCTTCATCTTTGTGAGTTGGTTGATGAGCAAGTGAGATTCGAAAGGTTTGAAGTCTCAAAGCTCCTCTTCACCTCTGAGATGCTAGAAGGTTCATCTCGGTATCGCCAATATGTCAAGACTGTGGAGTCCTTCTCGAGAAGCGATGAGCAGGGGACGGTGTTGTTAGTTGATTCCTCGAAGAAAGGTTCTAAGAGGAAGTCAAAGGAACAGCAGAAGGGAAAGAAGAGAAAGGCTAAGAAGGTAGAACTAGCACAAAAGGAAATTTGCCATCATTATGGCAAGGAGAGCCATTTGCGAAGAAAGTGCAAGATTTATCTTGAGTCCGTGAAGAAGGATAAGGCATTGATGCCCCATCTTCTTCAAATCTTCTTTATTGATTGTCATTCTATTTCCTCGTACACTTGGGTATTTGATACTGGGTGTGGCTCACATATATGTAATGACATACATGGGCTAAGGAATAGAAGAAGACTCCAAGGAGAGTCAAATTTACGTGTTGGGAATGGAGCAAAGGTTGTCGACTCGCCATCGAACGTATTTGTTGGAACTCTAGGACTTGTCTTAGAACCGACAATTGCTTTTATGTTCCTTCATTGATAAAGAATATCATTTCTATTTCTTGTTTAAATAGAAATGGGTTCCATTTGACTTTTAGTAACAATTGTTGTTACATAACTTTGAATGGAGTTCTTTATGGGATTGGAACTTTAAGCAATGGTGTTTATACGTTGGACGTATCCAGTGACATTTTCAATATCGAAGCGAGCAACATGCGTGCTCGAAAGGATAATCAAATAGACTCCTATATGTGGCATTGTCGTCTTGGCCATATAAGCAAGAAACGCATGTCCGAATTACACCGATGTGGAATTCTGGAATCGTTTGAATTGGATTCATACGATACATGCGAATCATGCTTAAAAGGCAAGATGACTAAGTTACCTTTTACTGGAAAAGGTGAACGAGTGGGAGAGTTACTAGGTCTAGTACATACTGATGTATGTGGACCTATGTCAACTCAAGCTTTAGGAGGCTATAACTACTTCATTACCTTCACCGATGATCACTCACGGTTTGGGTATGTGTTCTTGATGAAACACAAGTCCAAGCCTTTGAAAGGTTCAAAGAATTCAGAAATGAAGTAGAGAAACAACATGACAAAAGTATTAAAATACTGATCGATCGAGGTGGTGAATACTTAAGTCAAGAGTTTCTTGATTATCTAAGAGACAATGGCATATTGTCTCAATGGACTCCTATACACCACAAAGATAATGGTGTATCCGAGAGGCGAATCGACCTTGTTGGACATGGTCAGTCAATGATGAATCATGCGACTCTTCCCAAGTCCTTTTGGGGTTATGCACTTGCATACTGCTTACTTGTTAAATGTAATGCCTACTAAGGTAGTCTCTACTACTCCATATGAGATATGGGCTAGTAAGAAACCTCATGTATCTTACTTGAAGATATGGGGTTGTCCCGCTTATGTGAAGCTGATCAGACGTATAAATTGGATGCTAAGTCCGATAAATGTCTATTTATTGGATACCCTAAGGAAACAAGGGGTTACCAATTCTATCATCCTGTGGAACAAAAGGTGTTTGTTTCAAGGCATGCTGTTTCTAGAGAAAGAGTTTCTCTTGCAAGAAAACAGTGGGAGTGTCGTCGAGCTTGAGGAGGCTCGAGAGACTCAAATAGACATTGATGAGATACCTGGTGAAGCACAACAGCCGACAACTCATAGTGATGAGCAATCGGCTGGACCTATTGTAACACCACATCTTCGTAGATCTGGTAGAACACGCAATATTCCTGAGATATGGATTTCTCGTAAGTGAATCGAACGACGTGTTACTCATTGATGATGAGGAGCCTACCAGTTATGAAGAAGTGCTGACAAGTTCAGAAAGGGATAAGTGGCTTGGTGCCATGAAGTCGGAAATGGATTCCATGTAATGAAAACCAAGTTTGAACTTGGTTGACCACCAAGGCATAAAGCCTATAGGGTGCAAGTGGGTTTTCAAGAAGAAAACCGACATGGATGGTAATGTGATTACCTATAAGGCTAGATTGGTGGCGAAAGGATATCGCCAAAAACAAGGTGTTGATTATGACGAAACCTATTCGCTGTAGCTAGCTATGCTTAAATCCATTCGATGCTCCGCCGCCATAGCGGCTCATTATGATTATGAGATATGGTAGATGGATGTGAAAACAGCTTTCCTTAATGGAAACTCGCCGAGGACGTGTATATGATACACCGAGGGTTTCACATCGGTTGATAAAACCAAGGTATGCAAATTGCGACGATCCATTTATGGATTGAAGCAAGCATCCAGAGTCGAATATCCGCTTTGATGAGACAATCAAAAGTTTGATTTCTCACAAAATCCGCATTTAACCTTGTGTGTACAAGAAGGTTAGTGGGAGGCAATGTGTTCCTAGTATTGTATGTCGATGACATATTACTTATAGGAAACGATGTGTCAATCTTACAATACTAAGGTTTGGTTATCCAAGACATTCTCCATGAAAGACCTGGGAGAAGCAACCTACATCCTCGGGATTAAGATCTATAGAGATAGATCGAAATGGTTGCTTGGTCTTTCGCAGTCTACAAATATAGACCGAGTGCTAAAGAGGTTTATCATGTCGGAATCCAAGAAAGGTTACCTACCCATCAGGCATGGGGTACACCTTTCGAAGTCTATGTGTCCGCGCACAGAAAACGAGAGGATTTGCATGAGTAAGATTCCCTATGCATCCGCAATAGGATCTATCATGTATGCTATATTATGTACGAGGCCCGATGTATCGTATGCTCTGAGTGTCACGAGCAGATACCAGTCTGATCCAGGAATGGATCATTGGGCGGCTGTTAAGACGATCCTTAAGTACTTGAGAAGAACTAAGGATGTGTTCCTAATATATGGAGAAGGGACATGGTGATACGCGGGTATACGGATGCGCCTTCCGCAGACAAGGATGATTCCTGTGTCTCCGATACGTGTTCACCTTGAATGGGGCACAATGAGTTGGAAAAGTTTCAAACAAGAGATCAGAGCGGATTCTACCATCGAGGAATATATTGCGCTCGCAAGAAGGAAGCGGTTTGGATCAAGAAGTTCGTTCATGAACTTGGTGTGATTCCGCCATTGTTGAAGCAATACCGCTCTCGCGACAACAATGGAGCAATTGCACAGGCGAAAGAGCCAAGGACTCATCAACGATCCAAACATGTGCTTCGCCGCTATCATCTTATCAGAGAGATCATAAGTAGGAACGAAATACAAATCGAGAAAATTCCCACTGAAAGGAACTTAGCGGATCCTTTGACTAAAGCATTACCTCAAAGTAAGTTTGAGGGTCATGTTAGAGCTTATGGTATTGGATACCGTAGCGATTGGCATTAGGCCAAGTGGGAGTCTGTTAGTAATATATGAGAGATGTCCTAAGGCAATCGCCTTATGTATGAACCATTTATATGATAAATGAAGATTCACTATTTGAGTATACATGTTTTATGTATTTGATTGGATCTTAAACTCATTTACTGAATGTCCACGATACGATTCACGGCATGAGAGAATTTGTGATTAGATCACAACTAGTGAGTATCTCTACATGTGTAATTGTGATGTATCAGAATTATCCCTAGTCGATGAATTGATGGATTTGGACACCATCAATTCTGTCGAGACTAGCAAGAGGTATACTCCTTGGTGTATCCAAGCAGCTGATTCTCACTGGCTGGAGACATAGTGATGTCCGGAGTTAATCGTGGATGCTAGTTATGGTAACTAGTTCATTGGAGTGACCAACCGTAAGACTTCATATGGTTCTCTGCATATATAGATATGTCAATGAAGTTCTTACGCGTGGCTTAAGTGCGATGTTCCTTTGACTTGCGGTATTCAAGTCATCTTGATCATGGAGACTTATGCTTTGACATCTTAAGCAAACATCTCTAAGGAGATGTGGACCCGGAGATGATTGGGTATAAGTTGAAGTGATCAAGGTGTTTGAATAGCCTATAAAGGATTCACCACTCCTTGCGAGGAGATGTATACCCATGGCCTCTCGTCGGATTGTTACTAAAGTCTTTGGCCAAAGCATTACATGTTTAGAGTAAAGTACTCTTCGATACATGTGGAGTAACTAGAATCTGTGAGGACGAGGAAATGATACTTGGGCTAGGTGTGACGAGTAGTCGACTAGTGGGATCCGACACAATAGACCATGTCCTGAACCAAGTGGGTATAAGATGAGTGAAGGGAATGGGGCACGATTCATTCGAGCTGCTGAAGGGTTTCAGAAATAGTTCTGGATCAACCGTTGATCTTTTCGGTTAATTGGGGATCATGATGTACTACTAGGTGCCACTCATGATCGCTCTATAATTAATGGTTAATTATAGAGGCCAGCCAACATAAGAGAACCTATTTGGTCACGCTGTGAGTGTAATCCAAAGGATTTAAAGCGAGCTTGAGAATGGGATTCTCGGACGAGAGAAACTATGTTTGGTTGGACCAAACATAAGCGAGCATGAAATTGTTTGATCGCAATGGAGGCGTGGATGGGCCGTGTCTTATGAAGACATAATGGATGGACCAAAATGGTTTGGTTCTAATCCAATGGATGAGAATAAACCAAAGGGTTTGGTTTATATTAAGCGAATGAACCAAAGGTTGGTTGGTTCGTTTTAACTTAAAATAAACCATCATGGTTTGGTTTATTTTAACTTATCTTAATGGAGCGGAGTTAGCGGGCTTTATGGATATGATCCATTAACCATTAAGAGAATTAGTTCTCTATAAAATAGGGCTTAAACCTAATCTAATCCAAAAACCTAAACCTAGTTTTGCCGCCCACCTCCTTGTTGGTGAATTCGGCGCCAACTAATTGCCCGCCGCCCAGTGTTTGTGCCGTCAAGTCAAGCTTCATCCGGTGAACACTCCAGCGACCCTCGGTGATCCTATAGGTTTGGCATCAAGGTGAGGCTTTTCTTTCCTTGGTTGGCGGCGCCTATATCCTCCACCAAGCTGTCCAGTTTTCTGGACAGCTTCTCCTCTCGTCGGGCGTCGTTTGGGACGGTTAGTGCTCCGACAGCGGCTAACTTACGGGGATTTGATCTCCGGTAATCCTCTGAGGTGGAGGGCGAAGGATTCGTCAATTGGTTGGCGAATACCTCTCGGAGAAGCGAGTTTTGAGAACTTCGTTTTAGGATCGAATTTGGATTCGGATCGTGATCATCTCTCGATCACGTCGTCTTCAACACGAGGCTAGTAACCCGTACGAAGACGAAGCTCGTGACTTAGCGAAGTCATCCCGAGGAGCTCGGCGTGGATACGGATAGAGACGATTCTTACGAAGATCGTTCCGGTTGATGTCGTTCCCGCTACACGTCATACGGAAGGTATAACGTAGTTTAATTTCCTTTTATTGCAAATTTTAATTTACGGTTATGTCTACACTTGTTGTAATATGCATGCGTGTGTTGTTTGTGTTGTAATAAATATAGATTTATTATTTTTAATTGCTTCCGCTGTGCTCATGTTTACGAAACATGATCGAACACACACGCCGCGGTGCCGGAAACCCAACAGCGTTGAGTGCCTTTTTGTGTTTTGGTGCCTTGCTCTTGAGTTTTGGGCATTCGGACTTGATATTTCCAAACTTGTTGCATTCATAACATCTAATATTTGAACTTTTAGGCTTACCTTCGTTGGGTCGAGTGACGGTTCATTTTCGGCCCTTGACTATCTTCCGAACTAGGTTGACTAGTTCGGCCTCCATTTCCGAGTTGACCTCCGAATCTGACTCATCCTCTTCTTCCTTCGGGGGTGGCTTGCTAGCGGTTTTCTTCTTTGAATCTGCAAATAGTGCTATACCTTTCTCGGGTTCCGAGTTAGACTGCTCATGAAGTTCAAAATCAGAAAAAAGTTCATCTAACCTAAGTTTAGAAAGATCCTTGGAAACCTTGTAGGCATCGACCATGGATGCCCACAAGGTAGTCCTCGGAAAGGAGTTTAGGACATACCTTATAAGGTCACGATTTTTGACCTTTTGCCCGATTGCGTGTAGATTGTTGACTATGTCCTGGACGCAAGCGTGGAGTTGCATCGCCGTTTCATGTTCCTGCATTTTTAGATTATATAATTTATTAAATAAAATGTCACGCTTACATACCTTGGCTTCATCGGTCCCTTCGTGTAGCTCCACTAGATTTGTCCAAAGGTCCTTTGCACTTATGAAGGGGCCGACGCGATTTAACTCCTCCTTGGACAAGCCGCATTGGAGGATTTGTGTTGCCTTGGCGTCGGCTTCGACTTGTCATTTTGTCACAATGGTCCATTGGTCATAACCCAAGGATTCACCCACTTCATTAGTTGGAAGTGTGAAACCCATTTGGATTATGATCAACATCTCTATTTGGGTTTTGAGAAAGCATTCCATCCGACCTTTCCAGTAAGGGAAATCATCTCCGTTGTAAAACGGAGGTCGGACGATGCTAAAACCCTCGAGATGGGCCATTTGGAAGGGAAACCTTGCACAAAAAATACCAAAAAAAACACGAAAAAAAGGTTCCAAGACTTCGCCTTGGATTAGTAATGTAGGAAATGAAAAGAAACAAAAGGAATAAACGAGAAATAACCAACTAAAATAAAAGATGAGCACTTACAACCTTTGATGTCCCGGAAATGGTACTAAACGATGGTTTTTCAGGATGAATAAAGCTTGTTACAATGCTTTCCCTGCTAAGAAGTGTAGATCTTTCCGAGAGTTTCATTTTGGTAGGTAGACTGTTTCATGGGTCAACTTGTACGAAAAGTTATGCCCGTTTTACCGTCGGCTACTCCAAAAGTGAATACTTGCAAAACAAAACCAAACGAAGAGTACCAAGACTTCGTCTTGGATTAGTAGTGCGGGAGAAAAATTTAAATGAACGAAAAATAAATCTGTAAAAAATGCTAGATTGGTGGTTTCACCAAATCTAAGCGCCCCCGGCTCTGATACCAATTGTTGGATCGAAGCGGATCGCTAGAAGGGGGGGTGAATAGCGATAAAAACTTTTCTTTCGTTTCGTTCGTTAAAATCCGAGTAGACAATTAATTGCAGCGGAAAGATAAATGATAAATAAAAGGAGACAAATGTTTTTTTACTTGGTTCGTAGCCTTCGGCTACTACTCCAAGGCCCTAGTGATCCTTGATCACGCACGGAGGGCAATTCACTAAAAATACTCCTCCTCGTTGGAGGTAGGAGTTTGACGATTACAAAAAAAAACCTTCGAAAGAAAAGATAGAGAGACAAACCCTCTCTTCTATTAATGTAAAGTGAAATGATAGAAAACCTCGATTAATAAAAGGAATTGCAATATTTAAAGAGACGACAAAATAAGAATATCAACAACTAAAGGAGTAGAAAGTAAACTAGGGTTGTTGATAGCACTTCGTCGTAGAGTCGTCGGAAAATCGCAGAGTAGTGGAGGTTTGTGAGCACTTAGAGATGATTTAAAACCCTAGGAGAAGCCCTCCTTTTATAGCCTTTAATCCCCTCATCGAATAGTTCTTCAACCAATAGGAATTGGGCACAAAACTCCTTGAAAAATGGTGATAAAGCTTGACTCCTCGAGGCTGATTTTTGACCATTGATTGAACTGGCCGGTTGAACTGGCCCGGTTGAACTGGCCGGTTGAACTGGCCCGGTTGAACTAGCCGGTTGAACTGATGGCCAGGA
This sequence comes from Wurfbainia villosa, assembly GCA_025175895.1. Taxonomy (NCBI): domain Eukaryota; kingdom Viridiplantae; phylum Streptophyta; class Magnoliopsida; order Zingiberales; family Zingiberaceae; genus Wurfbainia; species Wurfbainia villosa. The sequence continues at coordinate 43,286,941 of CM045988.1, read as the reverse complement.
TTTTTGACTACAATAAAGAGTTAGCTCAAAATATAAGTGAATTCGATGGTCACTTGTCGTCCGATCTCAACATAGACCTTCAATGGGAAGTCTTGGGTCGGATCGTCGCCTAAGGACGTCCCCGTACAAAGGACATGACCTCACTTCACTTTACTCACTCGAGCTTACTTCGATACTTACTATGTTGCTTTTGCTTCCGGCCTTCCACTTGATTCCTTCAGCTCCCTCCGAAGTCACTCGAGTGTCGCCCGACCACCGCGGCTTCCTCCGGGTGTCGCTAGCCTTCAGCTCCGGCTATAGCAATTTTTTGCACACTCGATTCAGCTCGTGAGATAACGACACGAGCTTAACTTTGTATCATTTTCTATAATCAAAACTCAGGTTCGACTTAGGTGCCTACTGCACCAACATTCTGTAGCTGAATTCGCCCTGATCAATCGACTGATGGCGTCGACAGTCAACTTCCCTCCCTCGACAGTCGACTATTCTTCCAGAACCTAGTCAGTCGAACACCGGTCGAGTCCAATCGACCTAGAGCAGTCGACTAGCGCCTATGTCAATCGACTGATGTCGAATAAAACCTCAAACACTAAGTTGTTTGAGCATCCAACCATCGGGTAAACCCTCAAACATCATGTTTGAGCCCCTGACACTTAGTCTTAGCCAATTGGCAAAGTCCTCCTCATCCTCTCATGGAGTTCCCCATCGAAGCTCTCTTCCCTCGGCCTACGTCCCTCGGATGCGCCAAGTGCACGGCTTCGCTGCGCCATCCTTCACATCTCTTGCCCTTGAAGTATGCTTCCCTTGGGCCTCACTCCATTTTCTCCCCGTCCGGCGGTCCCCCGAATACACCAAGCACATGACTTCGCAATGCCATCCTTCACCGACTCAAGGACCCCGAACCTAGTGAACTTGCCAAGTCCTCAAGACTTCCCACACCAAGCCTCATGCTTAGATTCTCCATGCCAAGCCCCATGCTTGGACTTTCACTACCAAGGCTAAACACTTGGACTTACGTGGCCAACCCATGTTAGACTTTCCACACCAAGCCCTATGCCTGGATTTTCCCAACACCAAGTCCCATGCTTAGACTTTTCACCACAAAGGTTACACACTTGGATTTACGCGGCCAACCCATTTTGGACTTCCTATGATAATCCCATGTTATGCGTTTTGTCTAACATCAAAATATAGTTCGAGTCATACTCGAGTCCGAGCCGATTGCACCAACAGGTTCAGCCAAGAAGGTAGAAGAAGAAGGAGAAGGAGAAGAAGATCACACGAAAAAAAACCACCTAAAACTCTCATCCAATCCCCTTTTTATATTCAACCATTGAATATGAAGGGTTTGTGACTCTTGGTTTCCATAGAAATAATAACTCATTAATTCCATCTTAATTATCATGCAACTCTTCTTAAAGATGAGTCTCACTCAATCCGTATTTGACTTGAGTCTAACTCAAGTCAGATTCATTGGGTATACCTTGAGTCCTACTCAATCCAAATTTGACTTGAGTCTCACTCGAGTCAAATTCATTGGGTATATCTTGAGTCCCACTCATTCAGTCTAATCTACATTAGACACAACCCGATGGCCCAATGGCTCATCACATGAGCCATCTCCAACTCACATGTCCTAAGTGTGTGACCCAATAGGTTCTCATAACGTTGGCAATGTTTCTAAAACCCTTTTAGATACATAAGCAATGAGTGACATCTAGCAATACATCATTGCTATCCAAGTGATGAGAATGTCGAGATCCGACATAACCTTTCCATCACTACTATCTTGTATGACTAAGATCTTCTATCCTTGATATCTAGATTGATCAATGAGGCATAGACTGTGTCATCCTCTTATCAATCATGAGTTTCTTGATCTCCAAGTAGACTACTCAACCAAATAAGCTCAATATCTCATATTGACATATTTGAGCATAGTCATGCATTTTAGCAGTCCTACATTATCAAAGGGCCCATAGATATCACTTTTGTTATATGGAAGGGATAGATCCTATCTACATCACTCACATCCCTATTCATAACCTATTACATACCTAGTGATCGCCTTTATAGTCACCCTGTTACGGGTGATGTTTGACAAAGCCAAAGTATACAACTCATTATGTAGGGAACCGTAGTGACTTTAGGTCTAGGGATTATTCATACAATAGTCACATGATAATATTTATGACACTCATATAATCATACATAAAACATTCTCATGATGGGTCAATTCAGTGCATAGTCTCTAATATGTACCCATATGTCAACTTGATATCACATATCCATGACTTGTGAGATTAAGTCATCAATTGACCTACATGCTAGTCTCTATGCATTAATATTTTCCTTGCATATTAATACTCGACTAGGAATAGTTAAGAGTAGTGTATATATATATATATATATATGTCTACAAACTCTCACTATCAATTCAACCAATTGATATGCTGTAAACCTGAACCTATTATTCAAGGACACTATTTTATTATTCATATAGCACAGATAAGAAATAATATTATAAGTAAACCTTGCTTGTTATTAATGAAATATGATACATATGATTCATAATCAATCATCTCATGATTGGCACTAAGGGTTGACACTGACAATCTCCCACTAGCACTAGTGTTAATCACTATAATATCTAAGACCCAGTTACCTAGTATGACCATCATGCTTCCTCTGTGACAAAGCCTTGGTCAAGGGATCTGCAATTTTAGCATCAATATCTGTTGGGCTTTTCTGAGCCACAAAAACCGCTTTTTGCATTGCGGAAACCTCGGAATCCCCGGTCACGGATCCGTGCAAAGATATATTAAAATAAAACATGTATGTGCTTACTAAAAACCCTAGATCTACCTTAGATCTAAGAGGTTAGATCATCACCCTGGTAGCAACGCCCTTCGCTTATCCCGCTCGTCCAAAAGTTCGCCGGAACTCGAGAGTGTCAAGTGCACACTCCTCTATTGGTATCCACACAAGCAATAGGTGGAGAAAGAGACAAACTTGAGTGTGCTAGCACTCCTAGAAGATCTCGGCAAGATGAGGAAGGAGAGGGAGAGCTTGAGAGGAAGAGCACCAAGGAAGAAGATGATGGAATGAGTAACTCACCAAAAAATGAATTTCCACTTCAATAACCATCAAGTGGTGGGCCACTTTGTTTTAGGGGGGTTACATGCATGCATGTAACTCCCATGACCCTTGATCTCCTTCATGATGTAGCACCAATTGAAAAAGTCAATGATGATGTGGAGCATCAACATTGGCCGGCCATGCCAAGTCATCATCATGACATGGCATTTGGTCAAGTCAAACTTGACCTTTCATCTTCCCTCTCAAGTAAAGTCAAACTTGACCTCAAATCTCCCTTGGTTGATCAAATCTAACCACTTGACTCAAGTCAATTTAATTTAATGAATCTCTATTCATTTAATTTAAATTGATTTGATGAATCAAATCTAAATTAGACTCATTCAACACTTGAATCAACTTGAGTCTAACTCAATTAGTCTAATTTGGATTACTCTTAATCCAATTTGGTTCATCCCATGAACCTAATCCTCATGGTTCATCATATGAACCTAATCTCCATCTAATTGCTCTTATGTGTGTGACCCTATAGGTTCTTGTAACGTTGACAATGTCCCTAAATGGATTTAGGAACATAAGCAATGAGCGGTATCTAGCAACACATCATTGCTACCCAAGTTACAAGAATGTTGAGCTCCAACATCACCTTTGTGACTACTAATTGTGACTCTCACAATATGTGACAATGTCTCTCTATCCTTGACATCTAGATTGACCAATCGAGGCATAGACCGTGTCATCCTCGATACAATCTAAATTTTGATCTCCAAGTAGACTCACTCTAATCAAATGAGCTCAATATCTCATATTGACTCATTTGGGCATGGCCATGCACTTCGTGGTCTCACTCTATCAAGAATATCGATGTCACCCCCGTCATATAGGAGGGATAGATCCCATCTACATCACTCACATCTCTCCGCATAATTTGTTACATAGCCAGTAATCGCCTTTATAGTCCACCCATTTACGGGTGACGTTTGACGAAGCCAAAGTATGCAACTCCTTATGTAGGGAACCATGGTGACTTCAGGTCTAAGGATTAATAGTCATACTAATAGTCACATGAGAAAGTATATGACACTCATATAACGATCCATGATACTTTCTCTTGGCGGGTCATTCAATATACATTCTCCAATGCATACCCATGTGTCAACTTGATATCTCATATCCATGACTTGTGAGATCAAGTCATCGTGTTGACCTACATGCTAGTCTCTACGCATTAACATTGTCCCTGAATGTTAATACTCGACTAGGAATGATTAAGAGTAGTGTTCTCTATATCATCTCATTATCGATTCAACCAATCGATTGATATAGATAAGAACCTACTACTCAAGGACATTATTATATTTAGTTATTTGGCACAAATACAAGTAAATATAATAACCATGCCTTTATAAATAGGAATATGATACAATAAAGTCCATACAACAATCATCACATGATTGGCTCTAGGGCTTTCACTAATAATCTCCCACTAGCACTAGTGCCAATCACCGTAGTATCTAATACCCAATGACCTAGTGTGACCATCATGCTTTTTCTGTGCCAAAGCCTTGGTCAAGGGATCTGCGATGTTAGCCTCTGTGGGTACTCTACAAATCTTCACATCTCCTCTATCGATAATCTCTCGAATGAGATGGAAGCGCCGTAGTATGTGTTTGGTCCGCTGGTGTGAGCGAGGTTCCTTAGCCTGTGCAATCGCTCCATTGTTGTCACAATAGAGCTCTATGGGATCTGCAATGCTAGGAACCACCCCAAGCTCAGTAATGAACTTGCGGATCCAAACTGCCTCCTTTGCTGCCTCAGATGCAGCGATATACTCAACTTCTGTTGTAGAATCAGCAACTGTGTCCTGCTTCGAACTCTTCCAGCTCACAGTGCCACCATTCAAGCAAAACACGAACCCTGACTGCGATCTATAATCATCCTGGTCAGTTTGGAAGCTGGCATCGCTGTAACCCCTTACAGCTAGCTCCTCATCGCCTCCAAATATCAAGAAATATTCTTTAGTCTATCTCAAGTACTTAAGAATATTCTTGACTGCTATCCAGTGACGCACACCTGGATCTGACTGGTATCTACTCGTCATGCTCAAAGCATACGAGACATCAGGACGAGTACATAGCATGGCGTACATGATAGATCTTATAGCAGATGCGTAAGGGATCTTATCCATGCGGTCTCTCTTCTCTCTAGAAGAGGGACTTTGAGTCTTCGAAAGACTCACACCATGTGACATCGGCAGAAGTCCTTTCTTGGAATTCTACATTGTTGAGGATCGATTGGCCAGCTAGAGGGGGGTGAATAGCCCTCGTTCGTTGGATGTCGTATTTCGTTCGTTCTCATGTGCTCGTCTACAATTGTCGTTAATATACACAGTGGAATAACAATAGAAATAACAATAATACTAACAACAATACAAGCACACCAAATACGCAAGCATATACGTGGTTCGGAACCAAATGGTTCCTACTCCACGGGCGAGCTCCTCGAGCTCTAGAGATGCACACGACAATACTCAAAACTCCTTCTCGACTACACGTCGGAGGTGGAGAAATCTCTCACAAGTAATTACAACAGTAATATACAAATACAAACAAGAATACAAATACAATACAAAAGAAACACTTTTCACCGATTGCTTTTGATCACTTGTTTGTTGCTTGCTTTGTTTGGCTCTTGAAGTACTGGAATGCAGCAGCAATTCCCCTCCAATAGCTCCACAAAAGGCTTGGCGAAATCCTCCAACTCGTGCTCCATTTATAACCTGCATCAAGCTGTTTTTGCGCCCATCAGTCGACTGATCGTGACCATCAGTCGACTGGTCCCGTAGCCGTTGTTTCACAACGGCCAGATCCACGTTGCTTAAGTTCCAACAGATCACACATCAGTCGACTGATGGCACTCATCAGTCGACTGATCATCCACCAGTCGAGTGCTGGCGAACTCGACTCCATTCTCGCTGCAAGCCGCAGTGTCATCGATCATTGCCATCCCTCGGCGGTGATCGATCCTCAACGATCGGGCCCTCCCTCGGCGATCGGTGATCAGCCAGACTTGGTTCAGTCGAATACTGGTCGAACCCATACGACCTAGAGCAGTCGACTGGCACCTATGCCAGTCGACTGATGTCGGCTAAAACCTCAAACATAACGATGTTTGAGCCTCCGACACTCAGTCTTAGCCACTTGGCCAAGTCCACCTTATCCCTCATGGAGTTCCCCACTGAAGCTCTCTTCCCTCGGCCTACGTCCCTCGGATGCGCCAAGCGCACGGCTTCGCAACGCCATCCTTCGCCTCTCATGCCCTAGAAGTATGGTTCGCTTTGGGCTCACTCCATTCGCTCCCCGTCCGGCGGTCCCTCGGATGCACCAAGCGCACGGCTTCGTAATGCCATCCTTCACTGACTCAAGGACCCCGAGCCTAGTGAACTTACCAAGTCCTCAAGACTTCCCAAATGCACCAAGCGCACGGCTTCGCAATGCATTTCTCACCAAGCACCAAGCGCACGGCTTCGCAATGCTTTGGATTTCCCATGCCAAGCACCAAGCGCACGGCTTCGCAATGCTTTGGACTTTCCCATGCCAAGCACCAAGCGCACGGCTTCGCAATGCTTTGGACTTTCCCATGCCAAGGCTTCCCCCTTGGACTTCCACACCAAGCTCCATGCTTGGATTTTCCATGCCAACCCCATGTTGGACTTTCCCATGACAATCCCATGTCATGAGTTTTGTCTATCATCAAAATATCATTAAGGTACTGCTCGAGTCAAACTTGAGTCAACCTGGGCCGATTGCACCAACAATCTCCCCCTTTTTGATGATTGACAAAACTACCATCTCAAGTCTACCAATTCTCATATCCCAATGAGAATTCCAACGAACCCTAATTGGTAACTTGGTAACTTCTCCCCCATTTTGACATTACATCAAAAAGGTCCTCCCCAAGGGTATGAATGTCTCATATCCCAATGAGATCTTACAATCTCTCCCTTGGAGGAACACATGCCTACCATCTTTTTAGTGATCCCATATCACTTAAAGAGAGGCAACCCAATTTTCCTCCCATGAGGAAATACACATCCATCTTCCCATGATGGATACCTCCCCCTAGAGGCTTGCTCCCCCTTGACCATTGCACCAACAATGTCCTTGGAGAGTCCCTAAGCCAATAGGAACATTAACCAAATCAAAATTAAGGCAAAGTTCAACAATGAACTCTCTTCCACCTTAAAATTGATACTCACCCTCAACCCAACTCCTAATCCATATCCAATGGATTTCCACCCTCTCTAATGCTCTCCCAAGCATATCCTAGGGTTAGGAGTGGTTAGGGGACCAAAACACAGCTGAATATGGGCATAACCATCAAGTTTACCCGAAATCAGCCTGTGCCAATCGACTCCATCAGATACGATCATTGGACTTACCATCGATCATTGCCATTACAGCGATCAGCGATAAGCGCATTCTCTGATTTTGATTTGAGAAAATTGGATTTTCGAAATCCATAAGTAAATATATGTAATTTTAAAAATCTTGAAAATGCATACGTATAATACTTATCATAAACACTATGGGTGAAAAATATTGGAAATTTATTTTACCCATTAAATTAGGAGATTGATACAAAGTTCAAAATTTAAGAAAAGCTTCAATAAAGAGCCATCTTTGTATCATCCCATTCAATGGTGATAGCTATCAAAAGATAGGCTTCACCAAGGTTTTTCAAAATGTTTTCAAAATGTTTTTTAAATGTTTATTTTCTTTTTCCTAAACATCTCACCAATATCTAGATGTGTAAAACACATACAAGTCAAATATCTTAGTGAGATGTGGGGTTTTTGTTCTTTATGTTCTCATGCATATTTCTAAGGCAACATAATTTGATTCCCTTCAAATTGTGCCATAGTCCTTAATTTCATTTTATTTAATGCATGATATGATTATGGAATAAATATGATTTAGATAAAAACATATGCCAATATCATGATGTCATGGCATGTGAATGAAACTTAAGCTTACATGACATCTAAAAATAATTCTAAACATGATCATGACATTTTATAGATAAAAATGAAAATGATGTCATGACATGGTAAGGCAAACAAATCATGGCAAGTAAAATATACTAAGGTATAGAATACCTAAGTGTTAAAATTAATTTGCCATTTCTAGGGATTAAATTCATTTTGCCTTAATGCCATTATTTCCTTAGTGTGCCAAAAACCCAAAATAACACACCAATACCTCTAAGACCTAATTGTGCCAATTTTAAATCATTTTTTTTTTAAACTTCTCAAACCATATTGGCACACCCTAATGTGTCAACTCACAATGGCTAGGTTAACCACCCATCCACTTAGGGTTGACACACCCTAACCCATTTAGCGTGAATCAATCACGCTTTTAGGAACCCAATATCTATTGGAGCTCCTTGGGTTAATAAGGTATTCCCTAGGGATAACTTCCCTTGATATCTTCCTAATGACCCTTTTAGGCTTTGAAGCCATAGTCTTTTGGGTCTTTCCTAGGTCAACTCTAGAGGTGACTCCTCCATTGACCTTGTTAGTGGCTACATTTGATTTCTTTGAGGTGTTAGCCACTAAACACATATCATGGCTAGACTTAGGGATGACTTCCCTATTAGCCTTGGTTTTCCTAGACCTAGATGTGGTTCCATAATTAAATGGAACATTATGATAAGTCTTCTTGGGCTTAGGTTTGTGACCCAAACCTTCCTTGCCCTTAGACCGTTTTTGAACCTTAGGTCTTGACTTTTGGGCATTTGACCCTAGAATTGAATTTTCTATGATTCTAAGGGCTTTCTCCATTCTCTCAAGTCTTGACCTCAAGACTTGGTTCTCTAGCTCTAATTTTCTCATTTTTGAATTTTCATTAGGTTTTTGGGAAGGCCTCTTCTTCTTAGGCATGTGCCTAGACATTTTGGGATTAATACCCAAATTTTCTTCTACTCTCCTAATTGACTCCCTAGGCAAGATATTTCTAGAATTATGAGTCCTAGGTTTGTCTTTAGTCATATGAACATGCTTGGCACCTAAGCAATAAACCTTATTGTTTCTCCTAGCATGCTTTTCATTAACAATAGCAAAAGAGCTAAAATAATTCTTAGCATGCTTTTTAACTCTAGGAATTAAAGGTGCATTAACTAAATGTACCTTAGGGTTACCTTTAGGAGCTCCCCCTACATGAGTTGCACCTTCTTGCCCTTTCTTCCTCCCCCTAGGGCATTGACTTCGGTAGTGTCCCTTTTGATTGCATTTGAAGCACACAATGTGCTCTTTGCTCTTGATTTTGGGAACACCGGCATCATTTGACTTTGGGTTGACTTTTGGTGTTGATGCCTTCTTCTTAGCCAATTTAGGGCATTTGCTCTTGTAATGCCCTTTCTCCCTACACTCAAAGCATATTATGTGATTTTTATTTAAAATTACAACACTTGAGTTACCTAGGGAGGTGGTGGAGGCCTCTTCACTTCTTCCGGAGGTAGATGCTTCGTTTTGGTTATGCTCCGGAATAGAAACCCTTTCCTCCCCCACAATGCTAGAGGTGGAGGTCTCCACCAAGTCATCCACATCTTCAAAAGTGGATGGTGATTCTTCTTCGGCATTCTCCTCTACTTGTGCCGATTGGGAATTTTCTTGGAATTTCATTACCTTATTCCATAATTCCCTTGCATCCCTATAATCACCCAATCTAAACCAAATAGTGTTAGGTAACAAATCACTAATCAACTTGATTACCTTGAGATTTGTCTTGAAGTCTTTGATTTGGTCTTGGGTCCATTTTGACTTCTCAATTGGCTTGTTGTACTTGTCCCTAGGCATTTCAAAACCGTTTTCTATAATAATCATATAATCAAAATCGGCTTCGAGATATACCTCCATTCGTTTCCTCCACCAAGAAAAATCTCCATCGAATTTCGGTGGATGGATGAAGCCGGCCATCTTGTAGTGCTCTCGCGGCGGTTAGTCCTTGAAGAGCGACCTCGGCTCTGATACCACTTGTTGAGAATCGATTGGCCGGCTAGAGGGGGGTGAATAGCCCTCGTTCGTTGGATGTCGTATTTCGTTCGTTCTCGTGTGCTCGTCTACAATTGTCGTTAATATACGCAGTGGAATAACAATAGAAATAATAATAATACTAACAACAATACAAGCACACCAAATACGCAAGCATATACGTGGTTCGGAACCGAATGGTTCCTACTCCACGGGCGAGCTCCTCGACCTCTAGAGATGCACACGGCAATACTCAAAACTCCTTCTCGACTACACGTCGGAGGTGGAGAAACCTCTCACAAGCAATTACAACAGTAATATACAAATACAAACAAGAATACAAATACAATACAAAAGAAACACTTTTCACCGATTGCTTTTGATCACTTGTTTGTTGCTTGCTTTGTTTGGCTCTTGAAGGACTGGAATGCAGCAGCAATTCTCCTCCAATAGCTCCACAAAAGGCTTGGCGAAATCCTCCAACTCGTGCTCCATTTATAACCTGCATCAAGCTGTTTTCGCCCATCGATCGTGATCGTGACCATCACGATCGGTCCCGTAGCCGCGTTGTCTCGAAGCGGCGGATCCACGTTAGTTAAGTTCCAACGGATCACACATCAGTCGACTGATGGCACTCATCGATCAATCGATCATCCATCGATCGAGTCTTTGGCGAACTTCGACTCCATTCTCGTGCTGCAATGTCATCGATCATCGCCATCCCTCGGCGATCGCGATCCTAACAATGATCGCCCTCCCTTGGCGATCGACGCATCACCGAACTTGGTTCAGTCGAATACTGGTCGAACCCATACGACCTAGAGCAGTCGACTGGCACCTATGCCAGTCGACTGATGTCGGCTAAAACCTCAAACATAACGATGTTTGAGCCTCCGACACTCAGTCTTAGTCACTTGGCCAAGTCCACCTTATCCCTCATGGAGTTCCCCACTGAAGCTCTCTTCCCTCGGCCTACGTCCCTCGGATGCGCCAAGCGCACGACTTTGCAACGGCATCCTTCGCGTCTCATGCCCTAGAAGTATGCTTCGCTTTGGGCTCACTCCATTCGCTCCCCGTCCGGCGGTCCCTCGGATGCACCAAGCGCACAGCTTCGCAATGCCATCCTTCACCGACTCAAGGACCCCGAGCCTAGTGAACTTACCAAGTCCTCAAGACTTCCAAAATGCACCAAGCGCACGACTTCGCAATGCATTTCTCACCAAGCACCAAGCGCACGGCTTCGCAATGCTTTGGATTTCCCATGCCAAGCACCAAGCGCACGGCTTCGCAATGCTTTGGACTTTCCCATGCCAAGCACCAAGCGCACGGCTTCGCAATGCTTTGGACTTTCCCATGCCAAGGCTTCCCCCTTGGACTTCCACACCAAACTCCATGCTTGGATTTTCCATGCCAACCCCATGTTGGACTTTCCCATGACAATCCCATGTCATGAGTTTTGTCTATCATCAAAATATCATTAAGGTACTGCTCGAGTCAAACTTGAGTCAACCTGGGCCGATTGCACCAACATACATAGCAAACCGAAGTAATACCGTGTCAATGTATATACTCTAACTTAGGCCAAGCAATCTCTTAGATCTATCTCTATAGATCTTAATGCCTAGAATACAGGCTGCTTCACCTAAGTCCTTCATTGAGAAGCACATCCCGAGCCAAGTCTTCACAGACTGTAACGAAGGGATGTCATTCCCAATTAGCAGTATGTCATCCACATACAATACAAGGAAGACAACTGTGTTCCCATTTACCCTCTTGTAGACACAGGGTTCATCTTCATTCTTGATGAAACCAAACTGTTTGATCGCTTCATCGAATCGAAGATTCCAACTCCGAGAAGCTTTCTTTAGCCCATAAATGGACCTTTGCAGCCTGCATACCTTCCCAGTATGCTGTGGATCTACAAAACCCTCAGGTTGTGTCATGTACACATCCTCGAGTAAGATTCCATTCAGAAACGCTGTTTTGACATCAATCTGCCAGATCTCATAATCGTGGTATGCTGCAATAGCAAGCAAGATCTGAATGGACTTAAACATCGCCACTGGAGAAAAAGTTTCATCATAGTCAATACCATGAATTTGCTTGAAACCTTTAGCCACCAATCGGCCCTTATAGGTATGCGTAAGACCATCCATGTCAGTCTTTCTCCTAAAGACCCACTTACACCCAATGGGTTTGACCCCTTCAGGTGGATCAACCAAAGTCCATACTTGGTTAGTGTACATGGATTCCATCTCGGATCTCATGGCCTCTAGCCATTTCTCAGAATCTGGGCTCATCACAGCTTCCTGATAGGAGGTAGGCTCATTCTCAATTAGCATAACGTCATCATGGTCAGACAAGAGAAATGAGTATCTCTCAGGCTGACGACGTACCCTATCAGACCTGCGAAGAGGTAGGTCTACTTGAACAGGTGGTTGTTCCACAACTCTTTGTGCAACAACCTCATCACCCACAACACTTTGTGGTTCTGTTCAACCTCCATCAAGGCCTCAGTGCTATGGTCCTTATCTTGAATTTCTTCAAGATCGAAGAGTACTCCCACTAGTTTTTCTAGAAACAAAATCCCTTTCTAGAAAAACTAGTCTTTGCCACAAACACTTTGTCTTGGTGGGAATGTAGAAGTAATATCCCTTTGTATCCTTGGGATATCCAACAAAATAGCACCTATCGGATTTGGGTCCCAGTTTGTCTGAGACTTGACGTCGAACGTAAGCCTCACAACCCCAAATCCTCATAAAAGACATCTTGGGATTTCTCCTGTCCATATCGTATATGGTGTCTTTATCACGACCTTGGATGGTACGGTTAAGGGGTAAAGGTTGTGTCTAGAGCATATCCCCAAAAGGATATAGGAAGATATGTGACTCATCATAGATCGTACCATATCTAATAGGTCGATTCCTCCTTTCGGATACACCATTCCCTTTGTGGTGTTCGGGAGAGTGAGTTGGGATAGAATCCCACACTCGGCTAGATAGTCACGAAACTCATGGCTAAGGTATTCACCACCTCGATCACGATCGAGTATCTTAATACTCTTGCCAAAATGGTTTTATACTTCATTCTTGAATTCTTTGAACTTTTCAAAGGATTGATTTATGTCATAAGATACACATAACCATATCTCTGAAGTCATCGATAAATGTAATGAAGTACCATAACCACCTCTAGCAACATTGAAAGGACCACATACATCACTATGTATAAGTCCTAACAAATCTGTTGCTCTTTTCATGTCCACTAAAGGAGTCTTGGTCATCTTGCCTAAAAGGCAAGACTCGCATGTCTCATATTATTCAAAATCAAATGAGTCTAGCAGCCCATCCTTATGGAGCTGAGATAAGCGACTCTCATTTATGTGACCTAAGCGACAATGCCAGAGATAGGTTTGGTTCAACTCATTTGACTTGAACCTCTTGGTACTTATGTTATAGATAGGGCTCTCTAAGTCTAGAAAGTAGAGTCCGTTCATTAGAGGTGCACTACAATAGAACATATCATTTAAATAAAAACAACATTTGTTCTTTATTATAAATGAAAATCCTTTCTTGTCGAACAAGAAACCGAAATGATGTTCTTAGTTAAGCGGGCACATAACAACATTCATCTAATTCTAGTACAAGCCCGGAGGCGAGATAGATCATAAGTTCCCTCTACGACCTTGCTCCATTGCCTACTCGTAGGTCCACCTCGCCCTTTGTCAATGCCTGCTATTTTTCCACATTGAATGTGAGATGCATCATCTAATACCCATGATGAAGAAATAGATAGATTGACTTCTATAACATTTATACCAGTAGAAGTCTCACTTCTTCTTCTTAAGATCTTCGGTAAGCTTTGCGATTCGCTTCGATGTCAGCTTCCTTGCAGTGGAAGCAAGCCCCTTCCTTGGCTACCCCTCCTTTGGGTTTAAGTTCTTTGCCTTTGCCCTTGGCTTGGGACTTTCCCTTACCTTTAGGCTTGCCCTTGCCTTTCTTCTTTTGCACCATCAAAATGGTGTCAGATTTTCCCTTCTTAAGGTTAAGCTCGTGATTCTCAACATCTTTGAGCATTTCAGGCAATGGCTTATCACTTTCATTCATGTTGTAATTCATGACAAATTGATTGAAGGCTTGTGGCAAAGATTGCAAGATCAGGTCAGTGGCCAGCTCTTGGCAAAGTGGGAATCCCATCCTTTGTAGGTTCTCTACGTACCCAATCATCTTGAGTACATATGTACCTACGGGAGTCCCTTCTTGCATTTTGGACCCAAATAATGCCTTAGAGACTTCATATCTCTCATGCCTAGCTTGTCCTTGATATAGTTGACGAAGATGTCCAACCATATCATAAGCATTCATGAACTCATCGTGTTGCTTACGAAGCTCGAGTTCATGGTCATGAACGATAAGACATGACACATCTAATGCATCATCTTGATGCTTCTTGTAAGCATCTTTGTCAGCTCGCGAGGCAGTGGCAGGAGGTGCCTCCGGAATGGGCTGCTCTAGGACGTACAACTTCCTTTCTTGGGTGAGAACAATTCTCTGGTTCCTGTACCAGTCCAGGAAATTTGCTCCATTGAGTTTGTCCTTCTCAAGGACAAAATGCAGAGAGAGAGTGTTCGTGTTTGTCGATATAGTTATCTACAACATACAATGTAGAGAATTAATATCATATTCCTTTTATCATTTAATTAGGCCTTTAATCAAATGATGCTCCCACTAAATTATAGGAATTTTGTAGAATCGAGTTATTGATGTGGTCAAACCACATTACTAGATTCATACAAACTAGCTATAATTCTTATGGGACAAGATCCACATCATACTAAGCCTTGAGTTAGCTTTGGCTAAATCGCCCAAGACTTAGTACGATCGGTGGGTAACACATTACCGATTACATCTCTATGCAACTCTTGTTTATAGGATCAAGACCCACATTTACAAAAGACCTTGAGTTAGCTTTGGCTAAATCGCCCAAGATTTAGTGTAAATGCGATCTTAACCTATCTTTCCAACGATTGGAATATGCCTATAGTTCTACTCGATCCAATTGAGTTTAACTAGTTTTGCTCAATCTAATTGAGCTTACTCTAACCCAAGCGTGATAGGCGGGACCAAGATTTTCCCTCCGCACCCTACCAAGATAATATGCGTTGCTCTACTTTGGCAGATTCAACAACAACAAATGATCGAGGTAGTGATGGGTATCAAGGCTCGGTAGGCTTTTTTGAGTTGATTCGATTATGATCTAATCTAATCGTAATGTGTATCTTATACGTATTTAGGCCTTTATTATCCTATATTAGCATGCATCACATACATACATTCATTATTCTAGCATGCATCATATACATACAAGAAAATTATCCTAGCATGCATCATATACATACAAGGATTATTCTACTAGCATGCATCACATACATACAAGCAAAATCAATTAAATATATATATATATATATATATCAACATATATATATATAATTAAATGTGATATAGTCATGGCCCTACTACGATCTTCTCAAGCCAATGAGAAGATCGGACGGTCAACCTAAGGCTAGCGGCTTCTCCAAGCGCTTCCTTTGACCGCCATGTGTCATTGTCACCCTTCTCGTAATCTCGTCTTCGAGTGCACTTTCCATGGCTCCATTTTGTACATTACAAATATGAAACTCGAGTTACATTCAATTCTAAAACTATTTACAACTAGAATATCAAAAGAAGAGGTACGACGCGCAGGTCGCATACACTATACAACACGCACAACCACAAAATGTCACGCAGGCCGTATTATGAATTACAATACACATAATCCAATCAAATTGGGGTCATTGGGCCATGAAAATCACAGAATTATACATAATTCTAAATTATGTATTTTTACAGAAATTTCTATAATTTTTCCTAATTTTTTTTCAAATTAATGAGTCACCTCTCCGTAATGGTCCGCTTGGTTTTCGGTAGCGATCGAGGGACAAAGCCCCTTCTAGGATAGGGCAGAGCCCTACTACTCATAAAATAAATTTGCGAGTGTCCCTACAATGATCTTACAGCGACTTAAGTCGCTGTCCCAAAACCTAAAGTGAGAACTCGCCGTTTCGGAGAGTTTTTCTCGACGGTTGAAGCCTACAAGTGTCCCAACACTCGTTGCTTCGACTCTTTGAGAAAAATACCCAAAAATTCTATAAAATTAGGAAATTTACAGAAACATATAAATCTGTAATTTTTATATCTAATACAAAAATTACAAAAATGAAACACATACATGCTTCGCACGTGGCTTTGATACCACTGTTGGTCTTTTCCGAGCCGCAAAAACCGCTTTTTGCGTTGCGGAAACCTCGGAATCCCCGGCCACGGATCCGTGCAAAGATATATTAAAATAAAACATGTATGTGCTTACTAAAAACCCTAGATCTACCTTATATCTAAGAGGTTAGATCATTACCCTCGTAGCGATGCCCTTCGCTTATCTCGCTCGTCCAAAAGTTCGCCGGAATTTGAGAGTGTCAAGTGCACACTCCTCTATTGGTATCCACACAAGCAATAGGTGGAGAAAGAGACAAACTTGAGTGTGCTAGCACTCCTAGAAGATCTCGGCAAGATGAGGAAGGAGAGGGAGAGCTTGAGAGGAAGAGCAACAAGGAAGAAGATGATGGAATGAGTAACTCACCAAAAAATGAATTTCCACTTCAATAACCATCAAGTGGCCGGCCACTTTGTTTTAGGGGGGTTACATGCATGCATGTAACTCCCATGACCCTTGGTCTCCTTCATGATGTGGCACCAATTGACAAAGTCAATGATGATGTGGAGCATCATCATTGGCCGGCCATGCCAAGTCATCATCATGACATGGCATTTTGTCAAGTCAAACTTGACCTTTCATTTTCCCTCTCAAGTCAAGTCAAACTTGACCTCTAATCTCCCATGGTTGATCAAATCTAACCACTTGACTCAAGTCAATTTAATTTAATTAATCTCTATTCATTTAATTTAAATTGATTTGATGAATCAAATCTAAATTAGACTCATTCAACACTTGAATTAACTTGAGTCTAACTCAATTAGTCTAATTTGGATTACTCTTAATCCAATTTGGTTCATCCCATGAACCTAATCCTCATGGTTCATCATATGAACCTAATCTCCATCTAACTTCTCTTATGTGTGTGACCCTATAGGTTCTTGTAACGTTGTCAATGTCTCTAAACGGATTTAGGAACATAAGCAGTGAGCGGTATCTAGCAACACATCATTGCTACCCAAGTTACAAGAATGTTGAGCTCCAACATCACCTTTGTGACTACTAATTGTGACTCTCACAATATGTCACAATGTCCCTCTATCCCTGACATCTAGATTGACCAATCGAGGCATAGACCGTGTCATCCTCGGTACAATCTAAATCTTGTTCTCCAAGTAGACTCACTCTAATTAAATGAGCTCAATATCTCATATTGACTCATTTGGGCATGACCATGCACTTCGTGGTCTCACTCTATCAAGAATATCGATGTCACCCCCGTCATATAGGAGAGATAGATCCCATCTACATCACTCACATCCCTCCGCATAATTTGTTACATACCCAGTAATCGCCTTTATAGTCCACCCATTTACGGGTGACATTTGACGAAGCCAAAGTATGCAACTCCTTATGTAGGGAACCATGGTGACTTCAGGTCTAAGGACTAATAGTCATACTAATAGCCACATGAGAAAGTATATGACACTCATATAACGATCCATGATACTTTCTCATGGCGGGTCATTCAGTATACATTCTTCAATGCATACCCATGTGTCAACTTGATATCTCATATCCATGACTTGTGAGATCAAGTCATCATATTGACCTACATGCTAGTCTTTACGCATTAACATTGTCCCTGAATGTTAATACTCGACTAGGAATGATTAAGAGTAGTGTTCTCTATATCATCTCATTATCGATTCAACCAATCGATTGATATAGATAAGAACCTACTACTCAAGGACATTATTATATTTAGTTATTTGGCACCAATACAAGTAAATATAATAACCATGCCTTTATAAATAGGAATATGATACAATAAAGTCCATACAACAATCATCACATGATTGGCTCTAGGGCTTTCACTAACAATATCTACTCTGCATATCTGTACATCTCCTTTATCGATGATCTCTCGAATAAGGTGATACCATCGTAGAATATGTTTGGAATGCTGGTGAGAACAAGGTTCCTTAGCCTGTGCTATAGCGCTGTTGTTGTCACAATAAAGCTCTATAGGGCTCATGATGCTAGGAACTACACCAAGCTCAGAAACAAATTTCCTGATCCAAACAACCTCCTTTGCCGCATGTGAAGCAACAATATACTCGGCCTATGTAGTAAAATCCACAATTGTGTCTTGCTTTTAACTCTTCTAGCTCACAGCTGTTAGGACCTCGGTGCCCACTATATGGGGGGGGGGGGGTGAATAGCGCTTCGACGTTGACGAGATTTGATCGTTCGTGCTTGCATCTCTACAATTGTCGTTAGCATAGAGGAAATAATACTAACAAGAATAAACACGACAATTATAATCACAAGACAAATACGCAAGCGATATAACATGGTTCGGAACTAAATGGTTCCTACTCCATGGATTGGGCTCGTAAGAGCCCTAACGTTGCCAATCACACACCACTACTCAAATAACTCCTTCTCGGAACAATCCGGAGGTGGAGAAACCTCTTATAAGTGATTACTCTAAGCAATACAATGAACAACAAGCATACACAAGTAAATACAACAAAAGAATGCAAAGAACACTTTATAAAAATCTTTTGGAAGCTTGCATGTTGATTGCCTTAGACTAGCCTTGAAGACCCTGATTTGCACTAGCAAATCGCTCCAAATTTCCCAAGAAAGACGATGCCAAATCCCTCCTTACGAGTTGCTTTTATAACCTACAATCGGGCTAAATTTTGCCTAGCAGTAGACTGATTGGGACCATCAGTCGACTGCCCCTATAGTCGTTGTCTCACAATGGCATGAACTACGTCGGATAAGTCCAACGAATAGACCATCAGTCGATTGATCGAGCCTTTACTCGACTGTCAAACCCTAACAGTCGACTCGGGAAGCTTCTATCCCCGAATAGTTGACCAATAGTCGACTGATCTCTAGATCAGTCGACTGCTCAGGCCAGTCGTCGACTGCCCAATGCTAGCAATCGACTGCTAGGCCAATTCCTATAGTCGAACTCCCGTTGACTCACACCAGTCAACTGACCATAATATCAGTCGACTGATAACCTCATCCATGAGGTTTTAACCCCAAGTATGGTGTCCCGATACTTGCTAGACCACCCTTATCCTAGACTTAAGCCTTCTAGCCACCTCCATCAGTCTCACGTCTATCGGATCCCTCTAAGTCATCGATGACTTGTCCATCCATATGCTAGCGTTGAGGTGCTTCCATCAATTATTGTCATACTAATGTGGTCTACACCGCCAAGGCACATTGGGCTTACGCTGCAAAGACTCTGCTTGGACTTTACATCGCCAACCATTGGACTTATGCTGCCAAGACTCCACCCTTGGACTTTACGCCGCCAATATTCCCCTTGGACTTTCCAATTGCCAAGACTCAAGCTTGGACTTTCCCTTGCCAAGACTCATTCTTGGAATTTCCTCGCCAACCCATGTTGGACTTTCCATGCCAAGTACACAAGACTTGGACTTTCCTTTGCCAAGACTCATGCTTGGACTTCTCATGCCAAGTACTCAAGACTTGGACTTTCCATGACAATGGTCAAACTATCGTCAACCATCAAGATCATAACCTGGGTCAATTGTGTTAGTGCTTATAAGCTCCACATATCTCCACAATGGCATGATATTGTCCACTTTGGGTCTAAGCCCTCATGGTTTTATTTTTGGGCTTTACCCAAATGGCCTCATACCAATGGAGATATCTTTTTTCTTATAAGCACATGATCTTTTCCATGTCTTACCAATGTGGGACTTTGATTGTATTCCTCATACTCCCAACAATCCCCCCCTCAAACGAAGGACCACATTGGGCCCCCCCTCAAGCCTATCCCTCCTCGAAGGATTTTCTCTGCTTGATGTCCGATCTTCAACCCACCAGAACTTCCTGCCAGTTGTTCGGTCCCCCCGACCCAACTAGACTTCCTTCCTGATGTCTGGTTCTCTTGATCCGGACGTGGGAGCTCAACTTCCTTCGTTCGAGGTTCATGGCTTGACATGGACCATGGCTCTGATACCAATTGTTAGTGCTTATAAGCTCCACATATCTCCACAATGGCATGATATTGTCCACTTTGGGTCTAAGCCCTCATGGTTTTATTTTTGGGCTTTACCCAAAAGGCCTCATACCAATGGAGATATCTTTTTTCTTATAAGCACATGATCTTTTCCATGTCTTACCAATGTGGGACTTTGATTGTATTCCTCATACTCCCAACAAATTGCACCAATAATCTCCCCAATACATTGTCAGACATCAATGTCAAACATCAAAACCCTACTTGATTTAAAATCGAGTCTGGTCAATCGTGACCTAGGCCGATTGCACCAACAATCTCCCCCTTTTTGATGTTTGACAAAAACCAAACACCTTTGAGTTAGGCCCCTAACTCAAATTTCCTTACCAATTTTCCCAAATTTGAAATTCTAACATTTTCTCCCTTTTTGACATACATCAAAAAGATTCTCCCAAGGAGGTCAATGTCTCATATCTCAATGAGATCTTACAATCTCTCCCTTGGTCCAAAAGCACCTAGGATGCGTTCACTCTTCTTAGTAATAATTCTCATATCACTTGAGAGAGACAATCCAACAAACTCTCTCAATTTCCAAATTGGGTATCTCAAATTCCCATTTATCTCCCTCATGAGGAAGAACACATCCATCATCCAATGATGGATACATCCCCTAAAGGCTTGCTCCCCCTTAACCATTGCACCAACAATGTCCTTGGGAAGTCCCTAAGCCAATAGGAACACTAAATCATCAAAAAATTAAGGTCCAAAGTTCAACATTGAACTTTCCAACAACTTAAAATTGATACACACCGTAAATACTCTCCTAATCCATATCCAATGGATTTTCACCATTTCTAATGTTTTTCAAAGCATATCCTAGGGTTAGGAGCAGTTAGGGAACCCTAACATAGCTGAAATATGGGATAAACATCATTGTTTACCCGAAATCAACTCTGGCAGTTAACTCTCTCAGTCAACAGTCGACTGTCGTATGCATCAGTCGACTTCCACCAAGAGGCAGTCGACTGATAACTAAAAATTCTGATTTTCAATTATCAGAAATGAATTTCAAAATTGCATAAGTAATTATATGTAACTTGAAAATTCGTGAAACTTCATACGTATAATACTTATAACCAATACAATGGGTGAAAAATATTTAAAAAATGATTTTCTCATAAAATAGCGAAATTGACACAAAGTTCGAAAGTGAAGAAAAACTTAAATGTTTGAGCTCACTTTGTATCAACTTTATCAATGGTGACTTCTATCAAAAGATAGACTATGGCAAGGTTTTTCAAAATGATTTTTTTTTAAACCTTATATTGGCTCATGTTCTTTAGGCTTAATGTACATGGCTTGAACACATGCTTTCCCAATTATCCATAAATAATATAAGATGAGTTTGAGTTCATCTAGATGCAAAAACTATGCACCTTGAACTTAACTTATTTCCTAACATCTCAAATGTATCTAAAGTGTATCAATACACATACATGTCAATGTGATGTGTGATGTGAGTTTTGTTCTCCTAAACTATGGTTTCATGCATTTTCTAGGGCAACACTACTTGATTTCCTTATATATGAGACTTCAAGTCATGCCAATTATCCTTAACTTAATTTTTATTAATGCATGAATGATTATGACATTAATGATAATATAAATAAGCATGTGCTCATTATCATGATGTCATGGCATAAAATGGAATCTAAGCATACATGACATTTGACCTTAATCCTAAGCATGATCATGACATATTATATAATTAAAAATAGATATGATGTCATGACATATTATATGGCAAATCAAACATGGCAAATAAAATATAAAGGTATATAAATACCTAAATTTTAATCATAATTTCCATTTTTTATTATTAATTCAATTTTTCCATATTTTTATTTATCTCCCAAGTGTGCCAAAAACCCAAAATGACACACTATGACCTCTAAACCTAAGTTGTGCCAATTTGATCGATTTTTCATAATCTTAAAAATATATTGGCACATCCTAAAATCTTTTAGGACCAATTATCACACTTATTTCTAAAGTACTCCATTACCTTGGAAATGAACTAAAGTGCCACCTTTACCGTGGTTAGGTTAACTACCTATCCATTCAAGGTTGGCACACCTTAACCCATTTAGCATGAATCGATCACGCTCCTAGGAACCCAATACCTATTGGAGCTCCTTGGGTTTACTAGGTATTCGCTAGGGATAACTTCCCTAGATACCCTCCTAATGACCCTCCTAGGCTTAGAAGCCTTGGTCATTTAGTTCTTGCCTAGGTTAACTCTAGGGGTAGCTCCCCTTGTAACCTTCTTAGTGGTTTCCCAAGGTTTCTTCGAAACCCTAGCCATTAGGTACACCCCTTGGTTACCCTTAGGGATGACTTCCCTAGTAACCTTGGTATTCCTATACCTAGGTTGTGTTCCATAATTGAATGGAACACTATGATAGGCCTCCTTGGGCTTAGGTTTGTGACCAAAACCTTTCTTGCCATTGGTTGGACCTTGCTTTCTAAACCCTAGGTTTTGACTCGTTGACCTAGATTTTTGATCATTTGTCCCTAGAATTTGATCTTGTATATTCCTAAGAGTCTTCTCCATTTTCTCAAGTTTTGACCTCAAAACTTGATTTTCCTTTTCTAATATCTCAATTTTTGATTTTTCATTAACTCTTGAGATATTCTTATTTCTAGGCATATGTCTAGTCCATTAAGGGTTGATGCCTAGTTGATCCTTTATCTTTCTAATAGTCTCCCTAGGAAGGATTTTTCTAGGGACATTACTCCCAAATTTCTCCTTATGTGTAAAATGACAAGACTTTGCACCTAAGCAATAAAATCTATTTCTACTAGCATGCTTTTGTTCATGAGAAATAGCAAGATTATTAACATAACTCCTAGCATGCTTTTTAACATAAGTTGAAGGTGCATTATTAAAATATACCTTAGGGTTAGCCTTAGCTCCCCCTACATGTGTAGCTACTCCTTGCCCTTTCTTCTTCCCTCTAGGGCATTGACTCCTATAGTGGTCCCATTGTTGGCACTTGAAGCACACCACGTGCTCCTTGCTCTTCTTCATTGGGGTTCCAGCTTCATTTGACTTCTCTTGACTTTTAGGCACCGGTGGAGTGTTCTTAATTCTTTTTGGACACTTACTCTTGTAGTGTCCTTACTCCTTATAGTCAAATCATATAATATGAATTTTATTCTTAATCAAAATGCTTGAGTTATCTTCCATGGTAGGGGAATCCCGTGTTGGGTTTCCGGCACCGCGGCGTTTGTGTGTTCGATCATGTTTCGTAAATATGAACACAGCGGAGCAATAAAAATAATAAATCTACATTTATTACAACACACACAACACACACATGAATATTACAACAAGTGTAGACATAACCGTAAATTTAAATTTGCAATAAAAGGAAATTTATCTACGTTATACCTTTCGTATGACGTGTAGCGGGAACGGCATCAACCGGAACGATCCTCGCTAGAATCGTCTCTATCCGTATCCACGCCGAGTTCCTCGGGATGACTTCGCTAAGCCACGAGCTTCGTCTTCGTACAGGTTACTAGCCTCGTGTTGAAGACGACGTGATCGAGAGATGATCACGATCCGAATCCAAATTCGGATCCAAAATGAGTCCTCAAAACTCGCTTCTCCGGAGAGGTATTCGTCAACCGTTTGGCCAGATCGCCGTCCTCCACCTCAGAGGATTACGGAGATCGAATCCCGGTAAGTTAGCCGCTGTCGGGCTCTAACCGTCGTCAAGCGGCGCTCAGGCGAGAGGAGAAGAAGCTGTCAGAAAACTGGACAGCTTGGTGGAAGAGTAGGCGCCGGCCAAAACAAGGAAGCCAAGTGCTCACCTTTTCACGAGGCCTAGGAAGATCACGGAGTCGCGGAGGTTCACCGGCAAGGCTAAAGCTTGGATGCCGGCAAGGAGGTTAGCGGCACAAGGAGGTTGGCGGCAACTAGGAGCTTGGCATTAAGCCCTCTTTTATAGAGAACTAATTCTCTAAATGGTTATTGGATCATAACCATTAGGCCCGTTAACCCGCTCCATTAAGATAAGTTAAAATAAACCAAACCATGATGGTTTATTTTAAGTTAAAACGAACCGAACCAACTTTTGGTTCATTCGTTTAAAATAAACCAAACCCTTTGGTTTATTCTCCTCCATTGGATTAGAACCAAACCATTTTGGTTCATCCATTATGTCTTCATAAGACACGGCCCATCCACGCTTCCATTGCGACTGAAATGATTTCATGCTCGCTTTATGTTTGGTCCAACCAAACCTAGTTTCTCTCGGTCTAAGAATCCCATTCTCAAGCTCGTTTTAAATCCTTTGGATTACGCTCGTTGTGCGTGTGACCAAATAGGTTCTCGGTTTATGTTGGCCATTTATAATTAACCATTAATTATAGAACGATCATGAGTGGCACCTAGTAGTACATCATGATCCCCAATTAACCGAAAAGATCAACGGTTGATCCAGAACTATTTCTGAAACCCTTCAGCAGCTCGAATGATTCGTGCCCCATTCCCTTCACTCATCTTATACCCACTTGGTTCATGACATGGTCTATTGTGTCAGTCCCCACTAGGCTGACTACGTCACACCTAGACCAAGTATCATTTCCTCGTCCTACGGATTCTAGTTACTTAACATATATCGAAGAGTACCTTACTCTAAACATGTAATTGTTAGTGCATATAAGCTCCACATATCTCCACAATGGCATGATATTGTCCACTTTGGGTCTAAGCCCTCATGGTTTTGTTTTTGGGCTTTACCCAAAAGGCCTCATGCCAATGGAGATATCTTTTTTCTTATAAGCACATGATCTTTTCCATGTCTTACCAATGTGGGACTTTGATTGTATTCCCCATACTCCCAACAATCCCCCCCTCAAACGAAGGACCACATTGGGCCCCCCCTCAAGCCTATCCCTCCTCGAAGGATTTTCTCTGCTTGATGTCCGATCTTCAACCCACGGGACTTCACAGTCGGTTGTTCGGTCCCCCCGACCCAACTAGACTTCCTTCCTGATGTCTGGTTCTCTTGATCCGGACGTGGGAGCTCAACTTCCTTCGTTCGAGGTTCATGGCTTGACATGGACCACGGCTCTGATACCAATTGTTAGTGCATATAAGCTCCACATATCTCCACAATGGCATGATATTGTCCACTTTGGGTCTAAGCCCTCATGGTTTTGTTTTTGGGCTTTACCCAAAAGGCCTCATGCCAATGGAGATATCTTTTTTCTTATAAGCACATGATCTTTTCCATGTCTTACCAATGTGGGACTTTGATTGTATTCCCCATACTCCCAACAGTAATGCTTTGGCCAAAGACTTTAGTAACAATCCGACGAGAGGCCATGGGTATACATCTCCTCGCAAGGAGTGGTGAATCCTTTATAGGCTATTCAAACACCTTCGATCACTTCGACTTATACCCAATCATCCCGGGTCCACATCTCCTTAGAGATGCTTGCTTAAGATGTCAAAGCATAAGTCTCTATGATCAAGATGACTTGAATACCGCAAGTCAAAGGAACATCGCACTTAAGCCACAGTAAGAACTTCATTGACATATCTATATATGCAGAGAACCATATGAAGTCTTACGGCTGGTCACTCCAATGAACTAGTTACCATAACTAGCATCCACGATTAACTCCGGACATCACAATGTCTCTCGGCCCGGTGAGAATCATGCTTGGATACACCAAGGGTATACCTCGTGCTAGTCTTGGTCCAAATCCATCAATTCATCGACTAGGATAATTGATACATCACAATTACACATGTAGAGATACTCACTAGTTGTGATCCAATCACAAATTCTTTCATCGTGAATCGCATCGTGGACATTCATAAATGAGTTTAAGATCAATCAAATACATGAAACATGTATACTCAAATAGTGAATCTTCATTTATCATATAAATGGTTCATACATAAAGCGATTGCCTTAGGACATCTCTCATATATTACTAACAGACTCCACTTGGCCTAATGTCAAATTTATCCAATACCATAAGCTCGAACATGACCCTCAAACTTATTTTGAGGTAATGCCTTAGTCAAGGGATCCGCTAAGTTCCTTTCAGTGGGAATTTTCTCGATTTGTATTTCGTTCCTACTGATGATCTCTCTGATAAGATGATAGCGGTGAAGCACATGTTTGGATCATTGATGAGACCACATCAAGTTCAGAGATGAACTTCTTGATCAAAACCGCTTCCTTTGCTGCTTCCAAAGCTGCAATGTATTCTGCCTTAGTGGCAGAATCCGCTATAGCGTCAAGCTTGGAACCTTTCCAACTTATTGCGCCTCCATTCTGGGTGAATACATACCCAGACTGAGACATGGAATCGTCCTTGTCTGTCTGGAGCTGGCATCTGTATACCCACGTATCACCATGTACCCTTCTCCATATATTAGGAACACATCCTTAGTTCTTCTTAAGTACTTAAGGATCGTCTTAATAGCCACCCAATGATCCATTCCTGGATCAGACTGGTATCTGCTCGTGACACTCAGAGCGTACGATACATCGGGCCTTGTACATAACATAGCATACATGATAGATCCTATTGCGGATGCATAGGGAATCTTACTCATGCAAATCCTCTCGTCTTCTGTGCACGGACACATAGACTTCGAAAGGTGTACCCCATGCCTGATGGGTAAGAAACCTTTCTTGGATTCTGACATGCTAAACCTCTTTAGCACTCGGTCTATATATGTAGACTGCGAAAGACCAAGCAACCGTTTCGATCTATCTCTATAGATCTTAATCCCGAGGATGTAGGTTGCTTCTCCCGAGTCTTTCATGGAGAATGTCTTGGATAACCAAACCTTCAGCTTGTTGTAAGATTGAAACATCGTTTCCTATAAGTAATATGTCATCGACATACAATACTAGGAACACTGTTGCACTCCCACTAACCTTCTTGTACACACAAGGTTAAATGCGGATTTTGTGAGAAATCAAACTTTTGATTGTCTCATCAAAGCGGATATTCAGCTCTGGATGCTTGCTTGATCCATAAATGGACCGTCGCGTAAATTTGCATACCTTGGTTTTATCAGCGATGTGAAACCCTCGAGGTTGTATCATATACCGTCCTCGGCGAGTTTCCATTAAGGAAAATTGTTTTCACATCCATCTGCCATATCTCATAATCATAATGAGCGCTATGGCGGGAGCATCGAATGGATTTAAGCATAGCTACTGACGAATAGGTTTCGTCATAATCAACACCTTGTTTTTGGCGATATCCTTTCGCCACCAATCTAGCCTTATAGGTAATCACATTACCATCCATGTCGGTTTTCTTCTTGAAAACCCACTTGCACCCTATAGGCTTTATGCCTTGGTGGGTCGACGAGTTCGAACTTGGTTTTTCATACATGGAATCCATTTCGACTTCATGGCACCAAGCCACTTATCCCTTCTGAACTTATCGGCACTTCTTCATAAGCTGGTAGGCTCCTCATCATCAATGAGTAACCGTCGTTCGATTCACTTACGAAATCCATATCTCTCGGGAATATTGCGTGTTCTACGGATCTACGAAGATGTGGTGTTACAATAAGTCGGTAGATTGCTCATCACTATGAGTTATGTCAATTTGTTGTGCTCACCGGGTATCTCATCAATGTCTATTTGAGTCTCTCGAGCCTCCTCAAGCTCGGCGACACTCCCCTTGTTTTCTTGCAAGAAAACTCTTTCTCTAGAAACACACATGCCTTGAAACAAACACCTTTTGTTCCACGAGGATGATAGAATTAGTAACCCCTTGTTTCCTTAGGGTATCAATAAATAGACATTTATCGGACTTAGCATCAATTTATGCGTCTTGGTCGCTTCACATAAGCGAGGACAACCCCATATCTTCCAGTAAGCTACATGAGGTTTCTTACCATTCCATATCTAATATGGAGTAGTTGAGACTACCTTGGTAGGCATTACATTTAACAAGTAAACAGTATGCGAAGTGCATAACCCCAAAGGACTTGGGAAGAGTCGCATGATTCATCATTGACTGACCATGTACCATTATCTCATCAAGAACACATACCCAAACCATGAGTGATCATCGGTGAAGGTAATGAAGTAGCTATAGCCTCCTAATGCTTGAGTTGACATAGGTCCACATACATCAGTATGTATTAGACCTAGTAACTCTCCCACTCGTTCACCTTTTCCAGTAAAAGGTAACTTAGTCATCTTGCCTTTTAAGCATGATTCGCATGTATCGTATGAATCCAATTCAAACGATTCCATAATTCCACATCGGTGTAATTCGGACATGCGTTTCTTGCTTATATGGCCAAGACGACAATGCCACATATAGGAGTCTATTTGATTATCCTTTCGAGCACGCGTGTTGCTCGCTTCGATATTGAAAATGTCACTGGATACGTCCAACGTATAAATGCCATTACTCAAGGTTCCAGTTCCATAAAGTACGCCATTCAAAGTTATATAACAACAATTGTTACTAAACGTCAAATGGAAACCATTTCTATTTAAGCAGAAATAGAAACAATGTTCTTTATTAGAGAAGGAACATAATAGCAATTGTCGATTCTAAGACTAGTCCACTAGGAGCTTGACAAATAAGTTTCGATGGCGAGTGCGGCAACCTGTGCTCCATTGCCAACTCGCAAATTTGACTCCCCTCTGACAAGTCTTCTTCTATTCCTTAGCCCCTGTATGTCATTACATATATGTGAGCTACACCCAGTATCCAATACCCAAGTGTCCAAGGAAATAGAATGACAATCAATAACGAAGATACCTGAAGAGGATGGGGCATCGGATGCCTTCTTCTTCTTCATGGACTCAAGATAAATCTTGTAGTTTCTTTGCCAGTGGCCTTCCTTGCCACAGTGATGGCAAGTGCCCTTTTGCGCTGGTTCCGCCTTCTTTGCCTTTTTGTTCTTTCCTTTCTTCTGTTCTTTTGCCTTCCTCTTAGAACCTTTCTTTGAGGAATCAACTATGAACGCCTTCTCCTCATGCTTCTGAAGGCTCCACGATTTCATATTGAGGAGCTCGGGAATGGTGGATTCCAATTTGTTCATCCGATAGTTCATCACAAATTGCGAGAAACTCTTGGGCAAACAATGCAGAATTAAGTCAATACTTAACTCATGATCCATCACAAAACCGAGGGTAGCTAGCCGCTCGATGTACCCATTCATCTTTAGCACAAACTGCACTACAGACGAACCTTCTTGCATCTTCATGGTGAAGAGGAGCCTAGAGACCTCGAACCTTTCGGATCTCGCTTGCTCATCGAACAACTCATGAAGATGGAAGACCATAGTATTAGCATCCATATGCTCATGCTGCTTTTGCAGCTCAGGTACCATCGCCGCTAGCATGATGCAACTCGCCAGCTCAGAATCTGCCACATGCTTCTGATAGACCAACATTTGGTCTGGAGTTGCATCGTCCTTAGGACGGTCAGGAAGAGGCTCTTCAAGGACATATGCAAGCTTTTCCGCCTTGAGAACAATTCTCAGGTTTCTAAGCCAGTCCAGGAAGTTAGGCCCAGTCAGTTTGTTCGAATCCAAAATAGTGCGCAAATTCAAAGACGTCATGATCAATTTATTGACCTAGAAATACAAAACGAGCATATATGAGAAAATGATTTTAAAATTCATCAATATACATTTATAAATCCCATTCATTTTTCGAATTTCAAAAACCCCAAAATCACTTCGGGAGATCGTAGGTCCATCTCCGAATGGGCTGATATCCATCATAGTTATGAACAACCTTGGAGAGAGTCCAACAAGCCATTCATAACTACGACGGTAGGTATCAACTATACCGATTGCATATCACGTATATGCAACTATCACAATGTGCTATCAACTAATTGAATGTTCACACATACATCGGGTTGTTAACACATTAACAAGTATGCATCATATGCATAGCACCCAACTTCACCTCCCTTTACATCGACCTTGGAGAGAGTCCAACAAGCCGATGCTCCAGGTTAAAGCCAACCCATTAATCGGGAAATAGTTTTAATATGGTTAGAGCGCATTCAACCAATTAGCCCAGCTTGGAGAGAGTCCAACAACCAAAGCTAACGATTGACCTCTGACTCTTACCATATTAGTATTAAACTATTCCATGGTTTGAACATGTTCGAGTTCGAGCCGGGCTTGGAGAGAGTCCAACAACCCAAACAAGAAACGGAACTCTGGTTCTAACCATATTAATGGAAGGTGTAGGCTTTAATATTGTTTAAGGGTTTTTATGTCTCATCCTCTTTGCATGCAAATAACTATTATCTACATGGCATGGCATACATGGCATACATCTACATGTCACGACACGCATGGCATAATGTTATGCATCTAATGCAATTACATGACATACAATTATGTCATGTATATATTTCCTTATATGTCATAACTATTTATGGAAATAAAATATGTTTAAGATTTGATTCTCCAAATCAAATCATAATTAAATTAGGAAACAAATTTCCAAATCTAATCACATATTTTATTTATGGAATTATTTGATTAAGGAAAATCTATTTAGAAAACCAATTTCCTAAATCATTAAAACTACTTATGGAAATAAAATATTTTAAGATTTGATTTCCCAAATCAAATCATGATTAAATTAGGAAACAAATTTCCAGAATCTAATCAATTATTTTATTTATGGAAAATATCAATTTCCATAAATACTTCCAACTTTCCAAAAGTGGAAGATTTCCATAAATACTTCTAGACTTTCCAAAATTGAAAAATTTCCATAAATACTTCTAAATTTCCAAAATTAGAAAATTTCTAGAAATACATTATGACTATCGCAAAACCATTTTTACGATTATGTCGAAACACAACCTGGGCTCTGATACCACTGTTGGGTTTCCGGCACCGCGGCGTGTGTGTGTTCGATCACGTTTCGTAAACATGAACACAGCGGAAGCAATAAAATAATAAATCTACATTTATTACAACACACACAACACACGCATGCATATTACAACAAGTGTAGACATAACCGTAAATTTAAATTTGCAATAAAAGGAAATTTATCTACGTTATACCTTTCGTATGACGTGTAGCGGGAACGGCATCAACCGGAACGATCCTCGCTAGAATCGTTTCTATCCGTATCCACGCCGAGTTCATCGGGATGACTTCGCTAAGCCACGAGCTTCGTCTTCGTACGGGTTACTAGGCTCGTGTTGAAGACGACGTGATCGAGAGATGATCACGATCCGAATCCAAATTCGGATCCAAAACGAGTCCTCAAAACTCGCTTCTCCGGAGAGGTATTCGTCAACCGATTGACGAATCCTTCGTCCTCCACCTCAGAGGATTACCGGAGATCGAATCCCCGGTAAGTTAACCGCTGCCGGAGCTCTAACCGTCGTCCAAACGACGCTCCGACGAGAGGAGAAGAAGCTGTTCAGAAAACTGGACAGCTTGGTGGAGGAGTAGGCGCCTGCCAAAACAAGGAAGCCAAGTGCTCACCTTTTCACCGAGGCCTAGGAAGATCACCGGAGGGTCGCCGGAGGGTTCACCGGCTGAAGCTTGGACGCCGGCAAGGACTTGGACGGCGGCACAAAAGCTGGGCGGCAAAGGAGTTGGGCGGCAATGAGGGTTGGGCAGCAACTCCTTGCTAGGGCTTGGATTAAGGCTTAATTATCCATTAAGCCCTCTTTTATAGAGAACTAATTCTCTTAATGGTTATTGGATCATAACCATTAGGCCCGTTAACCCACTCCATTAAGATAAGTTAAAATAAATCAAACCATGATGGTTTATTTTAAGTTAAAACGAACCGAACCAACTTTTGGTTCATTCGTTTAAAATAAACCAAACCCTTTGGTTTAATCTCCTCCATTGGATTAGAACCAAACCATTTTGGTTCGTCCATTATGTCTTCATAAGACACGGCCCATCCATGCTTCCATTGCGACTGAAACAATTTCATGCTCGCTTTATGTTTGGTCCAACCAAACCTAGTTTCTCTCGGTCTGAGAATCCCATTCTCAAGCTCGTTTTAAATCCTTTGGATTACGCTCGTTGTGCATGTGATTAAATAGGTTCTCGGTTTATGTTGGTCGTTTATAATTAACCATTAATTATAGAACGATCATGAGTGGCACCTAGTAGTACATCATGATCCCCAATTAATCAAAAAAATCAACGGTTGATCCAGAACTATTTCTGAAACCCTTCAGCAGCTCGAATGATTCGTGCCCCATTCCCTTCACTCATCTTATACCCACTTGGTTCAGGACATGGTCTATTGTATCTTTCCCCACTAGGTTGACTACGTCACACCTAGCCCAAGTATCATTTCCTCGTCCTACGGATTCTAGTTACTCAACATGTATCAAAGAGTACCTTACTCTAAACATGTAATGCTTTGGCCAAAGACTTTAGTAACAATCCGACGAGAGGCCATGGGTATACATCTCCTTGCAAGGAGTGGTGAATCCTTTATAGGCTATTCAAACACCTTTGATCACTTCGACTTATACCCAATCATCCCGGGTCCACATCTCCTTAGAGATGCTTGCTTAAGATGTCAAAGCATAAGTCTCTATGATCAAGATGACTTGAATACCGCAAGTCAAAGGAACATCGCACTTAAGCCACAGTAAGAACTTCATTGACATATCTATATATGCATAGAACCATATGAAGTCTTACGGCTGGTCACTCCAATGAACTAGTTACCATAACTAGCATCCACGATTAACTCCGGACATCACAATGTCTCCAGCCAGTGAGAATCAGCTGCTTGGATACACCAAGGAGTATACCTCATGCTAGTCTCGACAGAATTGATGGTGTCCAAATCCATCAATTCATCGACTAGGGATAATTCCGATACATCACAATTACACATGTAGAGATACTCACTAGTTGTGATCCAATCACAAATTCTCTCATGCTGTGAATCGCATCGTGGACATTTAGTAAATGAGTTTAAGATCCAATCAAATACATGAAACATGTATACTCAAATAGTGAATCTTCATTTATCATATAAATGGTTCATACATAAGGCGATTACCTTAGGACATCTCTCATATATTACTAACATCCCGAGCTTCCTCTTCTTCTCGACCGGAGGTAGATAGTTCTTCTTGTTGCTTCAGTATTTAGGATGCCCTAATCTCTTCCCCCTAAATCCTAGAGGTGGATGTTGGTGCAATCGACCCACGTCACAATTGACTAGACTTGAGTTTGGCTCGAGCGATGTTTTGATCTTTGACATGAAGGTTTGACATTGATGTCTTATAATGTGTTGGGGAGATTGTAGGTGCAATCGACCTAGGACACATTTGATGTTTGACATTGGTTTGACCATTATAATGGGAAAGTCCAAGTCTTGTGTACTTGGCATGGAAAGTCCAACATGGGTTGGCATTTGGAAAGTCCAAGGGTGTAGTCTTAGCCACGTAAGTCCAAGGGTGTAGTCTTGGCGGTGAAAGTCCAAGTCATGGGTACATGGCATTTGGGAAGTCCAAGGGGATTGATATTGGCGGCGTAAAGTCCAAGGGTGTAGTCTTGGCAGCATAAGTTCTATGGTTGATGGCGTAAAGTCCAAGTGGAGTCTTGGCAGCATAAGTCCAATGTGCCTTGGCAGTGTAGACACCGTTAGCATGACATAGCCGATGGAAGCACCTTAAGGCTAGCGTATGGATGAACAAGTCACGGGTGATTTGGAGGGATCCGATAGGCGCAAGGCTGATGGAGGTGGCTAGAAGGCTTAGGTCTAGGCTACGAGTGATCTAGCAAGTATGGGGCACCATACTTGGGTTAAAACCTCATGTTTGAGGTGTATCAGTCGACTAGTGTTAGTCAACTATGGTTTGAATGTGGAAAGTGTCTTAGTAGTCAACT
The DNA here is from genome assembly GCA_025175895.1 of Wurfbainia villosa. Taxonomy (NCBI): domain Eukaryota; kingdom Viridiplantae; phylum Streptophyta; class Magnoliopsida; order Zingiberales; family Zingiberaceae; genus Wurfbainia; species Wurfbainia villosa. Next base: position 43,252,612 of record CM045988.1, on the reverse strand, counting down.
GCCATAGGTGGGCAGTCGACTGCTGGCCTGAGCAGTCGACTGATCAAGGTGATCAGTCGATTGATGGCCGAGATTTCAAGCACAGAATGTTCTCCAGTCAAGTGATCGGCCCGACCACTCGACTGATTGAGCCAGCAGTCAACTGATGGGTATGGTCAGTCGACTGATGATGTATCCATTGGATTTTTCCAGCATGGATCTAGCCGTTGTCTCATGACAACAGTGGCATCAGTCGACTGATGGTTCCGATTGTTGGATCGAGAAGCGTCGCTAGAGGGGGGTGAATAGCGAGCGTAAATCTTTTCTTTTTGTTTCGTTCGTTCGATATACGAGCAAGCACAGTGGAAAAATAAAGAGACAAGTTTATGTTTACTTGGTTCACAACCCAGTGGTTGCTACTCCAAGGCCCTAACGGTCCTAGACTGCGTACGGAATGCAAAACACTATAAGATCTCCTTCTCGTTGGAGGTAGGAGATAATGATCACAAAACTGGAAGTACGAGGATGAGGCAACAAGCCTACCTCACCTTGTCATGATTAAAACAAAGAATACAAAAGATATTACTTGCTACTGCTGCTGATGAAAAAGATGGGAGCTTGGTGTCGCATCGGCGTTATGACGGTGTTGGAGCTTTGGCGTTGTAGGAGCACTTGAGAATAATCTTGATTGATGTTTGGGTTGGAATCCTCCCCTCCTTTTATAGAGTTTGATCTCAGAATAAGTCTCCTCATCTTTTGGAACAGATCACGAGATGGTACCAAATTTTATCGCAAAGTGGCCATGTCAAATATTATCCGTTTTGACCTAGCGCAAAAGGTTGATTCATCACCATCAGTCGACTGATGCCTTCCATCAGTCGACAGATGAGCATCAGTCTACTGCCCAATGACCAGTAATTGACTATTAGCCTGGCCACTTCCCTACAATAAGAGGTTACCACGGAAAATGATAAATGTGACGGTTTCTGACCGTCTGATCTCAACCTAGACCTTTCATAGAAAGTCTTAGTCAGATCGCCGCTTACGGTCATCCCCGTATAGAAGACACGACCCTACCATCTCTAACTCACAAAAGCTTACCTCTGGTCCTTTAAGATCTATCTCTTTGCTTCCAATCTTCCACCTAGGTTCTTCGACTCCCACGAAGTTCCCTCGATGTTGCCCGACCACCACAGCTCCCTCTGGGTGTCGCTGACCTTCATCTTAGCTTGGCCTTTCTGCACACTTGATTTAGCTCATGAGACAATGATGTAAATATAACTTTGTGTCTTTGCCATAATCAAAACACAAGTTCGATTATCTGATGCCCCTGCACAAACATCGATTAGTCGACTGATAGGCAAAAATCTAGCCTAATTACAGGTTATAAAAGTAGCTCGGAAGAAATATTTTGGCACCGATTTTCTTTGACGATTTGGAGTGATTTGCTATTGCAAATCAGGGTCTTCAAGGCTAGTCCAAAGCAATCAACAAGCAAGCTTCCAAAAGATTGTTGTAAAGTGTTCTTGGCTTTCTTTTGTTGTATTCATTTATATTTGCTTGTTGTTTTACTTGTATTACTGTTGTAATATCTTGTAAGAGGTTTCTCCACCTCAGGATTGTTTCGAGAAGGAGTTTATTGGATTAGTAGTGTGTATTTGCATTACTAGGTCTTTTAGAGCCCTATCCGTGGAGTAGGAACCATTCGATTTCAAACCACATTATATTTTATGTTGTGAATTGTGTTTGTCTTATTTTGTTATTGCTATATATTCCTCTGCGCTAACACGACTTGTAGAGATGAACATGATTGTAATACATCAAGCATCGACAACGCTATTCACCCCCCCTCTTGCATTCACAACGGTCCCAACAATTGGTATCAGAGCGGGTCGCTCCTCACCAGCTTCACATACGAGGGAGCAAGCTAGAGGGAAGATGGATTTTCAACAACAACAAGTTTGGGACATCAACAACCCAATTCCATACACCTTCTATGGACAAGAAGGATTTAGGCAATGGAGGGCATGGAACAAAAAATTCATTATGATGAAGGACTTCGAAGATTGGTCCGGCTTGATGGATGGGTTTGATTTTCCAAGAGGGCCAAAAGGAGGATTCCTCAAGATGAAGAAATGGACCGAGGAACAACTCCAAGAGTTCAATAGAAATCAAAAGGTAATAAAATTTTTGGTTGAATTAATACGTAACAATGTTGTGTCAAAGTTAGATGAATACAAGGATGCAAAAGAATTTTGGAGTGAATTGGCTAAGCTCAATGAAGACCCATCACCGGCTTAAGAAGAGAAGGCCGAAGATGAATCCTCATCCTCACAAGCAAGTGAGGATTCGGAAGTTGAAAAGGAGTCAAGTTCCGGATCGATGGAAGAGGAGGTGGAAGAAGTAGAAGAGGCCTCCACCTCTAGGATTGAGGGGGAGGAGAGAATTTCCACTCCGGAGCATGATCAAGTAGAAGCATCCACTACCGATCGAAAAGATGAACAAGCTCAAGAGGCTTCCACCACGTACCTAGGTAACTCAAGCATTCGATTTAAAAATAAAATTCATATTATATGCTTTGAGTGTAGGAAAAATGGACACTACAAGAGCAAGTGTCCTAAGAAGATCAAGAAGGCTCCACCCATGCCAAAGGTCAAGGAGACCGGTGCCTCAACACAAAAGAGCAAGGAGTATGTCATTTGCTTCAAATGTCATCAAAAGGGGAACTATAGGAGTCAATTCCTTAGGGGGAGCAAGAAGGTTCAAGAGGGAGCATCATATGTAGGGGGAGTTTCTAAAGAAATCCCTAAGGTAAAATTAAATAATGCTCCTTTTTTATTTATTAGGAAAAAGCATGCTAGGAATTTCAATTCACTTGCTATTACTCATCAAAAGCATGCTAGAAACAATGTTAGCAATGTTGCTATTTATCATAAAAAGCATGCTAGGAATAAAAAATATTTTTGCCTAGGAGCTAAAAATGTTCACTTTGAAACTAAGGAGAAATTTGGGACTAATATCCCTAGAAAAACCTTACCTAGGGCAAGCATTAAGAAAATTGAGGATCACCTAGGTTTTAACCCTAAATAGACAAGGCAAATGCCTAGGAAAAACAATGTCCAAAGAATAGATGCAAAATCAAAAATTGGACAATTGGAGTTGGAGAACCAAGCTTTGAGGTCAAGGCTTGAAAAACTAGAGAATACCCTTAGGATTATGCAAAATCAAATAAAAGGGTCAAATGGTCAAAGTCAAGGGTCTAGTTTTAAGAGTCAACACCTAGAGTCTAGGAGGCAAGGCTCATCTATGGGCAAGAAAGGCTCGAGCAACAAGCCTAGGTCCAAGGTAGATAAGCCTACCTATCATAGTGTTCCATTTGACTATGAAACTAAACTTAGGTCTAGGAAGACCAAGGTCAATAGAGAAGTCATCCCTAAGGTTGACCAAAGTGTGTGTCTAGTGGCTAGGGTTTCAAGGAAACATAGGGAAACCATTAAGAAGGTCAAAGGGGGAGTTACCTCTAGAGTTGACCTTAGTAAGACCAAAATGATCAAAGCTTCAAAGCCTAGAAGGGTCATTAGGAGGGTATCTAGGGAGCTTATCCCTAAGGAATACCTAATTAATCCAAGGAGCTCAAATAGGTTTTGGGTTCCTAAGAGCGTGATCGATTCACGCTAGATGGGTTTAGGTGTGTCAACCTTGATTGGAAGGGTAGCTAACCCAACCATAGCAAAGTTGACACTTTAGGATATTTTCAAGGTTATGGATACCTTGGAAATAGATTTGATTTTTAATCCTAAAAGTTTTTAGGATGTGCCAATATTATTTAAGAAGTTTGATAAATCAATCAAATTGACACAACTTAGGTTTAGAGGTCTTGGTGTGTCATTTTAGGTTTTTGGCACACTTGGGGAAATTTGAGTAATATGGCAAAATATACTTAATTATATCAAATGGCAACAAATATTAAAATTTAGGTATTACTATACCTATACATTTTACTTGCCATGTTTTGTTTGCCATATAACATGCCATGACATCATATCTACTTTTAATCATTTAATATGTCATGATCATGTTTAGGATTAAGTTTAAATGTCATGTATGCTTAGATGTTATCTTATGCCATGACATCATGTTTATGAGCATGTATTTATTTATATCATCATTAATGTCATAATCATTCATGCATTAATAAAAAAAATTTTAGTTAAGGACAATGAAATGACTTGAAGTCCCATATATAAGGGAATCAAGTAGGGTTGCCTTAGAAAATGCATGAAACCCTAGATTAGAATGAACAAAACCCACATCTCACATCACATTGACTTGTGTGTGTTTTTATACACCCTAGATATATGTGAGATGCTAGGATATGAGTTAAGTTCAAGGTGCATAGTTTTTTCATCTAAATGAACTAAAACTCATCTAAAATAATGTAATGGATCATTGGAAAAGCTTATGTTCAAGTCATGTACATTAAGCCTAAAGAATATGATCGAATATAGGTTTTTAAAATATTTTAAAATCATTTTAGAAAACCTTGGTGAAGTCTATCTTTTGATAGCAATCACCATTGATGAAGTTGATACAAAGTGAGCTAAAACATTGAAGTTTTTCTTCACTTTTGAACTTTGTATAAATTTCACTATTTTATGAGTAAAATATTTTTTTCAACATTTTTCACCTATTGTATTTCTTATAAGTATTATATGTATGAAGTTTCATGGTTTTTAAAACTACATATAATTATTTATGAATTTTTGGAATTCATTTCTGATAACTGAAATTCTGAATTATAGTTATCAGTCGACTGTAGCCTGATGGCAGTCGACTGATGAGCACTTTAGTCGAGTGATTTCTGAGAGTCGGCTGATAGGTTGATTTTGGGAAAAACAAGGTTGTTTAGCCATTTTCAGCTACGATAAAGTTGCCTAACCACTCCTGACCCTAGGATATGCTATAGGAAGCATTATAAATGGTGAAAATCCATTGGATATGGATTAGAAGAGTTGTTAGGGTGTTGTATCAAATTTAAAGTGTCGGAAAGTTTAATGTTGAACTTTGGACCTTATTTTTGATGGTTTAGAGTTCCTATTGGCTTAGGGACTTCCCAAGGACATTATTGGTGCAATGGTCAAGGGGGAGCAAGCCTTCAGGGGGAGGTATCCATCATGGGATGATGGATGTTATTTTTCCTCATGAGGGGAAAAAATGAGCATTTTGAGATACCCAATTTCCTCACTAGGAAGTTTGTAGGAGTGCCTCTCTTGAGTGATATGGGACTTATCACTAGGAAGATTGTAGGCATCCTAGGTATTTTTGTACCAAGGAGGAGATTGTAAGATCTCATTGGGACATGAGACATTGATCTCCTTGCAGATAACCTTTTTGATGTTAGTCAAAAAAGGGGAGAATGTTTGGAAGAATTATTGGGAGAATTTATGGGATTACCAATTTAAGATAATTGGTAAGAAGATTTGAGTTAGTGTTATAACTCAAAGGTATATGGTTTTGTCAAACATCAAAAAGAGAGAGATTGTTGGTGCAATCGGCCCAGGTCACGATTGACCGGACTCGAATTTGACTCGAGTGATGTTTCAAAGTTTGACATGAAGGTTTGACATTGATGTCTGATAATGTGTTGGGGAGATTGTTGGTACAATCGACCAAGGTCACATTTGATGTTTGGCGATGGTTTGACCATTGTCATGGGAAAGTCCAAGTCTTGTATACTTAGCATGGAAAGTCCAACATGGGTTGACATTTGGAAAGTCAAAGGGTGTAGTCTTGGCCACATAAGTCCAAGGGTGTAGTCTTGGCGGTGAAAGTCCAAGTCATGGGTACTTGGCATTTGGGATGTCCAAGGGGTTTGATATTGGCGGCGTAAAGTCCAAGGGTGTAGTCTTGGCAGCACAAGTCCAATGGTTGGCAGCGTAAAGTCCAAGCCAGTCTTGGCAGTATAAGTCCAATGTGCCTTGGCGGTGTAAACACCATTAGCATGACATAGCCGATGGAAGCACCTGAAGGCTAGCGTATAGATTGTTGGGGATCCTTGGAAGCTAGAGGGGGGTGAATATCTCGTTTCGTTCGTCGAAGGAATACGATCGTGTTCGTCTATAATTTTCATTAGCGCGCAGCGGAATAATAGATAGCAATAACAAAATATGACAAACACAATTCACAACACAATTACACAAGTATTTAACGTGGTTCGGAACCGAACAGTTCCTACTCCATAAATCGAGCGCAACAAGCTATAGCGATGCGACCACACACCATTAAACAAGAATAACTCCTTCTCGATACAAGTCGGAGGTGGAGAAACCTCGTACAATGTATACAACAGTAATACAATAGAAATACAAGCAAATATAATAGAATGCAAGTAAAGAAAACTTTACAAAGAGCTTTAGATTGCTTGATCTTGGTTGCTTGAAGAATAGCCTTGGAGACCCTAATTTGCAGCAACAAATCGCCCCAAAGTAGCTCAAGAACCATGGTTGATTTCCTCCTCCTTGAGCTCCATTTAAAGCTTCAACCTGGGCTGGAAATCGCCGATCAGTCGACTCCTCGGGACCATCAGTCGACTGATACCACTGTTGTTGTGAGACAACGGCTAGATCCACATTGAAAAAATCCAACGGATCCATCATCAGTCGACTGATCATGACTATCAGTCGACTGAACGAGCCTCCACTCGACTGCTAACCCCAGCAGTCGAGTCAGACTCCATTCTATGCCCAAAAATCGAGCACCCGATCGATCACAAGATCGACGATCGTTAACTGTCGACCGCCCACCTTGGCCGATCACGGGCCAATTCTCACAGTAAAACCCTAGTTGACTCATGCCAGTCGAGCCACATGACACCAGTCGACTGGCACACCTCAAACATGAGGTTTTAACCCAAGTATGGTTCCCCCATACTTGCTAGACCACCCTTAGCCTAGACCTAAGCCTTCTAGCCATCTCCGTCAGCCTCACACATCTCGGATCCCTCCAAGTCATCCATGACTTATTCATCCATTGCGCTAACCTTCAGATGCTTCCATCAGCTATGTCATGCTAACGATGTCTACACCGCCAAGGAACATTAGACTTACGCTGCCAAGACTCCGCTTAGACTTTACGCCGCCAACCATTGGACTTATGCTGCCAAGACTCCCGCTTGGACTTTACGCTGCCAATATCAAACCCTTTGGACTTCCCAAATGCCAAGACTCAAGCTTTGACTTTTCCTTGCCAACCCATGTTGGACTTTCTATGCCAAGACCCATGCTTGGACTTTTCCTTGCCAAGACCCATGCTTGGACTTTTCCTTGCCAACCCATGTTGGACTTTCCATGCCAAGACCCATGCTTGGACTTTTCCTTGCCAAGACCCATGCTTGGACTTTTCCTTGTCAACCCATGTTGGACTTTACATGCCAAGTACTAAATCTTGGACTTTCCCATGACAATCACATTGTCATATGTTTTTGTCGAACATCAAAATATCTCTCGAGTCAAGTTCGCGTCTAGGTCAATCGTGACCTGGGTCGATTGCACCAACAATCTCCCCCTTTTTGATGTTTGACAAAAACTAAACAAACCATTGAGTTAGAACACTCACTCAAATCCCTTACCAATTATCCCAAATTGGTAATTTTACCTTCTCCCCCTTTTTGACATGCATCAAAAAGGTTATCTCTCCAAGGAGGTCAATGTCTCATGTCCCAAAGAGATCTTACAATCTCCCCCTTGCTCTAAAAATACCTAGGATGTCTACCATCTTCCTAGTGATAAGTCTCATATCACTCAAGAGAGGCAATTCTATACACTCTCCCAATTTCCAAATTGGGTATCTCAAAATCCCTTTTTCTCCTCCCCATGAGGAAAAATATGATCCATCATCCCATGATGGATACCTCCCCCTAAAGGCTTGCTCCCCCTTGACCAACGCACCAACAATGTCCTTGGGAAGTCCCTAAGCCAATAGGAATTCTAAACCATCAAAAATAAGGTTCAAAGTTCAAACATAAACTCTCCACACCTTAAATTTGATACATCATCCTAACACCTCTCTTAATCCATATCCAATGGATTTTCACCCTTTATAATTCTTCCCAAAGCATGTCCTAGGGTTAGGAGTGGTTAGGGAACTCTAACATAACTGAAAATGGGGTAAACAATCCTTGTTTTCCCGAAATCAGCCTGGCAGTCGACTTTATCAGAGATCAGTCGACTGCCGTCTCCATTAGTCGACTGCCACCAAGGGCAGTCGACTGATAACTGAAATTTCCAAATTTTAATTAACAGAAATGGATTTTGGAAATTCATAAATAATTATACGTATATCAAAAAATCATGAAAATTCATACGTATAATAATTATGACCAATACAATGAGTGAAAAATATTTGAAAATTATTTTACCCATAAAATAGTGAAATTGACACAAAGTTCAAAATCATTGAAATTTTCAATGTTTTGGCCCTACTTTGTATCAACTTCATCAATGGTGATTGCTATCAAAAGATAGACTTCACCAAGGTTTTCTACATTGATTTTAAAATGTTTTTGAAAATCTATATTGGATCATATTCCTTGGGCTCAATGTACATGACTTGTACACAAGCTTTCCCAATGATCCACCACTAATATGAGAAGAGTTTAGGTTCATCTAGATGCAAAAACTATGCACCTTGAACTTAACTCATATCCTAGCATCTCACATGTATCTAGGGTGTGTAAAAATACATACATGTCAATGTGATGTGAGATGTGGGTTTTGTTCATCCTAATTTAGTGTTTCATGCATTTTTCTAAGGCAACCCTACTTGATTCCCTTATAAATGGGACTCCAAGTCATGCCAAAGTCCTTAACTCAATTTTAATCAATTTAAATGCATGAAGTATGATCATGGCATAAATGATAGCATAATTAAGCATGGTCAATGATCATGATGTCATGAAATATGATATAATCTAAAAACACATGAAATTAATCCTTAATCCTAAACATGATCATGACATTTTAAATAATTAAAAATAGATATTATGTCATGGCATGTTATATGGCAAACAAGGCATGGAAAATAAAAAGTATAGGTATAAGAATACCTAAATTTCAATATTAGTTGCCATTAAATATAATTAAGTATATTTTTCCATATTGTCACTTTTCTCCCTAGTGTGTCAAAAATCCAAAATCACACACTATGACCTCTAAATCTAAATTGTGCCAATTTAATTGATTTTTCATAATCTCAAAAATGTATTGGCACATCCTAAAATCTTTTAGGATCATAAATCAAATCTATTTCTGTCACGCCCACCCTTTCCAAGGGTCCGGAGGGCGGCGCGTGACGCAATCGTACATACATACATTACAGCGGAAGACTACCTATACTTCTTACAGCGGAAGACTTTAAACTTTTTTTTTCTTTTAAACATAAACATGCATCGTCATTTCATAGATACTTCTTCTTAAACATAGGGCATGCATTATCAGTTCATAAGTACTTAGTTCAAATTCATAAACAAAATCATCTTAGGGGAAACATGCATAAAGAACATAACAGATCTCCTCCATCATGCCACTACCACACACACTTTGCCCCTCCTGCTTCTCCCTTTAGTTTAGCCACCCTTTACCCTTATCTGCAGTACAAGGGAACATAAACTATAAGCACTAGGCTTAGTAAGATCCTATCCTACTCACAAAAACCATACTAAGCATAACATGTAAACATACAAAGACATAAGCAGGCATAACTTGAATATATCATCGTAGAACAAAACCGGGCATAACATGAACATAACATCATAGACATAAGCAAGTATAACATAAATATAACATCGTAGAACATAAGCAGACATAACATGAACATAACATCATAGACATAAGCAGGCATAACATAAATATAACATCATAGACATAAGCAGGCATAACATAAACATAACATCATAGACATAAGCAAGCATAACATAAATATAACATCGTAGAACACAAGCAGGCATAACATAAACATAACATCATAGACATAAGCAAGCATAACATAAATATAACATTGTAGAACATAAGCAGGCATAACATGAACATAACATCATAGACATAAGCAAGCATAACATAAATATAACATCGTAGAACATAAGCAGGGATAACATGAACATAACATCATAGACATAAGCAAACATACAAAGACATAAGCAGACATAATATAAATTATATGCAGGATGCTTTTTGAAAACATATCTTATAGGTATTTAAACATAAATCTCAACTTATTGGGCCCGACTATGTACCACATCATCATCATCATAGCGCGCATCCCTAAACATACCCGAGTTAGCTAATCCCAAACCTACTAGGTTACTAGGCCCGTACTATGTCCGTCGACCTAGGGGCCATCATCATAACATAGAAGCCCATCCTAGGCCTGTACTTATGACCATCGGCCTAGGGCATCTGGGAGTCCATCCTGTACTATGACAGTCGACCTAGGAGCAATCATAATATAGAAGCCCATCCTAGGCCTGTACTATGACCGTCGGCCTAGGGAAACTTAGGAGCCCATCCCTTTGGACCTTGTTAGGGTCCTGGTACAAGCCATGCAGAAAGTAAAATACTTATCATGCTTCATATCATAACATATCATATTTCATTTCATAAACAAAAACATATCATGTTCTTTATCATGGCATATCGTGTTTCTTCTTCATCTTCATAACATATCGTATTGCTTCTTCATAACACATCATACATCATAGCATATTTCTTTTTCATAACATATCACATTGCTTTCATAACATATTTCTTCTTCATAACATACCATATTTCTTTTCATGCATATCATGGTTCTTCTTTATAAAACATCATACATTCGTACAATCACAAGGGAATGAGCATAACAAGATCATATATTTAACATGGTAATGAGCAGAAACTTATCATGCATCCCTACTATTGACATAGACATATGGAGTGACCTAAAGTTCATGGAGCTCTATTAAAGTTTTAAACACCAAACAACTTATACATGGTCTAATTAACTACATAACATATAAATCAAGGCATGGGAGGGCACTTAGGGTTGTAGATAAGCCTTGGCCGAGAGTTCCAAGACAACCTAAGATCCATTTCTTAAATCTAGCTTAACTTTCACATGTTACCTATAACTACATTCAAAACATGACATGGTAATTTATAGATCATAGCATGATAAGCCTAAATGGGTCTTGGCCGAATGGTCCAAGGGCTTAAAAGTTCATCCACTTAAATCTAGGTTAACCAAACATCATGTTATCTTCTTTTACCATCAAAACATAGCATTACCATCAAAACATAGCATGAACTTATCTATAGCATGGCATAGAACATGTTATCTTCTTCAAACATCAAACATGGCATGAACTCATTTAAAACCTAGCATAGAGCATGTAATCTTCATCTAACATCAAAAGTTATCATGAGCTCATCTAAAGCATGGCATTAAAAGAACACATAGGGGTCTAAAAGGACTTGGCCAAATGGTCCAAGGGCTTAAAAGTTCATCCACTTAAATCTAGGTTAACCAAACATCATGTTATCATCTTTTACCATCAAAACATAGCATGAATTTATCTATAGAATGGTATAAAAAGAACACATAGGGGTCTAAAGGGACTTGGCCGAATGGTCCAGAGCTTAAAAGTTCATCCACTTAAATCTAGGTTAACCAAACATCATGTTATCTTCTTTTACCATCAAAACATAGCATGAACTTATCTATAGCATGGCATAAAAAGAACACATAGGGGTCTAAAGGGACTTGGCCGAATGGTCCAAGGGCTTAAAAGTTCATCCACTTAAATCTAGGTTAACCAAACATCATGTTATCTTCTTTTACCTTCAAAACATAGCATGAATCTTATCTATAGCATGGCATAAAAAGAACACATAGGGGTCTAAATGGACTTGGTCGAATGGTCCAAGGGCTTAAAAGTTCATCCGCTTAAATCTAGGTTAACCAAACATCATGTTATCTTCTTTTACCATCAAAACATAGCATGAACTTATCTATAACATGGCATAAAAAGAACACATAGGGGTCTAAAGGGACTTGGCCGAATGCTCCTTGGGGTTTTTAAGGTCAAACACTTAACCTAATCCATCTAGCATCCTATCTTCATCATGTTCATACAAGGTATGGCATGGATCTTCATGGAAAACTCAAATAAAAGTCTTGTCCAAATGGTTCAAGAAGAGGTTGACACCATAACATCAATCGAAACAACTCCTTGTATGCAGGTGAGGGACTTACTTCCTTCGCTTTGCTATTAGTTTGAAGATAACCTAAGGGAAGCCAAACCTAGCCTTCTTCTTGCTTGGATGGATCTCGGAAAAATGGAAAGGGAGAGGGGTAGGTTTCGGTGAGGAAGAAGAAGAGGAAGAGAGGAGAAGTGGAGAAGTGGCCTTTCTCTTGTCTCCTCATTCCCTATTTATTCTCTTGAAGTGTCCCTTAGTCTCCCTTACCCCTAACTACAATTTCTCATATTCCTCTAATAGTACAACCCTGCTAGGCTTCTAGTTATTGGATGCATCTTTAGGGCTTAGCTATCTACTAGAGGTTTGGGGTTCAATTCCTAGGCCTTGCATCCTTTTTGGCTCCTTTTCTTTTATTTTTGAAAGAGCCCACATAAAGCCCATTATAATCATGCAAAAATTCTTGTAAAATTGCTAGGAATTTTATGGGCATTACAATTTCCAAGGTATCCATAACCTTGAAAATATCCTAAAGTGCCACCTTTAGCATGGTTGAGTTAACTACCCATCCAATCAAGGTTAGCACACCCTAAACCCATCTAGTGTGAATCAATCACGCTATTAGGAACCCAAGACCTATTTGAGCTCTTAGGGTTTACTAGGTATTCCTTAGGGATAACCTCCCTAGATACCCTCCTAATGACCCTTCAAGGCTTGTTAGCCTTGGTCATTTGGGTATTGCCTAGGTTGACTCTAGGGGTGACTCCCCTTGCAACCTTCTTAGTGGCTTCCCTAGGTTTCCTTGAAACCCTAGCCACTAGGCACACACCTTGGTTACTCTTAGGGATGACTTTCCTAGTAACCTTGGTCTTCCTAGACCTAGTTTGTGTTCCATAATCAAATGGAACACTATGATAAGCCACCATAGGCTTATGCTTGTGACCCAAACCCTTCTTGCCCTTGGTTGACTTTTGTCTCTTAGGCTCTAGGTGTTGACTCTTGGTCCTAGACTCTTGACTTTGACCATTTGACCCTTTTAGTTGATTTTGCATAATCTTGAGGGTCTTCTCAAGTTTTTCAAGCCTTGACCTCAAGGCTTGGTTCTCTAATTCTAATTTCTCTAATTTTGTGGGTCCATTGTTTCTATGATCATTTTTGCCCTTCCTAGGCATGTGTCTAGAATTCTTGAAGTTAAAATCTAGTTGGTCTTCTATTTTATTGATAGATAAGGTTTTTCTAGGGATATTAGTCCCAAATTTCTCCTTATTTCCTAAGTGGACATTTTTAGCCCCTAAACAAAAATATTTGTTATTTCTAATAGCATGCTTCTTATGAACAATAGCAAGATTGTTTAAATTACTTCTAGCATGCTTCTTGACCATAAAATTTGAAGGTGCATTAATGAAATATACCTTAGGGTTAGCCTTAGCTCCCCCTACATGTGATGCTCCTTCCTTATCCTTGATTTCCTTCTTCCTAGGGCATTGACTTCTATAGTACCCCTTTTGATGGCACTTGAAACATACTACAAGCTCCTTTCCTATCCTAATTGAGGCACCGACATCCTTTGAATTTGTGTTGACTTTTGGTGTTGGAGGAGTCTTCATAACTCTTTTTGGGCACTTTCTCTTATAGTGCCTGATTTCTCCACACTCAAAGCAAATTATATGATTTTTTGTTTAAAACCAAATAGCTTGAGTTACCTAGGGTGGTGGTGAGGTTCTCTTGAGCTTGCTCTTCCTCTCTACCGGATGTGGATGGCTCCTCTTGTTGCTCCGGTGTTGAAGATGCTCTAATCTCCTCTCCCTCAATCCTAGAGGTGGAGGTCTCCAATTCTTCCTCTTTCTCTTCCACCGACCCAGAAGTTGACTCCTCACTTTCTTGTGAGGATGATTAAGCTTCCTCTTCGATCTCCTCCTCTTCCAAGTCTTCTTGGACCGATTCGGGATTGTCATATAACTTGACCAACTTGTTCCACAACTCCTTGGCATCCATATAGCTTCCTAATCTAGAAAAAATATCATTAGGTATCAAATTAACTAACATTTTTGTTACCTTAACGGTTGTCTTGAATTTTTACCATTTCTCCTTGGTCCACCTCTTCATCTTGAGGATTTCTCCATTCTCTCCTCTCGGAGCATCAAATCCTATAATCACGGAAAACCAATTTTCTATATTTGACATTAGAAAAGATTCCATCCTACCTTTCCAATATGCGAAATCTTTGCGGTCGAAGGCGGGTAGAATCGCTATGTAATTGCCCTATCTTTCTTGAAGATCCATCTTCTTTCCTCTAGAGTGCACACTTAGTTGTTAAACTTGAAGAGCGGTCTCGCTTTGATACCACTTGTTGGGGATCCTTGGAAGCTAGAGGGGGGGGTGAATAGCTCGTTTCGTTCGTCGATGGAATACGATCATGTTCGTCTACAATTTTCATTAGCATGCAGCAGAATAATAGATAGCAATAACGAAATACGACAAACACAATTCACAACAGAATTACACAAGTATTTAACGTGGTTCGGAACCGAACAGTTCCTACTCCATGAATCTAGCGCAACGAGCTCTAGCGATGCGACAACAGACCACTAATCAAGCATAACTCCTTCTCGACACAAGTCGGAGGTGGAGAAACCTCGTACAATAGTAATACAATAGAAATACAAGCAAATACAATGGAATGCAAGTAAAGAAAACTTTACAAAGTGCTTTGGATTGCTTGATCTTGGTTGCTTGAAGAATAACCTTGGAGACCCTGATTTGCAGCAACAAATCGCCCCAAAGTAGCTCAAGAACCATGGTTGATTTCCTCCTCCTCGAGCTCCATTTAAAGCTTCAACCTGGGCTAGAAATCGCCGATCAGTCGACTGATGCCACTATTATCGTGAGACAACGGCTAGATCCACGCTGGAAAAATCCAACAGATCCATCATCAGTCGGCTGATCATGACCATCAGTCGACTGATCGAGCCTCCACTCGACTGCTACCCCAAAAAATGAGTCAGACTCCATTCTGTGCCCAAAAATATAACGCCCGTCGTTCCCGTCGTCCTAACACTTCCTATAGACGGGCTGCGGCGCTACGCGCTCATACATTCATGCATATAATAGCGGAAGCATTTAAAAACTTTACAACTTTTAACTCTAATTACATTAACCCAATCAACCTAACAATTTAATCATGGTAAAAGGTCTTAGCAATTTATTTAACTAAACATGTATTAACCATTTCAAGGTTCATAAAAATAAACATGAGTAACAACCATAGAAAGCTTTAACGTCTCCTAACAGTTTACACATAAACTGAAAATCATGCAGAAGTCCGTATATGAAAAATGATCTTGTCCGCCATGCCACTGCCACACACATCTTTGGCTCTCCTGCTGCTCCCTTTAATTTATCCATTCCTTTCCCTTTTCTGCAGTACAAGTAAAGTAAATTGTAAACACATAGGCTTAGTAAGGTCCTTTCCTACTCAAAAAAACATACATCATGAATTAAATGTAAAGTAATGACATGTTCATTTAAACAACATATGAGCACAACATTTATTTAAAGTAGAGACATGATCAATTTAGGAAAAGAACATAAACTTAGCATTTTCATCGCAACAGTACATTGTCTCTAAACATGATAATTCGATGAACATAAAATGGTATATGCAGGATGCTCTTTGAAAACATATAGTTTTATATACTTAAACATAATCTCAACATATTGGGCCCGACATTGTACCACATACATCATTTGTGCGCATCCTAAATAGATCCGAGGTAGCTAATCCCGAACCTACTAGGTTACTAGGTCCGTACTATGTTCGTCGACCTAGGGGCAACCTTGGAGCCCATCCCGTGGATCTTGTTAGGGTCCGGTACAAGCCATGCATAAAGTAAAATAACATACATGTTCTTTGTCCTAATAAGTGTTCTTGTCCCCACTCTTAGGGAAACATTTCTTAGACATTTCATATACGTGAGTCATGCCTAACATGGGTGAAAACATAATCATGTAGCATAGCATAAATCAGCATGAGTACATTTTAACATGGCATAAGGTAGTGACATAAGGAAGATTAAGCTAACATATATAGAAATCATCATCTAACATGCATAACGTGGAAGAATTTCAACAAGAATAATTTCTCTAATCCTATTAGCCGAACCTTCTACACATAGTTCTAGATTCTTTCGTTCAAAATCAAGCATACAACATTACATCGTAAGCACTTATACTGCAGGTGAGGGGATACTTACATCCTACGCTTTTTCACAAATTTATACCGTTAGACTTCGCAATGAGAAGACCTCCTACGCGTTTCCTTGCTTTAGCGTGATCATCTACCAAGTCCCACTTGAAAATTCCCTCTTAAATTATCCCACGATGGAAAAATTATAGAGATTCTTTTTTTTTCTTCTATTGTTTTCTTCGATGGAGAAAGCCTCTTGTTTTTCTTCGATTCGGCAGCCGAAGGAAATATGAGAGAGAGAGAGAGAGAGAGAGAGAGAGAGAGAGATGTGAGGTGAGGGTGGACGTGGGCATTGGAGAGAGGAGGGAGAGAGAGGGGGCGTTGGTGGCATTGAGAGAGAAGAGGGAGAGATTTGGGTGGGCGTCGAGAGTAGAGAGAGGAGGGAGAGAGAGAAGAGGAGAAGGCGTGAGATTTAAAAAGAGATGGGAAAAAACATATATATAAAAATTAGAATTTTTCTTAACCTAATTACCCCATTAAATAATTATTCAAATCAATCAATCTCTCTTTTTTTCGCCTATAGATATATTTTGTTATATCCTACTCATTGGTAATCTTATGACTTAGTGGTAGGAAGTCTATTCTCCCAAATCAACGGTTCATGGTTCAAACCTCGACTACGAACTATTTATTCATTTTTTTTCTTTTTATTCTTATATATATATATATATATATATATCTCCTGTAACGCCCAGGAGATATATTATGGAGCTTACCCGATTGTTTTAAGTATATAGTAACGCCCAGGAGATATATTATGGAGCTTACCCGATTGTTTTAAGTATATAGTAATGCCCAGGAGATATATTATGGAGCTTACCCCGATTGTAACCCTATATATATATATATATATATATATATATCCTGTAATGCCCAGGAGATATACTATGGAGCGTACCCCGATTGTAACCCTATATATATATATATTTCCTTTAAATAAAAATATAGTAACTAAAATTTGGGATGTTACAATCCCTTATACCTTATAAAAGTTTTGTCCTCGAAACTTAGAACAACTTGGGGTACTTTTGCTTCATGTCATCCTCACATTCCCAGGTGGCTTCTTCGTATCGTTGACTTTGCCATAGGACCTTCACTAAGGGTACTTCTTTATTCCTTAGTCTTTTGACTTCTCGGTCTAGTATCCAGATAGGTCGACTTTCATAGCTCATGTCCTCTTGAATTTGCACTGTCTGTGGCTCGACCACTTGGTCGGTACTAGAAATGCACTTCTTAAGCATCGAGACATGGAACACGTTGTGAATAGCAGACATCTCCTGAGGTAGTCCTATCTCGTAAGCTACCTTGCCAACTCTTTTCAGGATCTTGTACGGTCCTACGTATCGCAGACTTAGCTTTACTTTCTTCCCGAATATCATTATTCCTTTCATAGGAGCTACCCAGAGAAATACCAAATCTCCGACATTGAATTCCAAAGGTCTACGTCACTGATCCGCATAGTTCTTCTGTCGGCTCTGAGCAGTCTCTATTTTTTGGCGGATATTCTGTATCGCTCGGGTGGTGTCGTCGATGAAATCCGTCTGAAGTCCCATCTCTTTCTTCTCACCACCTTCGTACAAACAGATCGGAGACCTACATCTCCTCCCATATAATGCTTCATAAGGTGTCATTCCGATTGTAGCTTGGTAGCTATTATTGTAAGCGAATTCCGCTAGACATAAGTAGCGGCACCAACTCCCTTTGAAATCGAAGGCACAAGCTTGTAACATGTCTTCCAGTACTTGGTTCCCCCTTTCTGTTTGCCCATCTATCTGAGGATGAAAGGCGGTACTGAAATACAGCTTCGTGCCAAGTGCCTTATGAACGCATCCCCAAAATTGTGAAGTGAAGCGACCATCCCTATCTGAAATGATGGTCTTGGGAATACCATACAGTCTGATGATTTCCTTAGCATATAATTGAGCCAGTTGCTCAATCGAATATGTCATCTTGATCGCTAGGAAATGAGCTGACTTTGTCAATCTGTCAACGATAACCCATATAGCATCATATCCGTTCGTAGTCCTGGGAAGACCTGAAATGAAATCCATAGAGATGTCTTCCCATTTCCACTCCGGAATTTGGATCTACATGTAATCTTCTCCAGCCTCCGTGTTCGCTTTAACGGGCAGTCGTGCAGTCTTGACGCGTCGAGCTATGTCCCTCTTCATACCGGACCACCAGAACTTCTCTTTCAAGTCTGGATACATTTTGGTGGATCCCGGATGCATATAATAGGGGGGTCCGTGAGCCTCCTCTAATATCTTTTTGCGTAGTTCCGGATCGTTAGGGATACATAACCGATCCCTAAGGTATAATACTCTGCTATTGGCGATACTGAAACCCTCGCCTTTTCCTTCTAGGATCTCCTGCTTGATCCTCTGGAGACTTAGATCATCACTTTATTTTGCTAATATGTCATCGAATAGTGTTGGTATTATTGCCATGGTCGAAAGCTGCCCAGAAATAACCTCGATTCCATAGCGCATAATTTCCTTCTCCAGCGGTCGAGACAATACTGATAAGGACATCAGGGTGGCATTGGACTTCCTGTTGAGTGCATCGACCACTTTTTTTGCCATGCCAGGATGGTAAAATATCTCGTAGTCATAGTCCTTCACGAGCTCCAGCCATCTACGTTGTCTCATATTGAGGTCCTTCTAAGTGAAAAAATACCGTAGACTCCGGTGATCCGTATAAATCTTGCACTGTGCTCCATATAGATAGTGCCTCCATACCTTGATAGCGAAGACCATAGCTGCTAGCTCTAAATCATGAGTGGGATAGTTCTTTTCATGTTCCTTGAGTTGCCTAGAGGCATAGGCAATAACTTTACCCGTATGCATAAGTACAGCTCCGAGTCCCAATCCGGAGGCATCACTGTACATGTCGAAGCTCTTGTCGTTTTCTGGGAGAGTAAGGATTGGAGCACTTGTAAGTCTCCTTTTCAACTCCAAGAAACTCTTCTCACATTCCTCCATCCATACATACTTCTTGTTCTTCCGGGTGAGAACTGTCATAGGTGCTGCTATTCTGGCGAAGTCTTCTACGAATTTCCAGTAATAGCCCGCTAATTCGAGAAAACTCCTCACTTCGCTAGCATTCTTTGGCCTACTCCAGTTACTCACATCTTCAATCTTTCTTGGGTCTACCATAACTCCGTCTTTGGATATCATATGACCCAGAAAAGATACTTGATCGAGCCAGAATTCACATTTGGAGAACATGGCATATAGTTGCTTTTCTCGAAGAATCTGTAATACCATCTTCAGGTGTTCGGCATGCTCTTCTTGATTTCTCGAATAGATGAGGATATCGTCAATGAAGACGATCACGAACATGTCAAGAAACACCGAGAATACCTGATTCATCAGATCCATGAACATAGTAGGTGCATTCATCACTCCGAAGGGCATAACTACGAACTCATAATGTCCATATCTTGTTCAGAAAGCCGTCTTTGGTATATCATCTGGTTTCACTTTCATTTGATGATAGCCAGACCTTAAGTCAATCTTAGAGAAGACGGTGGCACCCTTTAACTGGTCGAACAGGTCGTCAATCCATGGAAAAGGGTACCTATTCTTGATCGTCACATTATTTAGCGCTCGGTAGTATATGCACATTCACATAAACCCATCTTTCTTCTTTACCAACAGTACTGGAGCTCCCTATGGAGAGCAAAATACTGTCTCATCGACTCTATTACTACGTCTTCCATATATTACTGTCTAATCGACTCTATTACTACGTCTTCCAACCATGCTTATCTTCATATATTATAATAAGGCCAGCATAAGATTATCATGCATTTATTCATCTCATCAACTCTATTACTACGTCTTCCATATATTACTTGTCTCATCGACTCTATCACTACGTCTTCTAGCCATGCTTATCTTCATATATTATAATAAGGCTAGCATAAGGTTATCATTCATATTTATTTATGTATATTTAAACTAAAGGCTAGCATAAGGTTATCATACATATATTCATGCATATTTAAGCTAAAAGCATTTCTTATCTTACATGAAAGAAATAGAGTAGACATAGAATTTCTTACTTGGAGCGGCGGGATTTGGAGCTTGATGTATGTGTAGTGGAAAGGCAGATCTGCTCTGATACCACCTATAACACCCGCCCTTCCTGTCCTCCTAACACACATCCTATAGACGGGCAGCGACGCAATGCGATCATACATTCATGCATATAACAACGGAAGCATTTAAAAACTTTACAACTTTTAACTCTAATTACATTAACCCAATCAACCTAACAATTTAATCATGGCAAAAGGTCTTAGCAATTTATTTAACAAAACATGTATTAACCATTTCATGGTTCATAAAAATAAACATGAGTAAACACCATAGAAAGCATTAACGTCTCCTAACAGTTTACACATAAACTGAAAATCATGCATAAGTCCGTATATGAAAAATGATCTTGTCCGCCATGCCACTGCCACACACATCTTTGCCCCTCCTGGAGCTCCCTTTAATTTATCCATTCCTTGCCCTTTTTTGTAGTACAAGGAAAGTAAACTGTAAGCACATAGGCTTAGTAAGGTCCTTTCCTACTCACAAAAACATACATCATGAATTAAATATAAAGTAATGACATGTTCATTTAAACAACATATGAGCACATCATTTATTTAAAGTAGAGACATGATCAATTTAGGAAAAGAACATAAACTTAGCATTTTCATCGCAACAGTACATTGTCTCTAAACATGATAATTTGATGAACATAAAATGGTATATGCAGGATGCTCTTTGAAAACATATAGTTTTATATACTTAAAAATAATCTCAACATATTGGGCCCGACATTGTACCACATACATCATTCACGCACATCCTAAATAGATCCGAGGTATCTAATCCCGAAGCTACTAGGTTACTAGGTCCGTACTATGTCCGTTGACCTAGGGGCAACCTGTTGGAATGTATACTGAAAGCCTAGCTCTTTTTGTATGAACATTTTATTTTGGAATAAGAATCACATGATCATTGTTTGCACTTTATATATTTATATGTGTGCATATTGTCTAATATTTTACATTGTAGATAACATGGTGCTTGGTGTGGCACAGAAGATCATGTTATCAGTCCCTTGTAAAATATAAGTAGAGGCTCACGACCAAGATTATTTTGGACAAACCATTGGCATGGTTGTAGTGTAGCTTGGTATTGTTTTGTCTTGAACATAAAGTTACACTAGTACACTTAGGTGTATTGAGCAGGACCGACATAGAGGTGATTCAATTTAGTACTGACTACATAATTGAATCGGACCTCGGATATTATGTTGTGCATGCTCTTAATCCCGATATAATAACGGGCACATGTACTTAGTATTTATTTCTTTGATTTACCAGAGGGTGAGATTTAGATGGATTAAATCAATATGCCCGGTAAGTTGGGAAATAATATTATTTACATGGTGTGCCATTGATTATAGGAGGAAACCGTGTCCTATATATTAGGTTGATGATGTCCCCTTGAGAAGCTCATAAGGTTCATCATGTAAAGCCAGCTGGTTGACTTAGTCAACATGATGATAAGGTTGAGTGGTACTACTCGAGGAATTAGATGTTAATTAATTGATGGTCAGTAAATCAATTAATTGATGGACATTCGATATCTTAAACATGGGGAGATTAATGTACGAATAATATATGGAGCCCATATTAATTTATGGGGGTTGGTGAGGTAGTTCAATGATGATCCTCTAGTGGAATGGAACATCATTGATGGATCAAGTTTGTGTGGTTCCGATCCACCGGGTGGCCAAGATCCAACTCCTCCTTATGGTCCCTATCGTAGCCTAATATAATCCTTGTGAAGTCTAGATCCAAGAATGTAAAACAAAACCTAGAACCACCGGTTGGGATTAAATCCCTATATCCGATGGTTAGGATGAAACCCTAAAACCAACGGTTGGGATTAAATCCCTAGATCTGATGGTTAGGATGAATCCTTAGAATCGACGGTTGGGATTAAATCCCTAGATCCGATGTTTGGGATAAAACCCTAGATTCGACGGATGGGATGAAACCCTAGATCTGACGGTTGGGATGAAATCCTAAAACCGACGGTTGGGATGAAACCCTAGATTCGACGGTTTGGATAAAACCCTAGATCCAACGGTGGAGATTAAATCCCTAGATCCGACGGTGGAGATTAAAGGAGGCTTAAGCCCAATTCTATAAATAGAAGGCTTAAGCTTGGGCGGCAAGATAATTGAATTGGAGTTAGGGTTTGGCTCTTCTAAAAGTGGGCGGCTAGGGTTTTGGATCAAAGGCTTGGGCGGCAACCATCTCTTCTCCTTGTTGCCGGTGCCCATCTTCCTCCATCAAGACTTGGCCGGCGCCCAACCTCTAGGTATCTCTCTTATTCCTTGGCCGGTGGTTCTCCTTCCATTGGTGGCCGGCGTTCACTCCTTCAATCTCTCCAAGGTGGCCGGCGGTTCTCCTTCCATTGGTGTCCGACGCTTCATCCACTTGTTCCTTTGCCGGCGGTTGCATCAAATTCCCTAATTTGGTGGTCGGTTCTAGAAAGGATAGGTAATTTTTGGTTCTTCTCTTTGTTCGTAGCGGACAAGGAAGGGAAGAACGCGATCTAAAAGCCTTCTACTCGTGGAGGATCTTCGTCCACACGTCGTCCACGAGAAGGATAGGGCATACGGTAGAAGATCGTAAGGTATAAAGTTTTATAACTTTATTTTCAGATCTGAGCATGTTCCTGTTAGTGTTGATTATACATTTGTGCGTATGTATATATATTTTATAATCATGGACCCCGAAGACAAACACAAAAACTAGCGATCCGTCCGTCGTCTCTTCCGCGGCTAATTAACTAGAAGAGTTGTGTTGCTTGAACAACTAGTTTGTTCAAGCGACCACTCAAGTTGTTAGCACGACGACGAATAGGTTGTGCTAAGGAAACTCATCCCATCCGGATTAATTCTTTCATTAGTGAAAATTTTAATCCGGGGACATGGGAGCCAATGAGCCTCCGAAGCAACTCCCTACAAACTGGTATCAGAGCTAGGGTTTCTGATTTTGTGTGTTTAGGATTTGGTTAATTTTTATGCACTTTTTCATATATTATATGTGCCGAATAATAGTAGGATATGCGTAGTTTAACTCTTTGGTTGCAGGCATAAGATCCGACTATTATGGCCATATGTGTGTATGTGATTGGATGTGTGTAAATATTTATTATTTGAATCCTCGGGGTCGACGAGGCTAGATTAGTATTTTACTTTTTGTAATTAAATACGGCATTGTTTAGCCACTCATTTTAGTTTACTTTCGATCTAGATTATTTTTACACTCCTTCGTGGAGTATAGGATCGATGGATGTAAATTAAAATGATTTATCTCGGCTCGGATATCTTTGGTGACTTGCGCACGGGAAAAGGTGGAGCGGACGAGGTGGCGACACGACGGGATGCATATTGGAGGACAATGCCATAATAGTTGGAAAAATTCTATTTTTTCCATATTTATTGCTTATTTGTTTTATATGCATGTTGTGTATGTTTTAAAATTCCTCATTTTCAATTAACTAAGTGGGAGAGGGACATTTTAATTAATTCCCGTGGCCTCCATTACAATTTGATGTGTGATGCAACAAACTTGTGTGTTGGCTCTGAGTGCCTTCCTCCCTGCGGATGGGTTTGTTTCCGGATCACTAGGTCAAATAATGGTTATAGGAAATCATCTAGGAGCATGTGTACTTCCACAGCGGTAAGGCACATAATCCGAAATAATTCCCTTAGTATCGTGTAATGGTGCACACTTAGATGCAAATAGAAGTATCCTCCCATGGAGTCACCGCTTTTATTTGTAGGGCCAAAGAGGAACCAACTATTAATTTTATTTGTCAAAAAGTAAGGTTGACAAGATAATAAAATTAATGGGTAAAACCTCCTCTTACAAATGTAGAATTCGTATACGTCCACACGGCGTGGCATGCGATATTCTCGGTGATTTGAGGAGTTGGTTGATTTCGGGATTTTATTGTTTTGAGGAATCAATAATATTTGAAATCTAATATTTTGATCATTATGATTTTTAGGATTTTCAAATGGCTTTCAACCCACTTGCTGTGATTTTAAAAGAAAATAAGCTTACTGGACCAAACTACATTGATTGGAAAAGAAATCTGGATATTGTCTTAACTGCGGAGGAGTACAAATTTGTACTCTTCGAGGTCTGTCCTCCTAAGCCCTCCGATGACTCTGATGAAAAGGAGAAAGAATGTTATAAGAAATGGGTCAAGGCAGATGAGATGGCGCGGTGTTACATTTTGGCATCTATGTCAAATGTGCTGCAACATCAAGATCGTGCCATAGCCATGCTTATGACATGATGTTCAATCTCAAGGAACTTTTCGGACATCAGAGTAGGGCGGCTAGGCAGGAGGCAATGAGAAACTTGATGACGACCACCATGATCGAGGGAACACCCGTTAGGGATCATGTTCTCAAGATGATGGCTCATCTTAATGAGATGGAAGTCCTCGGAGCTAAGATCGATGGGGAAACCCAGGTCGATATCATTCTCCAGTCTCTGCCTAGGAGTTTTGAGCAGTTCCGCCTCAACTACAACATGAACAAGAGGTTGTATTCATTGGTGGAGCTTCTGACAAAACTCCAGGCGGCAGAGGGGCTTTTTTGTCAAAGTGCTCAAGCCATGGTCACTCAGAAGGTTTCTTCCTCTAAACTGAAAGGTAAGAAGAAGAAGAAGCAAGGTGGAGCGAAGAAGGTGGCACTGGGACCTCAGGCAGGAGTGAAGAAGCCGAAAGGCAAGTGCTTCACTTGCAAGCAGACTGGACATTGGAAGGCGGACTGTCCTCGCCGAAAGAACAAAGGTATATCTTCTTGTTTAGTTGTTGAAACATGTTTAGCGGTGTTATCTACCAGTGCCTGGTGTGTAGATACAGGAGCCACTAATCATGTCTGCAATACTTTGTAGGGGTTCTAGGAAACCCGACGACTAGCTGAGGGAGAGATTACCGTCTTCATGGGCAATGCTTCAAAGGTGGCGGCTATTGCAGTGGGAGACGTTTATTTATCTTTTGATAGGAATAAAGTTTTGGTTTTGAGAAATTGTCTTTATGTACCTACTTTTAGAAAGAATTTAATTTCAGTTTCTAAATTGTTTATGGATGGATATTCTGTTTCTTTTAATGACAAAGTGGTTATAAAAAGGAATAGGGAGATTATCTGTTCTGGTACATTGGTTGGCAATTTATATACTCTTGAACCAAAATCTCCCACGATGCATATAGAAATCAATAACTCATCTTCTAAGTCTAATAAGAGAAAAGAACCTTCGCAAATGAACCAAACATATATTTGGCATCTAAGGCTTGGTCATATTAACCTAAGTAGAATTCAAAGGTTGATAGCTGATGGACCTTTGGGTTCATTAGTGGTGGAGGATCTCCCAACCTGCGAATCTTGCTTGGAAGGTAAAATGACCAAGAGGCCTTTCAAGGCAAAGGGGTATAGAGCCAAAGATGTGTTAGAATTGGTTCATTCTGATTTGTGCGGTCCTATGTCTATCCAGTAAGAGGTGGTTTTGAATATTTCGTCTCATTTATAGAAGATTATTCAAGGTATGGATACATTTACTTGATGCGCCGCAAGTCTGAATGCTTTGACAAGTTCAAAGAATTCAAGGCTGATGTGGAGAATCGTCAAGGTAAAAGTATCAAGACATTACGATCTGATCGTGGTGGCGAGTACCTCTTGGGAGAGTTTAGGAGTTACTTATCAGAGGCTGGGATTCAATCCCAATTGTCTGCACCGCACACCTCGAGAATGGTGTAGCGGAAGGGAAGGAATAGGACTCTTATGGAGATGGTCGATCGATGAAGTTACTGTTTCGTTCTCGGGGGTATGCATGGATACGACAATGTACACTCTGAACTTGGTTCCATCTAAATCGTACCTTTACCTCAGAGAATTGTGGGTGGGCGAAAGCCTAGTCCGAGACATATTGGATATGGGGAGTCCAAAGACATGTCGAAGGCGATCGGTAAGTTGGAACCTCGTACAGAAGTGTGCATGTTTGTTGGCTACCCTAAGGGAACGAAAGGTGGTTTGTTTTATAATCCTAGAGATCAGAGGGTGATCGTTAGCACGAATGCTAGATTTCTAGAGGAGGATTATGTAATGAACCACAAGCCCAAGAGTAGGATTGTTCTCGACAGGGAAGTCCCGACTTCAGCATCACCGCATAAGAGGAGATACCACAAGTCACTGCACCACGTGTCACAGAGCATACACAGGAGGCACCTCGTCGTAGTGGGAGGGTTGTTAGACAACCCGAGAGATTCATGTTTTTGGGAGAGTCTTCGGACTTAGTCCCTGGTGAACATGAACCTGATCCCTGGACATATGACGAGGCAATCCAAGATAGAGATGCGGTATCTTGGCAAAGTGCGATGAATTCAGAGATAGAATCTATGGATTCTAATCAGGTCTGGGAGCTAGTAGAACCACCCGATGGTGTAAAAGCCATTGGATGCAAGTGGATCTACAAGAGAAAGAGAGGAGTAGACGGGAAGGTTGAGACCTTCAAAGCTAGGCTTGTAGCGAAAGGGTATACTCAGAAAGAGGGTATCGATTATGAGGAGACCTTTTCGCCGGTAGCTATGCTTAAGTCTATCCAGATTCTCTTATCTATAGCTGCTCATATGGATTATGAGATTTGGCAGATGGATGTCAAGACAGCTTTCCTTAACGGAAGTCTTGAGAAGAACATCTATATGCGACAACTAGAGGGATTCATTGCTAAAGGCAAAGAGCATCTTGTATGTAAGCTTAATCGGTCCATTTATGGATTGAAGCAAGCTTCTAGATCTTGGGACATCCACTTTGATGAGGTAATCCAGTCATATGGATTTATTCAAAGTCCGGATGAGCCTTGTGTATACAAGAGATGTGACGAAAACGTAGTGATGTTTCTTGTACTATACGTAGATGACATTTTGTTAGTTGGCAACAATATCAAAGTGTTATCAGACGTAAGGGTATGGTTGTCCAAACAGTTTGATATGAAGGACTTGGGAGAAGTGGGACACATCCTTGGGATCAAAGTTATAAGGGATCACAAGAAAAGGATGTTGTGCTTATCTCAAACCTCATACATTGACACTATCCTTGCTCGTTTTAGCATGCAGAACTCTAAGAAAGGTTTTCTACCTTTTAGGCATGGAGTTCCTTTATCTAAAGAGATGTGTCCCAAAACATCAAAGGAGATAGAGGACATGAAGGCGGTTCCTTATGCTTCGGCAGTAGGAAGCCTTATGTATGCTATGCTATGTACGAGACCGGATATCTGCTTTGCCGTGGGCATGGTTAGTAGATATCAGAGTAATCCTGGACAGGGACATTGGACTGCGGTAAAGCATATATTGAAGTACCTGAGAAGGACTAGGGATTATATGTTGGTTTACCGGGCAGATCAATTAGGCCCTGTGGGTTACACGGATTCAGATTTCCAATCAGATAGGGACAAGAGTAAGTCTACCTCGGGGTTTGTGTTTACTTTTGGAGGTGGAGCCATAGTATGGAGGAGTGTCAAGCAGAAATGCGTGGCGGACTCTACCATGGAAGCTGAGTATGTGGCAGCCTCTGAGGCAGCCAAGGAAGCTGTATGGCTCAGGAACTTCTTGATAGACTTGGATGTGATTCCTGCTTTGCCCAGAACTATCATAATTTATTGTGATAATAGTGGTGCAGTTGCAAACTCGAAGGAACCACGAGCCCATAAGGCGAGTAAACACATAGAGCGCAAGTACCACCTTATACGAGAGATCGTAAAGCGAGGAGAAGTTGTTGTCGCCAAGATTGCATCAGAGGATAACCTGGCGGATCCATTCACTAAGGCCCTTCCAACAAAAGCGTTAGATAGGCATGTGGAGGACATGGGGATCAGATGTATGGCAGAGTGATGACGGCATAGTCTTTTAGTATAAGTGGGAGATTGTTGGAATGTCTACTGAAAGCCTAGCTTTTTTTGTATGAACATTTTATTTTGGAATAAGAATCACTTGATCATTGTTTGCACTTTATATATTTATATGTGTGCATATTGTCTAATATTTTACATTGTAGATAACATGGTGCTTGGTGTGGCACAGAAGATCATGTTATCAGTCCCTTGTAAAATATAAGCAGAGGCTCACGACCAAGATGGTTTTGGACAAACCATTGGCATGGTTGTAGTGTAGCTTGGTATTGTTTTGTCTTGAACATAAAGTTACACAAGTACACTTAGGTGTATTGAGCAGGACCGACATAGAGGTGATTCAATTTATTACTGACTACATAATTGAATCGGACCTCGGATATTATGTTGTGCATGCTCTTAATCCCGATATAATAACGGGCACATGTACTTAGTATTTATATCTTTGATTTACCATAGGGTGAGATTTAGATGGATTAAATCAATATGCCCGGTAAGTTGAGAAATGATATTATTTACATGGTGTGCCGTTGATTATAGGAGGAAATCGTGTCCTATATATTAGGTTGATGATGTCCCCTTGAGGAACTCATAAGGTTCGTCATGTAAACCCAGCTGGTTGACTTAGTCAACATGATGATAAGGTTGAGTGGTACTACTCGAGGAATTAGATGTTAATTAATTGATGGTCAGTAAATCAATTAATTGACGGGCATTCGATATCTTAAACACGGGGAGATTAATGTACGAATAATATATGGAGCCCATATTAATTTATGGGGGTTGGTGAGGTAGTTCAATGATGATCCTCTAGTGGAATAGAACATCATTGATGGATCAAGTTTGTGTGGTTCCGATCCATCGGGTGGCCAAGATCCAACTCCTCCTTATGGTCCCTATCGTAGCCTAATATAATCCTTGTGAAGTCTAGATCCAAGAATGTAAAACAAAACCTAGAAACAACGGTTGGGATTAAATCCCTAGATTCGATGGTTAGGATGAAACCCTAGAACCAACGGTTGGGATTAAATCCCTAGATCCGATGGTTAGGATGAAACCCTAGAATCGACGGTTGGGATTAAATCCCTAGATCCGACGGTTGGGATAAAACCCTAGATCCGACGGATGGGATGAAACCCTAGATCTGACGGTTGGGATGAAATCCTAGATCCGACGGTTTGGATGAAACCCTAGATCCGACGGTTGGGATAAAACCCTAGATCCGACGGTGGAGATTAAATCCCTAGATCCGACGGTGGAGATTAAAGGAGGCTTAAGCCCAATTCTATAAATAGAAGGCTTAAGCTTGGGCGGCAAGATAATTGAATTGGAGTTAGGGTTTGGCTCTTCTAAAAGTGGGCGGCTACGGTTTTGGAGCAAAGGCTTGGGCGGCAACCATCTCTTCTCCTTGTTGCCGGCGCCCATCTTCCTCCATCAAGACTTGGTCGGCGCCCATCCTCTAGGCCTCTCTCTTATTCCTTGGCCGGTGTTTCTCCTTCCATTGGTGGCCGGCATTCACTCCTTCAATCTCTCCAAGGTGGCCGGCGGTTCTCCTTCCATTGGTGGCCGGCGCTTCATCCACTTGTTCCTTGGCCAGCGGTTGCATCAAATTCCCTAATTTGGTGGTCGGTTCTAGAAAGGATAGGTATTTGTTGGTTCTTCTCTTTGTTCGCAGCGGACAAGGAAGGGAAGAACGCAATCTAGAAGCCTTCTACTCGTGGAGGATCTTCGTCCACACGTTGTCCACGAGAAGGATAGGACATACGGTAGAAGATCTTAAGGTATAAAGTTTTATAACTTTATTTTCATATCTGAGCATGTTCCTTTTAGTGTTGATTATACATGTGTGCATGTGTATATATATTGTATAATCATGGACCCCGAAGACAAACACAAAAACCGGCGATCCGTCCGTCGTCTCTTCCGCGGCTAATCACCTAGAAGAGTTGTGTTGCTTGAACAACTAGTTTGTTCAAGCGACCACTCAAGTTGTTAGTACGACGACGAATAGGTTGTGCTAAGGAAACTCATCCCATCCGGATTAATTCTTTCATTAGTGAAAATTTTAATCCGGGGACATGGGAGCCAATGAGCCTCCGAAGCAACTCCCTACACAACCTTGGAGCCCATCCTGTGGATCTTGTTAGAGTCCGGTACAAGCCATGCATAAAGTAAAATAACCTACATGTTCTTTGTCCTAAAGAGTGTTCTTGTCCCCACTCTTAGGGAAACATTTCTTAGACATTTCATATACGTGAGTCATGCCTAACATGGGTGAAAACATAAGCATGTAGCATAGCATAAATCGGCATGAGTACAATTTAACATGGCATAAGGTAACGACATAAAGAAAATTAAGCTAACATAAATAGAAATCATGATCTAACATGCATAACATGGAAGAATTTCAACAAGAATAATTTCTCTAATCCTATTAGCCGAACCATCTACACATAGTTCTAGATTCTTTTATTCAAAATCAAGAATACAACATTATATCGTAAGCACTTATACTGCAGGTGAGGGGATACTTACATCCTATGCTTTTTCACCAATTTATACCATTAGACATCGCAAAGAGAAGACCTCCTACATGTTTCCTTGCTTTAGCGTGATCCTCTACCAAGTCCCTCTTGAAAATTCCCTCTTAAATTATCCCACAATGGAAAAATTATAGAGATTCTTTTTTTTTCTTCTATTGTTTTCTTCGATGGAGAAAGCCTCCTGTTTTTCTTCGATTCTACAGCCGAAGGAAATATGAGAGAGAGAGAGAGAGAGGTGAGGTGAGGGTGGTTGTGGGCGTTGCAGAGAGGAGGGGCGTTGGAGAGAGGGGGTGTTGGCGGCGTTGAGAGAGAAGAGGGAGAGATTAGGGTGGGCGTCGGCGTTAGAGAGAGGAGGGAGAGAGAGAAGAGGAGAAGGCGTGAGATTTAAAGGGAGATGGGAAAAAACATATATATAAAAATTAGAATTTTTCTTAACCTAATTACCCCTTTAAATAATTATTCAAATCAATCAATCTTTCTTTTTTTCGCCTATATATATATTTTGTTATATCCTAGTCATTGGTAATCTTATGACTTAGTGGTGGGAAGCCTATTCCCCCAAATAAATGGTTCATGGTTCAAGCCTTGACTACGAACTATTTATTCATTTTTTTTATTTTTATTCTTATTTCTATATATATATATATATATGTATATATATATATCTATTGTAACGCCCAGAAGATATATTATGGAGCTTACCCGATTGTTTTAAGTATATAGTAACGCCCAGGAGATATATTATGGAGCTTACCCTTATTGTAACCCTATATATATATATATATATATATATATATATATATATATATATATATATATATATATATATATATATATATATATATATATATTTCCTTTAAATAAAAATATAGTAACTAAAATTTGGGACTTTACAAAAAAACCGAGCACCAGTCGACTGATCACAAGATCAGTCGACTTCTCGGCCAATCAACCAACTGCCCACCTCTGGCAGTCGACTGATGGACCAATTCCCACAGTCAAACCCTAGTTGACTCATGCCAGTCGACTGCCACACGACACCAATCGACTAGCACACCTCAAACATAAGGTTTTAACCCATGTATGGTTCCCCCATACTTGCTAGACCACCCTTAGCCTAGACCTAAGCCTTCTAGCCATCTCCGTCAACCTCACACCTCTCGGATCCCTCCAAGTCATCCATGACTTTTTCATCCATTGCGCTAGCCTTCAGATGCTTTCATCGACTATGTCATGCTAATGGTGTCTACACCGCCAAGGCACATTGGACTTATGCTGCCAAGAGTCTGCTTGGACTTTACGCCGCCAACCATTGGACTTATGCTGCCAAGACTCCCGCTTGGACTTTACGCTGCCAATATCAAACCCCTTAGACTTCCCAAATACCAAGACTCAAGCTTGGACTTTCCCTTGCCAACCCATGTTGAACTTTCCATGCCAAGATGCATGCTTAGACTTTTCCTTGCCAAGACCCATGCTTGGACTTTTCCTTGCCAACCCATGTTGGACTTTCCATGCCAAGACCCATGCTTGGACTTTTCCTTGCCAAGACCCGTGCTTAGACTTTTCCTTGCCAACCCATGTTGGACTTTACATGCCAAGTACTCATGCTTGAACTTTCCCATGACAATCATATTGTCATATGTTTTTGTCAAACATCAAAACATCTCTCGAGTCAAGCTCGAGTCCTGGTCAATCATGACCTAGGCCGAATGCACCAACATGGATGAACAAGTCATGGATGACTTGGAGGGATCCGATAGGCACAAGGTTAACGGAGGTGGCTAGAAGGCTTAGGTCTAGGCTACGGGTGATCTAGCAAGTATGGGGGCACCATACTTGTGTTAAAACCTCATGTTTGAGGTGTATCAGTCGACTGATACCTTGGGGCAATCGACTGGTGAGTCAACTAGAGTTTGATTGCAGGAAGTGTCCTAATAGTCGACTGCCAGAGGTGGGCAGTCAACTTCAGGCCTGAGCAGTCGACTGATCAAGGTGATCAGTCGACTGATGGTCGGGATTTCGAGCACAGAATGTTCTCCAGTCGAGTGATCGGTTCGACCACTCGACTAATTGAGCCAGCAGTCGACTGATGGGTATGGTCAGTCGACTATTGGTGTATCCGTTGGATTTTTCCAGTGTGGATCTAGCTGTTGTCTCGCGATAATAGTGGCATCAGTCGACTGATAGTCCTAATCTGTCAACTGATAGGAGAAAATCCAACCCGATTGTAGGTTATAAAAGCAGCTCTGAAGAAGGATTTTTACACCAATTTTCTTGGACGATTTGGAGCGATTTGCTGTTGCAAATCAGGGTCTTCAAGGATAGTCCAAGGCAATCAACAAGCAAGCTTCCAAAAGATTATTGTAAAGTGTTCTTGGCTTTCTTTTGTTATATTCATTTATATTTGCTTGTTGTTTTATGTGTATTACTGTTGTAATATCTTGTAAGAGTTTTCTCCACCTCCGGATTGTTCTGAGAAGGAGTTTATTGGATTAGTAGTGCGTGTTTGCATTGCTAGGGCTTTTAGAGCCCGATTTGTGGAGTAGGAACCATTCGATTTCGAACCATGTTATATTTTGTGTTATGAATTGTGTTTGTCTTATTTTGTTATTGCTATATATTCCACTGCGCTAACACTTGTAGAGATGAACACGATTGTAATACATCAAGCATTGACAACGCTATTCACCCCCCCCCCCTCTAGCAGTCACAACGGTCCCAACAGTGGAGGCTTTTCCTACTTCTTCCTCTTCTTCCACCGATCCCGATCCGGATGTTGATTCTCTATCAACTTCTGAATCCTCACTTACTTGTGAGGATGATGTGCTTGCTTCCTCGGTCTCCTTTGATTGAGCTGATGAGCACTCTTCGGCTTCTTGCGATTGTTCTTCACTTGAAGCCGGTGATGGTCCTTCTTCTTGGACCGGTGATGAACCTTCATGGAACTTTGCCAATTTGCTCCAAAGCTCCTTGGCATCTTGATATTCACCTATTTTAGATAAAATATCATTAGGTATCAAATCTTCTAGAAATTTTGTTACGTTGACTTCGGTCTTGAACTTAAGACGTTGCTCTTGGGTCCACTTCTTCAACTTCAAGGCCT
The DNA here is from genome assembly GCA_025175895.1 of Wurfbainia villosa. Lineage (NCBI taxonomy): Eukaryota > Viridiplantae > Streptophyta > Magnoliopsida > Zingiberales > Zingiberaceae > Wurfbainia > Wurfbainia villosa. The sequence continues at coordinate 43,218,513 of CM045988.1, read as the reverse complement.
CTCCCTTCTTATTCCTAGGTGGTTCAAAACCATCCATGACGATGAACCAATCTTGTATGTCCATCATCAAGAATGTCTCCATTCTAGCCCTCCATGCTGGAAAATCTTCTTGGTCGTATGATGGCGGTGTGTTGATGTCTCATCCTAGTTTTTCTTGAAAGTCCATCTTCTTGCCCTCTAGCATCTTTGCTCCCGGTTGTTAATCCGTAGAAGAGCCACCGAACTTTGATACCAATTGTTAGGACCTCGGTGCCCACTAGAGGGGGGTGAATAGTGCTTCGACGTTGATGGAATTTAATCGTTCATGCTTGCGTCTCTACAATCTTCGTTAGCACAGCAAAAATAATAATAACAAGAATAAACATTACAATTATAATCACAAGACAAATATGAAAGAAATATAATGTGGTTCGGAACCGAATGGTTCCTACTCCACAGATTGGGCTCGTAAGAGCCCTAGCGATGTCAATTACACACCACTACTCAAATAACTCCTTCTCAGAACAATTCAGAGGTGGAGAAATCTCATACAAGTGATTACTCTAAGTAATACAATGAACAACAAGCATATACAAGTAAATACAATAAAAGAATGCAAAGAACACTTTACAAAAATCTTTTGGAAGCTTGCTTGTTGATTGCCTTGGACTAGCCTTGAAAATCTTGATTTGCACCCGCAAATCGCTCCAAATCGCCCAAGAAAATCAATGCCAAATCCCTCCTTCCGAGCTTCTTTTATAACCTGCAATCGGGCTAGATTTTGCCAAGAAGTCGACTAATCAGGACCATCAGTTGACTGCCCCTGTAGCCGTTGTCTCGCAATGGCATGAACCACATTAGATAAGTCCAACGGATAGACTATATGTCGACTGATCATGCCCATTAGTCAACTGGTCGAGCCTTCACTCGACTGCCAAACCCTAATAGTCGACTCGGGAAGCATCTGTGTTTGAATACTCGACCAACAGTCGACTGATCTCCAGATCAGTCGACTGCTCAGGCCATGAGTCGACTGCCCAATACTGGCAGTCGACTATCAAGCCAATTCCTGCAGTCGAATTCCCATTGACTCACACCAATCGACTACCATAATATCAATCTACTAATAATCTCATCCATGAGGTTTTAACCCCAAGTATGGTGTCCCCATACTTGCTAGACCACCCTTAGCCTAGACCTAAGCCTTTTAGCCACCTCCATCAGTCTCATGCCTATCGGATCTCTCCATGTCATCCATGACTTGTTCATCCATATGCTAGCCTTCAGGTGCTTCCATCAGCTATTGTCATGCTAATGTTGTCTACACTTTCAAGACACATTTGGCTTATGTTGTCAAGACTCCACTTGGACTTTACGCCACCAACCATTGGACTTCTGTTGCCAAGACTCCACCCTTGCACTTTATGCCGCCAATATTCTCTTTCAACTTTCCAATTGCCAAGACTCAAGCTTAGACTTTCCCTTGCCAAGACTCATGCTTAGACTTTCCTTGCCAACCCATGTTAGACTTTCCATGCCATGTACACAAGACTTGGACTTTCCCTTGCCAAGACCCATGCTTGGACTTCTCATGCCATGTACTAAAGACTTGGACTTTCCATGATAATGGTCAAACCATCGTCAACCATCAAGATCATAACCTGGGTTGATTGCACTACAATCTCCCCAATACATTGTCAGACATCAATGTCAAACATCAAAATACTACTCAAGTGAAACTCGAGTCTGGTCAATCGTGACCTGGGTCGATTGCACCAATAACAACACCACCATTTAAACAAAAGGCATACCTTGACTGCGATCTATAATCGTCCTTGTCCATTTTGGAAGCTAGCATCGTTGTAACCCTTTACAGCAAGCTCCTCATTGCCTCTAAATATCAAGAAATATTCATTAGTTATTCTCAAGTACTTAAGAATATTCTTAATGACTGTCCAGTGACTGTTACCTAGATCTGACTGGTACCTGCTCATCATGCTTAGAGCATACAAGACACCAAGACGAGTGCATAGCATGGCGCACATAATAGACCCTATAGCAGTTGCATAAAGAATCTGATCCATGCGTTCCCTTTCTTCCTTAGAAGAGGGGGATTGAGCCTAGAAAGGCTCACACCATGTTAAATTGGCAGAAATCCCTTCTTGGAATTATGCATGGAAAAATGTTTAAGCACCTTGTCAATGTATGCACTTTAACTTATGCTAAGTGATCTCTTAGATCTATCTCTATAGATCTTAATGCCTAAAATGTAGGTTGTCTGATCTAAGTCCATCATTGAGAAACAATTCCCAAGTCAAGTCTTCACAGACTGCAAAATAGGGATGTCGTTGAAGGGTTTTGCTTATCGAGTCCGTGAGGGCAAACTTCGCTTCCCACTTCACCTCGAAAGCTTGTCCATGAAGATCCCTTCGATGTCCCCGGATTAAAAAAAAAATAATCCAAGACAAAAGGGATTGCCCAAACCACCAAGCCATCATCGTGCTATTCGTTTAGAGAGGTCACTTGAACAAACTAGTTGTTCAAGCGACCATCCTCTATTCTATGAGTAGCCGCAGAATAGACGATGTCTGGATCGTCAATTTTTGTGTTTATGCTCGGGATCCAAGTATTATTTAGCGATATACAGATTTATATCATGCTCATAGTTGAAAAACAAATACAAGCAAGTAACCATCCACACAAAACATGCATATAATTGAAAAGCAATTATAAACATAATACAAAAGAACACTAATCAAAATAAACAAGATTATACCTCTTGTTATACCTCTTGATCTTCTATTGTATGTCCTTCCTCCTTTCCGACGTCGTGTGGGCGACGATCTACCAAAAGTTGAAGCCTCCTAGATCACCAATCTTCCTTTCCTTGTTCACTCCGAACAAAGGAAGATCCTAAAACAAAACTCTCTTCCTATCTAGAACCGGCCACCAAGTCAATAAACTAGATATTGCTACCGGCCAAGGAAGAGAACATGGAGTATGGAAACTAACCAAAGGATAAACAACAAGGGCATGGGCGCCGGCCAACACTTGGAGAAGAGAAAAGAAAACACTCCTTCTCCTTGTTGCCACCCAAACCCTAAACTAAGCTCTCCTAATTTTGGGCCATGGATGAAGGGGAGAAGAATAGATTGAGCTTTGGTCAAGGTAGAGGGAAGAAGGAAGAGGGGCCGGCCAACCTTAGGAAGAAGAAGAAATGATCTCTCCTCCCCTTGTTGCCGCCCAACACCAACACCCAAACCCTAACCCTAGCCCCACTCCTATTCCTATCCCAACTAGGATTGGTTGCCGCCCATGGGAAGCAACCCTAAACTCATCGTCCATAAGCCATAGAGCAAGGGGAGAAGCTTGGGTGCCAGACAAACCAAGGAGAGAAGGAGGAGCAAGGATTTCGGCCACCAAAGGAAGAAGAAAGAAACTTTCCTTAAGTGTGGCCACCCAAAACCCTAACCTCCTTTGCTCTTGCCGCCCAAACCCTAGCCCCCTTTCCTCTCCATCTTCTTGCCGCCCACCCTAGTCCACCCTTTTATAGAGTTAGTGATAAGCCTTGGTTTAATCTCCACCATTGGTTCTAGGGATTTAATCTCAACCGTCGGATCTAGAGATTTAATCTCATCCGTTGGATCTTAGAGATTTAATCTCTACCTTTGGATCTAGAGTTTTGTTTCTATCCATTGGATCTAAGCTTCATGAGGTGTTAATAGGCTACAATAGGGATCATGAGGAGGAGTTGGGTCTTGGCCACCCATGGATCAAGCCCACATAAAGTCCGATCCACTAATGATGATCCAATCCACTAAAGGTTCATCATTGATCTACCTCACCAACCCCCATATGATAATATGAGCTCCATATATTATTTGTACATTTTCTCCCCGTGTTTAAGATCTCAAATGTTCGTCGATTAATTAATTTACTGGCCATTAATTAATCAACATCTAACTCCTTGAGTAGTACCACTCAACCTTTTCATCATGCCGGACCAAGTCCACCTGCAGAGTTTACATGATGAACCTTATGAGCTCCTCAAGGGGACATCATCATCCTAATATATAGGACATGGTTTCCTCCGATAATCAACAACACACCATATAAATAATATCATCTCCCAACTTACCGAGCCTATCGATTTAATCTATAAATCTCGCCCATTGGTAAATCAAAGAGATGAGTACTAAGTATATGTGCCCGTTATTATATCGGGATTAAGAGCATGTACTAAATAATATCTGAGGTCCGATTTGATTATGTAGTCAGCAATCAATTGAATCACCTCTAAGTTGGTCCTACTCAATACACACAAAGTGCACTAGTGTGATTCTATGGTCAAGACAAACCAATACCAAATCACACTACAACTATTCCGATGGTTTGTCCAAAGACATCTCGGTTGTGAGCCTTTACTTATACTTTTCAAGGGGTCGATAACATGATCTCTTGTGTGACACCACACACCATGTTATCTACAATGTAAAGTATTAGACAATATTGCATAACCATAAAAATATGCAAACAATGATCATGTGGTTCTTATTTCAAAATAAAGATGTTCATACAAAAGATAGACTTTTCAGTATACATCCCTACAGTCATTTCCAATAAGAAGTATGTCATCAACATACAAGATAAGAAAGATAATTATTCTCCCACTAACCCTCTTGTAGATACAGGGTTCATCTTCATTCTTGATAAAATCAAACTTTTTGATCGCATCATCGAATCGAAGATTCCAGCTTCTAGATGCTTGCTTTAAACTATAAATGGATCTTTGCAACTTGCAAACCTTGCCATCATGCTTTGGATCTACAAAACCCTCAGGTTGTGTCATGTACACATCCTCGAGTAGGTTTCGTCAGAAATGTCATTTTGACATCCATTTTTCAGATCTCATAATCGTGGTAAGTTACAATAGCAAGCATGATCTGAATGGACTTAAGCATCGCAACTGGTGAAAAAGTTTCATCATAGTTAATACCATGTGTTGGTGCAATCATCCTAGGACTCGAGTTTGACTTGAACTATATTTTGATGTTAGACAAAACACATGACATGGGATTGTCATGGGAAGTCCAACATGGGTTGGCCACGTAAATCCAAGTGTGTAGCCTTGGTGGTGAAAAGTCCAAGCATGGGGCTCGGTGTTGGGAAAATCTAAGCATAGGGCTTGGTGTTGGAAAGTCCAACATGGATTAGCCACGTAAGTCCAAGTGTGTAGCCCTGACAGTGAAAGTCCAAGCATGGGGCTCGACATGGAAAATCCAAGCATGAGGCTTGGTGTGGGAAGTCTTGAGGACTTGGCAAGTTCACTAGGCTCGGGGTCCTTGAGTCGGTGAAGGATGGCATTGTGAAGCAGTGCGCTTGGTGCATACGAGGGACCGCCGGACGGAGAGAGAATGAAGTGAAGCCCAAGGAAAGCATACTTCGAGGGCAAGAGATGCGAAGGATGGCGCTGCGAAGTCGTGCGCTTGGTGTATCTGAGGGACGTAGGCCGAGGAAAGAGAGCTTCGGTGGGGAACTCCATGAGAGGATGAGGTGGACTTGGCCAAGTGGCTAAGATTGAGTGTCGAGGCTCAAACATGAGGTTTGAGGGTTTACTCGACGGTCGGATGCTAAAACAACTTGGTGTTTGAGGTTTTACCCGATATCAGTCGACTGGCATAGGTGTCAGTCGACTGCTCCAAGTCGACTATGGTTCGACTAGTGTTCGATTAACTTGGGTCTGGCCAAGCTATTGACTGCTGAGGGATGGCAGTCGACTGAAAACACCATCAGTCGACTGATAAGAGAGATCAGTCGACTGATCGAGGTGTTTTCGGCCACAGAAGGTCTTCTAGTCGAGTGATCACGGTGACCACTCGACTGATGGGATCATCAGTCGACTGTTGATGGATCCGTTGGCTTTTGGCCAGCGTGGATCGAGTCATTGTGAGACATCGGCTATAGGACCAGTCGATTGATGGTCACGATCAGTCGACTGATGGGCGCGGAATCAACTCGATGCAGGTTATAAATTGAACTCGATTCAAGATTACTTGTCGAGGACTAACTGCTAACACAAGCACGACAAGATGGCCGGCTGCCACCTCCAACCACCAAAATTCAAAGGAGATTTTCAATGGTGGAGAAGAAAGATGGAGGTATATCTTGAAACCGATTTTGATGTTATGTTAATTCTAGAAAACGGTTTTAAAATGCCTAGGGATAAAGAAAATAGGCAATTTGAGAAGTCAAGGTGGACCAAGGACCAAATGAAGGATTTCAAGACAAATCTCATGGTAATTACATTGCTTAGTGATTTTATTCTTAACAATATTTGGTCTAGGCTTGGAGAATATAGGGATGCTAAGGACCTATGGGACAAGGTGATAAGATTTCATGAAGAGCCCACATTAGTCCATGCCGAGAAAGAATGTCCATCAACATCTGGATACGAGGATGTTGAAGAATCGCCATCCACCTTCGATGATGTTGATGATTTGGTGGAGACCTCCAACTCTAGCATTGAGGGGGAGGAGAGGCCTTCCATCCTGGAACAAGTTCAAGAAGAAGCTTCAACATATGGGAGAAGCGAAAATTCCCTAAGTAACTCAAGTATTATGATTATAAATAAAAATCATATAACATGTTTTTAGTGTAGGGAACAAGGGCACTATAAAAGTAAGTGTACCAAGAAGGTGAAGAAGGCTCAACCGACACCAAAACCCAAAAATGCTTTAAGTGTCCCCACAATTAGAAGCAAGGAGCATATTGTGTGCTTTAAATGTAGTCAAAGGAGACATTACCGAAGCCAATTCCCTAGGGGGAGGAAGAAAGGGCAAGAAGGAGTATCTCATGTAGGGGGAGCTTACAAAGCTAACCCTAAGGTAAATTCAATTAATACACCTTCAATTTCTAGGACATATAAGCATGCTAAAAATTATTTTAGTTCACTTGCTATTATCAATGAAAAGCATGCTAATAAGAATAAATATGTTTGTTTAGGTGCCAAGCATATTAGTTTATCTAAGGACAAAACTAGGACCAATAACACTAGACAAATCCTACCTAGGGAGTCAATTAGGAGAATAGAAGAAAACTTGGGCATTAACCCCAAGAAATCTAGGCATATGCCTAAGAAGAAAAACAATTCCCAAAAATCTAATGATAGATCAAAATTGGGAAGATTAGAGGTGGAGAACCGAGCATTGAGGTCAAGGCTAGAAAAATTGGAAAAGACCCTTAAAATTATGACAAAATCATTCAAAGGGTCAAATGTTCAAAATTCAAGGCCTAGGAAACATGAAATGTCTAAGGGCAAGAGAGGTTTGGGTCACAAACCTATGTCCTATCACAATGTTCCATTCAATTATGGAACAATATCTAGGTCTAGAAAAAACAAGGCTAATAGAAAATTTATCCATAAGACTAGTCATGGTAAGTGTTTGGTGGCTAAGGACTTAAGAAAAACCAAGAAAGCCACTAAGAAGGTCAAAGGAGGAGTCACCTCTAGAGTTGACCTAGGAATGACCCATTTAACTAATGTGTCAAAACCAAAAAGGGTCATTAGGAAGGTATCTAGGGAAGTTATCCCTAGTGAATACCTTGTTAACCCAAGGAGCTCCAATAGATATTGGATTCCTAGGAGCGTGATCGATTCACGCTAGATGGGTTAGGGTGTGTCAACCCTAAATCGATGAGTAGTTAACCTAGACATGATGAGTTGACACATTAGGATGTGCCAATGTGGTTTGAGAAGATGAAAAATAATTAAATTGGCACAATTAGGACTTAGAAGTAATAGTGTGCCATTTTAGATTTTTGGCACACTAGGGGGATAATGGCATTAAGACAAAATTGGACTTAATCCTAGAAATAGCAATTTGGGATTAACACTTAGGTATGTTATGCCTTAGTATTTCATAATTGACATGCTTTGTTTGCCTTGCCATGAGATGACATCATATTTAGTTTTATCATATAAAATGTCATGATCATTTTTAGGGTTATTTCTATATGTCTTGTATGCTTAGATTTCATTCATATGCCACGGCATCATGATTTTGGCACATGTTTTATTTTTGTTATCATTATGCCATAATCATCATTCATGCATAAATAAAATGAATTTAAGGACTAAGGCGTGATTTTAAGTCCCATGCATATGGGAATCAAATAATGTTGCCTAGGGATATGCATGAAACCCTAAATAACAAAGTCCCCACATCTCACTACTATTTGACTTGTATGTGTTTTACACATGTATATACAAGTGAGATGTTTAGGAAAAAGAAATTAAAGTTTTTGAAAAAATTTCAAAAACATTTTGAAAAGCCTTGGTAAAGTCTATCTTTTGATAGCAATCACCATTGAATGAGATGATACAAAGAGGGCTCAATATTGAAGCTTTTCTTAACTTTTGAACTTTGTATCAATCTCACTATTTTGTGGGTAAAATAATTTTCTAATATTTTTCACCCATAATACATACAAAATTTCATGATTTTTAACCTTATGTATATTTACTTATGAATTTCAGAAATTCATTTCTGAAAAACTTGATTTCTGTGTTTGTAGTTTTTAGTCGACTGCCATGGATGGCAGTCGACTGATGAGGGTGGCAGTCGACTGATATCTGATACACTCGACTGCCCAAGTTGATTTCGGGTAAACCATGATGGTTAGGCCCATGTTCAGCCATGTTTTGGTCCCCTAACCACTCTTAACCCTAAGACATGCTTGGGAGAGTATTAGAAAGGGTGGAAATCCATTGGATATCGATTAGGAGAAGTATTTAGAGTGAGTATCAATTTTAAGGTGGATGGAAGTTCATTGTTGAACTTTGCCTTAATTTTGATTGTTTAACGTTCCTATTGGCTTAGGGACTCTCCAAGGAAATTGTTGGTGCAATGGTAAAGGGGGAGCAAGCCTTTAGGGGGAGGTATGGGAAGATAGATGTGTCTTTTTCCTCATGGGAGGAAAATTGGGTTGCCTCTCTTGAGTGATATGGGACTTATCACTAGAAAGATTGTAGGCATGAGTTCTCCTCCAAGGGAGAGATTGTAAGATCCCATTGGGATATGAGACATTCATACCCTTGGGGAGGACCTTTTTGATGTATGTCAAAAAGGGGAAGAAGTTACCAATTTGGATAGTTGGAATTCTCATTGGGATGTGAGATTTGCCAATTGGGGATAATTGGTAGACTTGGGTTTGAGGTTTTGTCGAACATCAAAAAGGGGGAGATTGTTGGTGCAATCAGCCCAGAACTCGAGTTTGACTCGAACTATATTTTGATGTTAGACAAAACGCATGACATGGGATTGTCATGGAAAGTCCAACATGGGTTGGCCACGTAAATCCAAGTGTGTAGCCTTGGTGGTGAAAAGTCCAAGCATGGGGCTTGGTGTTGGGAAAATCCAAGCATAGGGCTTGGTGTTGGAAAGTCCAACATGGGTTGGCCACGTAAGTCCAAGTGTGTAGCCTTGGCGGTGAAAGTCCAAGCATGGATCTTGGCATGGAAAATCTAAGCATAAGGCTTGGTGTGGGAAGTCTTGAGGACTTGGCAAGTTCACTAGGCTCGGGGTCCTTGAGTCGGTGGATGGCATTGCGAAGTCATGCGCTTGGTGCATCCGAGGGACCACTAGATGGGGAGCGAATGGAGTGAGGCCCAAGGGAAGCATACTTCGAAGGCAAGAGATGCAAAGGATGGCACTGCGAAGTCGTACGCTTGGTGCATTCGACGGACGTAGGCCAAGGGAAGAGAGCTTCAGTGGGGAACTCCATGAGAGGATTAGGTGGACTTGGCCAAGTGGCTAAGACTGAGTGTCGGAGGCTCAAATGTGAGGTTTGAGGGTTTACCCGACGGTCGGATGCTCAAATAACTTGGTGTTTGAGGTTTTACCCGACATCAGTTAACTGGTATAGGTGTCAGTCGACTGCTCCAAGTCGACTAGGGTTCGACTGGTGTTTGACTGACCAGGGTCTGGCCGAACAGTCAACTACTGAGGGATGGCAGTCAACTGAAAACACCATCAGTCGACTGATAAGGGAGATCAGTCAACTGATCGAGGTGTTTTCGGCCACAGAAGGTCTTCTAGTCGAGTGATCGTTGCGACCACTCGACTGATGGGATCATCAGTCGACTGATGATGGATTCGTTGGCTTTTGGCCATCATGGATCAAGTCATTGTGAGACAATGGCTACAAGACCAGTCGACTGATGGTCATGATCAGTCGACTGATGGGCGCGGAATCAACTCGATGCAGGTTATAAATGGAGCTCGAGATGGAGGATTTCCCCAAGACTTTTGGGAAGATTTTGAAGGGGAATTGTTGTTGCATTCCAGTCCTTCAAGAGCAATACAAAGCAAGCAACAAGCAAGCGTTCAAATCCATTGTTGTAAAGTTTTCTTTACGTATTTCATTTGTGTATTTGTATTTTCTTGTATTATGTTTGTGTATTTTCTTGTATGAGGTTTCTCCACCTCTGACGTGTTGTCGAGAAGGAGTTGTTGTTAGTGTCGTGCGTATAACACGAGCTCGTTGAGCTCACCCATGGAGTAGGAACCATTTGGTTCCGAACCACATATATCTTTATGTATTGCTTGTTCTTGTGTATTCATTTTTCATTATTATTATTCCACTGCGTATTAACTAATATTGTAGACAAGCATGCGACAAACAAACGACTTCCACCGTACGACGATTGAGGGATATTCACCCCCCTCTAGCCGACCACATACGCTCCAACATCATGAACCTGCTTGAAACCTTTAGCTACCAATCGCTCTTTATATGTATGCATAAGACCATCCATGTCAGTCTTTCTCTTAAAGACCCACTTACACCCAATGGGTTTGACCCCTTCAGGTGGATCAACCAAAGTCAATACTTGGTTAGTGTACATGGATTCCATTTCGGATCTCATGGCTTCTAGCTATTTCTAGGAATCTAGGCTCATCACAGCTTCCTGATATGATGTAGGCTCATTTAACTCAACAAGCATAATTCCATCATTATCATACAAGAGAAATGAATATCTCTTAGACTGACGACATATCCTATCAGACCTGCGAAGAGGTTGGTCTACTTGAATAGGTTGGTGCTACACAACTTCTTGTGCAATAATCTCATCACCCACAATACTTTGTGGTGCCTATCCAATTTCCATCTCAGTGCTATCTATATCTTGAACTTCTTCAAGATGGATTTTACTCCCACTAGTTTTTCTTGAAATGAATTCTCTTTCTAGAAATATGACATTTCTTATGAGAAACACTTTGTCTTGTGTGGGATTGTAGAAGTAATATCCTTTCGTTTCCTTAGGATATCCTACAAAGTAGCACTTGTTTGATTTGGGGACGAGTTTGTCAGAGACTTGACGTCCAACATAAGCCTCACAACCCTAAATCTTTATAAAAGATAACTTGGGACTTTACCCAGTCCATATCGCATATGGTTGCTTTATGACTGCCTTAGATGGGACGCGATTAAGTGTGAAAGCAGTTGTCTCTAAAGCATATCCCCAGAAGAAAGGAGGAAGATTTGTGTGACTCATCATGGATTGTATCATATCTAATAATGTACGATTTCTCCTTTCTGATACACCATTCCACTATGGTGTTCCAGGTGGAGTGAGTTAAAATCTAATCCCAAACTCAATGAGATAGTCACAAAAATCTTGGCTAAGGTATTCTCCACCTCGATCTGATCGAAGCACTTTAATACTCTTACCAAGTTGGTTTTGTACTTTATTCTTGAATTCTTTGAACTTTTCAAAGGATTTTGATTTGTGTCTCATAAGATACACATATCCATATCTACTAAAATCATCAGTAAAAGTAATCAAGTATTGATAGCCTCCTCTAACTGCTACATTGAAAGGCCTACATACATCGGTATGTATGAGTTCTAATAAATTAGTAACTCGTTCACTATGTCCACTCAAAGGACGCTTAGTCATCTTGCTCAGTAGGAAAGATTCACACACCTCATATGATTCAGAATCAAATGAGTCCAGAAGTCCATCCTTATAGAATTGGGATATGCGACTCTCATTTACGTGACCCAGGCGACAATGCCAAAGATATGTTTGGTTTAAATCATTCGATTTGAACCATTTGGTATTTATGTTATAGACTAAGGTTTCAAGATCTAGAAGATATAGACCATTCAAAAGGTGTGCACTACAAAAAAAACATATCATTTAAATAAACAGAACAACACTTCTCCTTTATTACAAATGAGAAACCTTTCTTATCTAAACAAGAAACATAGATAATGTTCTTAGTCAAGGCAGACACATAACAACAATCTTCTAGTTCTAAGACAAGCCCAGTGGGAAAAGATAAGGAATATGTCCCTACAACGATGGCGGCAACTTTTGCTCCATTGCCTACCCATAGGTCCACTTCGCCTTTCGTCGATGATCTAGTTTTTCGAAGTCCCTATACATTGGTACAAATGTGAGAAGCACAGTCAGTATCTAATAGCCAAGAAGAAGAGATAGATAAATTGACTTCTAAACATATATACCTAAGGCAGAAATCTCACTTCTCTTCCTTTTTACTTCTTCCAGGTATGACTTACAGTTCCTCTTCCAATGTCCAGTCTCATTACAATGGAAGTAGGTTCCCTCCTTAGGCACTCTGTGTAGGGGATCGGTACGGCCGGCTAGAGGGGGGTGAATAGCCCTCTTACGATGGATGTCGTAATTCGTTCGTTCTTCTTGCGTTGCTTGTCTACGATTGTCGTTAGCGCAGCGGAATAACAATAATAATGAAACTAACAACAATACAAGCACACCAAATACGCAAGCGATATATGTGGTTCAGAACCGAATGGTTCCTACTCCACGGGCGAGCTCCTCGAGCTCTAGTTATGCGCACGACACTAACTATAACACTCCTTTTCGACTACACGTTGGAGGTGGAGAAACCTCTCACAAGCAATTACACTAATTAATGAAATACAAGCAATACAAAGACAAATACGAAATACACGTAAAGAACACTTTACAATGCTTGCTTTCAACCCTTTGCTTGTTGCTTGCTTTAGATGGCTCTTGAAGGTCTGGAATGCAGCAGCAATTCCCCTCCAATAGCTTCACAAAAGTCTTTGCGAAATCCTCCAACTCGAGCTCCTTTTATAACCTGCATCAAGCTGTTTTTGTGCCAAGCAGTCGACTACCAAAAGGCCCCAGTCGACTGCCCCTGTAGCCGTTGTCTCACAACGGCCAAATCCACGTCAGACAAGTTCCAACGGATCACCATACCCCGATCGATGATGCCCATCATCATTGGTGATCTAATAAGTCGATCGCCTACCGGACTACGGAACATTCTCAATGCTCGCGACACTCTCATCGATCGATTGCCATCCCTCGGGTCATTGTCGCTCGATCATTGTCGATCCATGGCAGTCGACTGCCAAGCACAAAACCCTAGCCTTACACCAGTCGAACCCTAGTCGACTTGGACCAGTCGAACCGGCACCTATGCCAGTCGACTGACGTCGGGTAAAACCTCAAACACCAAGTTGTTTGAGCATCCGACCGTCGGGTAAACCCTCAAACATCAAGTTTGAGCCTCCGACACTCAGTCTTAGCCACTTGGCCAAGTCCACCTTATCCCTCATGGAGTTCCCCACCAAAGCTCTCTTCCCTCGGCCTACGTCCCTCGAATGCACCAAGCGCACGTCTTCGCAACGCCATTCTTCGCATCTCATGCCCTAGAAGTATGCTTCCCTTTGGGCTCACTCCATTCGCTCCCCGTCCGGCGGTCCCTCGGATGCACCAAGCACACGGCTTCGCAATGGCATCCTTCACCGACTCAAGGACCCCGAGCCTAATGAACTTACCAAGTCCTCAAGACTTCCTAAATGCACCAAGTGCACGGCTTCGCAATGCATTTCTCACCAAGCACCAAGCGCACGGCTTCGCAATGCTTTGGACTTTCCCATGCCAAGGCTTCCCCCTTGGACTTCCACACCAAGCTCCATGCTTGGATTTTCCATGCCGACCCCATGTTGGACTTTCCATGACAATCCCATGTCATAAGTTTTGTCTATCATCAAAATATCATCAGGGTACTGCTCGAGTCAAACTCGAGTCAACCTGGGACGATTGCACCAACAATCTCCCCCTTTTTGATGATTGACAAAACTACCATCTCAAGTCTACCAATTCTCCCATATTGGCATTTCTCTTATCCCAATGAGAATTCCAACGAACCCTAATTGGTAACTTGGTAACTTCTCCCCCTTTTTGACATTACATCAAAAAGGTCCTCCCCAAGGGTATGAATGTCTCATATCCCAATGAGATCTTACAATCTCTCCCTTGGAGGAACACATGCCTACCATCTTTCTAGTGATCCCATATTACTTAAAGAGAGGCAACCCAATTTTCCTCCCATGAGGAAATACATATCCATCTTCCCATGATGGATACCTCCCCCTAGAGGCTTGCTCCCCTTTGACCATTGCACCAACAATGTCCTTGGAGAGTCCCTAAGCCAATAAGAACATTAACCAAATCAAAATTAAGGCAAAGTTCAACAATGAACTCACATCCACCTTAAAATTGATACTCACCCTCAACCCAACTCCTAATCCATATCCAATGGATTTCCACCCTCTCTAATGCTCTCCCAAGCATATCCTAGGGTTAGGAGTGGTTAGGGGACCTTAACCTAGCTGAACATGGGCCTAACCAACAAGATTTACCAAAATCAGCTTGCAATGATCGTAAATCAATCGATCATTTGCCACCCCATCGATCATTGCCGATCCATGGCGGTCGATTGATAATTCAGATTTTTGACATTTCAAATGGATTTCCGAAATCCATAAGTAAATATACGTAATTTTAAAAATCTTGAAAATACATACGTATAATACTTATCCTAAACACTATGGGTGAAAAATATTGAATATTTATTTTACCCACTAAATTAGGAGATTGATACAAAGTTCAAAAGTTTAGAAAAGCTTCAATAAAGAGCTCTCTTTGTATCATCCCATTCAATGGTGATAGCTATCAAAAGATAGGCTTCACCAAGGTTTTTCAAAATGTTTTTCAAACCTTTATTTTCTTTTTCCTAAACAACTCACCAATATCTAGATGTGTAAAACACATACAAGTCAAATTTTTGTGAGATGTGGGTTTTGTTTTGTTTATGTTTTCATGCATATTTCTAGGCAACATTATTTGATTCCTTTCAAATTATGCCTTAGTCCTTAACTCCATTTTAATTCATGCATGATATGATTATGGCATAGATATGATATAGATAGCAACATATGCCAATATCATGATGTCATGGCATGTGAATGATGTTTTAGCATACATGACATATAAACATAAATCTAAACATGATCATGACATTTTATAGATAAAAATGAAAATGATGTCATGACATGGCAAGGCAAACAAAACATGGCAAGTAAAATATACTAAGGTATAGAATACCTAAGTGTGAAAATCAATTTGCCATTTTTAGGGATTAAATTCATTTTGCCTTAATGCCATTTATTTCCCTAGTGTGCCAAAAACCCAAAATGGCACACCAATACCTCTAAGACCTAAATGTGCCAATTTAAATCATTTTTAACTTCTCAAGCACATTGGCACACCCTAATGTGTCAACTCTACTATGGTTAGGTTAACTACCCATCCACTTAGGGTTGACACACCCTAACCCATTTAGCGTGAATCGATCACACTTTTAGGAACCCAATATCTATTGGAGCTCCTTGGGTTAACAAGGTATTCTCTAGGGATAACTTCCCTAGATACCTTCCTAATGACCCTTTTAGACTTTGAAGCCATAGTCTTTTGGGTCTTTCCTAGGTCAACTCTAGAGGTGACTCCTCCATTGACCTTCTTAGTGGCTTTCTTGATTTTTCTTAAGTCCTTAGCCACTAAACACACACCATGGCTAGACTTAGGGATGACTTCCCTATTAGCCTTGGTTTTTCTAGACCTAGATGTGGTTCCATAATTAAATGGAACATTATGGTAGGACATAGGTTTGTGACCCAAACCCTTCTTGCCCTTAGATAATTCTTGTTTTCTAGGCCTTGACTTTTGTGCATTAGACCCCTTAACCGAATTTGATATTATTGCTAGGG
The DNA here is from genome assembly GCA_025175895.1 of Wurfbainia villosa. Lineage (NCBI taxonomy): Eukaryota > Viridiplantae > Streptophyta > Magnoliopsida > Zingiberales > Zingiberaceae > Wurfbainia > Wurfbainia villosa. Next base: position 43,202,403 of record CM045988.1, on the reverse strand, counting down.
TCTTCTCCAATTTTTCTAGCCTTGACCTCAAGGCTTGGTTTTCTAACTCTAATTTCCTCAATTTTGAATTTTCATTAGATTTTTGAGGAATGTTCTTCTTCTTAGGCATGTGCCTACCCTTCTTAGGGTTAATGCCTAGATGATTTTCAACTCTCCTAATGGACTCTTTTGGTAAAATAGATCTAGTGTTTTGAGTCCTAGGTTTGTCCTTAGAGAAACTAACATGCTTGGCACCTAAGCAATAAACCTTATTATTTCTCTTAGCATACTTTTCATTGATAATAGCAAGAGAGCTAAAATAATTCTTAGCATGCTTTTTGACTTTAGGAATTGAAGGTGCATTAACTAAATGTACCTTAGGGTTAGCTTTAGGAGCTCCCCTTACATGAATTGCACCTTCTTGCCCTTTCTTCCTCCCCCTAGGGCATTGGCTTCAGTAGTGTCCCTTTTGATTGCATTTGAAGCACACAATGTGCTCTTTGCTCTTGATTTTGGGAACACCGGCATCATTTGACTTTGGGTTGACTTTTGGTGTCGATGCCTTCTTCTTAGCCAATTTAGGGCATTTGCTTTTGTAATGCCCTTTCTCCCTACACTCAAAACAAATAATATAATCTTTACGATTAATTATAATACATGAGTCACCTAGGGAGTTGGTGGAAGCCTCTTCCCGATCTTCACTTCTCCCGGATGTGGATGCTTCTTGTTCTTGCTCCGGGATGGAAGATTGCCTCTCCTCCCCCTCAATGCTAGAGGTGGAGGTCTCCACCAAATCATCAACATCCTCAAATGTTGTGGGTTCTTCTTCGGCATTCTCCTCTTCTTGTGCCGATTGGGAATTTTCTTGGAATTTCATTACCTTATTCCATAATTCCCTTGCATCCCTATAATCACCCAATCTAGACCAAATAGTGTTAGGTAACAAATCACTAATCAACTTGATTACCTTGAGATTTGTCTTGAAGTCTTTGATTTGGTCTTGGGTCCATTTTGATTTTTCAATGGGCTTGTTGTGTTTGTCCCTAGGCATCTCAAAACCGTTTTCTATAATAATCATAAAATTAAAATCGGTTTCGAGATATACCTCCATCTGTTTCCTCCACCAAGAAAAATCTCCATCGAATTTTGGTGGATGGATGAAGTCAGCTATCTTGTAGTGCTCTCGCGGCGGTTAGTCCTTGAAGAGCAACCTCGGCTCTAATACCACTTGTAGGGGATCGGTACGGCCGGCTAGAGGGGGGTGAATAGCCCTCTTACGATGGATGTCGTAATTCGTTCGTTCTTCTTGCGTTGCTTGTCTACGATTGTCGTTAGCGCAGCGGAATAACAATAATAATGAAACTAACAACAATACAAGCACACCAAATACGCAAGCGATATACGTGGTTCGGAACCGAATCGTTCCTACTCCACGGGCGAGCTCCTCGAGCTCTAGTTATGTGCACGACACTAACTATAACACTCCTTTTCGACTACACGTCGGAGGTGGAGAAACCTCTCACAAGAAATTACACTAATTAATGAAATACAAGCAATACAAAGACAAATATGAAATACACGTAAAGAACACTTTACAATGCTTGCTTTGAACCCTTTGCTTGTTGCTTGCTTTAGATGGCTCTTGAAGGTCTGGAATGCAGCAGCAATTCCCCTCCAATAGCTTCACAAAAGTCTTTGCGAAATTCTCCAACTCGAGCTCCTTTTATAACCTGCATCAAGTTTTGTTGCGCTAGCAATGACCGCCAAAAGGCCCCGATCGCCTCGTAGAGCTTGTCTCACAACAACAGATCCACGCCGGACAAGTTCCAACGGATCACCTACCTACGATCGATGATGCCCATCACCGATCGGGTGACCTAGTAATCGATCGCCCACGCGGCTACGAGCGTTACGTGCTCGCGACACTCCCATCACCGATCGCCATCCCTCGGCGATCATTGCCGACTTCGGCCGATTATCACCATGGCGATCGCCAAGCACAAAACCCTAGCCTTACACCAGTCGAACCCTAGTCGACTTGGACCAGTCGAACCGGCACCTATGCCAGTCGACTGACGTCGGGCAAAACCTCAAACACCAAGTTGTTTGAGCATCCGACCGTCAGGTAAACCCTCAAACATCAAGTTTGAGCCTCCGACACTCAGTCTTAGCCACTTGGCCAAGTCCACCTTATCCCTCATGGAGTTCCCCACCAAAGCTCTCTTCCCTCGGCCTACGTCCCTCGGATGCGCCAAGTGCATGGCTTCGCAACACCATCCTTCGCATCTCATGCCCTAGAAGTATGCTTCCCTTTGGGCTCACTCCATTCGCTCCCCGTCCGGCGGTCCCTCGGATGCACCAAGCACACGGCTTCGCAATGTCATCCTTCACCAACTCAAGGACCCTGAGCCTAGTGAACTTACCAAGTCCTCAAGACTTCCCAAATGCACCAAGCGCATGGCTTCGCAATGCATTTCTCACCAAGCACCAAGCGCACGGCTTCGCAATGCTTTGGATTTTCCATGCCAAGCACCAAGCGCACGGCTTCGCAATGCTTTGGACTTTCCCATGCCAAGGCTTCCCCCTTGGACTTCAACACCAAGCTCCATGCTTGGATTTTCCATGCCAACCCCATGTTAGACTTTCCATGACAATCCCATGTCATGAGTTTTGTCTATCATCAAAATATCATCAGGGTACTGCTCGAGTCAAACTCGAGTCAACCTGGGACGATTGCACCAACAATCTCCCAACACTCTGCCTTTGGGTTTCAATGGATTTGCCTTTCCTTTGCCTTTAGCTTGGGTCTTACCCTTACCTTTAGGCTTTTTCTTGCCTTTTCCTTTTCCTTTGCCTTTGTTCACCATCAAAATGGTACTAGGCTTTGCCTTCTTAAGTTTGAGTTCAGCAGTTTACAACATGCTCAACATCTTAGGTAAAGGCTTGTCAATTTCATTGATGTTGTAGTTCATGACAAATTGACTGTAGACTTCTGGCAATGACTGTAGAACAAGGTCAGTGGCCATCTCTTGGCCCAATGGAAATCCCAATCTCTCTAGGTTCTCAACGTACCTAATCATCTTGAGTACATGAGTGTCTAAGGGAGTTTCTTCTTGCATCTTGCATTGAAACAAGGGCTTTGATACTTTGTATCTCTCGTGCCTTACTTGTCCTTGATATAGTTGTTTCATATGCTCACCCATACCTTAGGAATTCATGTTCTCATGTTGCTTTTGAAGCTCAGAGTTCATGGTGGCAAGCATAAGGCATGACACATCCAGTGCATCATCTTGATGCTTCTTATAAGCATCCCTGTCAGCACGAGTGGTCGTAGAGGTGGGAGGTTCAGGAATGGACTGCTCTAGGATGTACAATTTGCATTCTTGCTTGAGGACTACTCTCAAGTTCCTGTACCAGTCTAGGAAATTAGCTCCAGTGAGCTTGTCCTTATCAAGGACAGATCACAGAGAGAGTGTGTTTGACGTATTTGATGTTATGGTGATCTACAATACATAAATTAGAAATGTATCATATTTTAATCATTTAATTAGTCCTTTAACTAAATAATTCTCCCACTGGTCACAAAGTGGGACAAGATCTATATTATACCACATCTTGAGTTAGGTTTGGCTAATCACCAAAGACTCGTATAAGTTAGGTAGGTAACTTGTACCAATTACATCTAATGTAATTCTTGTATATCTATATGAACAACATTATTTGTTCTTTGTGCCTATCACATGAGATATCCTTCTAAATTATGACTCATCTTGAGTTAGCTTTGGCTAATCGTCCAAGATTTGTATAATGTAGGTAGATGTCTTGTATGAGCTATGCCTCTAAGTTCATCAATCTAATTGAAAGAGCTTAGTTAAATCAAACCTAAGGTTTAATAGTCGGACATCACAATTGCCCTATTGCACTTTACCGAGGTAAATCGAGTCACTTTGCTTTGGCAAATGCGCTATGATTGAACAAGGTAATAGTGAGTATTAAACTTTGGTAGGCATATAATAAGTGACCTAATTGTGTGACAACTAACTACGCATGCATTACATACAAGCATCACATACAAGAATCACATGCATCACATATAAGCATAAAGAAATGTGACATGGTTATGACCCTTTTCTATGATCTTCTCAAGCCAATGAGAAGAGTGAATGGTCAACTTAGGGAATATCATCTTCTCCAAGTCTTCCATTGTCGTCATGTGTTGTTGGCTTCCTTCCTTTGCACCGTCCTTCAGTAGTCTAGAACGATTCTACATTGTAAATTACAGTTTAAAGAAACCTCAAGTTACATTCGAGGGTAATCTAATTTTACAATCGGAATAATGAAGGTGAAAGGCACGACACACATGTCGTATTATGAATTTCAACAAACACACACATATCCAATCACATTGGGTTATGGGCCATAACCATGAACCATGTCACCATCCGGTCGATCAGGTCCGCTCGCCAGACTATCTTCTTAGCTTCGATGCGAGCCCAGAACAACATGAAGATTATAATAAAACACATTCTAACTTATATCACATATAACAACTAAAAACAAGTATTGTTTTCACAATGTGGCTCTGATACCACTGTAGGGAATCCATGCATGCTCGGAAACATTTTACAAGAACATAGCAGTGGAAAAATAGTCCATGAGAAAACCATACTCATTTGATCGATTCTATCCTATGAGATTCGTAGTTACCTTTGATGTGAGCCCTTCGCAATCCCGTCAGTAACACTTGCGTGCAAGGTGTTTGGATCTCAGCGCAATCAGGAAGTCCACTCCTCCACGATATCCACACGAACCGTGAGATGAAGAGAAACCAAACTGTGGTGCTAGCCACAAGATTGGTTCGACCAAGAAGGTAGAAGAAGGAGAAGAAGATCACACGAAAAAAACCACCAAAAAGTCTCATCCAAACCCCTTTTTATATTCAACCATTGAATATGAAGGGTTTGTGACTCTTGGTTTCCATGGAATTAATAACTCATTAATTCCATCTTAATGATCATGCAAACCTTCTTATTGGTGAGTCTCACTCAATCCGAATTTGACTTGAGTTTAACTCAAGTCAGATTCATTGAGTATACCTTGAGACCTACTCAATTCGAATTTGACTTGAGTCTATCTCGAGTCAAATTCATTGGGTATATCATAAGTCCCACTCATTGAGTCTAATCTACATTAGATTCAACCTGATGGCCCAATGGCTCATCACATGAGTCATCTCCAACTCACATGTCCTATGTGTGTGACCCAATAGGTTCTCGTAACATTGGCAATGTTTCTAAAACCCTTTTAGAGATATAAACAATGAGCGATATCTAACAATACATCATTACTACTCAAGTGATGAGAATGTCAAGATCCGACATAACCTTTATGTTACTACTATCTTGTATGACTCAGTCCTTCTATCCTTGATATCTAGATTGATCAATGAGGCATAGACTGTGTCATCCTCTTATCAATCATGAGTTTCTTGATCTCCAAGTAGACTATTCAACCAAATAAGCTCAATATATCATATTGAGTTATTAGAGCATGGTCATGCATTTTAGCAGTCCTATTCTATCAAGGGGCCCATAGATATCACTTCCGTTATATGGAAGGGATAGATCCCATCTACATCACTCACATCCCTCCGCATAACTTATTGCATACCCAGTGATCACCTTTATAGTGACCCTATTACGGGTGACATTTAACGAAGCCAAAGTATACAACTCATTATATAGGGAACCGTAGTGACTTCAGGTCTAGGGATTATTTATATCAATAGTCACATGAGAATGCTTATGACCCTCATATAACGATCCATGAAATATTCTCATGATGGGTCAATTCAGTATATAGTCTCTAATATGTACCCATGTGTCAACTTGATATCACATATCCATGACTTGTGAGATTAAGTCATCAATTGATTTACATGCTAGTCTCTATGCATTAATATTGTCCTTGCATATTAATACTTGACTAGGAATAGTTAAGAGTAGTGTTATATATATATATATATATATATATATATATATATATATATATATATATATATATATATGTCTACATACTCTCACTATCAATTCAACCAATTGATATTCTATAAACCTAAACCTACTATTCAAGGACACTATTATATTATTTATATAGCATGGATAAGAAATAATATAATAAGCAAACCTTGCCTATTATTAATAAAATATGATACATATGATCCTAATCAATCATCTCATGATTGACACTAAGGGTTGACACTAACAGATTTCAACTACGATCCGATCGGAATCTAGCCATGGTCCAACCAGACTACGATCGGATTCTGGTCGGTTTCCGATTGGAATCCGATTGAATTGCTGCCACCAACGATCGCAATCTAGTCAGAATTCGACCACGGTCTGATTGAACTCTGATTTCAATTGGATCATGTCAGATTTTGATTGGATTATAGTCTAAATTTGATCTGATCACGGTCATTAGTGTTCTAGCCACTGGCAACCACGATCAGGCTAAATTCCAACCACGATCGGGTTGGAATCTGACTGGAGGGATTGCGACCATGATCCTGACAAGTTCAGGGGTTGGGCTATAGTGCTCATCATCTCCATTCATCATAGTGGAAGCATTGTGCATTTCTTGTTGTTGTGCAATCTCATAGATCAAACGGCTATGAATGAGGCCTACACGGCGCTGATCATGACAATATCTAATATTCCAAGTCAATGGTTGTCATCAAGTAATAAAAAGAATCGATCCCACATGGACTAGTAAATTGAGTACTAGTTTACTAAGCGAATGCAGATTGACTAGACCAAATCAGTTGGCTGAGAAAATAAATCATTCAAAAAGAAAGAAGGATTTGAGAATGGAGAGATTGAAATCAGAAGGAAGGAGAAGTCATAATCGAGGGGACTGATTCTAAGATTGTGGTTTCACCTAAATGATTGTAAACATATGTCTTTCTCCTTATTCTCAATGGTTGTTTGTGTAGATAGGGTATCCTATTTTATCTGATGTGAAATTTTAGAACTACATCGGCATATCTACTCCAATCGATGTCTACTTTCAAAGTCGACAGAGCTGAGGGATTTCTTTCTCAAGGAGACCCTATCACGAGGTCCAACAATCCCCAAGTTGTCTTCTCCTACTGTGTGTCCTTGGCTTGGGGTACATCCATTATGTTCTATGATAACCTATGGATCCTCGTGGTAGATCGTTTACTTTCGTAGTCGATTCTGCCACATCTCAGTTCTCTATAGATCGAGGAATTGGATTCACCTTTTAGTCCATCCCCACACCTTTAGGATATGGCCTATTCTTTTGGCATCTAAATTGGGTAAACATAATAGATTCAGAACACTAGTAATCGTATCCTTGACTAAAAAGTAAGCATAAATGGTTATACAATGAAAATAATGTAATCTAATATGGATTCATTGCATAACTTTGTTTACAAATCATGGGGGCTACTCCCTAATCCTAAAATCATAGAATCTACTCCATAAAGATGGAGTTGCAAACATAAGACATCATGAACACAGGAAATACAATAAAGACTATCAAAGAATTTAAAAGGAGAAATCTTAGTCTCAATCGGGATTGAGTCTTGGCTGCTATATCCGGAGTGGTGGTAACGAGGTCCCTTCCATTGTGATCTATGAAGTTGAAGAGGCCCTTGGATGACATTCTCCAATTGTTGGGGTCCCTTGGATGGCTCCCCTTCGGGGTTTGGGAGCCCTAAGGCGGCTCCCCTCATGATTCCTCATCTTCTCAAATGAGTTTCCTTTGTATTGACACCCAAACACTCTATTTCCTTGCAATAGTTGGTGCCGCCACATGGTCGTGTGTGAGACACATGACCCCGCCATGTGTGGAACTAGAATTGGATGAAATGGTGGAACACGACCCCATGGGACACGGTCGTGCCTCAAAGGCACAACCACCACCCCTGTGGGTAGAAACACAGTCGTTCCTCAAAGGCAAGGCCTGATCGTGTGAAAACCTGACTTGGGAGTAATTCGACAAAGGGTTCTACGACTATGGAACCCTCCACGAGCAGGTCGTGGAATGACCTGGATGCTTCATGTCAACTCTGTTTTCTCCTCGTTTGGTCATGGGTTCATGCAGACATCCTTCATGATTGATTATGCCTTCCTTTGTCTTGAAAGGTGCCCTCCTAAACATAAAAACATGCAACTGTAGGGCCTTCATCTTGATTCGTTTCGTTTTGAGGGGAATGCTTGTGTCTTGGGACATGACCAGAACGTGTTCTCTACAATCTGTGCTCCATATAATGCTTCATTTCGCTTCGAATCTTCACCCTATCAAGTCAAATAAATATAAACATATATCCAAACAAAGATAATAATAAAATAAAATAAACAAAGATAATATGCAATGAATGCCATAAAAATGAGATAAGATGTGTGTCAAAATGATAACTAAAACTCTATATAAAATATGCATATCAAAATCCCCCATACTTAAACCTTTGCTTGTCCTCAAGCAAACTTTAGTGTTCATCTTAATGAATATAAATGAATATCTTCATTATATAGTTTGCTCATATAATCCTATCAAGTGGTACTACTATTAAATCAAATAATTAAGTTCACCAAGTTTACAAAGAATGTGTAAAATACCAGAGAAAAAAAATAATAAAAAGAACAATATTCCTCGGTAATTGATAAAACATCTTGTGGAATTTTTTTAGAAATTTTTCTGGATTTAAACGGAGGTCTTAAGGACATTTTATGGGGATAAAGAGGATAGGCTTTTGTAAAGTCTGTTTAGACTATCTGTTAGGAATTAATAGGTTTAATTAAAAACCTATTATATTTTTCCATTTTCCCGATCGGCAGTTTCTTTCGAAATCATGACTTTCCTTTTCCCGCACCGCCGCTCCCTTTTCTTCTTCTCTCCACCGTCGCCGCCCGAGCCCTAACTCGCAGACGCTGCGCCGCACGCTGCTGCCGCTCCATCGCCGCCACTGCCGCTCCATCGGTGCCGCGAGAGGAGCGGTTGTCGCCGGCGTTGATCCCCGCACTGGGCTTGTCGCTGTCGCGATTCCCCTTCTCTCCGGATTTCTTCGGCAACCTTCACCTCGCAACTAGCGGCGTGAAGAAGCTCACAGTCGACGACTCCTTCCGGTGGGAGAGCAAGCGGGAGGGGAGGATCGACGTTTGGACTCGTGAGCGTCCTCGACGGCGAGCTAGGAGCGCAGGGATCTCGCAGCGGTTGGGAGTCGCCTCTTCCGATTTCTCCTCACCGTCGCCCGCCCGATCGGTGCCACCCTCTCGTCTTCTTCTTCTCTTCCGATCCGAAAGCAACAAGGGTCGTCGGCAGTTGCATCTCCACTACGCGATTCTGACCCTGCCGATCTCCGCCCTTTTCATCGCGGAAGCCTAGTTCGCCGAAGCAAGGTAAGGGCTGCTCTTTCTTCACCTTTGGATGGGATCGAAAATCCCCGCTGTGTTTCTCTTTGTGGTTGAGTGTGGATCATGTTTGGACAGTGATCCGGGAGTCGGTGAACAGAGGAAGGGGTGGATGCTGAGGCATTTGGGGCAGTCTACTGATCCAGAGCACAGCCAAAGTTTGACTGCGTGATCGTTGTGGTGGAGAGTGCTACCATTCTAATTCACGGTGGTTCAGGAGGATGAGTCGGTGGATCAGCTGTGTGATCCCTTGCAGCCTATCTAGTCAGATTTTGGTGATGAAGAGTTGTCATTTCCTACCTAAATTGGTTGTGCAGATTTGGCACATTGAGTTGGAGCAAGAAGCTGTGGTTGATTAGGACATTGATAGAAGGCAGTATTCTTGGAGGTGAATACAATCAGCATGAACTACCTAATACGTATGGTTGTAAATTGGATTTGGATATGGTTATTAATTTGATGTGATATGTTACAGTAGTATTATTTGTGAAGTAATCATAGATCAAATATGATTAGTAAATGAAGTGTAAAGGATTACACTACTACATGATTGAATTGACTAATCAAGAGTTAGCATATAAACAGGGATTAGTATGGAAGGGTATGGAACTACCCTTGCAGATAATAGTGAATCAGCTAAAGATTTAGGTTGGATTAGATTTCTATACCTACAGTTTGATTATGCTGGCATTTATTTATATATGTTTTTTTTGCAGGATTTTGGTTCGAGATATTCGCGGCCGTGAAGATTATTGTCACGAGCTTCTTTTCAGGTGGGTAATTTCCTACATGGTCCGGGTAGATGTATTGCATTCAGATTTAGTCATAGATATGAGCATGTTAGGTGTTCATATTACCTTGACCCTGCTCTCTTTATCGTATGCTTGAACTTATCGTTGGATATATTTATGCTCAATTGTTGATATCACATATACCCTAACATGATTTAGGAGTTATAGATGTGATGTAAATTGACCTAGATGTTTAGTAGGATGTAAATGTTAGTACGGAGGATGACCCAATTTATAATTGGCAAAAAGGTCATCCGTGGGTAGGTAATGCCTTAAATATAGGATTTACTTCAAATACCTATAGGTTGCATACTATTACCAACCATGAGTTGTGTAATGGTTAAGTGAAGGGTGATTAGTGTGTCGCCGCGGACCGGTGGTCCCAGCTTGGTATGATTAGTCGAGTACGACTCTCTATCGGATAGAGAGTTGATCAGTCGAGTACAACTCTCTACAAGATAGAGAGTGCATCGATCAGTTGAGTATGACTCTCTATTAAAGAGAGAGTCATGATCAGTCGAGTACGACTCTCTACTGGATAAAGAGTTCGTCGATCAGTCGAGTACGACTCTCTATAGGATAGAGAGTTCGTCGATCAGTCGAGTACGACTCTCTATAGGATAGAGAGTCCGTCGATCTGTTGAGTACAACTCTCTACAGGATAGAGAGTATTGATTAGATGGGTGTGACTCTTTGCTGAACAGAGAGTCTGTGGTAGATGGTTGTACGTGTGATAGCATACATATGTCATTTGCATGCATTCTGATGACATAGTCTCCCTTGGGGTTGAGAGAGTCGTCAGTCATCTTGCCTCCCAGAGCACTCCTTGAGGAGTAACTGGTGTGAGGGCAGAGCATCTGTTGTGCCGCACTCTACCACTATATACGGTGGTAGTTGGAGTTGCGTGCAGTTGTCCTGGGTGCGTGGTACTCGACCACTCATTGGTAGTGTTTGTCGGAGTGGCCAGCAGCAGGGACCCCCGTTGTGTAGCAAGCTCTTTATGCTCATATGCTACTTAATCTTACTGCCCACTCGGCCACTCTATAGCAGTGGTTGGTGTGAGTTGGGACAGTTGTCATGTCGTGCCACCTAGGCCACACTGGGGTCGTGGTAGCGAGTAGGGGTGAGCAAGCATGACCATGCATGTTGCATTGCCGTATCTGATGGCAGTTTGCATATTACCATATATAGATATATATATATATATATATGTATGTATATATATGGATGGTTGAGATTAATATATATATGGATAGAGTCTATATATATATATGATTATTGTGATGTTGCCTTTGATTGGACTATGCTTGCTGCATTTGGGTGTAGATCATATTCATGCATGTTTCTTGCATTTGTTATACGATTGTGTCGGATACTGGTAAGGGTTGGACAGACCATTAGATACCTTGACCTTTAGCTAGAGTATATGGTGAGTTGATCTACTCTTCATGTTATATATATATATATATATATATATATATATATATATATATATATGTTGATATATGTTCATGTTGGATCAGTAGCATATAGACTTGGTTGCTCTGCATTTTTATATTGTTTATTTGGTTAGAAGCGGTATATGCTTGTATTTATATACTATCTTTGATATACCTGTTATTACCTCTAGAGTATGTTGTTGAAAATACATGTGATATGGCATATATACATGTTTTTCTATTATGCTCTTGAGTTTTACTCACCACCCCCACGGACCACAGGTTTTTACATGCGGTAATGTGTAGAAGACTTCGTGATGACTTGGAGTCATCTCACCTCCGAGGCTCCCGTGTTTTGTTTTGGGCCTTCCGTCCGCCGTGTTATGTATTCGGAGTTTTCATGATGTATATGTTGTATATTCAGATTTTGTAGTTATTTTCGTGTTGTTGTGGTGTGTTAGTCATACCGGTATACATGTGTTGGATTGTTGTATTGTTGTGGTATGTTTCTGCTGTATTTTTGTGTAGTTGTTATTTTGTTATATATATATATATATATATATATTGTTGTTATTGTGGGCCTACGGGCCTTGTATTAATCCGAAATGTTGCCACGTACAGGGGAGGTGTCGTCCGTTTGATTTTCGGCTCGGTATGCTCTCGGGGCGTGACAACTTTAGTGGTATCAGAGCCCAATGTTCTGCGATGCCATACAATGTTATTTTTGTGTCAAGTCTTGGATTCTCGGGAGTCGATTTATTCGGTTTTGGTTTTCTAAGATGAGATGGACAGCGGCCTGAGCTCCAAGCAGCATGAGGTAAGAATTCCTGAAAAAGACTTATGGTTTAGTAGATATTTTTATAAACTTGATCAGTAGGTGTATACAATAGAGTTATGACACCTGTGCAGACTTGTAGTAGGGGTCGTCCATCGAGGCGACCAACTGGAGTGACCTTTAGGGTTTATACTCCTGGTTATGTTGGCTATGCATTTAGATGCTTATACCAGGGAATAACCTATAGTGTGTTGGTTATTATTCGTAACCGTGGTATGAGTTGACCACGAGAACGATCTGTTGAGTCTGTGAGTCTTGAACCTGTGTCGAGGAGGTGATTTACCTCTGAGAGCCGACTGATACCGAGTCGGAAAATAGGGGCCAAGTCGTCACATTTATTATAGAAATCAGAGACTACAGTCTTAAGGATTTTCACTAACTGTGCTAGTCAGATCATTACCTGTGGGTAATGAAAAGACTTGTAGACTATTGTGATGCAGATAGCGGAAGGCTAGGTTACGGAGTTTCATAGGGATTTTATCCCTGAGATGTTCATACTGAGATGTATAACTTTGAGAGTACTTTTGAGTACTTAACTTATGTTATACCGAGAAAGAAGAGTAGTTTGCATACCATTATCGAGATCAAGCCGGTATTTGGTATTAAATGTAGAAAATAATCTTCGGGAAATAATATATCACTTGATACTGGTTTAGTGACGTTGAAAGAGAGTATTTCCCTGTGTCACTTTTAGTGACACATTATAAGGAATTTTTGAGCTTCAAGTAGGGTAATCGGTTAGTAATAGTGTACTGTACAGAGTCGTGAGACTTGCAGAAGTTACGACCACCTAATAGCTCAAGAAGATGAATGAATGATTTAAGCCACCCAGAGTTATTGGCTTATAATTGGATAAGGATGCCGGGATCTTCGATCAGATCCTGCCAGAAGATGTTGGGTTGAGACAAGAGTTTAGAAATTACTCCGTACAAGGGTTTAAGAGTTGGAGACCGATAAGGAAATATTGCATGTCAACTTATTAGAGTCAGAAGTCTTTGATTGTTGGATAAAGGAGCAAGATTGAAGTCATATACTTTAAACTATTTTCTGATTATAGAAGACCAACTGCAAATCATCAAGATGTTCTCGTGGATATCAGCACAATCAGAACAAAGACTTCGAAGGGATTATGTGCATGTAGTGCATATCACGAAGACACGCGAAGCCAGATTATCCGTTAGAGCAATTCAGTTGTTGCTATTGTTGAGCAACCAGTACAGTGGAGGAGGTGTACTTTAAAGATTCAGTTGAAGACTATCGATGGTGTTCCAGGAGGAAGATGTATCGTCTCGACAGCAGAGATTAGCACAGAAGATGTGGGTTACCTTATCAGCATCAAACTACTACCTCAGGAGTTGTTGGAGTTCTTTGATACTCCCCTTCAGCAGAGATCAGCACAGAAGCAGCATAAATAGAAGACATTGTAGAAGACTCAGCAGACAATAACAAACAGTTACCTCCAGATGTGGATTGACTCTGTACAGAGGATAGAGTATACGACGATGGTCGTATCTACTCAGTAATCTTCAGTTACAGCTCGTAGGATTAAGTAATGTGATCAGATGATCTAGGAAAAAAATCCTGGATCATTCATCATTAGAAATCACCGCTTTGTCGCGGTATTGGATCTGATCTTGTTCTCTTGGAGAAAGGAGGAGACCTGTGGAGCCTTTGGATCGGATCAAAGATATTTGATCGTTCGGTATTACTCTAGTTTTACCCTCTGGTTAATATATTGAGAGATGCTTGTAGTTCACGGTATCTTTGTCTAGAACATTCTCAGTTGGATTAGAAGGGTCCTTTACATCGACTTGTGGGTCGGTGGTATCTCTACCGTCAGGTGAGATGAGGATCAATGATTAAGAAGTCAAGGGATGCCCTTAGACTTTGATAGACATATCTTTACTGTAGACATATCCTTACGGATGGTCAAATTGTTAAGATTATAGTATGATATGTCTCTCGGATGTGCGTATAATGAGAGTATTGGATGTAGTTTTGGATGAACTCCTAGGCTTGCATTGCTTAGGCAAGTGGAGTAGGCGATCGAAATGATTGCAAAAATAGTCCGGTATCGAAGATCACATAACGAGTGATATTTTTGTTGGTATCAGTGTTGTTAAACACTATAAAAGAATTGGAATAACGTGAGTTGCGATTATAGGAGATGTTGGAAGGGGATATTTATCTATCCCAGTATTTCTCCTTGAGAAGATCCGAAACTCTTTGTTGAAAGAGAGATGGACCTTTGAAGGTATGCAACGATTATTGATGATGGAATACAGTAGTTATTGTGATGAATATCCTTCGTTATGGATAAATGATCTATTTAGATCAGCTAAGGACACCTGTGTATACTCTAGGGTTGATTTACATTTGATATTGTAGTGACATGATGTCATACAATTATCATTGTCGTTGAGATGATTATTATATCGTCAGCTTAGAGTAAAGGAGATGCAGGTGTGTAGAGACGATAATTTCATACTTGGTATGAATTGTATGAGTTTTGATTATGTTGTTAGACTAATTAACGATTTAGTCGTCCATGGCTTTGAGAATCGTATATCTTGGACACGATTGGAACAGTTGTTGATTGTGGTAGTTGGAGTTGCGCACTCGACCACCCTAGATGGTGGTTTGCTTTGTATGGTTTGGTTAGTACTGTAGATGTGGATAGAATGTCTTAGCATTACTATACCACAGATTTGTTTGACAAAGGTGATAATGGAAATCATTTAGTCGAAAGCTGGTGAAACCAGTTTACAAGACCAGGATGGCGGTTAACTTTTACACGAGTATTAGTTAATCTTTCCGGAGTAGATAAAAGGATGTTGTACGCGGATGCATCGTTTCAGGGATCGGAGCGATTCCGATACAGTTGAATGAGGCGTACCTTATGCTTATGACAGTTAAGAAACTACGAGATGGGTTGTCATATACATGACGTGGCTTTAGTAGTTATTATTTGGATTTGTAGAGATATGGAGTAGGAATGCTCATGGAATTTTAACTAACTACTGGGTAGCTAGTATAAAGTTGCTGGAATGCAAATAGTTGTAGTTTGCGAGAGTTGATCGCTATAGTCTTCCATGCACTTACAGAGTGTGTGGTGGAGTGGATTTTGGATGGTAGATGGACTTATCTTGTGAGAAGATAATTCTCCATCTATAATATGGATAGGTGTTCTGGACACACATCCAGTTAAGGAAGAGTGGCTACAGGAAGCACATTATTAAAGATTTGCTATGCATCTTGGTGGTACTCGGATGTACCGAGATTTGAGACGTTTATACTGGTGGAATGACATGTAGAACATGGTTGATTTCGTAGGTTGATATTGGGTGTACCAACTAGTAAAGGTGGAATACTAGTGAGTAGTAAGGTAGTGTACCGAGATGAAAGTGGGATCTCCGTACAATAGACTGCGTTGGGAGATTGTCTAGAACTCGTAAAGGATGTGATGTGATTTGGGCGATCATGGATCGACTAACCAAGTCAGCTCACCTTCTTCCTATGCGTAGAATGTACTCGTTGGATCATCCGACATAGTTGTATTGTCGGAAGATTATCGGATTGCATGGGGTACTGTTGAGTACTATATCTGATAGAGACCCACATTTTACCTTGCGATTTTGACAGAGTCTGCATCAGACCATGGACACAGAGCTTCGTCTTAGTGCAACATTTCATCCGCGGACAGATGAACAGTCTAAGTGTATCATTTAGATGTTGGAGAATCTATTCAGATCTTTTGTCATGGATTATGGAGGTGTAGCTTATCGGCTGGCTTTACCTCCGACACTTGCAGGTGTTCATAACGTATTTCATGTTTATATGCTGAGGAAATACGTGTCGCGATCTGACCATATTCTGTAAGAGGTTCCGATTCTACCTCAGTCTAATGCAACTTACGAGGTGATTTCAGGGTGGAGCCTGAGTCGTAAGGAGCGACAGTAGTGGGACGAAAACCATTCGACTCGTAAAGGTTTGATGACAGCATCATACTGATGAGGAGGCTATGTGGGAGCTGGAAGATATTATCCGAGCTCGATGGTCTCATCTGGTCACTTGAGGAAGGTATGTGGTCCTTTTGGAAACTTGCTTGAAGTAAATTTTTGCATGTTAGTATGAAATTTTGGGGACCAAATTTTTATAAGTGGGGGAGAATGTAAAATACCAGAGAAAAAAAAATAAAAAATAAAAATATTCCTCGGTAATTGATAAAACATCTTGTGGAATTTTTCAGAAATTTTTCTGAATTTAAATAGAGGTCTTAAGGACATTTTATGGGGATAAAGCGGATAGGCTTTTGTAAAGCCTGTTTAGACTATATGTTAGGAATTAATAGGTTTAATTAAAAACCTATTATATTTTTCTGTTTTCCTGATCGACAGTTTCTTCTGAAATCGCGACTTTCCTTCTCCCGCACCGCCGCTCCCTTTTCTCCTTCTCTCCACTGTCGCCGCCCGAGCCCTAACTCCCAGATGCCGCGCCACACGCCACTGCCGCTCCATCGCCGCCGCTGCCGCTCCATCACCGCCGCGAGAGGAGCGATTGTCCCTGGCGTTGATCCCCGCACTGGACTTGTCGCTACCGCGATTCCCCTTCTCTTCAGATTTCTTCGCCAACCTTCACCTCGCGACTGGCGGCGTGAAGAAGCTCACCGTCGACGACTCCTTCCGGTGGGAGAGCAAGCGGGAGGAGAGGATCGACGTTTGGGCTCCGGCGGGCATCCTCGATCGGCAGAGCTAGGGAGTGGCAGGGGATCTCGTTGCCGGATTTGGGAGTCTCCTCTTCCGATTTCTCCTCGCCGTCGTCCGGCCGATCGGTGCCACCCTCTCGTCTTCTTCTTCTCTTCCGATCCGAAAGCAACAAGGGTCGCTGGAGGTTGCATCTCCACTGTGCGATTCTGACCCTGCCGATCTTCGCCCTTTTCATCGCGGGAGCCTAGTTCGCCGAAGCAAGGTAAGGGCTGCTCTTTCTTCAACTTTGAACGGGATCGAAAATCCCCGCTGTGTTTCTCTTTGTGGTTGAGTGTGGATCATGTTTGGACAGTGATCCAGGAGTTGGAGAACAGAGGAAGGGGTGGCTGTCGAGGCATTTGGGGCAGTCTACTGATCCAGAGCACAGCCAAAGTTTGACTGCGTGATCATTGTGGTGGAGAGTGCTACCATTCTAATTCACGGTGGTTCAGGAGGATGAGTCGGTAGATCTGCTGTGTGATCCCTTGCAACCTATCTAGTCAGATTCTGGTGATGAAGAGTTGTCATTTCCTACCGAAATTGGTTGTGCAGATTTGGCACATTGAGTTTGAGCAAGAGTTATGGTTGATTAGGACATTGATACAAGGCAGTATTCTTGGAGGTGAATACAATCAGCATGAACTACCTAATAGGTATGGTTGTAAATTGGATTTGGATATGGTTATTAATTTGATGTGATATGTTACAGTAGTATTATTTGTGAAGTAATCATAGATCAAATATGATTAGTAAATGAAGTATAAAGGTTTACACTACTACATGATTGAATTGACTAATCAAGAGTTAGCATATAAACAGGGATTAGTATGGAAGGGTATGGAACTACCCTTGCAGATAGTAGCAAATCAGCTAAAGATTTAGGTTGGATTAGATTTCTATACCTACAGTTTGATTATGCTAGCATTTGTTTATATATGTTTTGTTTGTAGGATTTTGGTTCAAGATATTCGCGGCCGTGAAGATTATTGTCACGAGCTTCTTATCAGGTGGGTAATTTCCTACCTGGTCTGGGTAGATATATTGCATTCAGATTTAGTCATAGAGATGAGCATGTTAGGTGTTCATATTACCTTGACCCTGCTCTCTTTATCGTATGCTTGAACTTATCGTTGGATATATTTATGCTCAATTGTTGATATCACATATACCCGATCATGATTTAGGAGTTATAGATGTGATGTAAATTGACCTAGATGTTTAGTAGGATGTAAATGTTAGTACGGAGGATAACCCAATTTATAATTGGCAAAAAGGTCATCCGTGGGTAGGTAATTCCTTAAATGTAGGATTTACTTCAAATACCTGTAGGTTGCATTCTGTTACCAACCATGAGTTGTGTATTGGTTAAGTGAAGGGTGATTAGTGTATCGCTGCGGACCGGTGGTCCCAGCTTGGTATGATTAGTCGAGTATGACTCTCTATCGGATAGAGAGTTGATCAGTCGAGTACAACTCTCTACAGGATAGAGAGTGCGTCGTTCATTTGAGTACGACTCTCTATTGGAGAGAGAGTCATGATCAGTCGAGTACGACTCTCTACGGGATAGAGAGTTTGTCGATCAATCGAGTATGACTCTCTACAGGATAGAGAGTTCGTCGATCAGTCGAGTACGACTCTCTACAGGATAGAGAGTCCGTCAATCTGTTCAGTACAACTCTCTACAGGATAGAGAGTATTGATTAGATGGGTGTGACTCTTTGCTGAACAGAGAGTCTATGGTAGATGGTTGTCATTTGCATGCATTCTGACGACATAGTCTCTCTTGGGGTTGAGAGAGTCGTCAGTCATCTTGCCTCCCAGAGAACTCCCCGAGGAGTAACTGGTGTGAGGGCAGAGCATCGGTTGTGCAGCACTCTACCACTATAGACGGTGGTAGTTGGAGTTGCATGCAGTTGTCCTGGGTGCGTGGTACTCGACCACTCATTGGTAGTGTTAGTCGGAGTGGCCAGTAGCAGGGACCCCCATTGTGTAGCGAGCTCTTTACGCTCATATGCTACTTGATCATACTGCCCACTCAGCCACTCTATAGCAGTGGTTGGTGTGAGTTGGGACAGTTGTCATGTCGTGCCACCTAGGCCACACTGGGGTCGTGGTAGTGAGTAGGGGTGAGCAGGCATGACCATGCATGTTCCATTGCCGTATCTGATGGCACTTTGCATATTACCATATATAGATATATATATCTATGTATATATATATATGGATGGTTGAGATTAATATATATATGGATACAGTATATATATATATATGATTATTGTGATTTTGCATTTGATTGGACTATGCTTGCTGCATTTAGGTGTACATCATATTCATGCATGTTTCTTGCATTTGTTATACGATTGTGTCGAATACTGGTATGGGTTGGACAGACCTTTAGATACCTTGACCTGTAGCTAGAGTATATGGTGAGTTGATCTACTCTCCCTGTTATATATATATATATATATATATATATATATATATATGTTTGATATATGTTCAGGGTGGATCAGAGTAGCGTAGCAGACTTCAGGTATGTCTGCATTTTTATGTTGTTTATTTGGTTAGACGGTATATGCTTGTATTTATATACTATGCTGATATACCTGTTGTACCTTTAGAGTATGTTGTTGAAAATACATGTGATATGACATATATACATGTTTTTCTATTACCTGCTAAGTTTTACTCACCACTCCCCATGGACCCTGGGTTTACATGCCCAGTATTGTGAAGACTTTGTGACTTGGACATCTCATCTCACCTCCGAGGCTCCCGTGTTTTGTTTTGGGCCTTCCGTCCGCCGTGTTATGTATTCGGAGTTTTCGTGATGTATATGTTGTATATTCATATTTTGTAGTTATTTTCGTGTTGTTGTGGTGTGTTAGTCATACCGGTATGCTTGTGTGGGATTGTTGTATTGTTGTGGTATGTTTCTGCTGTATTTTTGTGTAGTTGTTGTTTTGTTATATATATATATATTGTTGTTATTGTGGGCCTATGGGCCTTGTATTAACCCGAAATATTGCCACATACAGGGGAGGTGCCGTCTGTTTGATTTTCGGCTCGGTATGCTCTCGGGGCGTGATAGAATGTTTTTCGTGCAAATGTATAATTTGATCCTAGAGTTTTCAAATTCCAAGCTAAGTTAGGTCATCATCTTATTGTGTTTCTAAGGTTTCTAGCTTTAGACACTTACTTACCCTAAGTGAGGGTCATCCTCTCAAACTAACATAAAGTCTCAAAGGCATGCTCGGTATTGAAAGAAATTGGTGAGTGTTTTCCTAGTAACCTAACTCGGTATTAAAGGGGCACCAGATTATTTCCACTCACGATAAATATTTTCAAGCTCTCTTATTTTATTTGTTTTCTTTCTCTCTCTCTCTTTTTTTTTCTTTTTTCTGATCCAAGAGCTTTTATTTCCCTTGTGTTCACTAGAATCTTAATTTTTCCAAATGAACTTATGTTAGGACCAGTGTGCTTGCAAGAGGGGGGTGAATAGCGTTTCGTCGCTTCACGGAATTTGATCATTCTTGCGTGCTTGATTTTCTACGATGTTTGTTAGTGCAGCGGAAATAATAGAAATACAAAACAAACACAAATACAATCACAACACGAGATGTAATGTGGTTTGGAACCGTATGGTTCCTACTCCACAGATTAAGCTAAAATGAGGTCTAGCGATGCCAACACACACCACTACTCAATAAAACTTTTCTCGACAACACGTCGGAGATAAAGAAACCTCGTACAAGTAATTACAATAGTAATAAAAGAAATACAAGAAAAATACAACTGAAATGTAAAGAACACTTTACAAACTAGGGTTTGAGCACTTTGCTTGCTAGTTGCTTGGATGAGCTTGAAGGACCCTGAAATGCACATGCACTTCGCCTTCAAATTGCCTCAAGAAAGCTCCCAAAGAACCATTAGCCGAATCTCCTACGAACAACTCCTTTTAACGTGCATCAGACTGAATTTTTGCCTGGCAGTTGACTGCCATAAGGCCCCAGTCGACTGTCAACATTGTTGTTGTGAGACAATAGCTCGATCCACACTGGAAAAGTTCCAACGGAACTCTCATCAGTCGACTGCCAACATTGGCAGTCGATTGCCAGCGCCCATAGCTGATTGCCCAGTCGGCTACGGAGCATTCTGTGCTTGCGACTAAATCATCAGTCGACTGGCATATATGGCAGTCGACTGCCATCAGTCGACTGATCTAATGATCAGTCGATTTTCATGCCTTTTCGACCCTTAAACGGCAGTCGAGCACTAGTCGACTCAGAGCAGTCGAATCGGCCATAATCCAAGTCGACTGCTGAGTGTCGACTCGGTTGTCAAGTGTCAAACACTTGACCATCCGACTAGTATAAAGCCCCGGTCAACCGATAGCCTCAATCATGAGGTTTAACACCAAGTATGCTGCCCCCATACATGCTAGACCACACTTAGCCGAGACCTAAGCCTTCTAGCCACCTCTGTGAGCCTCACGCCTATCGGATCACTCCAAGTCATCCATGACTTATTCATCCATACACTAGCCTTCAGGTGCTTCCATTAGCTATTGTCATGCTAATGTGGTCTACACTGCCAAGGCACATTGGGCTTACGCTGCCATGACTCCGCTTGGACTTTACACCGTCAACCATTGGACTTATGCTGCCAAGACCCCACCCTTGGACTTTACACTTCCAATATTCCCCTTGGACTTTCCAATTGGTAAGACTCAAGCTTTGACATTCCCTTGCCAACCCATGTTGGACTTTCCATGCCAAGACTCATGCTTAGACTTTCCCTTGCCAAGACTCATGCTTGGACTTTCCATGCCAAGTACACAAGAGTTGGACTTCACCCATGACAATGGTCAAACCATCATCAAACATCAAATATGACCTAGGTTGATTTCACCAATAATCTCTCCAACACTTTGTCAAACATCAATGTCAAACATCAAAACACTACTCGAGTCAAACTCGAGTCTGGTCAATCATGACCTGAGCCGATTGCACCAACAATCTCCCCCTTTTTGATGTTTGACAAAAATGCCCTTGAGTTATGCCTAAACCCTAACACAACTCTCCTTACCAATTATCCCAAATTGATAGTTTCACTTTCTCCCCCTTTTTGACATACATAAAAAAGGTTCTCCCCAAGGAGGTCAATGTCTCTTATCCCAATGAGATCTTACAATCTCTTCCTTGGTCAAAAAACATCTAGGATGCCTTCACTCTTCCTAGTGATAAGTCTCATATCACTCAAGAGAGGCACTCCTACAAACTCTCTCAATTTCCAAATTGGACATCTCACATTCCCATTACTTTCCCTCATGAGGAAGAACACATCCATCATCCCATGATGGATACCTCCCCCAAAAGGCTTGCTCCCCCTTGACCATTGAACCAATAATATCCTTGGAGAGTCCTTAAGCCTATAGGAATACTAAACCATAAAAAATAAGGTTAAAAGTTCAACATTGAACTTTCCCACACCTTAAAATTGATACATCACCCTAAGAACTCTCCTAATCCATATCCAATGGATTTTTACCCTTTCTAATACTTTCCAAAGCATATTCTAGGGTTAGGAGTGGTTAGGGAGCCTTACCATAGCTGAAATTAGGCTAAACACACCTTGTTAACCCAAAATCAGACCTGATAGTCGACTCCTAAGAGTTATCAATCGAACTGCCCTTCATCAATCGACTGCCATTAAGCGACAGTTGACTAATAACTGAAATTTCCAAATTTCAATTTTAGAACTGAACTTTGGAAAAACATAAGTAATTCTCTATATTTTGAAAAATCATGAAATTCAAATGTATATTAATTATAAGCAATACAATGGGTGAAAAATATTGGAAAAATAATTTATCCATAAAATAGTGAAATTGATAAAAATTTCAAAAGTGAAGAAAAACTTCAATGTTTGAGCTCACTTTGTATCAACATCATCAATGGTGATTTCTATCAAAAGATAGACTTCACCAAGGTTTTTCAAAATAATTTTAAAATATTTTTAAAACCTTATATTGGATCATGTTATTTGGGCTCAATATACATGGCTTGAACATAAGCTTTCCCATTGATCCATCCATGATATAGATGAGTTTTAGTTCATCTAGATGCAAAAACTATACACCTTGAACTCAACTCATATCCTGGCATCTCACATGTATCTAGAGTGTGTGAAAACACATACAAGTCAATTTGATGTGAGATGTGGGTATTGGTTCATCTTAAACTAAGGTCTCATGCATTTTCTAAGACAATACTACTTGATTCCCTTATACATGGGACTTCAAGTCATACTAATTGTCATTAAATCAATGTTCATAAATGCATGAATGATTATGGCATTAATGATGATATAAATAAATATGTGCTCATAATCATGATGTCATGGCATAAAATGGAATCTAAGCATACATGACATAAAACCTTAAACCTAAGTAATATCATGACATTTATATGATTTAAATGAATATGATGTCATGACATGTTATATGATAAATGAAACATGGCAAATAAAATGTAAAGGTATAATTATAATACCTAAGTTTTAATATTAATTATCATTTGTTATTATTTAGTCCATTTTGCCATATTACCATTTATCTCCCAAGTGTGCCAAAAACCCAAAATGACACACTATGACCTCTAAACCTAAGTTGTGCCAATTTGATCAATTTTTCATAGTTCCATAAATTATATTGGCACATCCTAAAATATTTTAGGATTTAAATTCAACCCTATTTCCAAGGTATCCATAACCTTGAAAATGACCTAAAGTTCCACCTTTACTATGGTTAGGTTAACTACCCATCCATTCAAGATTGACACACCTAAACCCATCTAGAGTGAATTGATCACACTCCTAGGAACCCAATACTTATTGGAGCTTTTTGGGTTAATTAGGTATTCCTTAGGGATGACCTCCCTAGATACCCTCCTAATGACCCTCCTAGGCTTAGAAGTCTTGGTCATTTGGGTCTTGCCTAGGTTAGCTCTAGGGGTAACTCCCCTTGTAACCTTCTTAGTGGCTTCTCTAGGTTTCCTTGAAACCCTAGCCACTAGACATCTATCTTGGTCAACCTTAGGGATGACTTCCCTATTGACCTTGATTTTCCTAGACCTAGGTTGTGTTCCATAATCGAATGGAACATTGTGATAGGTCCTTTTGGGCTTAAGCTTGCCCTTTGATGGTTCTTGCTTTCTAAACCCTAGGTTTTGACTCTTAGACCTAGATTTTTTATCCTTTGACCCTTGTATTTGATTTTGCATTTTTGCAAGGGTCTTTTCTAGTTTCTCAAGCCTTGATCTCAAGACTTGATTTTCTAATTCTAATCTTTCCAATTTTAAATTTTCATATGTCATTTGGGAATTGTTTTTCCTAGGCATATGCCTAGTCTATTTAGGGTTAATACCTAGGTGATCCTCTATTTCCCTAATGCTCTCCCTAGGTAGAATAGGTCTAGAATTATTTAATCTAGGTTTGTCCTTAGGTAAATTCACATGCTTAGCACCTAAACAATAAAACCTATTATTTTTAGCATGCCTTTCATGAATAATTGCAAGATTACTTCTAGCATGCTTTCGATAATTAATTGAAGAAGAAGCATACTTAAAAGTTTCCTTAGGGTTTGCCTTAGCTCCTCTACATGTGTAGCTCTTCTCTCATGAGTCTTCCTCTCCCCCTTTGGGCATTTACTCTGGTAGTGTCCCACTTGTCAGCATTTAAAGCAAATGATGTTCTCTTTTCTTTTAATGGTGGGGACACCGACATCCTTAGCTTTCGGCGCCGGTTGAGACTTCTTGACCTTCTTTGGGCACTTGCTCTTATAGTGCTCAGATTCCCTACACTCAAAGCATATGATATGAATTTTATTATTAATTGAAATTCTCGAGTTACCTAGGGTGGTGGTGGCTGGAGTGGGTTCTTCATTTCTCCCGGAGGTAGATGCCACTTCTTGATTTTGTTCCGGCTCCGGAGTGAATGATCTAACTTCCTCTCCCTCAATCCTAGTGGTTGAGGTTTCTTTCAATTCTACCTCTTCCTTGGATGTTGATGGTCTTTCAACCTCCAATTCTTCCACTTCTTCTTACTCCTCAGATGTCGAGCACTCTTCGACTTCCGAATTCTCACCTTCTTGTGAGAATGAGCTCTCTTCCTCCTCTTCCTTATCTTCTTGGATTGAGTGAGGTTCTTCATGGAATTTTGCCAAATTGTTCCATATCTCCTTGGCATCTTTGCAATCTCCTATCTTGATCAAAATATCATTAGAAATTAGATTAAGGAATATACCTATTACCTTATTATTGATGTTGTAATATTGAAGTTGGTCTTAGCTCTAATTCTTCTTCTTGATTTTTCTACCTTCTTCGTCTTTTGAAGTGTTGAAACCTACTAAGACACTAATCCAATTGTCAAAGTCACACATTAGAAAATGCATCATTCTACCTTTCCAATATGCGAAATCTTCGCGGTCGAAGGATGGTGGAACGTTGATGTCGTCACCTAATTTCTCTTGAAAATCCATCTTGCCCTCTAGCACGTTTACTCCCTCGGATGTGAAGCCGGTTAAGAGCGACCCGCACTGATACCACTTATTAGGACCTATGCGCCCGCTAGAGGGGGGTGAATAGCATTTCGTCGCTTCACGGAATTTAATCGTTCTCGCGTGCTTGATTGTCTATGATGTTTGTTAGCGCAACAGAAATAATAGAATACAAAACAAACACAAATACAATCACAACACGAGATGTAACGTGGTTCAGAATCGTATGGTTCCTACTCCACGGATTGAGCTCAAAGGAGCTCTAGCGATGCCAACACACACCACTACTCAGTAAATGAAATATAAAAGAATGAGAGAAAAGACAATGTTGGAAAAAGGAAACCATGAAAAACTGAAAGAAATATGTCTAATCCAATCAATTCACTTTTCAACCAATATCAATTTAAATCAATCCCTAATAATGGTGCAAAAAACTTGATCATGACAATATCGAATATTCCAAGTCAATGGCAACGTGGCCAAAAACTTTGATGTTGTTGAGTTTACCACAAGTGCACGTTTGTCATCGAGTAAAAAAAATATCGATCTCACAAGAATTGTAAATTGAGTACTAGTTTACTAAGCATGTCACGCCCCGAGAGGGGGTACTTGTCCAACGAAAATCGGAAAGCACCTCTCCTGTACTGCGGACAATTAAAACCTATATACAAGGCCCACACATCCCACTATACATCGGCCAACATGATCGGAATATAAAATATCATAATACATATAATATATGGGCCTCGGGCCAACAACCAAAGTAAATAAGAAGCCTAAAACCTCTAGACTTGCCTCTTCTGCCATCTGAGTAAGAATACACAACCACACACATAACCAACACAAATCGAACAAAAAGTCCATAAGAACATAATCAAGTACCACCAAAACAACCACGAGTATAAAATACTATAAGTTTAAAACATAGAGTACTAGTGATAAAAATACGGAAAATTGAAATCAAAATAACGGATTCGTCAGATCACGGGACTGACAACTAGACCCTCCGGAAGTCTTCATCTTGAAATAAAATAGATATCAACGGAGTGAGTAAAACTCAGCGGATATCTAATAGTCATGCATAGTAAACTATAAGTAGCAATAATAATTATGCTGGTACAGTTTCTCGATAATAAACAAAAAAAAATACATATACATACCTAAAACTATATATACCAGAATCTCCTAAGCTGACATAAGATACATCAATACAAGAAGATGTAGAATCACCAAAACAAACTACATAATACCTCCTGTATTTGCATCAAAATCATATGCAACAACTAAAAGTGCAACAAGAAATGCATATAGTAAAAGCGTATGCACATGATGCAATGACATGTGTCACCCCTGATGCCAATCAAGGCACCGACATGTCATGTGTGTTGGCCGAGTGGGTAGGGCTATGACAACTGTGTACTTTGTCGTCAATACACCTATGTGACCAAGTGGACAGGATGCTGGTGGAGTATCACCTTCTTACCCCATGTATATATATGGGGGATATCACCTCGTCTCATCTCCTCGTCTCACAATGAAGGAGGGATCCTTGTCTGCTACCACACTACAATACCAATATCCTGAGCGACAACTGTGGAGCCCTGATAGAGCAACTACACACCCCCCCCTGAAATACCACTAACTCACGAGTGATTGTGTGTGTGGATAATGTAACTAACGATGGGCTCAACTACCAAGTAGTATCACCTCCTACCGAGGAGCTGATGATCGCCAGTCATGCAATAATGCAAGATAGTATATGTCACTAATGCATGATACACCTGTCAATTCATGGCTACCTATGGTATGTACCAATAGGAGCTCATATCAAATAACGTAAGTACATAAGTCTATGTACACATGCAAGATATATCCATTATTCATTCAAAGCTTAGTATGTAAGGTATGACACTACTCTTAGTGCCAAATAAAAAATGACAAGTATCAAAATGATAGAGCACCAATATAATAAGCATATGAAAAGGCTACAACAAGTACTAGGTAGTGATATACTAGGGTAGTTAAAAGCATAGAAAACTATTACTAGTTATAGTAAACGATGCACAATAATATGATAATATCTAACAGAAGATACGTCAAAGATACCCTCCTGCTATGAAGAATACCAACTATCTTTATGCCCGTGGACCTATCTCATGACTGAAACCTGCATATAACATAATTACCATTAAGTTCTATCACACATGACAATGATTAAATCAGATCCTACATCGCTCTTGTAACCATCTCAATTTATCAACTACAAATTTAAAATCCCGATTAACAGCCCTTTACAACCCCAATCTCACTGGACAAACCTTCACAGCTTGCTTACAACTCAACCTAGAGTATTACCTAGGTTGTTCACAACTCCACAACTATAGGTTAATTTAGGACTCACCTTAAGCCCAACAGCCTCTACAACCTGATTGTTGCCCAAAAATCTTGTACAACCTATCCCAAATCCCCTCTATTTCCCGTGGATAGCTCAAACACTGGAAACTATTGCTACCCTATTACCATGAAATTGTTGGATCGAAAGTGTCGCTAGAGGGGGGGGTGAATAGCGATACGATGTCGTTAAAAAACTTTTGCAATAAGTAAAAAGCAAGTAGAGAGTGCACAGCGGAAATATAAAGTAGACAAGATATTTTTACGTGGTTCACAATCTTTCGATTGCTAATCCACGGCCCTAGTGATCCTTGATCATGTACGGAGGGCAATTCACTAAAACCACTCCTCCTCGTTGGAGGTAGGAGCAACGATTACAAAAAGAAATCAAGGCAAAGGGACACTCCCCCTTTCCTTGTTACGATTAAAGCACAAAGACAATTTAAAGAAGTAGAACTTAAATAAATATACCGACAACTCTTATAAGTAGAAGATGTAGCTTTCGTTGTCGGCGGCACTTCGTCGTAGCAAATGTGAGTAGTAGTAGCGGCGTTACGACGGCGTGTTGAGAGCTCTTGATTCTTGTGATTTGCTTGGCTTGAACATGTCTATTTATGGATATTTATCTATGAATTTAGACATAGGTAGTGTCCAAGGTGAGGTTCTTATCCCAACTCAAGGATGAGGTGTTTCATCCAACCACCTTGTGCCACCTCCAACCTTCTTGTGCGCCAACTCAAGGATGAGGTGTTTCATCCAACCACCTTGTGCCACCTCCAACCTCCTTGGGTGCCAACTTGAGGATGAGGTGTTTCATCCAACCACCTTGTGCCACCTCCAACCTCCTTGGGCGCCAACTTGAGGATGAGGTGTTTCATCCAACCACCTTGTGCCACCTCCAACCTCCTTGGGCGCCAACTTGTTGGAGCCATTCAACTTGTGCCACATCATGGGAGCCAACCATCTTGTGCCAACTCACCTTATTTTGGGCGTCCACCACAAGGAAGCTTGGTGATGGTTTGGATGTCCACCTTGATGCCACATCACCCTTTGTACCAAAACACGAGTCAAGTCCAAATTCACCCCCTTGAAATTCGAGCTCTTCTCGAGGCTGGAACTTGACTAGCAGTTGACTGTAGTCAAAGGGTTTTGACCGCGATACAAGTTAGCTTAAAATATAAAGTACGATGGTTCTAACCATCCGATCTCGACCTAGACCTTCCATTGGAGGTATTGGGTCGGATCTACGCTAACGACCTTGCTTCGCTTTCACACGAGCTTACCTTGTAGCCTCGCTTCGGTCTTCACCCGAGTACCTCGGCTTCCTCCGAAGTCCTCTGGCGTTGCGACCACTCGGTTCTCCCACGCAGACCTTCCGCTCAACTTTAGCATTTGCACACTTAATTGAGCTCGTAAGATAACAAATATACCCTTAACTATTGAGCCTTTTGCCATAATCAAAATACCGGTTCGACTTTGGTGCCTTGCCGCTTCGCATCAACAATCTCCCCTTTGATTCATGGCAAACCGAATACTGTTAAGGAAAAATTAAGCATAACGATAAGCTAGCATAATGATTAAGCATGAATGAGCTAGCATAATGATTAAGCATGAATGAGCTAGCATAAAGATTAAATATGAATGAGCTAGCATAAAGATTAAATATGAATGAGCTAGCATAATGATTAAATATGAATGAGCTAGCATAATGATTAAGTATGAATGAGCTAGCATAATGATTAAGCATGAGTGAGCTAGCATAATGATTAAGTATGAATGAGCTAGCATAATGATTAAATATGAATGAGCTAGCATAATGATTAAGTATGAATGAGCTAGCATAAAGATTAAGCATGAGTGAGCTAGCATAAAGATTAAGCATGAGTGAGAAATATTATTGTTTCAAGTTCTCCCCTTTGAGGTAACCTCCCCCTTGACCGAAGGTGAGTTCTTGAAAAATAATTTTTACTCCCCCTTAATAGTTGCTTAAGTAAACGGAATTACTTAATATAAAAGGTAATAATTTTGTTTACTTTCTTCCTTACTTTTGTGACTTTCTCCCCCTTTTGCCTTAACTCAAAAAGTTTGTAAATATATTTTAAGGTTTGTAAGTCCAAGCAAGTTCCCAATATAAATATATTTTTTTTTTTTTAAAATAATAATAAGCTTGAAAATATGTTTATCTAAAATGTACAACTCCGGTTGGACTTGATTGATATAGAATGATCAATAAGTCTTGAAGGAGTTGATTAATTTTAAATAATTATACTCCATGGTTCATGTCGATGCACTGAATCTACATCTGGAACCAGGAGTAAGGTCCTAACATCTCACGCCCGCTCACGTATAAGTACACAAACACATTAGTCCTATGTGTTGTGAGATGTGTTGGCTCCTTAAATCTATAGGTATATGATTTCTAAGGTAAGACTTAGGCTAATTTCATAAAAAGAAGCAAAAGTAGAGTACATATATAGAAAAATTTAAATCCTACTCTATTACGCACATACCTAACTTTCATCTTAATAAACTAAATTCGGCTTCGGGTAGTGGTTTGGTGAAGATGTCCGCTAGGTTTGATTTGGACTCAACATACTCTAGTTGTATAGTTCCATTAGTTACATGTTCCCTAATAAAGTGGTGTTTAACTTCTATATGTTTTGTCCTAGAATGACATATTGGATTTTTAGTTAAGTTAATTGAACTAATGTTATCTATGTAGGTTTTAATGTTGTTAAAGATTAAGCTAAAGTCTTGGAGAGTGTGCTTCATCCACAGGAGCTGAGAGACACACTCACCCATCGCAACGTATTCGGCTTCGGTGGTAGATAAGGCAACGCAATGCTGCTTCCTACTGCACCAACTTACTAGACTCGAGCCGAGGATTTGACAACAACCACTCGTGCTCTTTCTATCGAGTTTACTACCGGCATAGTCGAGTCGGAGTAGCCGATTAGATTAAACTCGGTAGATCTAGGGTACCAAATACCTACGTTTAGCGTGCCCTTTAGATATCTAAGGATACGCTTGACTAGGGTTAGGTGAGACTCCTTGGCACAGGTTTGTAACCTAGCGCACATACTTACCGCGAATAAAATGTCGGGTCGGCTCGCGGTTAAGTATAGGAGACTTCCTATTGCGCTCCTATAGTATTTTAGGTCAACGGGTTTTCCTTCTACATCTTCGTTTATATTAACATTAGTTGCCATAGGTGTATTGATTATTTTAGCATCTTGCATTCCAAATCGATTTATTAAGTCCTTAGTATATTTTTGTTGATGTAAATATATTCCATCTTTAGTTTGTTTAATTTGTAAACCTAAGAAGAAACTTAACTCTCCCACTAAATTCATTTCAAATTCACTTTCCATAAGTGAGATGAATTAGTTTAGGTGATCGAGTTGGTAGTTCCAAAATTATATCATCTACATAGATTTGGGCTATAAAGATTTCTTTTCCTACGGTTTTAACGAATAAGGTTGGGTCGACTAAACCTTGGTTGAATCCTTTGGACTTAAGATAGATCGAAAGCCTTTCGTACCAAGCTCTTGGGGCTTGTTTGAGTCCATATAGGGCTTTCTTAAGTCTAAGGACATGGTCAGTTTATCTAGATTTTGAATCCGGAGGTTGACGACGAAACTTCTTCCTTAATGTATCCATTCAAAAATGCTGACTTGACATCCATTTGAAACAATTTAAAACCTCGATGTGCAAAGATATGCTAACAACATTCGGATGGACTCTAGTCCGCTACGGGCGTAGGTCTCATCGTAATCTAAACCTTCGACTTGACTAAACCCTTTGCGACTAACCTAGCTTTATTTCTAACTACTTCACCTTTATCATCAAGTTTATTTCAAATACCCACCTTGTTCCAATAATTGATTTTTCTTTAGGTGGTGGTACTAATTCCCACTTCATTTCTAGTGAATTGAGCTAGCTCTTCTTGCATAGCAATAATCCATGGGATCAAGAAGTGCTTGTTCAATAGTTTTGGGTTCGATTTTGGAAATTAACGAGATTTGACTAAGGTTTCGATATGAAGCTCTAGTTCGAACCCCTAAATTTGGATCACCTATAACTTGATTGATAGGATGAGTTGTTTGAGTCTTAGTGTAGGATGACTTGGGTGAGTTCTAGTTTGACTTGGGTTAGAGTCATCTATCACTTGGTCGATAGGATGACTTGGGTTAGGACGAGATTCAAGTTCAAGATCAGAGTCGGGTTCGCTATAAGTTGATTTGCTAGTTGGTTTTGTTAAGGATTGAACGGGTTCGTGTCCTTCGTCGAAAACTATATTAATGGTTTCTTCGACTCTAAGAGTGTCGTGATTGTATACCCTATAAGCTCTACTGGTGGTTGAGTATCCTAGAAAGGTTCCAGTAGAGGTTTTGGATTTGAATTTCCCTAGGTAATCCTTAGTGTTTAAGATATGTACCTTGCATCCAAATACCCTAAAGTACTTGATGTTCGGTATTTTATCGTGATAAATCTCGTACGAGGTCTTTTGGTGCCTCTTTACCATAAGGATCCTATTTTGGACATAGCAAGCCGTACTAACGGCCTCTGCCCAAAATCTATCGGGTAGGTTATACTCGTTTAACATTGTCCTAGCGGCTTCTTGTAGGGTTCTATTTTTCCGTTCAACTAACCCATTTTGTTGTGGGGTTCTAGGACATGAAAACTCATGGTGGTATCTGTTTAGGTTACAGAGATCTGTAAACCTGTGGTTTTCGAATTCACCACCATGATCGCTTCTAAGTCTTTTAATCTTAAGGTTCTTTTGATTTTCGATTAACCTACAAAGATTGATTAGTTGGTCTAGGGTATCATTTTTATGTTTGATAAACCTAACCCAAGTAAATCTAGAATAGTCGTCAATTATGACTAAGCAAAATTGACTACCATTGAGTGACTTAGCTCCATGTGAATCAAATAGATCCATGTGTAGGAGCTCAAGAACACTTTTGGTTCGTTCTTGATTAGTTAATTGATGTTGTGTCCTAGATTGTTTACCTTGTTGACAAGCATTACATATTTTATTATCCAAGTTGTTTAGTTTAGGCAAACCTATAACCAAGCCACTCGACTCTTCTTGTGGGCCGAGTCTTGAGTGCAGTGTCAAGTCTTGGTGCCATAACCAAGATTCCTCTTCGTGTCATAAGACACTTGGTTGAGGAGTTGGGTAAATTTATTGTGTAGATGTTGCTACTCCTAGTTCCTTTAAGTATTATTTTAGATGTTGCATTTATTTTGATTACGCATTCATTTTCTAGAAATATGACCTTATAATTGTTATCACACAATTGGCTTACACTAAGTAAATTATATTGAAAGTTTTCTACTAATAAGACATTTTGAATTGTAAAGTTAGAGTTGAGCTCAATATCACGATCCGATGATTTTGAGCTTGCCGTTATTCAGAAGGCTACCGATCCTTGTCGTTTGAATCGTAATCAAAAATTTGAGTTGATCCGGTCATGTGTCGGGAGCAACCATTGTCCAACATCCATTGATCCTACACATAAGGTAGTTGGATCGGATATTGGAATTACTAAAGGGTTGTTTGTAAGTTTTTAAACCTAAATCATCTCACCAATATCTACATGATCAAAACATGTTATTCCTATGTGTTATTGTGAGATGACTTTCAATTTTACTTGATTAATTTTAATGAATTTAAATTAACCAACATTAGGTTAGATTCGATTTAGTCTAAGCTCATCAAGTAATCTTTTCAAGAGATTAGCTTCCAGGTCGTGGCGAGGCACAGAGGCCTTCTTTGATCGGAACAACGACCACTTCCTTAGACAAAGCTAATTTCAAGAAATTGATAACTCGACTTACTTGAGACTACGTCTTGGTCTAACTAGTTATTTTTGAAAAGAGGCTCCCGAGGCTCAATCTTTTCAGGATTTTAGTTGGTTTATTTTTGAAAAGAGGCTCGAGGCTCAATCTTTTCGCAGGATTTTAGTTGGTTATGAGTCCTATCTAACCATTCTAAAAATAAAGGAAAAACTAAGCATGCAATTTCTAAGACTTAACAAAATACATTTTGTATTGGCTCCTGGACCATTGAATCGAGTGGGTCTATTCACATAGTGAATTTGGTCCTGGGAACCCAATACATGTTAGATCCTAAAGTTGAAATCAAAGTGGTCTTAGGGACCCATGCTTGGACATTTTTCTTATGTTGGTTTACTATAGACATATATGACTTATTGGTTGTATTTGAGTTAAACCCAGTCCGCCTTGTTGTACACGGCCCTTTGTGATCCAAGTAAGAGGTCAAGTCCCTTGATCCCAAAGTGAACCTTTCCAACGTGTTCCTAAGGTCTTCGACTTGTGTTTTCAAAAGCGAGTTCTCAACTTCAAGCTTTTCAACTTGAGTTGAGTCCTCCTCTTGAATACGAGTAGTCGAAGAGGTTAGGGAGACCTCATGTTTGAGAAGGTTAACCTCCTCAATTAGGGTCTCGACCTTGGACTCGGACTTAGCTAGTTTCTTATTTAAAAATTTAATTGCACCATACAAAGTATTAAGTAACGACCGACTTACCCTTAATGATTCTTTTGAACCGGATACGGATCCGTGGCTTGTCTTGAATGGAAGCTCATCATCGAATTCGGACTCGGACTCTTCTTCGGTTTCGAAGTCGCGATCGGTCGGCTTGGCATTTAGAGCTTGGATATCGTTTTCTTCCTTCGACAACTCCTCCCAATTAGGTTTTTGCGCTTTTTTGGTCTTTTATGCGTTTTTATTTAGCTTTGGGCACTCGGACTTGATGTGACCGAACTTTACACTCATAGCATCTAAAATTAGAAGTATTTGAATTAGGTTTAGGCTTACCTTGAGTTGTTGGTCGTTTCGCCTCTTGATCATCTTCCTAACTAGATTGACTAGTTCGGATTCTATTTCGGAGTCTACTTCCGATTCGGACTAAATCTTCTTCCTTCGGGGTGGCTTGCTTGGGCTTCTTCTTCTTGGAACCTCGCAACTAATGCAATACTCTTCTCGGCTTTGGACCACGTTAGTTTGCTCATGTAATTCAAGTTCAAAACAATTCGCCTAACCTAATTTTAGAAAGGTCCTTGGAGACCTTGTAGGCATCGACCATGGATGCCCACAAGGTGGTCCTAGGAAACGAGTTAAGAGAATACCTGATAAGGTCGCGATTCTCGACCTTTTGTCCGATGGCATGGAGTCGGTTGACGATGTCTTGGATACGAGCATGTAGTTGAGTTGCGGTCTCGCTTTTCCTGCATTTTCAAGTTATACAATTTATTTAAAAGTAAATCTCTTTACATACCTTCGTGTCGCCGGTGCCTTCGTGTAGTTCCACTAGCTTGGTCCATAAGTCCTTTGCACTAATGAAGGGGCCGAGCGGTTGAGCTCTTCCTTGACAACCCACATTGCAAGATTTGAGTTGCCTTGGCATCGGCTTCTACTTGTTTTTCATGGAATTTGACCATTGATCGTAACCCAAAGATTCACCATCTTCATTAATAGGAAGTGTGAAACCGGTTTGGATTACGATCCACATCTCGATTTGGGTTTTAAGAAAGCATTCCATCCGACCCTTCCAATAACGAAAGTCATTACCGTTGTAAAACGGGGGTCGGGCGGTGCTAAACCCTTCGAGATGGGCCATTTAAAAACAAGAAGAAGAACGACGAAAAGAATCTTGCAAAACACACACGGAAAGAATATTCCAAGACTTTCGTCTTGGATTAGTAGTGCGGGAAGGAAAAAAAGATATATAAAATGTAACTTGCAAAAAGAAATAAACAATCAAATGCGAATGTCGTTGAAGTTCCGGAGGACAACCTTACTCGGGATCTAACCCGAATGACAACCTTATCCGGATCCTAAAGCCTCTAATGCAATTCTATATGTAGGAGAAGATAAGCAAGTGAAATAATTATACGAAAACAGAAATAAATAAATAAAAAATCTGTAAAAAAAAGAAAAACAAAGCTCGATTGGTGGTTTCACCGAATCTTAGCGCCCCCGGCTCTGATACCAATTGTTGGATCGAAAGTGTCGCTAGAGGGGGGGGGTGAATAGCGATACGATGTCGTTAAAAAACTTTTGCAATAAGTAAAAAGCAAGTAGAGAGTGCACAGCGGAAATATAAAGTAGACAAGATATTTTTACGTGGTTCACAATCTTTCGATTGCTAATCCACGGCCCTAGTGATCCTTGATCACGTACGGAGGGCAATTCACTAAAACCACTCCTCCTCGTTGGAGGTAGGAGCAACGACATTACAAAGAAATCAAGGCAAAGGACACTCCCCTTTCCTTGTTACGATTAAAGCACAAAGACAATTTAAAGAAGTAGAACTTAAATAAATATACCGACAACTCTTATAAGTAGAAGATGTAGCTTTCGTTGTCGGCGGCACTTCGTCGTAGCAAATGTGAGTAGTAGTAGCGGCGTTACGACGGCGTGTTGAGAGCTCTGGAATTCTTGTGATTTGCTTGGCTTGAACATGTCTATTTATGGATATTGATCTATGAATTTAGACATAGGTAGTGTCCAAGGTGAGGTTCTTATCCCAACTCAAGGATGAGGTGTTTCATCCAACCACCTTGTGCCACCTCCAACCTTCTTGTGCGCCAACTCAAGGATGAGGTGTTTCATCCAACCACCTTGTGCCACCTCCAACCTCCTTGGGCGCCAACTTGAGGATGAGGTGTTTCATCCAACCACCTTGTGCCACCTCCAACCTCCTTGGGCGCCAACTTGAGGATAAGGTGTTTCATCCAACCACCTTGTGCCACCTCCAACCTCCTTGGGCGCCAACTTGTTGGAGCCATTCAACTTGTGCCACATCATGGGAGCCAACCATCTTGTGCCAACTCACCTTATTTTGGGCGTCCACCACAAGGAAGCTTGGTGATGGTTTGGATGTCCACCTTGATGCCACATCACCCTTTGTACCAAAACACGAGTCAAGTCCAAATTCACCCCCTTGAAATTCGAGCTCTTCTCGAGGCTGGAACTTGACTAGCAGTTGACTGTAGTCAAAGGGTTTTGGACTGCAGTACAAGTTAGCTTAAAATATAAAGTACGATGGTTCTAACCATCTGATCTCGACCTAGACCTTCCATTGGAGGTATTGGGTCGGATCTACGCTTAACGACCTTGCTTCGCTTTCACACGAGCTTACCTTGTAGCCTCGCTTCCGGTCTTCACCCGAGTACCTCGGCTTCCTCCGAAGTCCCTCTGGCATTGCCCGACCACCTCGGTTCCCACCGGGTGTCACAGACCTTCCGCTCAACTTTAGCATTTCTGCACACTTAATTGAGCTCGTAAGATAACAAATATACCCTTAACTATTGAGCCTTTTGCCATAATCAAAATACCGGTTCGACTTTGGTGCCCACTGCCCACTGCACCAACAGAAATTAGGAGCTACAAGGATAAGATGTGATCGGAAAAAACAATTTCCACTTACCCCAGTTCCGCCCACCAACAACCTGCATCCGGTCACCAACAGTCATTCAACCTCCAAAATCGAGCACCATCATCGACAAAGCTCTGAATGGCAAACACAAGAAGAAGAAATTGGAAGCTATACCTAAATCTCCATCTTCACCGGTGGCACTCCCATTCCCCTATCTCGTTGTTCGCCGGAGCAACCGACTGCCCCCACCTCCGGCAGCGATGGAGATCTGCTACGTTCTTGGGAGAGGAGGAGATCCGGCGGTGGAGCATGGGGAAGATGAGGCGACGGGTCAACGACGACCCATGGTGGTGTTGGACAGTGGTGAAGGATAGCAATGGGTGTGGCGTGGGGCATTGGCTTGAGTTCGAGCGGTGACGATGCTAGCAGGTCGCTCAATCGGGAGAAGGAAGAGAGGTTCGACGACACTTGGGGGAAGAAACGGGGAGGCAATCGGCATGTCAGCGGAGGAACAAGGAGAAGAAACAGAGGAGATCCGATGCTCAATCTCTAGCGACAGACCTCACTCCAGCATCCTCACAATCGGCGAATAGGAGGCGTTCAAGAACCTAAACTCGATGCTGTGGTGGAGGAGGAGAAATCTTCAGGAGAGGAAAAAGACGAAGAGTTTTGGAGAAGAAATGTCGCTGTAGAGAAACGGCCAGAGAGAATTAAAAGTCTCAGAAACGGTCACTCGGGGAAAACTATGGAGGTGAGAAAATGGTTGGAAACTAACAACTCACGTTAATGAGGAAAACGAGTTAACCCTAGGTTTTAGTTAACACATTAACCACTCAAAAATTGATATTTCAATATAGGCTCTCCAAAAGTCTATTTTTCTTATCCCCATAAATATCCCGTACAAGCCCCGTTTAATTTCAGAAAAAATTCTGTACAAATTTCTAAAAATTCTCCAAAAATCCTGAAAATAATTCCTAGGATTATTTTTCCTAAATTTTGCCCATTTAATTTAGTATTTTAAATTTTCATATTTAACAAAGTGAATACATATTGTCTAGACCAAATCAGATGGCTAGGAAAACAAAGCATTCAGAAGAACAAGAATCAGAGAATGGAGAGGTTGAGATTGGAAGGAAGGGAAGGTCATAATCGAGGGGATTGATTCTCATATCGTGGTTTCACCTAAATGATTGTAAACATGTCTTGCTCCTTATTCTCAATGATTGTTTATATAGGTAGGATATCCTATTTTATCCAATGTGAACTTTTGGAACTACATTAGCATACCTACTCCAATTGATGTCTGCTTTCAAAGTTGACAGAGCTGAGGGATTGCTTTCTCAAGGAGACCATGTCATGTGGTCCCATAATCCATGAGTTGTCTTCTCCTACTGTGTGGCCTCGACTTGGGGTAAATCCATTAAGTTCTTTGATAACCTATTGGTCCTTGTGGCAGATCGATTTACTTTCGTAGTCAATTATGCAACATCTCATTTCTATATAGATCACAGGATTGAGTTTATCTTTCGGTTCATCTCCGTACCCCTAGGATATGACCTAATACTTTTGGAATCTAAATCGGGTAAAAACAATATATCCGGGACACTAGCAATCATATCCTCTAATAAAAAGCAAGGATAAATGTTTAGACCATGAAAACAATGTAATCTAACATGGATTCATTGCATAACTATGTTTACAAATCATGAAGGCTACTTCCTAATCCTAAAATCACATAATCTACTCCATAAAGATGGAGTTGCAAACACAAGACATCATGAAAGAAGGAAATAAATTGGAGACTATCAAAGAATTCAAAAAGAGAAAGCTTAGTCTCGATCATGATTGAGTCTTGGTTGCTATATCCAAAGCGGTGGTGACGAGATCCCTTTTATTAAGATCTATGGAATTGGAGAGGTCCTTGAACGACGTTCTCTGATGGTTGGAAGCTTTTTGATGAACCCGCTTCGGGGAGGGCTCCCCTTGCGATCCCTCATCTTCTCAAATGAGTTTCCTTTATATAGATGGCCAAAAACCATATTTCCTCACAATAGTCAGTGTTGCCACATGGGTGTGAAACTAGAATCGAACGAAACGATGGAACACAACCCCACATGACATGATCATGCCTCAGAGGCATGACCCCCCCCCCCCCCCCCATGCATAGAAACATGATCATGCCTCAAAGGCACAACTTGACCGTGTGAAAACCTAGCTCGAGAATGATTCGCTAGAGGGTTCCACGGTTGTGGAACCCTCCACGAGTAGGCTGTGGAATGACCTGGATGCTTCGTGGCAACTCTATTTGCTCCTCATTTGGTTGTAGGTTCATGTAGACTTCCTTCATAATTGATTATGCCTTTTTTTGTTTTGAAAGGTGCCCTACTGAACATAAAAACATGTGAATGCAATGCCTTCATCTTGATCCATTTCTCTTTGAGGAACATACCCGTGTCTTAGGACATAACCAGAGCATGTTCCATATAATTCGTGCTCTATATAATGCTTCATTTCATTTCGAATCTTCGCCCTATCAAGATAATTAAACAAAAAAAGATATCCGAACAAAGGTAATAGAAAAATAAAGTAAGCAAAGATAATATGTAATGAATCTCATAAAAATGAGATAAGATGTGCATTAAAATGATAACTAAAACTCTATATAAAATGCGCACATCATGTGCATACGAAATCGTCACCCAGGATATCATTTCTATTTTTTATTTATCAAACTTTAGTTTAAAATGATTAAATTAGCCTTAAAAAAATAATATATATAGAAGACTATTACCCAGGGTGCGTGCATGCTCAGGGTCCGTGCACGCTCAGGATGTGTGCATCACTAGCATGCACAGTGCATGTATTGTGCACAGACAGGTGTGCACCATATATATATAAATATATATATATATATATATATACACACACAAAGAGAGAGAGTTCAAGGATTGAAAAATAGTGTGCACCCGATCAGCGGTGGTTAATGGTGGTGCTCATGGATGAGTGGTAACATACAGATATATATAAATATTATGTTACACGACTCATCTGTGAGCACCTATAAGGACCACCATTCGCCACCATCTGATCGGGTACACACTATATATATATATATATGTTAGGGCAATCTCTTGCCATGATGTTAGGGCAATCTCTTGCCATGATAAGGTTTTGATGTGTGTGGCAAAGGGTTTAAGTTAGGATAATATTGTTATTTGATATGTGTGTTGGAGTCTTGCAGGACTTAGTAATTCGCACATGGAGCCTTGGCAGGTTCACCCTCACAACCTCGGTCCTTGAGTCAGTGAAGGATGACTTTGCGAAAGCCGTGCGCTTGGAGCATCCGAGGGACCGCCGGACGAGATGACTTGAAGTGAATCCAAGGAAGCAGACTTCGGAGGCAAGAGACGTGAAGGAGCATTGCAGAGTCGTGCACCTGATGCTGCCGAGGGACGTGGCTGCGAACGAAGAGAGCTTTGGCGAGGGACTTCGAGTGAGATGAGAGAATGAGTGAAATGTAAGTAGCTCATTAGATGAACTTTGCCGAATGGCTGAGTGTCGGAGACTTGACCGCAAGGGTTAAGGTTTACCCGACCGTCGGAAGCTCAAACTTATGTTAAGTTTGAGTTTTACACGACACCGATCATTGCCAAGTCATGCGGTCATCGCTCGTCAGTGGGTTTGGTCGTATCCGTGATGGGTTTATGCCCGTGATCGCCATGGAATGGCGGTCGACTTCGAGAGGATATCACGCGCAGAACCGCTCGTAGCCAATCGGGCTCGACTATGGAAGCGTGATCGTGAGGTCCATCAGTCGACTATCAAGAGTTCCGTTGGACTACAACGGTCGGGATCCGACGTGTTCGGAGGTCGTTGTAGTGACAGCAGTCGACTGCCAAGGGCAGCAGTCGACTGGTGGCGACCAACGGGAAGAAATCAGCCCTCTCTATAAAAAGAGAGGGTGTGAGCCTTTGGGAGGCTAAAGCTTATGCTCTAAGTGATCTTCCTAGTGCCCCACTAGCTCTAAACTCTTCTTACTTGTTTTTACTCCATTCTTATTGAAAGAAGAGTGATTTTGATTGTAAAGGTTACCTCCACCTAGCTTGGTGCAAAGGAGAGACCAATAGTGATTGGCTTTGGAGGAGTGATTCACCTTGGACGAATCGGGATCGTGGATTAGCGGCGTAGCCGTGAACCACGTTACATTCTTTGTTAGCGCTTGTTTTCTCGTATTTCTATTTGCTTGTCTTTATTAGTCTTCCGCTTGCGCTAATTAGTCTTGTAGATGAACATATACCGGCATCCAAACGAAAAGGGCTATTCACCCCCCTCTAGCCGGCCAATCGATCTCCAACAAGTGGTATCATAGCCAAGGAAAGCTTGTCGAGGACTAACCGCCACAACAAGCAACTTTCGAAATGGCCGGCTCCAACATCCATCCTCCGAAGTTTGAAGGAGAATTCGCTTGGTGGAAGAAGCGAATGGAGGTATTTTTCGAAACGGATTTTGATATTATGATTACAATGGAATCCGGGTTCATTTTGCCTAGGCATGAAGAGGGGAAGCCAATAGAGAAATCTAGGTGGACCAAAAGGCAACGGGAAGAG
Organism: Wurfbainia villosa; assembly: GCA_025175895.1. NCBI lineage: Eukaryota > Viridiplantae > Streptophyta > Magnoliopsida > Zingiberales > Zingiberaceae > Wurfbainia > Wurfbainia villosa. The sequence goes on along the minus strand of CM045988.1, from coordinate 43,160,212 downwards.
CACCTTGCAAATTCAAAAGCTAAGCATCATCTCTTCAATGTGCTCCCCCAACAAGAAATCAACCGAATAGGAGAATGCCTTAGCGCCAAGGAGATGTGGGAGAAGCTAATTGAGCTTCATGAAGGCACATCCGAGGCGAAGCTAGCAAGGAGAGATATCCTCTGCTCCCAACTATCCAACATTAAATTAGAAAAGGGAGAAAAGGTAACTTCTTTGCATTCTAGATTCAAAGAAATTTTAAATGGACTAACAAGTGTAGGAGAAAGGCTCTCTAATCGCGATATGATAATGAAGGCCATAGATGCTTTCCCCCGATCATCCAAGTGGAGTTCAATGGTAGACTCATTTTACATTTCAAAGAATCTAGAGGTAAGTACTCTAGATGAATTTTTCTCCACTATGGAATTACATGAATCTAGGCTTGAAGGAATACAAGAAGAGCCAAAAATACAACCTTCAAGGGGAGTAGCATTGTTGGCAAATAAGGGGAAGAAGAAGATAGAGATCCCCTCCTCCTCCGATGATGAAGCCTCTACCTCCTCCATGGATAGCACGGAAGAAGCCTACATGGTAAGGAAGGTAAGACGTGCATTTAAGAATTTTAGATTTGATAAATCTCATGATAGGAATAGAAGACCAAGGGGGAAGGTCATATGCTACAATTGCCAAGGAGAGGGGCACATAAGGGACAATTGTCCTCTCCTAAACAAGAGCAAGGACGAGAGGAAAAAGAAAGAAGAAAAGAAGAAGAAAAAGGGGAGCAAGAAAAAGAAGGAAGAGGAGAAGAAGACAAAAGAAAAGGGGAAGACCAAAGCTCTAAAGGCAAGGACTTGGGATGACCCATCCTCATCCTCCTCATCATCATCGGATGAGGAGAATGCCTTTGTCACCAATTTGGCCTTGATGGCCTTTGATGACTTGGATTGCTCTTCATCCAAAAATGAAGGATCAAGCTCAAGAGGAGAGAGCTCAAGTGAAGGGGGAGCTTCTACATCCTCCTCATCCGAAGAAGAAGAAGAGGATATGGAAACTATGGTAACGAAAGCCTCTCCTAAGAAAATAGTTTCCATAATTTCTAGTTTAACTAAGGACTTATTTGGAATGAAAAAGAAAAATAAAAGCATGCTTAATCAAATTAAGGCATTGGAAAATAAGCTAGAAAATGCATGCTTAAATGATAATATTTCTTCTAGCTTAAATGATGCATGCTCACATGACCTTTATGTGCCATTAGATGTTAGTGATGCATGTATAAATGAAAATAGGGCCTTAAGGGAAAAGGTAGATTATTTAACAAAAGCCCTAGAAAAATTCACAATTGGCTCCAACACATTGAACATGATCTTAGGGAACCAAAGGGTAAGTTTCAACAAAAAGGGCCTAGGTTATAAAGAAAAGAAAAATGAAAAGGCCTATAAATGCCTAATTGCTAGGGGACAAGATAAAAAGAAGGTAATAGCTAGGAAATGGATCCCCAAGGAGTATCTAGTGAGCCCAATAGGCAAGAACTTATTTTGGGTTCCAAAATCCATCCTTAAGGGTTAGACAACCCCTAGGGTAGTCAACCATATGCAATTGACCTATATCATATTTTGGTTGACCTAGGATGGCGGGACAACATTTTTAGAATAGTGTTGGGTGATGATAACGTGCCCATAAATAGATAATAATGCTTAAATCATGATGATTAATGTAATTGCTATGTATATGTGCAATCATGATTTATGATTTTGATATTTGGCACATCATCATAAGAAATAGGGTTTAAATCATGCCTTAGGTGATACTTTGTTTATTATCATCATATAATACCTAATGCATGATTATTATTTAATGAGTACATGTATTTCATGATCATAATGTGAAATTAATTCATATATGCCTTTATGATCATGAGGATTGTTAGGTTGATACTTAACCTTGATAGAATTGTATGAATATAATGGTTAAGTATATACAAATACCCCCTAGGACACATCTCACACTCACCATAGGCTACCTTGATTGAAAACTTAGCATGAGTGAGATGTTAGGATGATACAAATGTCCACTAATGCCTATGACATTTAGATGGTCATTAAAAGTATCAAAATAGCAATAATAGACTAATCATGGGGAAGGCTTATGTTTAATTCATAGACATATTGCCCAAAGATCATGGTTGGATATTTCATATGTTTTCAAAACAATTTCTTACTTTAAAATCTGTGTATTCATGTTTTGAAACAATTGGATACAAAACTAGGTGTTAAAATGGATACTAACATGCTCAAAAACTAGTGGTTTTTAAAGCTTTTGGAATTTTGGCTAATCTAAGAAAATATAATGATTTTTCTTGAAAAACTATTTTTCTTTGATAGATATACTTACAAGAAATATGTTCCCCAAATTTCATGATTTTTCGAATTTTTTGGATTTTTTAATGCATTTAAAAAATTACAGAAAATCGAATTTGAATCCATTGTGCTAGTCATTTATATCTTGATAGCGCTTGATTTGCTATCCTGAAAAACAGCCCAATATTTTCTAATTTCATATTTTAAACATGTTTTTGGTATTTTCCTTCTATTAGACTTGATGCCATGGGTTTATAAATTAGGATTAATCTTTTTGATGGTGTCAAAGGGGGAGAAATGTATGTTTAAGTAACGGGGAATATATTTTGGGGGAGAAATGATTATGCTTATGATTGGGGGAGAGAATTTGTAGAGAGAGTTTCATGGATTAAGGGGGAGTTGCATGTTGCTATATCATGTTTATGTTTACATGCTTTCTTACCTTAGAATTTTCATCAAATGTTTTTACCTAACTTAAACGGATTGCCACACATCAAAAAGGGGGAGATAGTTAGGGCAATCTCTTGCCATGATAAGGTTTTGATGTGTGTGGCAAAGGGTTTAAGTTAGAATAATATTGTTATTTGATATGTGCGTTGGAGTCTTGCAGGACTTAGTAATTCGCACATGGAGCCTTGGCAGGTTCACCCTCACAACCTCGGTCCTTGAGTCGGTGAAGGATGACTTTGCGGAAGCCGTGCGCTTGGAGCATCCGAGGGACCGTCGGACGAGATGACTTGAAGTGAAGCCAAGGAAGCAGACTTCGGAGGCAAAAGACGCGAAGGAGCATTGTAGAGCCGTGCGCCTGATGCTGCCGAGGGACGTGGCCGCGAACGAAGAGAGCTTTGGCGAGGGACTTCGAGTGAGATGAGAGAATGAGTGAAATGTAAGTAGCTCAATAGGTGAACTTGGCTGAATGGCTGAGTGTCGGAGACTTGACCGCAAGGGTTATGGTTTACCCGACCGCCGGAAGCTCAAACTTATGTTAAGTTTGAGTTTTACACGCATCGCCGATCGCCGCCGGTCATGGCGTGATCTCGGTCGAGTGGGTTCGACCGATCCATCCAATGGTTTATGCCCGCATGATCGCCATGGAATGGCAATGACCGCCGAGAGATATCGCAGCCTCTCGTCGTAGCCGATCGGGCGATTACGAGGCAGAATGCCGATCGGGTGAGGTCAATGCGCCAAGAGTTCCGACTACACGGCCGAGATCCTACGATTCGGAGGTCGTTGTAGTGGCAGCAATGATCGCCAAGGCGTGATCGTGGCGGCAACGGGAAGAAATCTGCCCTCTCTATAAAAAGAGAGGGTGTGAGCCTTTGAGAGGCTAATGCTTATGCTCTAAGTGATCTTCCTAGTGCCCCACCAGCTCTAAACTCTTCTTACTTGTTTTTACTCCATTCTTATTGTAAGAAGAGTGATCTTGATTGTAAAGGTTACCTCCACCTAGCTTGGTGCAAAGGAGAGAGCAATAGTGATTGCCATTGGAGGAGTGATTCACCTTGGATGAATCGGGATCGTGGATTAGCGGCGTAGCCGTGAACCACATTACATTCTTTGTTAGCGCTTGTTTTCTTGTATTTCTATTTGCTTGTCTTTATTAGTCTTCCGCTTGCGCTAATTAGTCTTGTAGACGAGCAAATACCGGCATCAAAACGAAAAGGGCTATTCACCCCCCTCTAGCCGGCCAATCGATCTCCAACAATATATATATATATATATATATATATATATATGTTGGATCGATGCGGTTCGCTAGAGGGGGGGGTGAATAGCGAAAAACCTTTTCTTTTTCTTTCGTTCATTAAAACTCGAGAGATAATAAATTAATTGCAGCGGAAATGTAAATATAAAATAAAATAGACAATCGACAGAAGGGTTTTACTTGGTTCGTAGCCGAAGGCTACTACTCCAAGGCCCTAGTGGTCCTTGACCACGTACGGAGGGCAGAAGCACTAAAGGAACTCCTCCTCATTGGAGGTAGGAGTTAATCGATACAAAAAAAACTTTAAGGTAGAGGGACAATCCCCCTCTCCTCGTATACGATAAAAGCTCCGAAAAGTAGATGAACAACTGATAACAAAATAATACCGACGTACAAAGACAAATAAGAAAAATTAAACCTAGACGTCGGAAGGAAGGACTTCGTTGTCGGAGAATTGTAGCGTAATGGAGACTTTTTGGAGGCTTAGAATTGTTGATGAAACCCTAGGTTTGGCCCTCCTTTTATAGCCTTTGAGCCCCTTTTCGAGAGGAACCCTAGCCAATCAAATTTGAGCACATCTTCCCTTGAAATTTGGTGATAATCCTTGACTCCTCGAATCGACCATCATCGACCGATGGCCATCATCGATCGATCGATGGCAAGATCGATTGTCGATTCTGAGCTGCTCGGCCGACGGAGTCCTCCATGCCGGCAATGATCGATGCTTGCTGCAAGTCAAAGTTAGTACAACAAAAACATAATTTAGATGGTCGTCGACCATCCGATCTCGACCTAGACCATCTATAAGATGTCTTTGGTTGGATCTACGCTTAAGATCATCCCCGTAAAGAGGATACAACCTTACTTACTCTCGCACACACGAGCTTACCTCGATACTTATGTGTCGCTTTTGCTTCCGGCCTTCCACTCGATTCCTTCGGCTCCCTCCGAAGTAACTCGAGTATCGCCCGACCACCGCGGCTTCCTCCGGGTGTCGCTAGCCTTCAGCTCCAGCTATATCAATCTTCTGCACACTCGATTCAGCTCGTGAGAAAACAAAATAGACTTAACTTTTGTGTCTTTGCTATAATCAAAACAGAGGTTCGATTTCGGTGCCTCACTGCACCAACAATATATATATATATATATATATATATATATATATATATATATATATATATATATATGATACTACTGGTACCTTCTTTACATAATCCCCGATAGAGGGGTTAGCGGGTGACCTAAGATCCGATCCAAAATATACGGCTCAGCTAAGAAAGGAAAGGAAGATTGGCACGGGCGAATAGGGGAAGCCATCGGTACGGGCGAACCTCAGAAGCCATTGGCACGGGCGAATATTGAGAGTCATTGGTACGGGAGAGTTAATGAAAGCAATTGATACGGCAAAGGAGAGGCGGAGGGCGCTTCGCCAAGCTTCGTTCGGTACATGTTGCTAATTCTTTACCGATCGCTATAGTCACCTTCTCTTTTTGATGTATGTCAAAGGGGAGAAAGGAATAGTTAGAATTAGAATTTCATTGAACAATCATGAGCCATGTGTGTATCCTCCAGTAGTACATCACACCCAGATTAATCAAGAGGAAAATCAGCAGCGGCACAGGAGGCCCACATAATATTCCAAGAGTCTCCACTCACGATATACATGTGAATTATTCTCCAGGAAAAGGTGGTGGCCACGTGTACGATGAAGATAACCCACGACGTTACGATGAAGGAAAGGAGGGGGGAGATAAAAGAGGAGGAAGCAGGGAAAAAGGAGGAGGCCGGTAATTATTCCCACCCAGCAAGAGAGAAGAGGACGCAGGAGGAGAAGGAGAGCAACAACCATTTCGCCAGAGAAGGAGGGAGATCTGTAGTTGTTACATCTCTTGTATTTTTCTCGTCTTGTCATATCACTGTAAGAGGTTTTTCTCCTCCACCTTCGGAAACTTCCTGTCCGTAAAGGATGACTTTCATAGTGAAAGTGCTTAGGCACTGTATCCGGTGAGAAAAGCTCACCTCCGTGGAGTAGGAATCCTTATTCCGAACCACGTTACATCTTGTGTCGGAGTCTCGATTGCTGGCGTCGGTTTCTTGTGTTTCATCTACTTCATCTTTTTATTCTTTACTGATTGCGGCCTGTGAGAACCCTCTGAGATCTCCATCCGTGCTTCACTACATTGGAAAGGAGTGAACAGACTTCACCCGTCCGCATCAGTTGGCGCCGTCTGTGGGAACATTTGAGCTGGACGTCGAGATGCAACCTGAAGAAATACAACAACCTGATACCTCCGCGGCGGAGGAGCGCCCTATCACCCTTCTACCATCACAACTAAAGGTCTTGATGGATGACGCTATCACAGAAGCCCTGGCTAGGGAAAAGAAAAGGACCGAATATCTGCATCCGCACTCCGGGGAACCTTCTTCCAGAGATCCACCCCCAGAAATACCTCCTCCCTCCCGTACAGCCGCCAATGGTGAAGTATTGCTTGGAGGCGGACTTGGGGGAAGAACACCTCAGAATACTATTCCCTTCACCCAAACGCGCCGGGAGGAACAGGGTGAAAGTCAATCCACCAGACCTCCGGAAGTATACGAGCCCAGTCCCTTCACGATGGACATTCTTTCGGAGCTCCCTCCATCCTACTTCCGAAATCCTCAGGTCAATAAGTATGATGGGTCGACGGATCCTGACGAGCACATATCTCAATTCGATGGAGCGACCTCGCTTCACTGTTATACAGACGCTCTCAAGTGCCGAGTCTTCCGAACCACCCTGACAGGCTCGGCGCAAAAGTAGTTCACCACTCTGCCCCCGGGGTCTATCACCTGTTTCACTGACTTCCAGAGAATGTTCAGTCGAGAATTTGTCAGCTGCAAGGCGTATAAACAAGACGCCTCTATGTTGATGCATATCACCCAGGGACCTTCGGAATCCCTTAGGGGGTATATTCATCGATTCACTTCTGCAGCCCGGGGGATCCCCGCCACCCGATCTGAATCTTTCAGAGGTGCTATTCAGCATGGGCTGCGGGAGGGCCCCTTCCTCAGTTCCTTGTTAAGACAACCTACGGATAGTTACGAAGAGCTACTGAGCCGTGCGGAGCAGTTTATCTGCGAAGAAGGATTAAAATGCGGAGGGCCAAGCAATTTGCCACGATCCCAGAAAGAATTAGTCCCTTGCTCTTGAGCCCCTCGGCGGGAGTACACAAGACCTTTTGGGCAAGAGGTTCCAAGGCTTCGTCCGATGCTGCAAGGTGTTCGCCCCACCCCACCATTACAAGTCATGGCTGCTGAAGCACTTCCTCCTGTGAGGACATAGAAAGAACGTGAAATGGAATTTTACGATTTGCAGGGTTTGCTACAACGTGTTAGTAATATATGAGAGATGTCCTAAGGCAATCGCCTTATGTATGAACCATTTATATGATAAATGAAGATTCACTAATTAAGTATACATGTTTTATGTATTTGATTGGATCTTAAACTCATTTACTGAATGTCCACGATACGATTCACAGCATGAGAGAATTTGTGATTGGATCACAACTAGTGAGTATCTCTACATGTGTAATTGTGATGTATCGGAATTATCCCTAGTCGATGAATTGATGGATTGGACACCATCAATTCTGTCGAGACTAGCACGAGGTATACTCCTTGGTGTATCCAAGCAGCTGATTCTCACTGGCTGGAGACATAGTGATGTCCGGAGTTAATCATGGATGCTAGTTATGGTAACTAGTTCATTGGAGTGACCAGCCGTAAGACTTCATATGATTCTCTGCATATATAGATATGTCAATGAAGTTCTTACTGTGGCTTAAGTGCGATGTTCCTTTGACTTGCGGTATTCAAGTCATCTTGATCATGGAGACTTATGGTTTGACATCTTAAGCAAACATCTCCGAGGAGATGTGGACCCGGGATGATTGGGTATAAGTCGAAGTGATCGAAGGTGTTTGAATAGCCTATAAAGGATTCACCACTCCTTGCGAGGAGATGTATACCCATGGCCTCTCGTCGGATTGTTACTAAAGTCTTTGGCCAAAGCATTACATGTTTAGAGTAAAGTACTCTTCGATACATGTGGAGTAACTAGAATCCGTAGGATGAGGAAATGATAATTGGGCTAGGTGTGACGTAGTCAGCCTAGTGGGGACTGACACAATAGACCATGTCCTGAACCAAGTGGGTATAAGATGAGTGAAGGGAATGGGGCACGATTCATTCGAGCTACTGAAGGGTTTCAGAAATAGTTCTGGATCAACCGTTGATCTTTTCGGTTAATTGGGGATCATAATGTACTACTAGGTGCCACTCATGATCGTTCTATAATTAATGGTTAATTATAGATGGCCAACATAAACCGAGAACCTATTTGGTCACACGCACAACGAGTGTAATCCAAAGGATTTAAAACGAGCTTGAGAATGGGATTCTCAGACTGAGAGAAACTATGTTTGGTTGGACCAAACATAAAGCGAGCATGAAATTGTTTCAGTCGCAATGGAAGCGTGGATGGGCCGTGTCTTATGAAGACATAATGGATGGACCAAAATTGTTTGGTTCTAATCCAATGGATGAGAATAAACCAAAGGGTTTGGTTTATTTTAAACGAATGAACCAAAGGTTGGTTCGGTTCGTTTTAACTTAAAATAAACCATCATGGTTTTGTTTATTTTAACTTATCCTAATGGAGCGGGTTAACGGGCCTAATGGTTATGATCCAATAACCATTAAGAGAAGTAGTTCTCTATAAAAGAGGGCTTAAGGGATAATTAAGCCCTAATCCAAACCCTAGCAATTGGAGTTGCCGCCCAACCTAGTTGTGCCGCCCCCTCCCTCTCCTCCACTAGTCGGCGCCAACCCAAGGTGTGCCGCCGCCCAGCTTTTGTGACGCCGTCCAAGTCATTGCCGGCGACCAAGCTTCAGCCGGTGAACACTCCGGCGACCCTCCGGTGATCTCCTATAGGTTTGGCATCAAGGTGAGTCTTTTCTTTCCTTGGTTGGCCGGCGCCTATATCCTCCACCAAGCTGTCCAGTTTTCTGGACAGCTTCTTCTCCTCTCGTCGGAGTGTCGTTTGGACGACGGTTAGAGCTCTGACAGTGGCTAACTTACCGGGGATTCAATCTCCGGTAATCCTCTGAGGTGGAGGACGAAGGATTCGTCAATTGGTTGACGAATACCTCTCCGGAGAAGCGAGTTTTGAGAACTCGTTTTAGGATCCGAATTTGGATCGTGATCATCTCTCGATCACGTCGTCTTCAACACGAGGCTAGTAACCCGTACGAAGATGAAGCTCGTGGCTTAGCGAAGTCATCCCGAGGAGCTCGGCGTGGATACGGATAGAGACGATTCTTACGAGGATCGTTCCGGTTGATGCCGTTCCCGCTACACGTCATACGGAAGGTATAACGTAGATAATTTTCTTTTATTGCAAATTTTAATTTACGGTTATGTCTACACTTGTTGTAATAGCATGCGTGTGTTGTGTGTGTTGTAATAAATATAGATTTATTATTTTTAATTGCTTCCGCTGTGCTCATGTTTACGAAACATGATCGAACACACCTGCGCTTGATGCGGAAACCAATAGTGGTATCAGAGCCCAGGTTGTGTTTCGACATAATCGTAAAATGGTTTTGCGATAGTCATAATGTATTTCTGGAAATTTTCTAAATTTTGGAAATTTAGAAGTATTTATGGAAATTTTTCAATTTTGGAAAGTCTAGAAGTATTTATTGAAATCTTCCACTTTTGGAAAGTTGGAAGTATTTATGGAAATTGATATTTTCCATAAATAAAATATTTGATTAGATTCTGGAAATTTGTTTCCTAATTTAATCATGATTTGATTTGGGAAATCAAATCTTAAAATATTTTATTTACATAAGTAGTTTTAATGATTTAGGAAATTGGTTTCCTAAATAGATTTTCCTTAATCAAATAATTCCATGAATAAAATATGTGATTAGATTTGGAAATTTGTTTCCTAATTTAATTATGATTTGATTTGGAGAATCAAATCTTAAACATATTTTATTTCCATAAATAGTTATGACATATAAGGAAATATATACATGACATAATTGTATGTCATGTAATTGCATTAGATGCATAATATTATGCCATGCGTGTCGTGACATGTAGATGTATGCCATGTAGATAATAGTTATTTGCATGCAAAGAGGATGAGACATAAAACCCTTAAACAATATTAAAGCCTACACCTTCCATTAATATGGTTAGAACCAGAGTTCCGTTTCTTGTTTGGGTTGTTGGACTCTCTCCAAGCCCGGCTCGAACACGAACATGTTCAAACCATGTAATAGTTTAATACTAATATGGTAAGAGTCAGAGGTCAATCGTTAGCTTTGGTTGTTGGACTCTCTCCAAGCTGGGCTAATTGGTTGAATGCGCTCTAACCATATTAAAACTATGTCCCGATTAATGGGTTGGCTTTAACCTGGAGCATCGGCTTGTTGGACTCTCTCCAAGGTCGATGTAAAGGGAGGTGAAGTTGGGTGCTATGCATATGATGCATACTTGTTAATGTGTTAACAACCCGATGTATGTGTGAACATTCAATTAGTTGATAGCACATTGTGATAGTTGCATATACGTGATATGCAATCGGTATAGTTGATACCTACCGTCGTAGTTATGAATGGCTTGTTGGACTCTCTCCATGGTTGTTCATAACTATGATGGATATCAGCCCATTCGGAGATGGACCTACGATCTCCCGAAGTGATTTTGGGGTTTTTGAAATTCGAAAAATGAATGGGATTTATAAATGTATATTGATGCATTTTAAAATCATCTTTCTCATATATGCTCATTTTGTATTTCTAAGATTGATCATGATGTCTTTGAATTGCGTTCCATTTTGGATTCGAATAAATTGACTGGGCCGAGCTTCATGGACTGGCTTAGAAGCTTGAGAATTGTTCTCAAGGTTGAAAAGCTTGCAAATGTCCTCGAAGCGCCTCTTCCCGCCCGTCCTAGTGACGATGCAACTCTGGACCAATTGTTGGCCTATCAGAAACATGTGAGTGATTCTGAACAAATGAGTTGCATCATGCTAGCCACGATGGAACCCAAGCTACGAAAGCAGCATGAGCATATGGATGCTCATATCGTAGTCCTTTATCGTTGTGAGTTGGTTGATGAGCAAGTGAGATTCGAAAGGTTCGAAGTCTCAAAGCTCCTCTTCACCTCTGAGATGCTAGGAGGTTCATCTGTGGTACTGCTCAATATGCTGAAGACTGTGGAGTCTTCTGAGAAGCATGAGCAGGGGACGGTGCTGTTAGTTGATTCCTCGAAGAAAGGTTCTAAGAGGAAGTCAAAGGAACAGCAGAAGGGAAAGAAGAAAAGGGCTAAGAAGGTAGAACTAGCACAAAAGGAAACTTGCCATCATTATGGCAAGGAGAGCCATTTGCGAAGAAAGTGCAAGATTTATCTTGAGTCCGTGAAGAAGGATAAGGCATCGGATGCCCCATCTTCTTCAGAAATCTTCTTTATTGATTGTCATTCTATTTCCTCAGACACTTGGGTATTTGATACTGGGTGTGGCTCACATATATGTAATGACATACATGGGCTAAGGAATAGAAGAAGACTCGTCAAGGGGAGAGTCAAATTTACGTGTTGGGAATGGAGCAATGGTTGCTGCACTCGCCATCGGAACGTATTTGTTGGAACTCCCTGTAGGACTTGTCTTAGAACTGGACAATTGCTTTTATGTTCCTTCGTTGATAAAGAACATCATTTCTATTTCTTGTCTAAATAGAAATGGGTTCCATTTGATTTTTAGTAACAATTGTTGTTACATAACTTTAAATGGAGTTCTTTATGGGACTGGAACTTTAAGCAATGGTGTTTATACGTTGGACGTATCCAGTGACATTTTCAATATCGAAGCGAGCAACACGCGTGCTCGAAAGGATAATCAAATAGACTCCTATATGTGGCATTGTCGTCTTGGCCATATAAGCAAGAAAGCGCGTATAGAATTACACCGATGTGGAATTCTGGAATCGTTTGAATTGGATTCATACGATACATGCGAATCATGCTTAAAAGGTAAGATGACTAAGTTACCTTTTACTGGAAAAGGTGAACGAGTGGGAGAGTTACTAGGTCTAATACATACTGATGTATGTGGACCTATGTCAACTCAAGCATTAGGAGGCTATAGCTACTTCATTACCTTCACCGATGATCACTCACGGTTTGGGTATGTGTTCTTGATGAAACACAAGTCTGAAGCCTTTGAAAGGTTCAAAGAATTCAGAAATGAAGTAGAGAAACAACATGACAAGAGTATTAAAATACTTCGATCGGATCGAGGTGGTGAATACTTAAGTCAAGAGTTTCTTGATTATCTAAGAGACAATGACATATTGTCTCAATGGACTCCGCCCTATACACCACAGCATAATGGTGTATCTGAGAGGCATAACCGGACCTTGTTGGACATGGTCAGGTCAATGATGAATCATGCAACTCTTCCCAAGTCCTTTTGGGGTTATGCACTTCAGACAGTTGTTTACTTGTTAAACAGAGTGCCTACCAAGGTAGTCTCAACTACTCCATATGAGATATGGGCTAGTAAGAAACCTCATGTATCTTACTTGAAGATATGAGGTTGTCCTGCTTATGTGAAGCGGACTGTATCAGACAAACTGGATGCTAAGTCTGATAAATGTCTATTTATTGGATACCCTAAGGAAACTAGGGATTACCAATTCTATCATCCTGTGGAACAAAAGGAGTTTGTTTCAAGGCATGCTGTGTTTCTAGAGAAAGAGTTTCTCTTGCAAGAAAACAGTGGGAGTGTCGTCGAGCTTGAGGAGGCTCGAGAGACTCAAATAGACATTGTTGAGATACCTGGTGAAGCACAACAGCCGATAACTCATAGTGATGGGCAATCGGCTGGACCTATTGTAACACCACATCTTCGTAGATCTGGTAGAACACGCAATATTCCTGAGAGATATGGATTTCTCGTAAGTGAATCGAACGACGTGTTACTCATTGATGATGAGGAGCCTACCAGTTAGGAAGAAGTGCTGACAAGTTCAGAAAGGGATAAGTGGCTTGGTCCCATGAAGTCGGAAATGGATTCCATGTACGAAAACCAAGTTTGGAACTTGGTTGACCCACCTGAAGGCATAAAGCCTATAGGGTGCAAGTGGGTTTTCAAGAAGAAAATCGACATGGATGGTAATGTGATTATCTATAAGGCTAGATTGGTGGCGAAAGGATATCGTCAAAAGCAAGGTGTTGATTATGACGAAACCTATTCGCCTGTAGCTATGCTTAAATCCATTCGGATGCTCCTAGCCATAGCGGCTCATTATGATTATGAGATATGGCAGATGGATGTGAAAACAACTTTCCTTAATGGAAACCTGCTCGAGGACGTGTATATGATACAGCCTGAGGGTTTCACATCGGTTGATAAAACCAAGTTATGCAAATTGCGACGATCCATTTATGGATTGAAGCAAGCATCCAGGAGCTGGAATATCCATTTTGATGAGACGATCAAAAAGTTTGATTTCTCACAAAATCCAGACGAACCTTGTGTGTACAAGAAGGTTAGTGGGAGTGTAGTCGTGTTCCTAGTATTGTATGTCGATGACATATTACTTATAGGAAACGATGTGTCAATCTTACAGTCAGTTAAGGTTTGGTTATCCAAGACATTCTCCATGAAAGACCTGGGAGAAGCAACCTACATCCTTGGGATTAAGATCTATAGAGATAGATCGAAATGGTTGCTTGGTCTTTCGCAGTCTATATATATAGACCGAGTGCTAAAGAGGTTTAGCATGTCGGAATCCAAGAAAGGTTTCTTACCCATCAGGCATGGGGTACACCTTTCGAAGTCTATGTGTCCGCGCACAGAAGACGAGAGGATTTGCATGAGTAAGATTCCTTATGCATCCGCAATAGGATCTATCATGTATGCCATGTTATGTACGAGGCCCGATGTATCGTATGCTCTGAGTGTCACGAGCAGATACCAGTCCGATCCAGGAATGGATCATTGGGCGGCTGTTAAGACGATCCTTAAGTACTTAAGAAGAACTAAGGATGTGTTCCTAATATATGGAGAAGGGTACATGGTGATACGTGGGTATACGGATGCCAGCTCCAGACAGACAAGGATGATTCCATGTCTCAGTCTGAGTATGTATTCACCTGGAATGGAGGCGCAATAAGTTGGAAAGGTTCCAAGCTTGAGACTATAGCGGATTCTGCCACCAAGGCAGAATGCGTTGCAGCTTTGGAAGCAGCAAAGGAAGCGGTTTGGATCAAGAAGTTCGTTCATGAACTTGGTGTGATTCCGGCCATTGTTGAAGCAATACCGGTATACTGCGACAACAATGGAGCAATTGCACAGGCGAAAGAGCCAAGGTCTTATCAACGATCCAAACATGTGCTTCGCCGCTATCATCTTATCAGAGAGATCATAAGTAGGAACGAAATACAAATCGAGAAAATTCTCACTGAAAGGAACTTAGCGGATCCTTTGACTAAAGCATTACCTCAAAGTAAGTTTGAGGGTCATGTTAGAGCTTATGGTATTGGATACCGTAGCGATTGGCATTAGGCCAAGTGAGAGTCTGTTAGTAATATATGAGAGATGTCCTAAGGCAATCGCCTTATGTATGAACCATTTATATGATAAATGAAGATTCACTATTTGAGTATACATGTTTTATGTATTTGATTGGATCTTAAACTCATTTATTGAATGTCCACGATACGATTCACAGCATGAGAGAATTTGTGATTGGATCACAACTAGTGAGTATCTCTACATGTGTAATTGTGATGTATCGGAATTATCCCTAGTCGATGAATTGATGGATTTGGACACCATCAATTCTATCGAGACTAGCACGAGGTATACTCCTTGGTGTATCCAAGCAGCTGATTCTCACTGGCTAGAGAAATAGTGATGTCCGGAGTTTATCGTGGATGCTAGTTATGGTAACTAGTTCATTAGAGTGACCAGCCGTAAGACTTCATATGGTTCTCTGCATATATAGATATGTCAATGAAGTTCTTACTGTGGCTTAAGTGCGATGTTCCTTTGACTTGCGGTATTCAAGTCATCTTGATCATGGAGACTTATGCTTTGACATCTTAAGCAAACATCTCCGAGGAGATGTGGACCCGGGATGATTGGGTATAAGTCGAAGTGATCGAAGGTGTTTGAATAGCCTATAAAGGATTCACCACTCCTTGCGAGGAGATTTATACCCATGGCCTCTCGTCGGATTGTTACTAAAGTCTTTGGCCAAAGCATTACATGTTTAGAGTAAAGTACTCTTCGATACATGTGGAGTAACTAGAATCCGTAGGACGAGGAAATGATACTTGGGCTAGGTGTGACGTAGTCAGCCTAGTGGGGACTGACACAATAGACCATGTCCTGAACCAAGTGGGTATAAGATGAGTGAAGGGAATGGGGCACGATTCATTCGAGCTCTTGAAGGGTTTTGAAATAGTTACGGATCAACCGTTGATCTTTTTTAATTGGGGATCATGATGTACTACTAGGTGCCACTCATGATCGTTCTATAATTAATGGTTAATTATAGACGGCCAACATAAACCGAGAACCTATTTGGTCACACGCACAACGAGTGTAATCCAAAGGATTTAAAACGAGCTTGAGAATGGAATTCTCAGACCGAGAGAAACTATGTTTGGTTGGACCAAACATAAAGCGAGCATGAAATTGTTTCAGTCGCAATGGAAGCGTGGATGGGCCGTGTCTTATGAAGACATAATGGATGGACCAAAATGGTTTGGTTCTAATCCAATGGATGAGAATAAACCAAAGGGTTTGGTTTATTTTAAACGAATGAACCAAAGGTTGGTTCGGTTCGTTTTAACTTAAAATAAACCATCATGGTTTGGTTTATTTTAACTTATCCTAATGGAGCGGGTTAACGGGCCTAATGGTTATGATCTAATAACCATTAAGAGAAGTAGTTCTCTATAAAAGAGGGCTTAAGGGATAATTAAGCCCTAATCCAAACCCTAGCAATTGGAGTTGCCGCCCAACCTAGTTGTGCCGCCCCCTCCCTCTCCTCCACTAGTCGGCGCCATCCCTAGGTGTGCCGCCGCCCAGCCTTTGTGCCGCCATCCAAGTCATTGCCGGCGACCAAGCTTCAGCCGGTGAACACTCCGGCGACCCTCCGGTGATCTCCTATAGGTTTGGCATCAAGGTGAGCCTTTTCTTTCCTTGGTTGGCCGGCGCCTATATCCTCCACCAAGCTGTCCAGTTTTCTGGACAGCTTCTTCTCCTCTCGTCGGAGCGTTGTTTGGACGACGGTTAGAGCTCCGACAGCGGCTAACTTACCGGGGATTCGATCTCCGGTAATCCTCTGAGGTGGAGGACGAAGGATTCGTCAATTGGTTGACGAATACCTCTCCGGAGAAGCGAGTTTTGAGAACTCGTTTTAGGATCCGAATTTGGATTCGGATTGTGATCATCTCTCGATCACGTCGTCTTCAACACGAGGCTAGTAACCCGTACGAAGACGAAGCTCGTGGCTTAGCGAAGTCATCCCGAGGAGCTCGGCATGGATACGGATAGAGACGATTCTTACGAGGATCGTTCTGGTTGATGTTGTTCCCGCTACACGTCATACGGAAGGTATAATGTAGATAATTTTCTTTTATTGCAAATTTTAATTTACGGTTATGTCTACACTTGTTGTAATAGCATGCGTGTGTTGTGTGTGTTGTAATAAATATAGATGTATTATTTTTAATTGCTTCCGCTGTGCTCATGTTTACGAAACATGATCGAACACACATACGCCGCGGTGCCGGAAACCCAACACAACGATCCTTGGGACACAGGGGGATCCCGCGTAACCCCCCAGCCCCGTTCTTTTGCCAATATCACACAGAATACGGCCACAGTAGCGGCCGATGTTTCAAGTTACAAGAAGAATTTGATCGCCTCCATACTGCATATCCGCAAGTAAAGTTTCAGTCAGGAGGGCCGGCGCGGCGAGGCCCCCGACCTAATGTAACCCGTCCAGGGCCGTATAATCAACAACCCCGGGTCGCTTTCCAAACGCCATCCCAGGAGGTCGTCTCTCAAGAAGGCCCATCAGGGGAGGGCCCTTCATCCAATCTAGATGACATTCCCACACGGGGAGTTATTCATGTTATAGCTGGAGGATCCACCGACGGGGAATCCAACCGGGCACGGAAGTTGTACGCCCGTCTCATGGAGAGTTTGGCCATCGTCACCGACCAGACTATTCAAGTTGCACCACCCGTTTCGTTCGGGCCAAAAGATCTGCAAGGTGTTTTGCTGCCCCACACGGACGCCTTGGTTATCCGTATATCCCTGGCCAATTATGAAGTGGCCCGGGTACTAGTTGACTCGGGAAGCTCTGTTAATATCCTTTTCCAGGAAGCCTTCGGACAAATGCAGCTGGGAAATGCCCAATTAGAAGATGTGTCCACGCCCCTCTTCGGATTCGCAGGGCACATGGTTCACCCGAAGGGACAGATATCATTGCCTTTAACTCTGGGTGTAAAACCCAACCAAAAAACTAGTATAATTCCTTTCCTTATTGTGGACGCTCCGTCCACTTATAACGCTATTCTTGGGCATCCTTTCCTCAACCTTTTTCAGGCAGTGGCTTCCCCATACTACCAGAAGCTGAAATTTCCAGTAGGTCAATCGGTGGGTGAAGTTCGTGGAGAACAGAAGGCCTCCAGGAGCTGCTACGTGCAAATGGTTCGGGACGATCAGAAGAAAGCCCGAACCGAGGACCTAAAGGGCAAAGCTATCATCATCACTGATGTCTGCGTCCTGGAGGAATCCCCCCCCAAAGTTGTTAAAATAGAGGAGGGAGAACTGGTGGAGATCGGTCCAGGAAAGGCCACCCGAATAGCACAACAGTTGGATGTCAAAGAAGAGCTGGTGGCTTGCCTGAAGGAGAATGAAGACATCTTTGCAAAGGATGTGCATGATCTCACGGGGATCCACCCTCATGTGGTGGAACATCATCTCAATATCATTCAAGGAGCCCGAGGCCCAAATGTAAGAGGCGACATTTTGGACCAGAAAAGGACAAAGTCATAGCAGAAGAAGTGGACAAACTACTAAAAGCGGGTCATGTAAAGGAAATCCAGTTCCCCGAATGGGTCTCTAATGTAGTTTTGGTTCCCAAGCCTTCGGGGCAATGGAGGATGTGTATCGATTTCCGTGATTTGAATAAAGCATGCCCTAAAGACTTCTACCCTTTGCCTCGTATTGACCAATTGGTGGATTCTACAGTGGGATATGAAGTGGTGTCCCTAATGGATGCATATCAAGGGTATCATCAAATACCTTTGGCCCAAGAAGATCAAAAGAGGGTTAGCTTCAGAATAGCTGGGGTTATACGCTTATGTGGTAATGTCGTTCGGACTAAAAAATGCAGGAGCCACCTATCAGCGCCTTATGGACAAAATCTTCGCGGAGCAGAAAGGGAAGAATGTGGAGGTATACATGGACGACATCTTGGTCAAATCAAAGGTCACTCGGGATTTAGTCAAGGACTTAAATGAAACCTTCGCTACATTAAGGCGGTTTAATATGAAACTAAACCCTAACAAATGCCTGTTCGGGGTAAAGAGTGGCAAGTTCTTGGGGTACATAGTGACGGAGAAGGGGCTGCAAGCCAACCCTGAGAAAGTGCAAGCCCTATGCAACATGAAGTCACCTGCTAGTTTGCGAGAGACCCAAAAGTTGGTGGGCTGGATTGTTTCTTTATCTCGATTTATAGCCAGATCAGCGGACAAGGGGCTGCTTTTTTTCAAGATTTTGCGCAATGCTGCTAAATTTCAGTGGGATGATCAATGTGAGCAGCTTTCAGAGTTGAAGAAATATTTATTGGACTCCCCTCGCTAGCCAAACCAATACCGAGAACCATTATGGATGTATCTGTCAGATCGGAAGGAGCCATCACCGATATTATTGAAACAAGAAGGTTCTCATCAAACAACCTATTTATTATACCACCATATTCGAAGAGGCGAATTCCGCTTATACGAGTGGAGAAGTTGGCGTATATCCTAGTACTAACCGCCCACAAATTAAGGCCGTACTTCATGGCTCATCCCGTCACCGTTCTAACACACAGCGAATTGGGTAAGGTCGTCACTAAGCCAAATTTCTCTGGAAGATTGGCCAAATGGGTAGTAGAACTAAGCGAGTATGATATTCACTACCAACCTCGAACGGTTATCAAGGCCCAAGCACTCGCTGATTTTCTGGCAGAAGTACCTTGTGGTGTGGAAGATGGTTCGGAAACAAAGGAGGAGGGATCAGAGGCATGGAATATATTCGTAGACGGTTCTTCAGGATCTACAGGCAGTGGCGTTGGTATCTTATTAATTTCCTCGGAGGGTGAAGAAACTCGATTAGCAGTTCGCTTGGAATATCGGGCATCTAATGTTAGTAATATATGAGAGATGTCCTAAGGCAATCGCCTTATGTATGAATCATTTATATGATAAATGAAGATTCACTATTTGAGTATACATGTTTAATGTATTTGATTGGATCTTAAACTCATTTACTGAATGTCCACGATACGATTCACAGCATGAGAGAATTTGTGATTGGATCACAACAAGTGAGTATCTCTACATGTGTAATTGTGATGTATCTGAATTATCCCTAGTCGATGAATTGATGGATTTGGACACCATCAATTCTGTCGAGGCTAGCATGAGGTATACTCCTTGGTGTATCCAAGCAGCTGATTCTCACTGGCTGGAGACATTGTGATGTCCGGAGTTAATCGTGGATGCTAGTTATGGTAACTAGTTCATTGGAGTGACCAGCCGTAAGACTTCATATGGTTCTCTGCATATATAGATATGTCAATGAAGTTCTTACTGTGGCTTAAGTGCGATGTTCCTTTGACTTGCGGTATTCAAGTCATCTTGATCATGGAGACTTGTGCTTTGACATCTTAAGCAAACATCTCCGAGGAGATGTGGACCCGGGATGATTGGGTATAAGTCGAAGTGATCGAAGGTGTTTGAATAGCCTATAAAGGATTCACCACTCCTTGCGAGGAGATGTATACCCATGGCCTCTCGTCGGATTGTTACTAAAGTCTTTGGCCAAAGCATTACATGTTTAGAGTAAAGTACTCTTGATACATGTGGAGTAACTAGAATCCGTAGGGCGAGGAAATGATACTTGGGCTAGGTGTGGCGTGTAGTCGACCTAGTGGGGTGACACAATAGACCATGTCACGAACCAAGTGGGTATAAGATGAGTGAAGGAATGGGGCACGATTCATTCGAAAGCTCTTAAGGGTTTGAAATAGTTACGGATCAACCGTTGATCTTTTTGGTTAATTGGGGATCATGATGTACTACTAGGTGCCACTCATGATCGTTCTATAATTAATGGTTAATTATAGACGGCCAACATAAACCGAGAACCTATTTGGTCACACGCACAAGTGTAATCCAAAGGATTTAAAACGAGCTTGAGAATGGGATTCTCAGACCGAGAGAAACTATGTTTGGTTGGACCAAACATAAAGCGAGCATGAAATTGTTTCAGTCGCAATGGAAGCATGGATGGGCCGTGTCTTATGAAGACATAATGGATGAACCAAAATGGTTTGGTTCTAATCCAATGGATGAGAATAAACCAAAGGGTTTGGTTTATATTAAACGAATGAACCAAAGGTTGGTTCGGTTCGTTTTAACTTAAAATAAACCATCATGGTTTGGTTTATTTTAACTTATCTTAATGGAGCGGGTTAACGGGCTTTATGAATATGATCCATTAACCATTAAGAGAATTAGTTCTCTATAAAATAGGGCTTAAATCCTAATCAAAAAACTCTAATCCAATTTTGGCCGCCCAACCTAGTTGCCGCCCACCCCTTGAAGGAGTATTCGGCGCCAACACCATCATTGCCGCCGCCCAGCTTTTGTGCTGCCGTCCAAGTCCTTGCCGGCGACCAAGCTTCAGCCGGTGAACACTCCGGCGACCCTCCGGTCATCCCCTATAGGTTTGGCATCAAGGTGAGGCTTTTCTTTCCTTGGTTGGCCGGCGCCTATATCCTCCACCAAGCTGTCCAGTTTTCTGGACAGCTTCTCCTCCTCTCGTCGGAGCGTCGTTTGGACGACGGTTAGTGCTCCGACAGCGGCTAACTTACCGGGGATTTGATCTCCGGTAATCCTCTGAGGTGGGGGACGAAGGATTCGTCAAACGGTTGACGAATACCTCTCCGGAGAAGCGAGTTTTGAGAACTTGTTTTAGGATCAGAATTTTGATTCGGATCGTGATCATCTCTCGATCACGTCGTCTTCAACACGAGGCTAGTAACCCGTACGAAGACGAAGCTCGTGACTTAGCGAAGTCATCCCGAGGAGCTCGGCGTGGATACGGATAGAGACGATTCTTACGAGGATCGTTCCGGTTGATGCCGTTCCCGCTACACGTCATACGAAAGGTATAACGTAGATAATTTCTTTTATTGCAAATTTTAATTTACGGTTATGTCTACACTTGTTGTAATAGCATGCGTGTGTTGTGTGTGTTGTAATAAATATAGATTTATTATTTTTAATTGCTTCCGCTGTGCTCATGTTTACGAAACATGATCGAACACACACACGCCACGGTGCCGGAAACCCAACAGTGGTATCAGAGCCCAGGTTGTGTTTCGACATAATCGTAAAATGGTTTTGCGATAGTCATAATGTATTTCTGGAAATTTTCTAAATTTTGGAAATTTAGAAGTATTTATGGAAATTTTTCAATTTTGGAAAGTCTAGAAGTATTTATGGAAATCTTCCACTTTTGGAAAGTTGGAAGTATTTATGGAAATTGATATTTTCCATAAATAAAATATTTGATTAGATTCTGGAAATTTGTTTCCTAATTTAATCATGATTTGATTTGAAATCAAATCTTAAAATATTTTATTTCCATAAGTAGTTTTAATGATTTAGGAAATTGGTTTCCTAAATAGATTTTCCTTAATCAAATAATTCCATGAATAAAATATGTGATTAGATTTGGAAATTTGTTTCCTAATTTAATTATGATTTGATTTGGAGAATCAAATCTTAAACATATTTTATTTCCATAAATAGTTATGACATATAATGAAATTATATACATGACATAATTGTATGCCATGTAATTGCATTAGATGCATAACATTATGCCATGCGTGTCGTGACATGTAGATGTATGCCATGTATGCCATGCCATGTAGATAATAGTTATTTTCATGCAAAGAGGATGAGACATAAAAACCCTAACTCAATATTAAAGCCTACACCTTCCATTAATATGGTTAGAACCAGAGTTCTGTTTCTTGTTTGGGTTGTTGGACTCACTCCAAGCCCGTCTCGAACCTGAACATGTTCAAATCATTGGAATAGTTTAACTCTAATATGGTAAGAGTCAGAGGTCAATCGTTAGTTTGGGTTGTTGGACTCACTCCAAGCCTGGCTAATTGGTTGAATGCGCTCTAACCATATTAAAACTATTTCGCGATTAATGGGTCGGCTTTAACTTGGAGCATCGATTTGTTGGACTCACTCCAAGGTCGATGTGAAGAGAGGTGAAGTTGGGTGCTATGCATATGATGCATACTTGTTAACGTGTTAACAACCCAATGTATGTGTAAACATTCAATTAGTTGATAGCACATTGTGATAGTTACATATACATGATATGTAATCGGTATACTTGATACCCACCATCATAGCTAAGAATGGCTTGTTGGACTCACTCCAAGGTTGTTCTTATCTATGATGGATATCAGCCCATTCGGAGATGGACCTACGATCTCCCGAAGTGATTTTAAGGGTTTTTGAAATTCGAAAAATGAATGGGATTTATAAATGTATATTGATGCATTTTAAAATTATTTTCTCATATATGCTCGTTTTGTATTTCTAGGTCAATAAATTGATCATGACGTCTTTGAATTTGCGCACTATTTTGGATTCGAACAAACTGACTGGGCCTAACTTCCTGGACTGGCTTAGAAACCTGAGAATTGTTCTCAAGGCGGAAAAGCTTGCATATGTCCTTGAAGAGCCTCTTCTGACGTTCTAAGGGCGATGCAACTCGGACCAAATGTTGGTCTATCGAAACATGTGGCGGTCTGGTGGCGAGTTGCATCATGCTAGCGGCGATGGTACAGTCAAAGCGGCATGAGCATATGGATGCTAATACTATGGTCTTCCATCTTCATGGGCATTCGATGAGCAAGCGAGATCTGAAGGTTCGAGGTCTCTAGGCTCCTCTTCACTCACGAAGATGCAAGAAGGTTAAATGCGTAGTGCAGTTTGTGCTAAAGATGAACGGGTACATCGAGCGGCTAGCTACCCTCGGTTTTGTGATGGATCATGAGTTAAGTATTGACTTAATTCTGCATTGTTTGCCCAAGAGCTTCTCGCAATTTGTGATGAACTATCGGATGAACAAATTGGAATCCACCATTCCCGAGCTCCTTAATATCAAGGTGTGGAGCCTTACATAAAGCATGAGAGAGAAGGCGGTTCTGTTAGTTGATTGATTACATTGGGTTTGGCATGGCGTGTGTGTGTTCGATCATGTTTCGTAAACATGAGCACAGCGGAAGCAATTAAAATTAATAAATCTATATTTATTACAACACACACAACACACGCATGCTATTACAACAAGTGTAGACATAACCGTAAATTAAAATTTGCAATAAAAGGAAATTAAACTACGTTATACCTTTCGTATGACGTGTAGCGGGAACGGCATCAACCGGAACGATCCTCGTAAGAATCGTCTCTATCCGTATCCACGCCGAGCTCCTCGGGATGACCGCTAAGTCACGAGCTTTGTCTTCTGCGGGTTACTAGTCTCGTGTTGAAGGCGGCGTGATCGAGATGATCACGATCCGAATCCAAATTCGGATCCTAAAACGAGTTCTCAAAACTCGCTTCTCCGGAGAGGTATTCGTCAACCGTTTGACGAATCCTTCGTCCTCCACCTCAGAGGATTACCGGAGATCAAATCCCCGGTAAGTTAGCCGCTGTCGGGCACTAACCGTCGTCCAAACGACGCTCCGACGAGAGGAGGAGAAGCTGTCCAGAAAACTGGACAGCTTGGTGGAGGAGTAGGCGCCGGCCAAAACAAGGAGAGAAAAATCTCACCTTGATGCCGAACCTATAGGAGATCACCGGAGGGTCGCCGGAGGTTCACCGGCTGGAGCTTGGACGCCGGCAAGGGTCTTGGACGGCGGCACAAAGCTGGGCGGCGGCAGCTTGTAGTTGGGCGCCAAAATCACCAACAAGGGGTGGGCGGCAACTAGGTTGGGCGGCCAAAATAGATTGGGGTTTTGGATTAGGGTTTAAGCCCTATTTTATAGAGAACTAATTCTCTTAATGGTTAATGGATCATATCCATAAAGCCCGTTAACCCGCTCCATTAAGATAAGTTAAAATAAACCAAACCATGATGGTTTATTTTAAGTTAAAACGAACCGAACCAACTTTTGGTTCATTCGTTTAAAATAAACCAAACCCTTTGGTTTATTCTTATCAATTGGATTAGAACCAAACCATTTTGGTCCATCCATTATGTCTTCATAAGACACGGCCCATCCACGCTTCCATTGCGAGTGAAACAATTTCATGCTCGCTTTATGTTTGGTCCAACCAAACATAGTTTCTCTCGGTCTGAGAATCCCATTCTCAAGCTCGTTTTAAATCCTTTGGATTACACTCGTTGTGCGTGTGACCAAATAGGTTCTCGGTTTATGTTGGCGTCTATAATTAACCATTAATTATAGAACGATCATGAGTGGCACCTAGTAGTACATCATGATCCCCAATTAACCGAAAAGATCAATGGTTGATCGGAACTATTTACGAAACCCTTGATGCTCGAATGAATCGTGCCTCATTCTCTTCACTCATCTTATACCCACTTGGTTCAGGACATGGTCTATTGTGTCAGTCCCCACTAGGCTGACTACGTCACACCTAGCCCAAGTATCATTTCCTCGTCCTACGGATTCTAGTTACTCCACATGTATCGAAGAGTACTTTACTCTAAACATGTAATGCTTTGGCCAAAGACTTTAGTAACAATCCGACGAGAGGCCATGGGTATACATCTCCTCGCAAGGAGTGGTGAATCCTTTATAGGCTATTCAAACACCTTGATCACTTCGACTTATACCCAATCATCCCGGGTCCACATCTCCTTAGAGATGTTTGCTTAAGATGTCAAAGCATAAGTCTCCATGATCAAGATGACTTGAATACCGCAAGTCAAAGGAACCTCGCACTTAAGCCACAGTAAGAACTTCATTGACATATCTATATATGCAGAGAACCATATGAAGTCTTACAGCTGGTCACTCCAATGAACTAGTTACCATAACTAGCATCCACGATTAACTCCGGACATCACTATGTCTCCAGCCAGTGAGAATCAGCTGCTTGGATACACCAAGGAGTATACCTCGTGCTAGTCTCGACAGAATTGATGGTGTCCAAATCCATCAATTCATCGACTAGGGATAATTACGATACATCACAATTACACATGTAGAGATACTCACTAGTTGTGATCCAATCACAAATTCTCTCATGCTGTGAATCGTATCGTGGACATTCAGTAAATGAGTTTAAGATCCAATCAAATACATTAAACATTTATACTCAAATAGTGAATCTTCATTTATCATATAAATGGTTCATACATAAGGCGATTGCCTTAGGACATCTCTCATATATTACTAACAGACTCCCACTTGGCCTAATGCCAATCGCTACGGTATCCAATACCAAGCTCTAACATGACCCTCGAAACTTACTTTGAGGTAATGCTTTAGTCGAAGGATCCGCTAAGTTCCTTTCGATTGGGAATTTTTCGATTTGTATTTCGTTCCCTCACGATGATCTCTCGATAAGATGATAGCGGCGAAGCACATGTTTGGATCGTTGATGAGACCTTGGCTCTTTTGCTGATTGCTCCATTGTTGTCGCATGATGGCCGGTATTGCTTCAACAATGGTGAATCACACCAAGTTCATGAGCGAACTCTTGATCCAAACCGCTTCCTTCTTTGCCGCGCAATATATTACCTCGATGGTAGAATCGTCTGATCTCTTGTTTGGAACTTTTCCAACTCACTGCGCCCCCATTCAAGGTGAACACGTATCGGTGAGACACGGAATCATCCTTGTCATGCAGGTGCATCCGTATACCGCGTATCACCATGTCCCTTCTCCATATATTAGGAACACATCCTTAGTTCTTCTCAAGTACTTAAGGATCGTCTTAACAATGCCCAATGATCCATTCTGGATCAGTTGGTATCTGCTCGTGACACTCGGAGCGTCACGATACATCGGGCCTCGTACATAACATAGCATACATGATAGATCCTATTGCGGATGCATAGGGAATCTTACTCATGCAAATCCTCTCGTCTTACGTGCGCGGACACATAGACTTGAAGATTTACCCCATGCACGATGGGGCGGATAACCTTTCTTGGATTCACATGCTAAACCTCTTTGCTTTTCGGTCTATATATGTAGGCTGAAAGACCAAGCAACCGTTTGATCTATCTCTATAGATCTTAATCCCAAGGATGTAGGTTGCTTCTCCCAGTCTTTCATGGAGAATGTCTTGGATAACCAAACCTTAAGCATTGTAAGATTGACACATCGTTTCTATAAGTAATATGTCATCGACATACAATACTAGGAACACATTGCCTCCACTAACCTTCTTGTACACACAAGGTTAAATGCGGATTTTGTGAGAAATCAAACCTTTTGATTGTCTCATCAAAGCGGATATTCCGACTCTGGATGCTTGCTTCAATCCATAAATGGATCGTCGCAATTTGCATACCTTGGTTTTATCAGCGATGTGAAACCCTCGGGTTGTATCATATATACCGTCCTCGGCGGAGTTTCCATTAAGGAAAGTTATTTTCACATCCATCTGCCATATCTCATAATCATAATGAGCCGCTATGGCCAGGAGCATCCGAATGGATTTAAGCATAGCTACAGGCGAATAGGTTTCGTCATAATCAACACCTTGTTTTTGACGATATCCTTTCGCCACCAATCTAGCCTTATAGGTAATCACATTACCATCCATGTCGGTTTTCTTCTTGAAATCCCACTTGCACCCTATAGGCTTTATGCCTTCAGGTGGGTCAACAAAGTTCCAAACTTGGTTTTCGTACATGGAATCCATTTTCGACTTCATGGCACCAAGCCACTTATCCCTTTCTGAACTTGTCAGCACTTCTTCATAACTGGTAGGCTCCTCATCATCAATGAGTAACACGTCGTTCGATTCACTTACGAGAAATCCATATCTCTCAGGAATATTGCATGTTCTACCAGATCTACGAAGATGTGGTGTTACAATAGGTCCAGCCGATTGCTCATCACTATGAGTTGTCGGCTGTTGTGCTTCACCAGGTATCTCATCAATGTCTATTTGAGTCTCTCGAGCCTCCTCAAGCTCAACGACACTCCCACTGTTTTCTTGCAAGAGAAACTCTTTCTCTAGAAACACAGCATGCCTTGAAACAAACACCTTTTGTTCCACAGGATGATAGAATTGGTAACCCCTTGTTTCCTTAGGGTATCCAATAAATAGACATTTATCGGACTTAGCATCCGATTTATGCGTCTGATCACAGCGGGACAACCCCATATCTTCAAGTAAGATACATGAGGTTTCTTACTAGCCCATATCTCATATGGAGTAGTTAGAGACTACCTTGGTAGGCATTACATTTAACAAGTAAGCGGTATGCAAGTGCATAACCCCAAAGGACTTGGGAAGAGTCGCATGATTCATCATTGACTGACCATGTCCAACAAGTCGATTCGCCTCTCGGATACACCATTATCTTTGTGGTGTATAGGGCGGAGTCCATTGAGACAATATGCCATTGTCTCTTAGATAATCAAGAAACTCTTGACTTAAGTATTCACCACCTCGATCTGATCGAAGTATTTTAATACTTTTGTCATGTTGTTTCTCTACTTCATTTCTGAATTCTTTGAACCTTTCAAAGGCTTCAGACTTATGTTTCATCAAGAACACATACCCAAACCGTGAGTGATCATCGGTGAAGGTAATGAAGTAGTTATAGACTCCTAAAGCTTGAGTTGACATAGGTCCACATACATCAGTATGTACTAGACCTAGTAACTCTCCCACTCGTTCACCTTTTCCAGTAAAAGGTAACTTAGTCATCTTGCCTTTTAAGCATGATTCGCATATATCGTATGAATCCAATTATAACGATTCTAGAATTCCACATCGGTGTAATTCGGACATGCGTTTCTTGCTTATATGGCCAAGACGACAATGCCACATATAGGAGTCTATTTGATTATCCTTTCAAGCACGCGTGTTGCTCGCTTCGATATTGAAGATGTCCTTTGGATCGTCCAGCGTATAAATGCCATTACTCAAAGTTCGATTCCATAAAAAGTCGCCCATTCAAAGTTATATAACAACAATTGTTACTAAGCGTTAAATGGAAACCATTTCTATTTAAGCGAGAAACAATGTTCTTTATTAGAGAAGGAACATAATAGCAATTGTCCAGTTCCAAGACTAGTCCACTAGGGAGCTTCAGCAAATAAGTTCCGATGGCGACCGCAGCAACCTTTGCTCCATTGCCAACTCGCAAATTTGACTCCCCTCTGACAAGTCTTCTTCTATTCCTTAGCCCCTGTATGTCATTACATATATGTTAGCTACACCCAGTATCCAATACCCAAGTGTCTAAGAAAATAGAATGACAATCAATAACGAAGATACTTGAAGAGGATGGGGCATCGGATGCCTTCTTCTTCTTCATGGACTCAAGATAAATCTTGCAGTTTCTTCGCCAGTGGCCTTCCTTGCCACAGTGATGGCAAGTGCCCTTTTGCGCTGGTTCCGCCTTCTTTGCCTTTTCTTTCCTTTCTTCTGTTCTTTTGCCTTCCTCTTTGAACCTTTCTTTGAGGAATCAACTAACAGAACCGCCTTCTCCTCATGCTTTACAGAAGGCTCCACATTCTTCAGCATATTAAGGAGCTCGGGAATGGTGGATTCCAATTTGTTCATCCGATAGTTCATCACAAATTGCGAGAAGCTCTTGGGCAAACAATGTAGAATTAAGTCAATACTTAACTCATGATCCATCACAAAACCGAGGGTAGCTAGCCGCTCGATGTACCCATTCATCTTTAGCACAAACTGCACTACAGACGAACCTTCTTGCATCTTCGTAGTGAAGAGGAGCCTAGAGACCTCGAACCTTTCGGATCTCGCTTGCTCATCGAACAGCTCATGAAGATGGAAGACCATAGTATTAGCATCCATATGCTCATGCTGCTTTTGCAGCTCAGGTACCATCGCCGCTAGCATGATGCAACTCGCCAGCTCAGAATCTGCCACATGTTTCTGATAGACCAACATTTGGTCTGGAGTTGCATCGTCCTTAGGACGGTCAGGAAGAGGCTCTTCAAGGACATATGCAAGTTTTTCCGCCTTGAGAACAATTCTCAGGTTTCTAAGCCAGTCCAGGAAGTTAGGCCCAGTCAGTTTGTTCGAATCCAAAATAGTGCGCAAATTCAAAGACGTCATGATCAATTTATTGACCTAGAAATACAAAACGAGCAGATATGAGAAAATGATTTTAAAATGCATCAATATACATTTATAAATCCCATTCATTTTTTGAATTTCAAAAAACCCTTAAAATCACTTCGGGAGATCGTAGGTCTATCTCCGAATGGGCTAATATCCATCATAGTTATGAACAACCTTGGAGAGAGTCCAACAAGCCATTCATAACTACGACGGTAGGTATCATCTATACCGATTGCATATCCCGTATATGCAACTATCACAATGTGCTATCAACTAATTGAATGTTCACACATACATCGGCTTGTTAACACATTAACAAGTATGCATCATATGCATAGCACCCAACTTCACCTCCCTTTACATCGACCTTGGAGAGAGTCCAACAAGCCGATGCTCCAGGTTAAAGCCAACCCATTAATCAGGACATAGTTTTAATATGGTTAGAGCGCATTCAACCAATTAGCCCAACTTGGAGAGAGTCCAACAACCAAAGCTAACGATTGACCTCTGACTCTTACCATATTAGTATTAAACTATTCCATGGTTTGAACATATTCAGGTTCGAGCCGGGCTTGGAGAGAGTCCAACAACCCAAACAAAGCAGAACTCTGGTTCTAACCATATTAATGGAAGGTGTAGGCTTTAATATTGATTAAGGGTTTTTATGTCTCATCCTCTTTGCATGCAAATAACTATTATTTACATGGCATGGCATACATGGCATACATCTACATGTCACGACACGCATGGCATAATGTTATGCATCTAATGCAATTACATGGCATACAATTATGTCATGTATATAATTTCCTTATGTGTTATAACTATTTATGGAAATAAAATATGTTTAAGATTTGATTCTCCAAATCAAATCATAATTAAATTAGAAACAAATTTCCAAATCTAATCACATATTTTATTCATGGAATTATTTGATTAAGGAAAATCTATTTAGGAAACCAATTTCCTAAATCATTAAAACTACTTATGGAAATAAAATATTTTAAGATTTGATTTCCCAAATCAAATCATGATTAAATTAGGAAACAAATTTCAGAATCTAATCAAATATTTTATTTATGGAAAATATCAATTTCCATAAATACTTCCAACTTTCCAAAAGTGGAAGATTTCCATAAATACTTCTAGACTTTCCAAAATTGAAAAATTTCCATAAATACTTCTAAATTTCCAAAATTAGAAAATTTCCAGAAATACATTATGACTATCGCAAAACCAATTTTACGATTATGTCGAAACACAACCTGGGCTCTGATACCACTGTTGGGTTTCCGGCACCGCGGCGTGTGTGTGTTCGATCATGTTTCGTAAACATGAGCACAGCGGAAGCAATTAAAATAAATAAATCTATATTTATTACAACACACACAACACACGCATGCTATTACAACAAGTGTAGACATAACCGTAAATTAAAATTTGCAATAAAAGGAAATTAAACTACGTTATACCTTTCGTATGACGTGTAGCGGGAACGACATCAACCGGAACGATCCTCGTAAGAATCGTCTCTATCCATATCCACGCCGAGCTCCTCGGGATGACTTCGCTAAGTCACGAGCTTCGTCTTCGTACGGGTTACTAGTCTCGTGTTGAAGACGACGTGATCGAGAGATGATCACGATCCGAATCCAAATTCGGATCCTAAAACGAGTTCTCAAAACTCGCTTCTCCGGAGAGGTATTCGTCAACCGTTTGACGAATCCTTCATCCTCCACCTCAGAGGATTACCGGAGATCAAATCCCCGGTAAGTTAGCCGCTGTCGGAGCACTAACCGTCGTCCAAACGACGCTCCGACGAGAGGAGGAGAAGCTGTCCAGAAAACTGGACAGCTTGGTGGAGGAGTAGGCGCCGGCCAAAACAAGGAGAGAAAAGCCTCACCTTGATGCCAAACCTATAGGAGATCACCGGAGGGTCGGAGGTTCACCGGCTGGAGCTTGACGCCGGCAAAGGGTCTTCTTGGGGCACAAAGCTGGGCGGTGGCGGCTTGTAGTTGGGCCCGAAATCACCAACAAGGGGTGGGCGGCAACTAGGTTGTTTTGGATTAGGGTTTAAGCCCTATTTTATAGAGAACTAATTCTCTTAATGGTTAATGGATCATATCCATAAAGCCCGTTAACCCGCTCCATTAAGATAAGATAAAATAAACCAAACCATGATGGTTTATTTTAAGTTAAAACGAACCGAACCAACCTTTGGTTCATTCGTTTAATATAAACCAAACCCTTTGGTTTATTCTCATCCATTGGATTAGAACCAAACCATTTTGGTCCATCCATTATGTCTTCATAAGACACGGCCCATCCACGCTTCCATTGCGACTGAAACAATTTCATGCTCGCTTTATGTTTGGTCCAACCAAACATAGTTTCTCTCGGTCTGAGAATCTCAGTCTCAAGCTCGTTTTAAATCCTTTGGATTACACTCGTTGTGCGTGTGACCAAATAGGTTCTCGGTTTATGTTGGCCGTCTATAATTAACCATTAATTATAGAACGATCATGAGTGGCACCTAGTTGTACATCATGATCCCCAATTAACCGAAAAGATCAACGGTTGATCCAGAACTATTTCTGAAACCCTTCAGTAGCTCGAATGAATCGTGCCTCATTCTCTTCACTCATCTTATACCCACTTGGTTCAGGACATGGTCTATTGTGTCAGTCCCCACTAGGCTGACTACGTCACACCTAGCCCAAGTATCATTTCCTCGTCCTACGGATTCTAGTTACTCCACATATATCGAAGAGTACTTTACTCTAAACATGTAATGCTTTAGCCAAAGACTTTAGTAACAATCCGACGAGAGGCCATGGGTATACATCTCCTCGCAAGGAGTGGTGAATCCTTTATAGGCTATTCAAACACCTTCGATCACTTCGACTTATACCCAATCATCCCGGGTCCACATCTCCTGAGAGATGTTTGCTTAAGATGTCAAAGCATAAGTCTCCATGATCAAGATGACTTGAATACCGCAAGTCAAAGGAACATCGCACTTAAGCCACAGTAAGAACTTCATTGACATATCTATATATGCAGAGAACCATATGAAGTCTTACAGCTGGTCACTCCAATAAACTAGTTACCATAACTAGCATCCACGATTAACTCTGGACATCACTATGTCTCCAGCCAGTGAGAATCAACTGCTTGGATACACCAAGGAGTATACCTCGTGCTAGTCTCGACAGAATTGATGGTGTCCAAATCCATCAATTCATCGACTAGGGATAATTCTGATACATCACAATTACACATGTAGAGATACTCACTAGTTGTGATCCAATCACAAATTCTCTCATGTTGTGAATCGTATCGTGGACATTCAGTAAATGAGTTTAAGATCCAATCAAATACATTAAACATGTATACTTAAATAGTGAATCTTCATTTATCATATAAATGGTTCATACATAAGGCGATTGCCTTAGGACATCTCTCATATATTACTAACAGATTCCTTAAAGAAAGGTTCTAAGAGGAAGGCAAAAGAACAGAAGAAAGGAAAGAAAAAGGCAAAGAAGGCGGAACCAGCGCAAAAGGGTACTTGCCATCACTGTGGCAAGGAAGGCCACTGGCGAAGAAACTGCAAGATTTATCTTGAGTCCATGAAGAAGAAGAAGGCATCCGATGCCCCATCCTCTTCAGGTATCTTCGTTATTGATTGTCATTCTATTTCCTTAGACACTTGGGTATTGGATACTGGGTGTAGCTCACATATATGTAATGACATACAGGGGCTAAGGAATAGAAGAAGACTTGTCAGAGGGGAGTCAAATTTGTGAGTTTGCAATGGAGCAAAGGTTGCTGCGGTCGCCATCGAAAATTATTTGCTGAAGCTCCCTAGTGGACTAGTCTTGGAACTGGACAATTGCTATTATGTTCCTTCTCTAATAAAGAACATTGTTTCTATTTCCTGCTTAAATAGAAATGGTTTCCATTTAACGTTTAGTAACAATTGTTGTTATATAACTTTGAATGGCATACTTTATGGAACTGGAACTTTGAGTAATGGCATTTATACGTTGGACGTATCCAGTGACATTTTTAATATCGAAGCGAGCAACATGCGTGCTCGAAAGGATAATCACATAGACTCCTATATGTGGCATTGTCGTCTTGGCCATATAAGCAAGAAACGCATGTCCGAATTACACCGATGTGGAATTCTGGAATCGTTTGAATTGGATTCATACGATACATGCGAATCATGCTTAAAAGGCAAGATGACTAAGTTACCTTTCGAAAGGGTGAGCGAAAGTGGGAGAGTTACTAGGTCTAGTACATATGCGATGTATGTGGACCTATGTCAACTCAAGCTTTAGGAGGCTATAACTACTTCATTACCTTCACCGATGATCACTCACGGTTTGGGTA
The DNA here is from genome assembly GCA_025175895.1 of Wurfbainia villosa. Classification (NCBI taxonomy): domain Eukaryota; kingdom Viridiplantae; phylum Streptophyta; class Magnoliopsida; order Zingiberales; family Zingiberaceae; genus Wurfbainia; species Wurfbainia villosa. The sequence goes on along the minus strand of CM045988.1, from coordinate 43,126,065 downwards.
TGTGTTCTTGATGAAACACAAGTCTGAAGCCTTTGAAAAGTTTAAAGAATTCAGAAATGAAGTAGAGAAACAACATGACAAAAGTATTAAAATACTTCGATCGGATCGAGGTGGTGAATACTTAAGTCAAGAGTTTCTTGATTATCTAAGAGACAATGGCATATTGTCTCAATGGACTCCGCCCTATACACCACATAATGGTGTATCCGAGAGGCGAATCGACCTTGTTGGACATGGTCAGGTCAATGATGAATCATGCGACTCTTCCCAAGTCCTTTTGGGGTTATGCACTTCAGACAGCTGTTTACTTGTTAAACAGAATGTCTACCAAGGTAGTCTCTACTACTCCATATGAGATATGGGCTAGTAAGAAACCTCATGTATCTTACTTGAAGATATGGGGTTATCCTGCTTATGTAGCGTATGATCAGACGCATAAACTGGATGCTAAGTCTGATAAATGTCTATTTATTGGATACCCTAAGGAAACAAGGGGTTACCAATTCTATCCTCCTGTGGAACAAAAGGTGTTTGTTTCAAGGCATGCTGTGTTTCTAGAGAAAGAGTTTCTCTTGCAAGAAAACAGTGGGAGTGTCGTCGAGCTTGAGGAGGCTCGAGAGACTCAAATAGACATTGATGAGATACGGTGAAGCACAACTCATAGTGATGAGCAATCAATTTGGACCTATTGTAACACCACATCTTCGTAGATCCGGTAGAACACGCAATATTCCCTGAGAGATATACGGATTTCTCGTATGAATCGAACGACGTGTTACTCATTGATGATGAGGAGCCTACAGCTATGAAGAAGTGCCGATAAGTTCGAAGGGATAAGTGGCTTGGTGCCATGAAGTCGGAAATGGATTCCATGTAAAACCAAGTTCGAACTCGTCGACCCACCAAGGCATAAAGCCTATAGGTGCAAGTGGGTTTTCAAGAAGAAACCGACATGGATGGTAATGTGATTACCTATAAGGCTAGATTGGTGGCGAAAGGATATCATCAAAAACAAGGTGTTGATTATGACGAAACCTATTCGCCTCGTAGCTATGCTTAAATCCATTCGGATGCTCCCGCCATAGCGCTCATTATGATTATGAGATATGGCAGATGGATGTGAAAATAGCTTTCCTTAATGGAAACTCGCCGAGGACGGTATATGATAACACCGAGGGTTTCACATCGCTGATAAAACCAAGGTATGCAAATTGCGACGATCCATTTATGGATTGAAGCAAGCATCCAGGAGCTGGAATATCCGTTTTGATGAGACAATCAAAAAGTTTGATTTCTCACAAAATCCAGACGAACCTTGTGTGTACAAGAAGGGTAGTGGGAGGCAAATGTTGTTCCTAGTATTATATGTCGATGACATATTACTTATAGGAAACGATGTGTCAATCTTACACCGCTTAAGGTTTGGTTATCCAAGACATTCTCCATGAAAGACTCGGGAGAAGCAACCTACATCCTTGGGATTAAGATCTATAGAGATAGATCGAACGGTTGCTTGGTCTTTCGCAGCCTACATATATAGACCGAAAAGCAAAGAGGTTTAGCATGTCGGAATCCAAGAAAGGTTTCCTACCCATCAGGCATGGGGTACACCTTTCGAAGTCTATGTGTCCGCGCACAGAAGACGAGAGGATTTGCATGAGTAAGATTCCCTATGCATCCGCAATAGGATCTATCATGTATGCTATGTTATGTACGAGGCCCGATGTATCGTATGCTCTGAGTGTCACGAGCAGATACCAGTCTGATCCAGGAATGGATCATTGAGCGGCTGTTAAGACGATCCTTAAGTACTTGAGAAGAACTAAGGATGTGTTCCTAATATATGGAGAAGGGGACATGGTGATACGCGGGTATACGGATGCCAGCTTCCAGACAGACAAGGATGATTCCAGGTCTCAGTCTGGATACGTGTTCACCTTGAATGGGGGCGCAGTGAGTTGGAAAAGTTCCAAACAAGAGACTGTAGCGGATTCTACCACTGAGGCAAAATATATTGCAGCTTCGGAAGCAGCAAAGGAAGCGGTTTGGATCAAGAAGTTCGTTCATGAACTTGGTGTGATTCCGGCCATTGTTGAAGCAATACCGGTCTACTGCGACAACAATGGAGCAATTGCACAGGCGAAAGAGCCAAGGTCTCATCAACGATCCAAACATGTGCTTCGCCGCTATCATCTTATCAGAGAGATCATAAATAGGAACGAAATACAAATCGAGAAAATTCCCACTGAAAGGAACATAGTGGATCCTTTGACTAAAGCATTACCTCAAAGTAAGTTTGAGGGTCATGTTAGATCTTATGGTATTGGATACCGTAGCGATTGGCATTAGGCCAAGTGGGAGTCTGTTAGTACTATATGAGAGATGTCCTAAGGCAATCGCCTTATGTATGAACCATTTATATGATAAATGAAGATTCACTATTTGAGTATACATGTTTTATGTATTTGATTGGATCTTAAACTCATTTACTGAATGTCCACGATACGATTCACAGCATGAGAGAATTTGTGATTGATCACAACTAGTGAGTATCTCTACATGTGTAATTGTGATGTATCGAATTATCCTAGTCGATGAATTGATGGATTTGGACACCATCAATTCTGTCGAGACTAGCACGAGGTATACTCCTTGGTGTATCCAAGCAGCTGATTCTCACTGGCTGGAGACATTGTGATGTCCGGAGTTAATCGTGGATGCGAGTTATGGTAACTAGTTCATTGGAGTGACCAGCCGTAAGACTTCATATGGTTCTCTGCATATATAGATATGTCAATGAAGTTCTTACTGTGGCTTAAGTGCGATGTTCCTTTGACTTGCGGTATTCAAGTCATCTTGATCATGGAGACTTATGCTTTGACATCTTAAGCAAACATCTCCGAGGAGATGTGGACCCGGGATGATTGGGTATAAGTCGAAGTGATCGAAGGTGTTTGAATAGCCTATAAAGGATTCACCACTCCTTGCGAGGAGATGTATACCCATGGCCTCTCGTCGGATTGTTACTAAAGTCTTTGGCCAAAGCATTACATGTTTAGAGTAAAGTACTCTTCGATACATGTGGAGTAACTAGAATCCGTAGGATGAGGAAATGATACTTGGGCTAGGTGTGACGTAGTCACCTTAGTGGGACCGGCACAATAGACCATGTCCTGAACCAAGTGGGTATAAGATGAGTGAAGGGAATGGGGCACGATTCATTCGAGCTACTGAAGGGTTTCAGAAATAGTTCTGGATCAACCGTTGATCTTTTCGGTTAATTGGGGACCATGATGTACTACTAGGTGCCACTCATGATCGTTCTATAATTAATGGTTAATTATAGATAGCCAACATAAACCGAGAACCTATTTGGTCACACGCACAACGAGTGTAATCCAAAGGATTTAAAACGAGCTTGAGAATGGGATTCTCAGACCGAGAGAAACTATGTTTGGTTGGACCAAACATAAAGCGAGCATGAAATTGTTTCAGTCGCAATGGAAGCATGGATGGGCCGTGTCTTATGAAGACATAATGGATGAACCAAAATGGTTTGGTTCTAATCCAATGGATGAGAATAAACCAAAGGGTTTGGTTTATATTAAACGAATGAACCAAAGGTTGGTTCGGTTCGTTTTAACTTAAAATAAACCATCATGGTTTGGTTTATTTTAACTTATCTTAATGGAGCGGGTTAACGGGCTTTATGGATATGATCCATTAAACATTAAGAGAATTAGTTCTCTATAAAATAGGGCTTAAACCCTAATCCAAAAACTCTAATCCAGTTTTGGCCGCCCAACCTAGTTGCCGCCCACCCCTTGAAGGAGTATTCGGCGCCAACACCTTCATTGTCGCCGCCCAGCTTTTGTGCCGCCGTCCAAGTTCTTGCCGGTGACCAAGCTTCAGCCGGTGAACACTCCGGCGACCCTCCGGTGATCCCCTATAGGTTTGGCATCAAGGTGAGGCTTTTCTTTCCTTGGTTGGCCGGCGCCTATATCCTCCACCAAGCTGTCCAGTTTTCTGGACAGCTTCTCCTCCTCTCGTCGGAGCGTCGTTTGGACGACGGTTAGTGCTCCGACAGCGGCTAACTTACCGGGGATTTGATCTCCGGTAATCCTCTGAGGTGGGGGACGAAGGATTCGTCAAACGGTTGACGAATACCTCTCCGGAGAAGCGAGTTTTGAGAACTTGTTTTAGGATCAGAATTTTGATTCGGATCGTGATCATCTCTCGATCACGTCGTCTTCAACACGAGGCTAGTAACCCATACGAAGACGAAGCTCGTGACTTAGCGAAGTCATCCCGAGAAGCTCGGCGTGGATACGGATAGAGATGATTCTTACGAGGATCGTTCCGATTGATGCCGTTCCCGCTACACGTCATACGAAAGGTATAACGTAGATAATTTCTTTTATTGCAAATTTTAATTTACGGTTATGTCTACACTTGTTGTAATAGCATGCGTGTGTTGTGTGTGTTGTAATAAATATAGATTTATTATTTTTAATTGCTTCCGCTGTGCTCATGTTTACGAAACATGATCGAACACACACACGCCGCGGTGCCGGAAACCCAACATCTAATAATGAAGCGGAATATGAAGCCATTCTAGTGGGACTACAGGCTGCTAAAGCAGTGTGGGCTTCTTCCATTGTGATCCACTCGGATTCCTTGTGGGTAATATCACAACTTCAAGGTTCTTTTGCGGTTCGGGAGGAAAGGCTGCATAGGTATTTGAAGACTTTTGAGAAAGAAAAAGCTCAATTTCGTCAGGTCCTCTTAAAGCAAATCCCACGGGAAGATAACGGGAAGGTAGATGAATTGGCTCGGATGGCTAGCACTATGGAAGGAATAAAATCCTCGGAAGCAATCCATATGAGAGTGCATACTTCCTTAGCAATATGCAGCGTGGAGGGAGACGTACCTAAATCAAGCCTAACTCTTGATTGGAGGATCGACATCATAGCTTATTTACGGCACGGGAAGATCCCTGAAGGGAAAATAGCGGCATCTACTTTAATAAACTGAGCTAAACGGTTCATCCTCTTAAATGAAGACCTATACAAGACCTCTTTTGGGCGACCCTTGTTAAAATGCCTGGGAAACGAGGATGCGGAATGGGTACTCCGGGAGATCCATGAAGGATGCTGCAGCAATCATTTAGGAGGGAGAGCTTTAGCAAGAAAGGCTTTATTGGTAGGATACTTTTGGCCTACTCTTCAGCAAGATGCTGCTCATATAGTGCAGACCTGCATCGCTTGCCAGAAGCATAGCAACCGTTCTGAACGACCAGCTGAGTTAATGAAAGCCGTAATCTCTTCTTGTCCTTTCGATCAATGGGGAATAGATATAGTGGGTCCGATGTGACCTTTACAAAGGAAGTTTTGTTAGTAGTCAGGATTATATTTCCAAATGGGTGGAGGCAGAGCCCTTAGCCAAAATTATCGAGAATGTAAATATCTGATTCTTATGGAAAAATATCATTTATCGGTATGGTATTCCTCGGAAAATAGTCGACAATGGAATGACAGTTCCAAGGAAAAAGATCCAAGAGTGGTGCCAAAGTCTCAACATTGTGAGCTTTCACGGTAGCCCATCCTCAAGCAAATGGGCGGTGGAGGTAACTAACGGGATCCTCATTCAAGGATTAAAGACTAAGTTGGGTGCTCGAGGGGAAACTGGGTAGAGGAGTTACGGGCATCCCTGTGGGCCTATCGAACCACACCTAAGACAAAGACAGCGGGAAAACTCCTTTAGTTTGGTATAGGTGAAGCCATTATTCCGGTTGAGGTTTTGTTGAATAGCGCTCGGATAAAGGCATACAAACCAAATCAGAACCAACTTATCCGAAGCACCGAATTGGACTTGGTGGAGGAAAGGCGGGAGATGGCATGAGGCGTGGAATTTTACAAGCAAAGAGTACAAATGAGCCTTTAATAAGAAAGTGGTGCCTCGGAGATTTCAAGAAGGAGATTGGGTTTTGCGTAAAGTCAACCCGATGAGACCCCGAAAGTGGCTCCCAACCGGAAGGACTCACGAAATACTTGTGCGTAGCAGGTCAATTGATATTATATGAAGGATGACCAAGGCAAAGAGCTTCCACGACCTTGGAATGCCCTTCATTCAAAACTCTTCCACACTGTATGAGAAATATGGAATAGAAGAAGAGAAATTATGAAACTCCGAAGGAAATGCTTCTTGAATTAATTGCGATGCCAAGTATTTTCCAAATTTCATTAAGAGGCTACTTACAAAAGCAATACAGTATTGTTAATAAATCTTGAAGAAGAAGAGGAAAAACAGAGAGGAAATTCACATGTCAAAATGGGATATTAAATTATAGCTTAAACCGGTCGGAAGGATAACGGCGAAAGTCAGCCTCCCAATTTAAAGAAAATGAAGGATAGGTTGGAGGAGGCAACCCTTGGGCGGCATATTGCCGAACCGCATCATTAAATCCATCTTGATAGGTGGAATGCATTAAAATGATGAGTCGCTCCTCGCGATTCGGACAGTCAGGGCTTCGCTCTCGATGCAACCTCTTGCATGTTTCTTGTTGTTCTCGAAGGTTTCGACGCACGTCCACATAGCGCCGCGACACCTCCATAATAGCATCGGCCAAGATGGAGACATCATCGGTTCAGGAACTTTGATCCCGCTGCACAAGGTGCGTCATCTCCACCATATTTTGACGCATGGAAGCTGAAATCCTCTCCACTGCTTCGGAATACGATCTGGTACGGGCAAGTTCAGAGCTCATCCTCTGGAGGGAAGTTTCTTGCCTGCATAGACGGGCATGAGCATGCGACCGGGAATTTATAAGGGATGAGTTTTTTTGTACCTCCTTGCACAAGCGGGTGCGAAGATCCCCTATCTTATCTTGTGCTCGCTGATATTGAACCTGAAGACGAGCGATGCCGTCAGAATCTTGTTGTTTCCCCTTGAGGAACTCTGCTACTTGCTCTTTAAGACGTAGTAACTCTTGAGCCGAGGAGGATTCTGCGTGAAAAGAGGCCGACTGGACTTCCTGCTGAGGGACGAGGGGCTCTGCCCCTAGACGTGGTTGCGCCTTTAAGGCTACGATAGTGTCAGCATCCTTCTGAATTTGCTGGCGAGCTTCGGCTAATTGCTCTTGGCACAGGTGCAATTGTTGTAGCAGGAGTCGTTCTCGATTTTGAGCATCCGCCAAGCCTTCCCGTTGCTGACGCTCCCATTCTTGGGCTTGAACTTGGTATTGATGAAGAGAGCGATCCAATTCTTTATGGTTGGTCGTATCGATACCGTCGTGGGAAAAGAAATTGGTCAGCTAGATAAAGCTAAGGAAGCTGAGTAAGGAAACATACCAAGTCCAGAGCATGGCGCAAGCCTTCCATGCGAGGAACCACTTCCTCTAAGTTTAGAATCCGAAGATTCCGGGGAGAAAGGGAAGAAGATGGGACGGAAGATGCTGAAGGAGGAACCTCTCCTATAACGGAGAGAAGGAGGGTGGTATCCATCGGTTGAGAATGGAAAGAGGGAAGCGCATCACGTGGACGGCCTGCGGAGGTGGTAGTCGGGGGCGGTAGATCCATAGTTGCCGGGAGGATATGTGTCTCGCCGGGTTGGGGGTTGATTGCGGAAGGAAAGACGGAAGGAGGTTGATCGAAGGAAGGATCTTGAGACGACGAGAGGATGAGCATTGGGCTGGAGGAGCCTTCGATAGGGATGCAAGAAGTAGAGAAGCCCTGGTCAGGGCCCACAGGAGGAGAGGGACTCTGCAGGCGATGAGCCAGGGGGGAAGTTGGCAGTGAAGGAATATCCACCGCCATGGGTTCAGAAAAGGAAGGACGGGCCGGGGAAAGGGAAGACAAAGGTGATTCATCCCCTGTCATTGGCTTTCATGGGAATACACCTTCCCCAGGTTCATCCCCAGGTTGCGGGGAAGAAGAAGGCGATTTCTGAACATCGCTGGCGGAAGGAGAAAGAGTGGGAAAGTTAGGGCTTGTAAGGACCCTGACTTCCTCCGGGATAGGGGTAGTGAGGGTCGCCGGAGGAGGAAAGGGAGAACGGCGAGGTGAATCGGGTATGATGGTGATTGTGGAAGGTGAAGCGGAAGAAGAAGCAGAGGGCTGACCAGCATCCCGTTTGCGATTCGGGTAGCGGCCCGCTATCTCCTGGAAGAAGTTAGAATGCATCTTGGGGGTCTGAAAAAGAAAAGGAAAAAGAGGGGTTGGGAAGAAAGAATCAGGGAAACGAGGTTTGGCGGCGGCGGAGCAAACAGATGAAGAAGAAGGAGACCAAAAGGCGAAGGGAGGAGGATGGCAGGAGAAACTAAGACCAAAGAACCCCCTATAAAAGGGGGAGGAATGGGCTTGCAGCCATTAGTGGGCCTCTCGTCTGTGGTAAAAGGGAAAGAAGGGTTTATATTTCTAAATGGCCCATTATGTACTAAAGCCCCCCATTTGCAGAAGAAGGGGGGGAACCAAAGAGGAATGATATGAAGGCGCTGCCTCCTTTATGCTCATTGCCCTGGCGCTATATATAAAAAAGTTTCTATCCCCGCAAGGAAGAGCGGAAGATATCCCCGTGTGGTGGTGGAACGGAAGAACCGATATCCTTCGGTTATTATTTATTCTATATACAAGTTTCTATCCCCGCAAGGAAGAGCGGAAGATATCCCCGTGTGGTGGTGGAACGGAAGAACCGATATCCTTCGGTTATTATTTATTCTATATACAAGTTTCTATCCCCGCAAGGAAGAGCGGAAGATATCCCCGTGTGGTGGTGGAACGGAAGAACCGATATCCTTCGGTTATTATTTATTCTATATACAAGTTTCTATCCTCGCAAGTAAGAGCGGAAGATATCCCCGTGTGGTGGTGGAACAGAACCGATATCCTTCGGTTATTATTTATTCTATATACAAGTTTCTATCCCCGTAAGGAAGAGAGGAAGATATCCCCGTGTGGTGGTGGAACGGAAGAACCGATATCCTTCGGTTATTATTTATTCTATATACAAGTTTCTATCCCCGCAAGGAAGAGCGGAAGATATCCCCGTGTGGTGGTGGAACGGAAGAACTGATATCCTTCGGTTATTATTTATTCTATATACAAGTTTCTATCCCCGCAAGGAAGAGCGGAAGATATCCCCGTGTGGTGGTGGAATGGAAGAACAGATATCCTTCGGTTATTATTTATTCTATATACAAGTTTCTATCCCCAGAAGGAAGAGCGGAAGATATCCCCGTGTGGTGGTGGAACGGAAGAACCGATATCCTTCGGTTATTATTTATTCTATATACAAGTTTCTATCCCCGCAAGGAAGAGCGGAAGATATCCCCGTGTGGTGGTGGAACGGAAGAACCGATATCCTTCGGTTATTATTTATTCTATATACAAGTTTCTATTCCCGCAAGGAAGAGCAGAAGATATCCCCGTGTGGGGGTGGAACGGAAGAACCGATATCCTTCGGTTATTATTTATTCTATATACAAGTTTCTATCCCCGCAGCGTAAGCTATCCCGATGGTGGTGGAACGGAAGAACCGAAATTCATTCGGTTATACTAAAAATTTCTATCCCCGTGAAGCGGAAGATATCCCCGTGTGGTGGTGGAGCGGAAGAACTGAGATCCCCTCAGTTATATATCACTTTTTGTCCCCGAAAAGGGAGGGAAGTTGAAGTCCTTGTTTAACCCTATATTGTTTTATCCTTGCAAAATAGCAGAACTAATTCATTCGATGATTCTATATCCCAAGCAGATTATAAAAGCGGAAGAGCCAAAATATATCTCCGTTATAGGTAAGTTTATATGGATACGGAAGAAGTAAAGTATGGTACAATGCCGAAGATACTGGAGAAAGAAGACAAACTGGGAAAGTTTATGGATGCAAAAGAATTACATATTCTGAGTCATCTATAAGGAAGAATAACAAACAACCGCCCTTCTATATCCCGGGCGTTACAGTTCTTTGCTAGGAGGGACAGAGGGAAGTCCCTTGTAGGGTTGAGGTTGGCACAATAGTTGGCGCCAGAGGACTGGCATGAAGGTCCGCTCGCCAATTCCTTTGGGACCCTATCGCTTGTTGGCGCAGGAACGATTATGGGCGAAGTTTCCTCCATTTATTCTTTAGAACACTCCACCTATTTTTCCAAGATAGCTATGTATCGGCGATCATTTATCTGTTCTTTAGAAGGCGAGGAACTGCTGCCCTGTTCCGATATTCTGTCCATGGCAAGCAAAGGAAAAAGGAGAATGATGGAAGCTATCAGGTAAAGGTCGGTGGTTTTTATGGCGACGAAGGGGAAGAGTCCATTCATTGGTAGGAGAAGTAGAGACCATAAATGCCAGTAAAGCAGAGGAAACGTGGGGGCAGTAGTGGGAAAGTTGACGGAACTACAATTGTAATTAAGAGGGTCCGAATCCCCGAGACATGATAGAAGAAGGAATGTTCGGATCAGATTACCGTCCTTTTGGAAGACAGAAACATTACTTCTACAGGAAAAAGACAAAAACTGATATCATTTGCCTCCCTTATTTTTTATTAACATATTTGAAACGATTACATTAACTTGATCTACAAAGATTTTCCATGATTACTCCTAACAGAAGAAGAGGGAGATGTCTCTTTGGCGGGAGAAGGAGCTAATATGACTCTGAAGCGTTCGCCTTGAGGGGGAGGAAGAACTGGTGGACCTTCATCGAAAGAGGAAGGATGAGTCCTCGCCAGTGACGAGCCAGTCTTTGGTGGAAGTGGGGAAGTTCACGGCGACGAGGATCTCCCACCGTATACTCCCACGTGAAGGGAGGATTCCACACCCGCCGGAAGGAGGGAAAGGAGCGCTGAAGGACCTCCGAGGGGTGGGAGCCTGGTCTGGGAGGCGGATATGGAAGGGCGGAAGGCGAAGTGGCAGTTGAGCAGTCTCGAATCTTCAATATCCTCAGAGACCCAGTCTTGTAGTTCAAAAGATTCTGACTCTGAAGAAACTTCGATGAGATGCCCTGCCGAAGCCATAATAAGAAGATAGTAGGACGAAGGCATGGGGTACGAAGGATTTATAATGGAAGGAAAGAGGCCACCGAGGTTTTGGGAAAGGGAAAGAAGACGAAGAGATTGATACCATTTCCAAAGCAGTAAGAAAAATAAGGAAGATCAACAAGCAGGAGCTATTTAAAGCGTCACCCGAACCGGAATCGGGGCGGGTATGAATGATATCTGGTAAAGACCTTTCGAGCGAATTCCCAAACTAAAACCGGGATGGGTGTGAATAATATCAGACAACCTACTCCCAGCAGATTCCCGAACCGAAAATGGGGCGGAAGCGGATAATGTCATTCAATATCCCTTCCATAAGCCCGAACCAATGAAGTGATTACACCATCCTATACAAGAAGAGAGAAAACGGTACGAGGAGTTTTAAAAGGGGTCCAGAATTCCCGACCCGTCAAGAAGCATGCCAAGAAGATGATAACTAAGCCTATAAATAAATTCATCATTCAGAGGCAGAAGAGAGGCTATTGATAAACTTATCAAAGAAGGAGAATAGTATAAATTACAATTCAAAGAGTTCGGGCGGACAGTTAGCTAGCGCCTCCGTGGGATCTAAATAACTAGTATCCGTTCCAGGAGGCGGGTATCCTCGCTCGGCATTTTGAGCTGAAGACCCCTCAAACCCTAGTATGAAGAGATCTACCCCTTTCTTGACATAACGCCTCTTGAGGTCGGCTTCCTGCTCCTTTAGTCGGTCCTGATATTGAGCCACCTGAGTTTGACTTTTCGCCAATTTGATCGCCAAAACATCTCTCTCGGTGGCTGCTTTTATAGCTCACTGTCTTAAGGCTGAAAGAGCTTCAAGATACTTCTGTCGGAAGATGGATTGGTGTTGGGCCACCGGTGATAAGGTTCGAGGAAGAGTCGTTACTACAGAAGAAAGTTCCTGACACTTCTTTACACAGGATTCCCTGGTAATGGCCCAGGCTTGACGTTCCAGGTTAAGGCGGCTGCATTCTTGTTGAAGCTGTGAGATAGTAGCCGCAGAGTCAGCATCCTTGAGCATGGCATCCATAAGATATCTTTTATACTCCTTCGCCTCTGAGTCGATGTCTGCTGCAGCTCACTAGATTGCAAGAAGAGGCGCTGTTCTAGTTCTTCATTTTTTCGTTGCAGTTCCTCTTTCTCACTTCGAACCAAGGCTAGTTGCATCGTGGGGTCTTCACATTGACCCCTAAAGTCTGCCTCCTTTGCCTCTTGTTCATTTAATCGTCGCGCGAGCTCTTTCTGTTGCGACACGGCGGCAAAATGGTGAGTCTCCACACTAGATTGGAATCGGGCTATGTGGACTACCATGTTGTTATGTTGAGTGGAGGCCTAAAAGGAGAGGAAAATTATCAGCCTACATCAGTATAGGGAAATACCCATAGCAAGGAGGAGGAGAAGAAGGAGTAAATACCTCTGCCAGCAGTTTGCCCACTTGCTCACACGGGCCTTGTATACCCGACTGGTTAAAGAATTTTACCTCCGAAGGGTGCCGAATTTTCAGCAACGATCCCAGAGAGGCCCTCGGAGGAACCGGAAGGGAAGGGTCTTCTCCTTCCGAAGAAGATGGGGCCGCACAGCAAGAGGGAAGGAACGGTTCTCGAGTCGGACGACATTGGAGCTTGGAGGGATTCCGCATGAGGAGGCCGGGGTGAATTCTGTGCGGAGGGAGAAGAATGCAGAAACTGGGAGGGAGAATCCCCTCCTTGGGGAGCTAAAGAAGAGGCAGGGGAGGTGTTGCCTTCCCTTCGGGGTTCATAAATGATTAGGGGTCGATCTTCAGGCTGGTGGGAAGACAAGGGAAGGAGAGCCAATGAACTTGAAGCTCCTTTCTTGATAAGTCGCAGCTTCTTCCGAGGAGATGACGGAGCTGCTGTGGATTTGCCTCTCTTAGTCAGGGTCTTCTTCTTCTTGGCAGCCTCAATTGACTCCCCCTCCACCAAAGCCTTCTGCATCGGATTATCTACAAGATATACTGGTAAGAAAGATGAATGCCCTAAAAAGGAAGTAACATTGCAGGATAAATGTCACCCTACCTATCGCAACCGAAGTCGTCAAAGGTAGAGGAGACAGTCCAAAGTGGCTTAAGAGGGGAGTTTCTAGCAGATGGTTCAAGCAGTAATGCAGCTCTCCTAAAACTCTATACACTTCCGGGAAGGGACATTTGGTCCTCATTTTCCGGAAGGAAGGCAATTCAGGAAGGTCTACCTTCCAAGTATCAGAGTAAGGTAAAGACTCTGGGAGTTGTACAAAGAAATATAAGGCTTCCCAACCCTTGTGGGAAGTAGGCAGGTTCACCAAGAATTGGCAGTCGGAACGACTAGACAGATAGAAGAGGCCTGCCTTAGAAGACTTTAATTGGAAGAAGCAATGGAATATTTCGAGGGTCAAAGAGAGGTTCAAATGTGGAAACACTATGTGGGCTCCCGATAGAATCCGGAAGGAGTTGGGGGTGAATTGGTTCAGAGGTAGTCCATAGAAGTTTAGGAGGTCCAGATAGACCTGTGGTACTGGCAGGGATAGGCCGTTAAGAAATTGTTCATAAAAAAAGCATGTCAAGCCGGGAGGAGGTTTATGAGGTCGATGCAGTTTGGTCGTGAAACAACATTTTATAGAAGGCTCTATGTAGTTGTTCCTTAGGTTAAAGAAATAATGGTTGCAATCTAACTGAGTTATGGTATGTTCATACCAGGCAGGTGAAGAGAGGGTCCTAGGAGCCATGGGTATGAACGAAGCAGAGCACTTACTCGGAAGGTAAAGAAGAATCGTGTGAGGAAAGGAAGAACAGGGTCACCGCAGCACCGCCGATGAGAATCACAGGAGAAGAAGAACAGGCTGGATTACCAAGCACACTAACCGATACCTAAAAGAAGAAGGCGAGGGTTTATATAGGGTTTTCCGCGACGATTCAGCTGCACAGAAGGAGAAGGAGAAGTGGAGCCCATGGGGCCAGTGGGCCTTCTTCAATATACTGGGGGGAGTTATAGGGGAACGAATGGATTTAAGCTGAAGAAATGAAGAATAGGTCAGAAACTTTATGTACATTGGAAAGTCAAGCTTATAACCTCGCTTGACTATTTTTCGGGGTTGACTAATGATACTACTGGTACCTTCTTTACATAATCCCCGATAGAGGGGTTAGCGGGTGACCTAAGATCCGATCCAAAATATACGGCTCAGCTAAGAAAGGAAAGGAAGATTGGCACGGGCGAATAGGGGAAGCCATCGGTACGGGCGAACCTCATAAGCCATTGGCACGGGCGAATATTGAGAGTCATTGGTACGGGAGAGTTAATGAAAGCAATTGATACGGCAAAGGAGAGGCGGAGGGCACTTCGCCAAGAAGCCAGCACAATCTGATCCCTACAAGGGGAAGTTGGGCACGGGAAGGAGAGGAATTGGTTCGGGTTGATGAGGAACCCTAGGGCTAGGGTGCCCGTGGGCTATAGACCTAAAACTAGCTTCCCTCAACACGGAAGGTGGAGGGAGATAGTCTAGCCTAGTTTCCCGAAAAATAGAGGAAAGGGTGTTAGGCAACGGCCTGGGAGGCCCCACATAATATTCCAAAGAGTCTCCACTCCTGATATCTGTAACAGAATTATTCTCCAGGAAAAGGTGGTGGCCACGTGTACGATGAAGATAACCCACGACGTTACGATGAAGGAAAGGAGGGGGGAGATAAAAGAGGAGGAAGCAGGGAAAAAGAAGGAGGCCGGTAATTATTCCCACCCAGCAAGAGAGAAGAGGACGCAGGAGGAGAAGGAGAGCAACAACCGTTTCACCGGAGAAGAAGGAGGGAGATCTGTAGTTGTTACATCTCTTGTATTTTTCTCGTCTTGTCATATCACTGTAAGAGGTTTTTCTCCTCCACCTTCGGAAACTTTCTGTCCGTAAAGGAGGACTTTCATAGTGAAAGTGCTTAGGCGCTGTATCCGGTGAGAAAAGCTCACCTCCGTGGAGTAGGAATCTTTATTCCGAACAACGTTACATCTTGTGTCGGAGTCTCGATTGCTGGCGTCGGTTTCTTGCGTTTCATCTTTTTATTCTTTACTGATTGCGGCCTGTGAGAACCCTCTGAGATCTCCATCCGTGCTTCACTGCATTGGAAAGGAGTGAACAGACTTCACCCGTCCGCATCAATATATATATATATATATATATTTACTCGGTTAGCGAAAGTTCATTTGAATCATGCTCCAAGGAGTTCAACACATCTCCACATTCGCATGGCCGATCATCTGAATCATTCCACGTCTCCACATTTGCATGTGACCCCCCTCCACATCCACACATCTCCATGTTGTCGTATCCACATGATTCCTCTCTAGGTATAAATATTCAGATGGTCGGAAGAAAAAGAGTTCGCTCGCTAGTTATGACTTTACTTTTGCTTAATTTTCTTTTTCTTTCTCCACTTTTTGACTTGAGCGTCAGAGGAGTTTTATCGAGGTAATCCTCCGCCCCTTCTAACTCATTCCGGGTCCTCGTAGATTAGGTGACCTCAAACAGCTACTTTGGTCTATAGCTATCGATCGACTTGACCTCTACTATGCAGGTCCAACTTTCGGTATTTGCTTAGGGGGAGATTGGCTCGTTGAAGACCGACCTGCCTGCACTATAGAATTAGTTGTCACATTTCACGAAATCAACCCTTGTAAAGTTCAGCAAAATAGTGGATATTTCCATCCTTTGATCTCAGACCGAATCAACTTGTATTAAGAGAGGAAATTTCATCATCGATGTCTAACTAGGAGCTTGATTTTGAACGCATCATATGTGATTCCAATCAATACCTGAATATCACATTGAGAAATAATATGGTTAGATCCATGCTTTCCATCAACTCAGCATTTAGGCAGTTTATTTTTTAAAATCACTATCAATGATTGATTATTTTTGCAAAAATTTACAATATATCAATTAATTTGTTCAATGATACACGAGTTAATTTAAAGAGTTTTTCTTTAAACAATGTATTAAGGATCGAGCTGTATAACATTATGGAAGGAGGGTGTTTTTTTCCAACCATTTTTTGTTACTAGAAACAGTTTGTTTTTGTTTGGTTTAAAAATATTCATTATGTCTTTGTTCTGTTTAGGAGGTTTATTTTTGTAATTCTCATGGTATATAATTTCAAGGAAGTACTAGAGGAAATAGAACTCCAAACAAATCGATATAGATTTTTCTCCTTGATCCATTTCTTCCTCGCTACATGAACAACTATAAAAGGGGCAACATGAATGGTTTAAAGATTTTCTCCTTTTTGTCTGCGATGTGTGTCGTGTTTCTCTTGCTCATCGTTTCCAACAATACCTCTATTGCCATGGCGAATGAATTTGAATCCAAGGTGAATCGTCGGATACTTACTGATGTCGACCACATCAACTATAGAGCTCTCGAACCAGAAATAACACCTTGCTCCCAGAATGGTGCCTCTGAGAGCAATTGTCGCCCTGGTGTCCCAGCTAATCACTATTCTCGTGGCTGCTCTACCATTACCGGTTGCCAACATAAACAAAATTGAAATATCTTGTTTTTAATTCATTCGTGCTTATAAAATAACTTTATTCCTTTTAAGATAAAGAAAGAAAGAACTAATTGTATCGATTCTTTTTTTTTTACGTGCTTGTTGTTGAAAAACAAAATGTTCAAAGTATTGGTCAAATCAAATTATATATATGCATTATTTTCCATATATAAATAATAAGAATTTTTTTAATCATTATAAAATGATATATATACGTTCATTCAGGGCCATATTCATCGTTATTTGAAAGCTTATCTATCATTAAGGAAAGGCTATTGGATATGTTCATATGTATCCTCTGTAGCTGCAGTGTATTGCATCTAGTATCCAACGGATCACGTCATCCAGAACAGCTTGGCACCATTTCGACCGGATCAAGCCCAACCCACCGAACACTAGACTCTATTTGGATGGGAATGAGGAGAGATTCATTAGCCAAAGGGGAAGAGAAAGGAAGAGAGAAAAAGAAATGAAATTCTTTACGTCCCAAATTGTTGTACATTGCCATACATGTCATTTACATATTATATATCTGATTATATGGTGCTCCGATGATTGTTCATATTGTTATGAGTTGATCACAGGTGCAATGATAATCTTACATGTTATTCGTATACATTGTTATACCCTCGTTCAGGTTGTTATGAGTTGTGACATTGCAGACCTCCAGGTATGTTAGTATATTATATTTTATTATGTTATTCAGTTTGGTATATGCATTTATTATGACTATATTAGTGGTTAGTTATTACCGTTAAGACTGTATACCTGTTGATCTCCATACATTTACCTGTTGTTCTCTATATCTTTATATGTTGTTCATGCACTATCTTCCATATTACCGCTAAGACTTAGGCTCACCACAACAGACCCTGGATTTTCTTGTTGCTCAAGTCACAGGTAGAAGATTCCATGAATGCTTCGGAGCTCCACCAGCTGATCCCATCTCACACCGAGTGTATGGATTATAATCCATATTGTTGTATTATTTTGGATTTTTTATTTTGGGGATTTTATCCTATGTTGATTCTGTATTTGGAGTGTATGGTTATATTGTTTGTAGTTGGCCTTTAATTTGGATTTGTTTTGAATGTTGGTTGAGACTATGTTTCTTGCCGTGTCAAAGTCATACCGGAACACACTTATTTGGATCTTTATATCTTTATTATTTGTTAGTATATTCCACTGAGTTTTATGGCTTATCTTTCATAGCAACTAAGTGGGCCATGTATCGGTATTATATCCTATATTGTCATAAGAGGGTACTATCCAGTCAAGGGATAAATATACTCTCGGGGCATGACAATACTTCTCCAAAAACTTGAATAAAATCATTAAAATAATCTTTGAATACATTATGCTTGACTTTAACATTCAGAAATCTTGTGGTGAGAGATTATTTAGTGTGACTATCACAACTAGACCATACAGATTCATCTGCAGCTCTCAACACTTCTTGAAATTTGAGATATAGTTCATTGTATACATTTTCATGAACACTAGTTACTTCTACCTCCTCCAACGACGTTGAATAACTAGTATACATATGTTCAAATATTTGAGGACAACCAGAACTTATAACGTTTGATTTGGTATTCAAATTATGACCAACTGTATCAACTATCATCCTATGATATAGATTGAATTGATCATAATATCTTTGATCTCAACTAACTGACCTTTGTATGTTTCGTCTAACCTCTTCATTAGATATAACGATTCACCATGACATGTCTAATTATAATAATTTGGAGTAAAAATAAATCTATAAAGATTTTCTCGAACTTTATCACACTGGAAAAATTTACCATTATGACATTTTTTGCACGGACACCTTAATTTATTCTCATCCATAAACTCAACATTAGTACAAGCAAAATTCAAAAATTGTTCCAGCCCAATAATAAATTCATCGGTTAAACCACGACGTTCTAGTAAATTCTTTTTATACATCCAACTTCTTTCTCTCTTCATTTGTCCTGTTTCAAAATTTATATCAAGAATTAATTCTATTTTTTCCATATTTCATTCGCATTAATCTAACAATAAATTTATACTCAAAATAAATTCTTCTAGTGCTTACTATGCTTTTGTATGATACTGAATTTCAAACTATAATATATCGAACAAATATTATATATTTATAGTAAAAATATTACTTAAAATCAAAAATTAATTATACATATTATAAAATAATAATTCTATAAATTTGTGAATATACACTATATATACCTACCCTTATAGAAGCAACGGATGAACTCACAGTTGAAGACTTCACGAACACATCAATCACCTAAAGGATGAAGTACAAACCTATAAAAAATAAAACATTAATTTTATATTTAAATTACACATTACTGATTAAATTAAACACTCCAGCTGGGGTGGCGATGAACAACCCAGGTGCACAATCCAGGGGCGGTGATGAACCCCCCTATCGCATCGTCGTGGCCCTACGACGTGTGTGCCCGCGACAGCTGCCGCAAGTTCACGGCAGCTGCCTTGAGGCCTCGAGACGGTGGCCGTGATTTTGCGCCAGACCTTGTGCTTCCATGCGAGCTCGTGGCAATGAGGCTGCGATCTTGCATCGCGGCGTCATTGTCGTGAGTTCCTGGGAGTGATGCCGCTGCTCCAGCGGTGGAAGAGGGGAAGACAAGAGGAGCCATACCGGCAGATCAAGTGGCGAGGATGAGCGCGTTAGAAGGGAGGAAAGGAATAGAGAATGATAATTAGGGGAAAATCAGTGATGATTTCTAATTTGTTGCAATATTCGTCGGCGATTTGGCGACGAATAGAGTATTCGTCGCAAACTAAAATTACCAACGAAAAAAATTTTGTCGCTAAATTTATTGCAAAATTTCCAACAAATTACTAAATCATTGTAAATTTTGCGATGAATTTATATTTTGTCATAAAATTCTACGATGAAATTTATTTTTCATTGCAAAATTGGCGATGAAAATTAAATTTGTTGCCAAATTAGCGACGAATTTTAAATTCGTCATAAATTTTTTAATTACTGTCGTTGGTTTTTTGCCCAATAATTGAAAATATCCGATGAAAATATTTTGTCGCCAAATTTGTAATAGAATTTGCAACGAATTATAAATTCGTTGCAAAAGTTTGCAACGAATTATATTTTCGTTGCAGAATTTGCAATGAATTATGAATTCGTTGCAAAATTTAGCAACGAAATATAAATTCGTTGCAAATTTTTGCAACGAATTCATAATTCGTTGCAAATTCTACGATAAATTTGGCGACGAAATATTTTCATCGGATATTTTCAATTATTTGGCAAAAAACCAACGACAGTAATTAAGAAATTTACGACAAATTTATATTTCATTGCTAAATTTTTCAATGAAATTTATTTTTCATCATAATTTTGTAATAAAAAATAAAATTCATTATAAAACTCCGATGAAATTTGCGACGAAATTTAATTTGTTGCAAATGTAAATAAGTGTGCAACAAAAAAATTTTTGTTGGAAATTTTGTTTCTAATTTGCAATGAAATTTGCATTTCATCGCAAATTTTATTGCAGATTTGCAATAAATTATTTTCGTTGCCAAATTTCGTCACTATTTTGATGTGTTTTTATAGTGATTTATCCTTTTCGTATGTGGATTTACATGTGATTATCGTAACTGTTTGATTGTGTCATATTGGTTCGAACCCGATTAATTGATCTATTTATTTGTTTATGGGTTTCAATTATTTTATGTGGGATTTCATGTGTAGAAACCATCAGATCATGGATTCGTTATTGATGATGGATCGATAACATATCCGACCAATATCTATATATAGGGCATGACCCCCGTATAGACTAGATACTTTGACAGACTCCTTATATCCTATCAGCAAGAAGTTTACAACGCCATCACCCTAGAATCCTATGGAAGACTTGTCCTTTTCTACTTCACAGGAGTTCCGAATTGGATCTCAAGGATGAAGAACGATGGCCACTCTACTTCAATCAGGTTCGTTTATTTATGTTATCATTTCGTTTTCTTTTATTTGTTGTCGTAGAAATTGATAAGACTAGATCTACTCTATGAATTGTGTTGTATATATCCAATTTTTGTGTACATGTCTAGATTTGTGGATTTCCATCATTTGTATTGGTGCAGGGGCACTAGATAATCGAACCTGTGTTTTGATTATGGCAAAGACACAAAGTTAAGTTTACATCGTTATCTCACGAGCTATCGAGTGTGCAGAAAAGTATTAAAGCTGGAGCTGAAGGCTAGCGACACCCGGAGGAAGCCGCGG
Organism: Wurfbainia villosa; assembly: GCA_025175895.1. Classification (NCBI taxonomy): domain Eukaryota; kingdom Viridiplantae; phylum Streptophyta; class Magnoliopsida; order Zingiberales; family Zingiberaceae; genus Wurfbainia; species Wurfbainia villosa. Next base: position 43,105,237 of record CM045988.1, on the reverse strand, counting down.
TGGTCGGGCGACACTCAAGTGACTTCGGAAGGAGCCGAAGGAATCGAGTGGAAGGCCGGAAGCGAGAGTTACTATCGAGGTAAGCTCGTGTGAGTGAGAGATTGTAAGGTTGTGTCCTCTTTACGGGGATGATCGTAGGCGGAGATTCGACTAAGACTTCCTGTGGAAGGTCTAGGTTGAGATCGGACGGTTAGAAACCGTCGTATTTATCATTTTCCGAGCTAACCTCTTATTGCAGGGAAGTGGCCAAGCTGGCAGTCGACTGCTGGACATGGAGCAGTCGACTGATGCCCATCATTCGACTGATGGGAGGCATCAGTCGACTGATGGCGACGATTCAGCTTTTATGCTAGGTCAAATCGAATAACGTTTGACGCGGCCACTTTGTGATAAAATTTGGACAACTTCATGATCCGTTCCAAAAAAAGAGGAGACAAATTCAGAGGCCAAAATCTATAAAAGGAGGGGAGGATTCCACTCCAAACACATCAAGTTTATTCATCAAGTGCTCCTACAACGCCAACGCTCCAACACCGTCATAACACTGACGCGATGACAACCTCAGATCTTCTTCGTTGGTAGCAACATCTAGTAATTTATTTTAATATTGTATTCATTGTTTTTATTCGTAACGAGGTGAGGTAGGCTTGTTGTCTCATCCTCGTATTCCCGGATTTTGTGATCGTTGTCTCCTACCTCCAACGAGGAGGAGACGTTATAGTGCTTTGCCCTCCGTACGCGGTCTAGGACCGATAGGGCCTTGGAGTAGCAACCGCTGGGTTGTGAACCAAGTAAAATAAACGTGTCATTTTATTTTTCGCTGTGCTTACTTATTTACTTGTGTCTCAATGAACGAATTTGATGAAAGATTTACGATCGCTATTCACCCCCCCTCTAGCGACGCTTCTCGATCCAACAATTTGGTATCAGAGCTTTGGTCATTTTATCAATTTCTATGGTGTTAGGTTGTAGTTTTCATCATTTTTCATCGATTTTGTGCAAGATTTGGATCTTTTGTCACAAAACAATGGTTATTTAATGAAAATGTAAGTAGAAAATCTAGTTTTAGGCGCTAGATTTTAGGTTTCACATTTTTTCGTGAAGAACATGAAGAACGGTGATGTAACTGCCACCGTTCGTGGTGAAATCGTCGTGTTTTCCCTAGAAAAATCATGCTGAGTCACCTATCAGTCGACTGATGCCTTGCACTAGTCAACTGAAGGGTCTACCAGTAGACTAATGTTAAGCATCAGTCGACTGTTGCGCCTAAAATTGAGCTTAACTGCAAATACTAGTCAACTGATGTGCTCAAACTCGGGCACATAACCTTTTTTAGTCAATTGAGTAGTCGACTGATCAGTCGACTGCCATAAGACCTCAGTCGACTGATGTGACCAAGGTTGCACATAGAAGGTATTTTTATTTGGCTGGAGCAATCGAGAAATGGACTAATATAACTAGTCGATTGTTGTCAAGCACTAGTAGATTGGTCCTCTTGAAAACATCCACGTAAGGTATTCTTGTTGAATGAGGTAGTTGACTAATGTATGTCAGTCACTGCTATAACTCTCCGGCGACTGGTATGAGTGTGGATGAGTTTGAGCACATATTGACATAGGAAACTTCTGGAGGCCATAACTTTTCGCTCGAGATGAGTTTTGTGGCATTCTCAATTGCGTTTTGAAGCTTTTTCATGGCTCTACGCCTATTATTGTGGAGTAAATCCCCATAATAGCTTGCTTTAGGCATTAAAAACATCGTTTAGTGCCTTTTTATAGGCTCCAAAGTTTTTGGTCCGATGTTATGGTCATTTTCTACATCATTAGGCTACTAAAGTATAGTTGAGTTTACTAGGTTTTCCAATGTATCTATCTACGCATATGATTCTATTCCAAACTAATAATTATCGCCAAAGTGAGAACTATTAGGGAGGTTTAGGACATACTATGTAGATAGATGTATGCCTATGTTAAATATAATTGGCCTAAACGAAAGTTATGTTTATGACAGATATATGTTAGGAATCGTTTACATAAAAAGAAAAGATTTTATTGGTCATGTGCACAAGATGTCAGCCTAAAGGAAGGTATTTTGTGTATCAAATCAATAATTGGATAAATTCTGTTATAGACCATGCACATAGGGTGTCAGCCCAAAGGAAGCCATTTTATATGGTAGATCAAGGGTTTGTAAATCATAGACTTAGATAGAGTAGCTCATATAAAAGATAATTTAGGTATGCATATTATGTGTCGACCCAAAGAAAGGCACATAATATGGCAAACGAAGATTATCATGAGTTATAATTTAGAGAGTACCACTAATAAGTTACATTGTAGTCTAAAGACTAAGTGTAATGTTATACTTGGTATCTCATTTTTACCCATACATGTTCATACATGCATATAATATGTGTGTTATTTATTTATTATTATCTCTTTATGGTCTTGGTGTTATATGATGTTATATTCTTGTGCTTGCTTTCTTATTCAGTGAACTCAGTAACTACCCTCATAGCAAACATTCCTACACTCACTGTCACTAGCTTTAACCAGTGGAAAGAATATGTAATAGTGGTCTTGGGATGCATGAGCTTAGACTATGCATTGAGATATGATTGCCTTGCACCTCTGACTAGTTCTACCATGGAGGAGCAAAGGACTCAGTTTGAACAGTGAGATCATTCTAATCATATGGGTCTAAGCATTATGAAGCTATCCATCTCAGAAGCTATAAGAGGCTCTATAACTGAGCAAGTGGATGCCAAGATTTTTTTGAGTCAATTAGTAGATCAATTCACTTCAAGTGAAAAGGTCAAAACAAGCACACTGTTATCAAATCTTGTTACTATGAGATATAAAGGAAAGGGAAATGTTAGAGAGTACATTATGAATATGTCAAACATTGCCACAAGACTTAAAGCACTGAAGCTAGAAATGTCTGAAAGCATGTTGGTGCATTTTGTCTTGTTGTCTCTGCCTGAACAATTCACTCCCTTCAAGATAAGTTATAACACTGAAAAGGAGCAATAGATATTAAATGAGCTTATAGCTCAATGTGTGCAAGAAGAGGAGAGACTGAAACGGGAGACATCGGAGAGTGCTAATCTGGTATCCAATTCTCAAGGTACCAACAATAAAAGGAAAAGGAATAATTCCAAGGGGAAAGCAAAGCAAACTACAAACACAGGAACATCCAGTCAAAATGGGAAAAAGGAACAAGATAAGGTGACTAATTGTTACTTCTACAAGAAGAATGACCATGTCAAGAAAGAATGTCTTAAGTACATTAATTGGCGTAATAAGAAAGGTAATTTGTTAAATTTGTAAGTCAATTTCAGCTTCCATACATATAGTCATTTGGTGGATAGATGCTGGTGTACCTACTCATATTAGTATCTCTATGCACGATTGCCTCCTCTACAGTCGACTGCTGCTTGATGGTGAAAGATACATCATTACTAAAGGCGAGAAGCAAGCTGGAGTAGTAGCATTAAGATTTTTTTATTTTATGTTTAGTTTAAGGAACAATGCCATTAGATAAAATATTGAAGGTTTCAATGCTTTTGAACTTTGTATTAATCTTTAAAATTAATGGGTATTTTTATAGAAAACTATTTTTCTCCCATACTACTTGGTATAAGTAATATACGTATTAAATTTTAAGATTTTAAGAATAACATATGATTACATATGTATTTTCTAAATTTATTTTTGAAAATGATTTTTTGCAACTGTAGAAACGAATCAACTGTTGTATGCAGTCAGTCGACTGGAGTAGTCTAAGTCGAATATTCACTAACAAAGTCGACTATTGGATCTTATTTCGGCTGACCAAAGTCTATTCAGCCATTTATCAACACCCATAAGCTACCCTAACTACTCATTGTTGGGTTTCCAGCACCGCGGCGAGTGTGTCTTCGAACATGTTTCGTAAACATGTGCACAGCGGAAGAAATAAAAATAATAAATCTATATTTATTACAATACACATATCACACACATGCATAGTATAACATGTGTAGACATAACCGTAAATTTAAATTTTGCAATAAAAGGAAATTTAACTATGTATACCTTACGTATCACGTGTAGCGGGAAAGGCATCAACCGGAACGATCCTTGCTAGAATCGTCTATATCCGTATCCACGCCGAGTATCTTCGGGATGACTTCACCAAGTCATGAGCTTCGTCTTCGTATGGGTTACTAGCCTCGTGTTGAAGACGATGTGATCGAGAGAAGATCACGATCCGAATCCAAATTCGGATCCAAGAATGAGTCCTCAAAACTCGTTTCTCCGGAGAGGTATTCGTCAACCGTTTGACGAATCCTTCGTCCTCCACCTATGAGGATTACCGGAGATCGAATCCCCGGCAAGGCTATCGCTGTCGGAGCTCCAAACGTCGTCCAAACGACGCTCCGATGAGAGGGAAACAAGCTGTCCAGAAAACTAAACAGCTTTGGTGGAGGAGTAGGGGCCGGCCAAAAAGGAAAGGTGGAAGCTCACCTTATTACTGAACCCTAGGGAGATCACCGGAGCTCCTCCGGTAGCAGCTCGACGCCGGCAAGTGGAGAAGACGGTAGCAGCTGGTCGCCAGTTGGAGGAGAAGGCGCGGCGACACTAGGGTTGGCGCCGACTTCTTCAAAGGGGAGAGGTGGGCGGCAACTCTAGGTTAGGGTTTTTGGATTGATTAGGGCCTAACAAACCCTTAAGCCCTTAATGGTTATTGGATCATAACCATAAGGCCCGTTAACCCTCTCCATTAATTTAAGTTAAAATAAACCAAACCATGATGGTTTATTTTAAGTTAAAATGAACCGAACCAACTTTGGTTCATTCGTTTAAAATAAACCAAACCCTTTGGTTTATTCTCCTCCATTGGATTAGAACCAAACCATTTTGGTTCATCCATTATGTCTTCACAAGACACGGCCCATCCACGCTTCCATTGCGACTGAAACGATTTCATGCTCGCTCCATGTTTGGTCCAACCAAACCTAGTTTCTCTCGGTCTGAGAATCTCATTCTCAAGCTCGTTTTAAATCCTTCAGATTACGCTCGTTGTGTGTGTGACCAAATAGGTTCTCAGTTTATGTTGGCCGTCTATAATTAACCATTAATTATAGAACGATCATGAGTGGCACCTAGTAGTACATCATGATCCCCAATTAACCGAAAAGATCAACGGTTGATCCAAAACTATTTCTGAAACCCTTCAGCAGCTCGAATGAATCGTGCCCCATTCCCTTCACTCATCTTCTACCCACTTAGTTCAGAACATGGTCTATAGTGTCAGTCCCCACTAGTCTGACTACGTCACACCTAGCCCAAGTATCATTTCCTCGTCCTACAGATTCTAGTTACTGCACATGTATCGAAGAGTACCTTACTCTAAACATTTAATGCTTTGGCCAAAGACTTTAGTAACAATCCGACGAGAGGCCATGGGTATACATCTCCTCGCAAGGAGTGGTGAATCCTTTATAGGTTTTTCAAACACCTTCGATCACTTCGACTTATACCCAATCATCCTGGCTCCACATCTCCTCAGAGATGCTTGCTTAAGATGTTAAAGCATAAGTCTTTATGATCAAGATGACTTGAATACTGCAAGTCAAAGGAATATCGCACTTAAGCTGTAGTAAGAACTTCATTGATATATCTATATATGTAGAGAACCATATGAAGTCTTACGGCTGGTCACTCCAATGAACTAGTTACCATAACTTGTTAGTAATATATGAGAGATGTCCTAAGGAAATCGCCTTATGTATGAACCATTTATATGATAAATGAAGATTCACTATTTGAGTATACATGTTTTATGTATTTGATTGGATCTTAAACTCATTTACTGAATGTCCACGATACGATTCACAGCATGAGAGAATTTGTGATTGGATCACAACTAGTGAGTATCTCTACATGTGTAATTGTGATGTATCGAATTATCCCTAGTCGATGAATTGATGGATTTGACACCATCAATTCGCCGAGACTAGCACGAGGTATACTCCTTGGTGTATCCAAGCAGCTGATTCTCACTGGCTGGAGACATTGTGATGTCCGGAGTTAATCGTGGATGCTAGTTATGGTAACTAGTTCATTGGAGTGACCAGCCGTAAGACTTCATATGGTTCTCTGCATATATATAGATATGTCAATGAAGTTCTTACTGTGGCTTAAGTGCGATGTTCCTTTGACTTGCGGTATTCAAGTCATCTTGATCATGGAGACTTATGCTTTGACATCTTAAGCAAACATCTTTAAGGAGATGTGGACCCGGGATGATTGGGTATAAGTCGAAGTGATCGAAGGTGTTTGAATAGCCTATAAAGGATTCACCACTCCTTGCGAGGAGATGTATACCCATGGCCTCTCGTCGGATTGTTACTAAAGTCTTTGCCAAAGCATTACATGTTTAGAGTAAGGTACTCTTCGATACATGTGGAGTAACTAGAACTGTGAGGACGAGGAAATGATACTTGGGCTAGGTGTGACGAGTCACTTAGTGGGGATCCGGCACAATAGACCATGTCCCAACCAAGTGGGTATAAGATGAGTGAAGGGAATGGGGCACGAATTCATTCGAGCCATCAAGGGTTTCGTAAATAGTTCGATCAACCGCTGATCTTTTCTTAATTGGGGATCATGATGTACTACTAGGTGCCACTCATGATCGCTCTATAATTAATGGTTAATTATAGATGACCAACATAAACCGAGAACCTATTTGGTCACACGACAACGCAGCGTAATCCAAAGGATTTAAAACGAGCTTGAGAATGGGATTCTCGCATCGAGAGAAACTAGGTTTGGTTGGACCAAACATAAAGCGAGCATGAAATCGTTTCACCGCAATGGAAGCGTGATGGGCCGTGTCTTATGAAGACATAATGGATGGACCAAAATGGTTTGGTTCTAATCCAATGGAGGAGAATAAACCAAAGGGTTTGGTTTATTTTAAACGAATGAACCAAAAGTTGGTTCGGTTCGTTTTAACTTAAAATAAACCATCATGGTTTGGTTTATTTTAACTTATCTTAATGGAGCGGGTTAACGGGCTTTATGGATATGATCCATTAACCATTAAGAGAATTAGTTCTCTATAAAAGAGGGCTTGATAGATAATTAAGCCCTAATCCCTAAGGTTGCTTGAGAGCTGCGCCAACCCTAACCGCCGCCGCTTGCTCCTTGTGCCGCATCCCAAGGCTGCTTTCCTCGCCAAGCTTCAGCCGTGAACCTCCTAGTGCCCTCCGTGATCTCCTTCAAGTTTGGCATCAAGGTGAGCTCTATCTCCTTGGGCCGGGCGCCTATCACTTCCACCAAAGCTGTCCAGTTTTCTGACAGCTTCTTCTCTCTCTCGCTGAGCATCGCTTGACGACGGTTAGAGCTCCGACAGCGCTAACTATCGGGATTTGATCTCCGTAATCCTCTGAGGTGGAGGACGGCGATCTGGCCAATTGGTTGACGAATACCTCTCCGAGAAGCGAAGTTTTGAGAACTGCTTAGGATCCGAATTTGGATTCGATCGTGATCATCTCTCGATCACGCCGCCTTCAACACGCAGGCTAGTAACCCGTACGAAGACGAAGCTCGTGGCTTAGCGAAGTCATCCCGAGGAACTCGGCGTGGATACGGATAGAGACGATTCTAGCAAGGATCATTCCGGTTGATGCCGTTCCCGCTACACGTCATACGAAAGGTATAACGTAGATAAATTTCCTTTTATTGCAAATTTAAATTTACGGTTATGTCTACACTTGTTGTAATATGCATGCGTGTGTTGTGTGTGTTGTAATAAATGTAGATTTATTATTTTATTGCTTCACTGTTCATGTTTACTAAACATGATCGAACACACACACGCCATTAAAACCCAACAAAGGGTATCAGAGCCCAGTGTTGTGTTTCACATAATCGTAAAATGGTTTTATGATAGTCATAATGTATTTCTGGAAATTTTCTAATTTTGGAAATTTAGAAGTATTTATGGAAATTTTTCAATTTTGGAAAGTCTAGAAGTATTTATGGAAATCTTCCACTTTGAAAGTTGGAAGTATTTATGGAAATTGATATTTTCCATAAATAAAATATTTGATTAGATTCGAAATTTGTTTCCTAATTTAATCATGATTTGATTTGGGAAATCAAATCTTAAAATATTTTATTTCCATAAGTAGTTTTAATGATTTAGGAAATTGGTTTCCTAAATAGATTTTCTTAATCAAATAATTCCATGAATAAAATATGTGATTAGATTTGGAAATTTGTTTCCTAATTTAATTATGATTTGATTTGGAGAATCAAATCTTAAACATATTTTATTTCCATAAATAGTTATGACATATAAGGAAATTATATACATGACATAATTGTATGCCATGTAATTGCATTAGATGCATAACATTATGCCATGCTGTCGTGACATGTAGATGTATGCCATGTATGTCATGCCATGTAGATAATAGTTATTTGCATGCAAAGAGGATGAGACATAAAACCCTTAAACAATATTAAAGCCTACACCTTCCATTAATATGGTTAGAACCAGCAGTTCCGCTTCTTGTTTGGGTTGTTGGACTCTCTCCAAGCCCTCCAACCCAACATGTTCAAACCATGGAATAGTTTAATACTAATATGGTAAGAGTCGAGGTCAATCGTTAGCTTTGGTTGTTGGACTCTCCAAGCCGGGCTAATTGGTTGAATGCGCCTAACCATATTAAAACTATTTCTCGATTAATGGGTTGGCTTTAACCTGGAGCATCGGCTTGTTGGACTCTCTCCAAGGTCGATGTAAAGGGAGGTGAAGTTGGGTGCTATGCATATGATGCATACTTGTTAATGTGTTAACAACCTGACGTATGTGTGAACATTCAATTAGTTGATAGCACATTGTGATAGTTGCATATACGTGATATGCAATCGGTATAGATGATACCTACCGTTGTAGTTATGAATGGTTTGTTGGACTCTCTCCAAGGTTGTTCATAATTATGATGGATATCAGCCCATTTGGAGATGGACCTGCAATCTCCCGAAGTGATTTTGGGGTTTTTGAAATTCGAAAAAATGAATGGGATTTATAAATGTATAATGATGCATTTTAAAATCATTTTCTCATATATGCTCGTTTTGTATTTCTAGGTCAATAAATTGATCATGACGTCTTTGAATTTGCACACTATTTTGGATTTGAACAAACTAACTGGGCCTAACTTCCTGGACTGGCTTAGAAACGTGAGAATTGTTCTCATGGCGGAAAAGCTTGCATATGTCCTTGAAGAGCCTCTTCCTGACCGTCCTAAGGACGATGCAACCTGCACAAATTTTGGTCTATCGTTGCATCATGCTAGCGGCGATGGTACCTGAGCTGCAAAAGCAGCATGAGCATATGGATGCTAATACTATAGTCTTCCATCTTCATGAGTTGTTCAATGAGCAAGCGAGATCCGAAAGGTTCGAGGTCTCTAGGCTCCTCTTCACCACGAAGATGCAAGAAGGTTCATTTGTAGTGCAGTTTGTTCTAAAGATGAACGGGTACATTGAGCGGCTAGCAACCCTCGGTTTTGTGATGGATCATGAGTTAAGTATTGACTTAATTCTGCATTGTTTGCCCAAGAGTTACTCACAATTTGTGATGAACTATCGGATGAACAAATTAGAATCCACCATTCCCGAGCTCCTCAATATGCTGAAGACTGTGGAGCCTTCTGTGAAGCATGAGGAGAAGGCGGTTCTGTTAGTTGATTCCTCAAAGAAAGGTTCTAAGAGGAAGGCAAAAGAATAGAAGAAAGGAAAGAAAAAGGCAAAGAAGGCAGAACCAGCGCAAAAGGGCACTTGCCATCATTGTGGCAAGGAAGGCCACTGGCGAAGAAACTGCAAGATTTATCTTGAGTCGATGAAGAAGAAGGCATCCGATGATTCATCCTCTTTAGGTATCTTCGTTATTGATTGTCATTCTATTTCCTTAGACACTTGGGTATTGGATACTGGGTGTGGCTCACATATATGTAATGACATACAGGGGCTAAGGAATAGAAGAAGACTTGTCAGAGGGGAGTCAAATTCAAGGTGCAATGGAGCAAAGGTCGCTGCCGCCATCTAACTTATTTGTCAAGCTCCTAGTGGACTAGTCTTAGAATCGACAATTGCTATTATGTTCCTTCTCTAATAAAGAACATTGTTTCTATTTCTGTTTAAATAGAAATGGTTTTCCATTTGACGCTTTAGTAACAATTGTTGTTATATAACTTCGAATGGCGTTCTTTATGGAACCGAACTTTGAGTAATGGCATTTATACGCTGGACGATATCTAGTGACATTTTCAATATCGGGCGAGCAACAGCGTGCTCGAAAGGATAATCAAATAGACTCCTATGTGGCATTGTCGCCTTGGCCATATAAGCAAGAAACGCATGTCCGAATTACACCGATGTGGAATTCTGGAATCGTTTGAATTGGATTCATACGATACATGCGAATCATGCTTAAAAGGCAAGATGACTAAGTTACCTTTTACTGGAAAAGGTGAACGAGTGGGAGAGTTACTAGGACTAATACATACTGATGTATGTGGACCTATGTCAACTCAAGCATTAGGAGGCTATAGCTACTTCATTACCTTCACCGATGATCACTCACGGTTTGGGTATGTGTTCTTGATGAAACACAAGTCTGAAGCCTTTTAAAGGTTCAAAGAATTCAGAAATGAAGTAGAGAAACAACATGACAAGAGTATTAAAATACTTCGATCGGATCGAGGTGGTGAATACTTAAGTCAAGAGTTTCTTGATTATCTAAGAGACAATGGTATATTGTCTCAATGGACTATGCCCTATACACCACAGCATAATGGTGTATCTGAGAGGCGTAACCGGACCTTGTTGGACATGGTCAGGTCAATGATGAATCATGCAACTCTTCCCAATTCCTTTTGGGGCTATGCACTTCAGACAGCTGTTTACTTGTTAAACAGAATGCCTACCAAGGTAGTCTCAACTACTCCATATGAGATATGGAATGGTAAGAAACCTCATGTATCTTACTTGAAGATATGGGGTTGTCCCGCTATGTGAAGGGATGACGACAAATTGATGCTAAGTCCGATAAATGTCTATTTATTGGATACCCTAAGGAAACAAGGGGTTACTAATTCTATCATCCTGTGGAACAAAAGGTGTTTGTTTCAAGGCATGTGTTTCTAGAGAAAGAGTTTCTCTTGCAAGAAAACAGTGGGAGTGTCGTCGAGCTTGAGGAGGCTCGAGAGACTCAAATAGACATTGATGAGATACCTGGTGAAGCACAACAACCAACAACTCATAGTGATGAGCAATCTACCGATTATTATTGTAACACCACATCTTCAGTAGATCCGCAGAACACGCAATATTCTGAGAGATATGGATTTCTCAAGTGAATCGAACGACGTGTTACTCATTGATGATGAGGAGCCTACCGCTTATGAAGAAGTGGCCGATAAGTTCAAAGGGATAAGTGGCTTGGTGCCATGAAGTCAAATGGATTCCATGTATGAAAACCAAGTTTGAACTTGGTTGACCCACCTGAAGGCATAAAGCCTATAGGGAGCAAGTGGGTTTTCAAGAAGAAAACCGACATGGATGGTAATGTGATTACCTATAAGGCTAGATTGGTGGCGAAAGGATATCGTCAAAAACAAGGTGTTGATTATGACGAAACCTATTCGCCTGTAGCTATCCTTAAATCCATTCGGATGCTCCTGGCCATAGCGGCTCATTATGATTATGAGATATGGCAGATGGATGTGAAAATAGCTTTCCTTAATGGAAACTTGCTCGAGGACGTGTATATGATACAGCCTGAGGGTTTCACATCGGTTGATAAAACCAAGGTATGCAAATTGCGACGGTCCATTTATGGATTGAAGCAAGCATCCAGGAGCTGGAATATCCGTTTTGATGAGACAATCAAAAAGTTTGATTTCTCACAAAATCCAGACGAACCTTGTGTGTACAAGAAGGTTAGTGGGAGTGCAATCGTGTTCCTAGTATTGTATGTCGATGACATACTACTTATAGGAAACGATGTTTCAATCTTACAGTCAGTGAAGGTTTGGTTATCCAAGACATTCTCCATGAAAGACCTGGGAGAAGCAACCTACATCCTCGGGATTAAGATCTATAGAGATAGATCGAAACGGTTGTTTGGTCTTTCGCAGTCTACATATATAGACCGAGTGCTAAAGAGGTTTAGCATGTCGGAATCCAAGAAAGGTTTCTTACCCATCAGGCATGGGGTACACCTTTCGAAGTCTATGTGTCCGCGCACAAAAGACGAGAGGATTTGCATGATTAAGATTCCCTATGCATCCGCAATAGGATCTATCATGTATGCTATGTTATGTACAAGGCCCGATGTATCGTACGCTCTGAGTTTCACGAGCAGATACCAGTCCGATCTAGGAATGGATCATTGGGCGGTTGTTAAGACGATCCTTAAGTACTTGAGAAGAACTAAGGATGTGTTCCTAATATATGGAGAAGGGTACATGGTGATACGTGGGTATACGGATGCACCCGCATGCATAAGGATGATTCCATGTCTTAGTGGTATGTATTCACCTAGAAGGGAGGCGCAATAAGTTGGAAAGGTTCCAAGCTTGACACTATAGCGGATTCTGCCACTAAGGCAGAATACGTTGCAGCTTTGGAAGCAGCAAAGGAAGCGGTTTGGATCAAGTAGTTCATCTCGAACTTGATGTGGTCTCATCAATGATCCAAACATGTGCTTCACCGCTATCATCTTATCGTAGAGATCATCGAGGAACAAAATACAAATCGAGAAAATTCCCACCGAAAGGAACTTAGCGGATCCTTGACTAAGGCATTACCTCAAAATAAGTTTGAGGGTCATGTTCGAGCTTATGGTATTGATACCGTAGCGATTGGCATTAGCCAAGTGGGAGTCTGTTAGTAATATACGAGAGATGTCCTAAGGCAATCGCTTTATGTATGAACCATTTATATGATAAATGAAGATTCACTATTTGAGTATACATGTTTTATGTATTTGATTGGATCTTAAACTCATTTACTGAATGTCCACGATACGCATCACAAAGATGAGAGAATTTGTGATTGGATCACAACTAGTGAGTATCTCTACATGTGTAATTGTGATGTATCTAATTATCCCTAGTCGATGAATTGATGGATTCGACACCATCAATTTCGCCGAGACTAGCACGAGGTATACTCCTTGGTGTATCCAAGCAAATGATTCTCACCGGCCGAGACATTGTGATGTCCGAGTTAATCGTGGATGCTAGTTATGGTAACTAGTTCATTGGAGTGACCACCATAAGACTTCATATGGTTCTCTCGCATATAGATATGTCAATGAAGTTCTGGCTTAAGTGCGATGTTCCTTCGACTTGCTGTATTCAAGTCATCTTGATCATGGAGACTTATTTTGACATCTTAAGCAAACATCTCTAAGGAGATGTGGACCCGGATGATTGGGTATAAGTCAAGTGATCAAGGTGTTTGAATAGCCTATAAAGGATTCACCACTCCTTGCGAGGAGATGTATACCCATGGCCTCTCGTCGGATTGTTACTAAAGTCTTTGCCAAAGCATTACATGTTTAGAGTAAGGTACTCTTCGATACATGTGGAGTAACTAGAACTGTAGGACGAGGAAATGATACTTGGGCTAGGTGTGACGTAGTCACCTAGTGGGATCGGCACAATAGACCATGTCCCAACCAAGTGGGTATAAGATGAGTGAAGGGAATGGGGCACGTAATCATTCGAAGCATCAAGGGTTTCGTAAATAGTTCGATCAACCGCTGATCTTTTCTGCTTAATTGGGGATCATGATGTACTACTAGGTGCCACTCATGATCGTTCTATAATTAATGGTTAATTATAGACGGCCAACATAAACCGAGAACCTATTTGGTCACACGCACAACGAGCGTAATCCAAAGTATTTAAAACGAGCTTGAGAATGAGATTCTCAGACCGAGAGAAACTAAGTTTGGTTGGACCAAACATAAAGCGAGCATGAAATCGTTTCAGTCGCAATGGAAGCGTGGATGGGCCGTGTCTTATGAAGACATAATGGATGGACCAAAATGGTTTGGTTCTAATCTAATGGAGGAGAATAAACCAAAGGGTTTGGTTTATTTTAAACGAATGAACCAATATTTGGTTCGGTTCGTTTTAACTTAAAATAAACCATCATGGTTTGGTTTATTTTAACTTATCTTAATGGAGCGGGTTAACGGGCCTAATGGTTATGATCCAATAACCATTAAGAGAATTAGTTCTCTATAAAAGAGGGCTTAAGGGATAATTAAGCAACCTATTGCCGCCGCCCCAGCTCCTGCGCCAGAAGGCTGCTTCCTTCCCCCTCGCCGGCATCGAGCTACTGTCGGTTAGTGCTCCGGTGATCTCCTTCAAGTTTGTCACCAAGGTGAGCTCTATCTCCCTTGGTTGGCCGGTGCCTATCACCTCCACCAAAGATGTCCAGTTTTCTGGACAGCTTGTTCTCCTCTCGTCGGAGCGTCGTTTGGACGACGGTTAGAGCTCCGACAGCGGCTAACTTACCGGGGATTCGATCTCCGGTAATCCTCTGAGGTGGAGGACGGCGATTCACAATTGGTTGACGAATACCTCTCCGGAGAAGCGAGTTTTGAGAACTTGTATTAGGATCCGAATTTGGATTCGGATCGTGATCATCTCTCGATCACGTCGTCTTCAACACGAGGCTAGTAACCCGTACGAAGACGATGCTCGTGGCTTAGCGAAGTCATCCCGAGGAACTCGGCGTGGATACAGATAGAGACGATTCTAGCGAGGATCGTTCCGGTTGATGTCGTTCCCGCTACACGTCATACGAAAGGTATAACGTAGATAAATTTCCTTTTATTGCAAATTTAAATTTATGGTTATGTCTACACTTGTTGTAATATGCATGCGTGTGTTGTGTGTGTTGTAATAAATGTAGATTTATTATTTTTATTGCTTCCGCTGTGTTCATGTTTACGAAACGTGATCGAACACACACACGTCGCGGTGCCGGAAACCCAACATAACTAGCATCCACGATTAACTTCGGACATCACAATGTCTCCAGCTAGTGAGAATCAGCTGCTTGGATACACCAAGGAGTATACCTCGTTCTAGTCTCTACAGAATCAATGGTGTCCAAATCCATCAATTCATCGACTAGGGATAATTCTGATACATCATAATTACACATGTAGAGATACTCACTAGTTGTGATCCAATCACAAATTCTCTCATGCTGTGAATCGTATCATGGACATTTAGTAAATGAGTTTAAGATCTAATCAAATACATGAAAACATGTATACTCAAATAGTGAATCTTCATTTATCATATAAATGGTTCAAACATAAGGCGATTGCCTTAGGACATGTCTCATATATTACTAACAAACTTCCACTTGGACTAATGTCAATCGCTACGGTATCCAATACCATAGGCTCTAACATGACCCTCAAACTTACTTTGAGGTAATGCCTTAGTCAAATGATCCGCTAAGTTCCTTCAGTGGGGATTTTCTCAATTTGTATTTCCTTCCTACTAATGATCTCTCTGATCAGATGATAGCGGCGAAACATGTTTGTATGCTTCGTTCAGTTACGTATTGCTAGATGAACTGCTTGATAGCTTCTTCTTTGCTTCAAAATGCATGTATTACCTTAGTGGCGAATCGCTATAGTGTCAGCTTGGAACCTTTCCAACTTATTAGCCTCCATTCTAGGTGAATACATACCCGACTGACATGGAATCATCCTTATGCATGCGGGCATCCGTATACCCGTATCACCATGTACCCTTCTCCATATATTAGGAATACATTAGTTCTTCTTAAGTACTTATTATCTTATGACCACCCAATGATCCATTCTGGATCGGTGGTATCTACTTGTGACACTCGAGCATACGATACATCGGGCATCGTATAATATACATGATAGATCCTATTGCGGATGCATAGGAATCTTACTCATGCAAATCCTCTCGTCTTACGTGCGGACACATAGACTTGAAAGGTGTATCCATGCGATGGTAGATAACCTTTCTTGGAGTCCGACATGCTAAACCTCTTTAGCACTCGGTCTATATATGTAGACTGCGAAAGACCAAGCAACCGTTTCGATCTATCTCTATAGATCTTAATCCCAAGGATGTAGGTTGCTTCTCCCAGGTCTTTCATGGAGAATGTCTTGGATAACCAAACCTTAGTTGTAAGATTGAAACATCGTTTCCTATAAGTAATATGTCATCGACATACAATACTAGGAACACATTGCCTCCCACTAACCTTCTTGTACACACAAGGTTAAATGTCGGATTTTGTGAAATCAAACTTTTTGATTGTCTCATCAAAGCGGATATTCCACTCTGGATGCTTGCTTGATCCATAAATGGACCGTCAATTTGCATACCTTGGTTTTATCAGCGATGTGAAACCCTCGGGTATCATATACACGTCCTCGGCGAGTTTCCATTAAGGAAAGCTTGTTTTCACATCCATGTCATATCTCATAATCATAATGAGCGCTATGGCGGGAGCATCGAATGGATTTAAGCATAGCTACGAGGAGAATAGGTTTCGTCATAATCAACACCTTGTTTTTGACGATATCCTTTCGCCACCAATCTAGCCTTATAGGTAATCACATTACCATCCATGTCGGTTTTCTTCTTGAAAACCCACTTGCACCCTATAGGCTTATGCCTTGGTGGGTGCAAGTTCCAACTTGGTTTTCATACATGGAATCCATTTAACTTCATGGCATCAAGCCACTTATCCCTTTACGAACTTGTCACTTCTTCATAAGCTGGTAGGCTCCTCATCATCAATGAGTAACATGTCGATTAAACTAGAAATCCATATCTTTCGGGATATGTTGCGTGTTTCTGCGGATCACGAAGATGTGGTGTTTCAATGTCACTTGATTGCTCATCACTATGAGTTATGAGTTGTTGTGCTCACCAAGTACTCTCATCAATGTCTATTTGAGTCTCTTGAGCCTCTCCACGATACTGATCTTCCTTTTCTTGCAAGAGAAACTCTTTCTCTAGAAACACGGATGCCTTGAAAACAAACAACTTTTTGTTCCACAAGATGATAGAATTGGTAACCCCTTGTTTCCTTAGGGTATCCAATAAATAGACATTAAGACAATATGCCATTGTCTCTTAGATAATCAAGAAACTCTTGACTTAAGTATTCACTACCTCGATCCGATCGAAGTATTTTAATACTCTTGTCATGTTGTTTCTCTACTTCATTTCTAAATTCTTTGAACCTTTCAAAGGCTTCAGACTTGTGTTTCATCAAGAACACATACCCAAACCGTGAGTGATCATCGGTGAAGGTAATGAAGTAGCTATAGCCTCCTAAAGCTTGAGTTGACATAGGTCCACATACATAAGTATGTATTAGACCTTGTAACTCTCCCACTCATTCACCTTTTCCTGTAAAAGGTAACCTAGTCATCTTGCCTTTCAAGCATGATTCGCATGTATCGTATGAATCCAATTCAAACGATTCTAGAATTCAAAATCGGTGTAATTCGGACATGCGTTTCTTTCTTACATGGCCAAGACGACAATGTCACATGTAGGAGTGTAATTGATTATCTTTTTGAGCACTCTTGTTGCTCACTTCGATATTGAAAACGTCACTGGATACGTCCAATGTATAAATATTATTGCTTAAAGTTCCAGTCCCATAAAGAACTCCATTCAAAGTTATGTAACAACAATTGTTACTAAAAGTCAAATGGTACCCATTTCTATTTAAACAAAAAATAGAAATGATGTTCTTTATCAACGAAGGAACATAAAAGCAATTGTCCAGTTCTAAGACAAGTCCTGTAGGGAGTTTCAACAAATACGTTCCGATGGCGAGTCAAGAACCTTTGCTCCATTCCCAACATGTAAATTTGACTCTCCCTTGGAAGTCTTCTTCTATTCCTTAGTCCATGTATGTCATTACATATATGTGAGCCACACCCAGTATCCAATACCCATGTGTTTGAGGAAATAGAATGACAATCAATAACGAAGATATCTGAAGAAGATTGGGCATCCGATACCTTATTTTTTTTCACAAACTCAAGATAAATCTTGCAATTTCTTCGCCAATGGCTCTCCTTGCCATAATGATGGCAAGTGCCCTTTTGAGCTAGTTCTACCTTTTTAGCCTTTTTCTTCCCCTTCTGCTATTCCTTTGACTCCCTCTTAGAACCTTTCTTGAGGAATCAACTTACAAAGACGTCCTGCTCATGCTTCTCGAAGACTCACAGTCTTGGCATGTTGTGATAGCACAAATGAACCTTCTTGCATCTCAGGTGAAGAGGAGCTTGAGACTTGAACCTTTCGAATCTCACTTGCTCATCAACCAACTCACAAAGATGAAGGACTACGATATGAGCATCCATATGCTCATGTTGCTTCAGTAACTTAGGTTCCATCGTGGCTAGCATGATGCAACTCATTTTGTTAATCACTCACATGTTTACGATAGGCCAACAATTGGTCGAGTTGCATTGTCACTAGACGGAGCGGGAAGAGGCGCGAGGCATTTGCAAGCTTTTCAACCTTGAGAACAATTCTCAAGTTTCTAAGCCCGATCCAAGAAGTTCGCCGATCAATTTATTTGAATCCAAAATGGAGCATAAATTCAAAGACATCATGATCAATCTTAGAAATACAAAACGAGCATATATGAGAAAATGATTTTAAAATGCATCAATATACATTTATAAATCCCATTCATTTTTCGAATTTCAAAAACCCCAAAATCACTTCGGGAGATCGTAGGTCCATCTCCGAATGGGATGATATCCATCATAGTTATGAACAACCTTGGAGAGAGTCCAACAAGCCATTCATAACTACGACGGTAGGTATCATCTATACCGATTGCATATCACTTATATGCAACTATCACAATGTGCTATCAACTAATTGAATGTTCACACATACATCGGGTTGTTAACACATTAACAAGTATGCATCATATGCATAGCACCCAACTTCACCTCCCTTTACATCAACCTTGGAGAGAGTCCAACAAGCCGATGCTCCAGGTTAAAGCCAACCCATTAATCGGGACATAGTTTTAATATGGTTAGAGCGCATTCAACCAATTAGCCCAGCTTGGAGAGAGTCCAACAACCAAAGCTAACGATTGACCTCTGACTCTTACCATATTAGTATTAAACTATTCCATGGTTTGAACATGTTGAGTTCGAGAGGGCTTGGAGAGAGTCCAACAACCCAAACAAGAAAGCGAACTCTGGTTCTAACCATATTAATGGAAGGTGTAGGCTTTAATATTGATTAAGGGTTTTTATGTCTCATCCTCTTTGCATGCAAATAACTATTATCTACATGGCATGGTATACATGACATACATCTACATGTCACGACGCATGACATAATGTTATGCATCTAATGCAATTACATGGCATACAATTATGTCATGTATATAATTTCCTTATATGTCATAACTATTTATGGAAATAAAATATGTTTAAGATTTGATTCTCCAAATCAAATCATAATTAAATTAGGAAACAAATTTCCAAATCTAATCACATATTTTATTCATGGAATTATTTGATTAAGGAAAATCTATTTAGGAAACCAATTTCCTAAATCATTCAAACTACTTATGGAAATAAAATATTTTAAGATTTGATTTCCCAAATCAAATCATGATTAAATTAGGAAACAAATTTCCAGAATCTAATCAAATATTTTATTTATGGAAAATATCAATTTCCATAAATACTTCCAACTTTCCAAAAGTAGAAGATTTCCATAAATACTTCTAGACTTTCCAAAATTGAAAAATTTCCATAAATACTTCTAAATTTCCAAAATTAGAAAATTTCCAGAAATACATTATGACTATCGCAAAACCATTTTACGATTATGTGAAACACAACTGGGCTCTGATACCATCATGGGTTTTAAGCACTGCATGTGTGTGTGTGTTCGATCATGTTTCGTAAACATAGTGCACAACGAAGCATAAAAATAATAAATCTACATTTATTACAACACACACATCACACGCATGCATAGTACAACATGTGTAGACATAACCGTAAATTTAAATTTTGCAATAAAGGAAATTTATCTACGTTATACCTTTACGTATCACGTGTAGCGGGAAAAGCATCAACCGAAGCGATCCTGCTAGAATCGTCTCTATCCGTATCCACGCTGAGTATCTTCGGGATGATTTCACTAAGTCACGAGCTTGTCTTCGATGCGGGTTACTAGCCTCGTGTTGAAGCATGATGTGATCGAGAGAAGATCACGATCCGAATCCAAATTCGGATCCAAAGCGAGTCCTCAAAACTCGCTTCTCGAGAGGTATTGTCAACCGTTTGGCGAATCGCCGTCCTCCACCTATGAGGATTTTACGGAGATCAAATCCCTAAGTTAGCCTGTCGGAGCTCCAAACATCGTCCAAACGATGCTCAGCAACAAAACAAGCTGTCAGAAAACTGGACAGCTTTGGTGGAGGAGTAGGGGCCGCCAAAAAGGAAAGGTGGAAGCTCACCTTATTCACGAACCCTAGGAGATCACGGAGCTCCTCAGGAGCTTCACCAAAGAAGTGGGAAGACGGCAGCTTGGGCTTGAAGGGTTGGCAACTAATTCTCTTAATGGTTATTGGATCATAACCATAAAGCCCGTTAACCCGCTCCATTAATTTAAGTTAAAATAAACCAAACCATGATGGTTTATTTTAAGTTAAAATGAACCAAACCAACTTTGGTTCATTCGTTTAAAATAAACCAAACCCTTTGGTTTATTCTCCTCCATTGGATTAGAACCAAACAATTTTGGTTCATCCATTATGTCTTCATAAGACACGGCCCATCCACGCTTCCATTGCAACTGAAACGATTTCATGCTCGCTCCATTTTTGGTCCAACCAAACCTAGTTTCTCTCGGTCTGAGAATCTCATTCTCAAGCTCATTTTAAATCCTTCGGATTACGCTCGTTGTGCGTGTGACCAAATATGTTCTCGGTTTATGTTGGTCGTCTTTAATTAACCATTAATTATAGAATGATCATGAGTGGCACCTAGTAATACATCATGATCCCCAATTAATCGAAAAGATCAACGGTTGATCCAGAACTATTTTTGAAACCCTTCAGCAGCTCGAATGAATCGTGCCCCATTCCCTTCACTCATCTTATACCCACTTTGTTCAAGACATGGTCTATAGTGTCAGTCCCCACTAGGCTGACTACGTCACACCTAGCCCAAGTATCATTTCCTCGTCCTACGGATTCTAGTTACTGCACATGTATCGAAGAGTACCTTACTCTAAACATGTAATGCTTTGGCTAAAGACTTTTGTAACAATCCGACGAGAGGCCATGGGTATACATCTCCTTGTAAGGAGTGGTGAATCCTTTATAGGCTATTCAAACACCTTCTATCACTTCGTCTTATACCCAATCATCCCGGGTCCACATCTCCTCAGAGATGCTTGCTTAAGATATCAAAGCATAAGTCTTTATGATCAAGATGACTTGAATACCGCAAGTCAAAGGAATATCGCACTTAGGCTGCAGTAAGAACTTTATTGACATATCTATATATGCAGAGAACCATATGAAGTCTTACGGCTGGTCACTCCAATGAACTAGTTACCATAACTAGCATCCACGATTAAATCCGGACATCACAATGTCTCCAGCTAGTGAGAATCAGCTACTTGGATACACCAAGGAGTATACCTTGTGCTAGTCTCGATAGAATTAATGGTGTCCAAATCCATCAATTCATCGACTAGGGATAATTCCGATACATCACACTTACACATGTAGAGATACTCACTAGTTGTGATCCAATCACAAATTCTCTCATGTTGTGAATCGTATTATGGACATTCAGTAAATGAGTTTAAGATCTAATCAAATACATGAAAATATGTATACTCAAATAGTGAATCTTCATTTATCATATAAATGGTTCAAACATAAGGCGATTGCCTTAGGACATCTCTCATATATTACTAACACTCATAACCCTAGGATATGCTTTGAAAAGCATTGGAAGGGTAAGATGTCTGGTGAAATTGAATTTGGGAGTGGATTAGGGTTAAGAATCAAATTTTAAGGTGTGTGAAAGTTGAATGTTGAACTTTTACTCTTAATTTTGATTATTTAGGCATCCTATGGTCTTAGGAACTCTCCAAAGACATTGTTGGTGCAATGGTCATGGGAGAGCAAGCCTTTAGAGGGAGTTTGTCCATCAAGGCATGATGGATGAACATTTATCAAAAAGGGGGAGAATGGTGAATTTCTTTCATTTAGTGATATGGGTTTTATCACTAGGGAGAATGAAGTGTAGGGATGTATACTGAAAAGTCTATCTTTTCTATGAACATCTTTATTTTTGAAATAAGAATCACATGATCATTGTTTGGATATTTTTACGCATATTGTCTAATACATTACATTGTAGATAACATGGTGTGTGGTGTCACACGGGAGATCATGTTATCGGATCCTTGTAAAGTATAAGTAAAGGCTCACAACCGAGATGACTTTGGACAAACCATCGGAATGGTTGTAGTGTGATTTGGTGTTGGTTTGTCTTGACCATAGAATCACACTAGTGCACTTTGTGTGTAATGAGCAGGACCGACATAGAGGTGATTCGATTTATTGCTGACTACATAATCAAATTGGACCTCAGATATTTTTTAGTACATGCTCTTAATCCCGATATAATAACGGGCACATATACTTAGTAGTCATCTCTTTGATTTACCAATGGGCGAGATTTATAGATTAAATCGTTTGGCTCGGTAAGTTGGGAGATGATATTATTTATATGGTGTGCCATTGATTACAGGAGGAAACCATGTCCTATATATTAGGATGATGATGTCCCCTTGAGGAGCTCATAAGGTTCATCATGTAAACCCTACCGGTGGACTTGGTCCGACATGATGAAAAGGTTGAGTGGTACTATTCAAGGAGTTAGATGTTGATTAATTAATGGTCAGTAAAATAATTAATCGACGGACATTCGAGATCTTAAACACGGGGAGAAAATGTAAAAATAATATATGGAGCCCATATTATCATATGGGGGTTGGTGAGGTAGATCAATGATGAACCTTTAGTGGATTAGATCATCATTAGTGGATCGGACATTATGTGGGCTTGATCCATGGGTGGCCAAGACCCAACTCCTCCTCATGGTCCCTAATGTAGCCTATTAACACCTCATGATGCTTAGATCCAATGGATAGAAACAAAACTCTAAGATCCATAGGTAGAGATTAAATCTCTAAGATTCGACGGTTGAGATTAAATCTCTAGATTCGACGGTTGAGATTAAATCCCTAAAACCAATGGAGGAGATTAATGTATGACTTATCCCTAACTCTATAAAAGAATGTCAAGGGAGTTGGCATGGAATAATTGATGAGAGCTAGGGTTTTTGGGCGGCAAGGAAGAGGAATCCTAGTTGAGATAGAATTAGGATTAGGGTTTGGAGGCAAGGGTGGCACCAAATAAGGAAGGTATTCTTCTCTTCTTCTTCCTCTTTTGGCCAACGTCCAGCACCTCTTCAACCACTTTTCCAGCCTTGGCCGGCGCCCAAAAGCTCCCTTCTCCTTCTCCTTAGGTGGTGAAACAATATATAGGGCTTCCCTTGGTGTCTTGGTTGTTTTTCCACCATCTTCTCCTTCACCAAGTTGGCCGGCGGCGAGGATAGTTTTAGTTCCTTGTTGGTGTTGGATTTTTTTGAGCCGCAAAAACCGCTTTTTGCGTTGCGGAAACCTCGAAATCCCCGGGCCACGGATCCGTGTGAAGATGTATTAAAACTAAAACATGTATGTGCTCATATAAAACCCTAGATCTACCTTAGATCTATATGATAAGAATGTTACCCTCGATGCGACACCCTTCTCAAATCCCGCTCGTCCAAAAGGTTCGCCGGAACTCAAGAGCGTGCACACTCCTCATTGGTATCCACACAAGCAAAAGGTGGAGAAAAGCAATCTTGAGTGTGCTAGCACTCCTTAGATGCTCGGAAAGATGAGGAATGAGAGAGGGAGAGCTTGAGGGAAGTTGATCCAAGGAAAAAGATGAAGTTGTGTGTAACTCACCAAATGAATTCAACCATCAAAACCCCTAAAGTGGCTGGCCACTTCAAGGTTTCTGCATGCAGGTTACATACTCCCATGACATGACTTGGTCTCCCTCATGAGGTGGCACCACATGATAAGTCAATGATGATGTGGAGCATCATCATTGGCCGGCCATGCCAAGTCATCATCATGACATGACATTTGGTCAAGTCAAACTTGACCTTTCATCTTCCCTCTCAAGTCAAGTCAAACTTGACCTCTAATCTCCCATGGTTGATCAAATCTAACCACTTGACTCAAGTCAATTTGATTTAATGAATCTCTATTCATTAATTTAAATTGACTTAATGAATCAAATCTAAATTAGACTAATTCAACACTTGAATCAACTTGAGTCTAACTCAATTAATCTAATTTGGATTACTCTTAATCCAATTTTGATTATCCCATGAACCTAATCCTCATGGTCCATCATATGAACCTAATCTCCATCTATTTGCCCTTATGTGTGTGACCCTATAGGTTCTTGTAACGTTGGAAATGTCCCTAAACCGATTTAGGAACATAAGCAATGAGCGGTCTCTAGCAACACATCATTGCTACCCAAGTTACAAGAATGTTGAGCTCCAACATCACCTTTGTGACTACTAATTGTGACTCTCACAATATGTGACAATGTCCCTCTATCCTTGACATCTAGATTGACCAATTGAGGCATAGACCGTGTCATCCTCGGTACAATCTATATCTTGAACTCCAAGTAGACTCACTCTAATCAAATGAGCTCAATATATCATATTGACTCATTTGGGCATGGCCATGCACTTCGTGGTCTCACTCTATCAAGAATATCGATGTCACCCACGTCATATAGGAGGGATAGATCCCATCTACATCACTCACATCCCTCCGCATAATTTGTTACATACCCAGTAATTGCCTTTATAGTCCACCCATTTACGGGTGACGTTTGACGAAGCCAAAGTATGCAACTCCTTATGTAGGGAACCATGGTGACTTCAGATCTAAGGACTAATAGTCATACTAATATCCACATGAGAAAGTATATGACACTCATATAACGATCCATGATACTTTCTTATGGCGGGTCATTCAATATACATTCTCCAATGCATACCCATGTGTCAACTTGATATCTCATATCCATGACTTGTGAGATCAAGTCATCATGTTGACCTACATGCTAGTCTCTACGCATTAACATTGTCCCTGAATGTTAATACGTGGCTAGGAATGATTAAGAGTAGTGTTCTCTATATCATCTCATTATCGATTCAACCAATCGATTGATATAGATAAGAACCTACTACTCAAGGACATTATTATATTTAGTTATTTGGCACAAATACAAGTAAATATAATAACCATGCCTTTATAAATAGGAATATGATACAATAAAGTCCCTGCAACAATCATCACATGATTGGCTCTAAGACTTTCACTAATAATCTCCCTCTAGCACTAGTGCCAATCACCGTAGTATCTAATACCCAATGACCTAGTGTGACCATCATGCTTTTTCTGTGCCAAAGCCTTGGTCAAGGGATCTGTGATGTTAGCCTCTGTGGGTACTCTACAAATCTTCACATCTCCTCTATCGATAATCTCTCGAATGATATGGAAGCGATGTAGTATGTGTTTGGTCCGCTGGTGTGAGCGAGTTTCCTTAGCCTGTGCAATCGCTCCAGTGTTGTCACAATAGAGCTCTATGGGATCTGCTATGCTAGGAACCACCCCAAGCTCAGTAATGAACTTGCGGATCCAAACTGCCTCCTTTGCTGCCTTAGATGCAGTGATATACTCGGCTTCTATTGTAGAATCAGCAACTGTGTCCTGCATGGAACTCTTCCAGCTCATAGCGCCACTATTCAAGAAAAACACGAACCCTGACTGTGATCTATAATCATCCTGGTCAGTTTTGAAGTTGGCATCACTGTAACCCTTTACAGCTAGCTCCTCATCGCCTCCAAATATCAAGAAATATTTTTTAGTCCTTCTAAAGTACTTAAGAATATTCTTGACTGCTATCCAGTGACGCTCACCTGGATCTGACTGGTATCTTCTCGTCATGCTCAAAGCATACGAGACATCAGGACGAGTACACAACATGGCATACATGATAGATCCTATAGCAGATGCGTAAGGGATCTTATCCATGCGGTCTCTCTCCTCTCTAGAAGAGGGACTTTGAGTCTTCAAAAGACTCACACCATGTGACATCGGTAGAAGTCCCTTCTTTGAATTCTGCATGGCAAACCGTAGTAATACTGTGTCAATGTATGTACTCTGACTTAGGCCAAGCAATCTCTTAGATCTATCTTTAAAGATTTTGATGCCTAGAATACAGGCTGCTTCACCTAAGTCATTCATTGAGAAGCACATCCCCAGCCAAGTCTTCACAGACTGTAGCGAAGGGATGTCATTCCCAATGAGTAGTATGTCATCCACATACAATACAAGGAAGACAACTGTGTTCCCATTAACCCTCTTGTAGACACAGGGTTCATCTTCATTCTTGATGAAACCAAACTATTTGATCGCATCATCGAATCGATGATTCCACCTCCGAGAGACTTTCTTTAGCCCATAAATGGACCTTTACAGCTTACATACTTTCCCAGTATGCTGTGGATCTTCAAAACCTTTAGGTTGTGTCATGTACACATCCTCGAGTAAGTTTCCATTTAGAAACACGGTTTTGACATCCATCTGCCAGATCTCATAATCATGGTATGCTGCAATAGCAAGCAAGATCCGAATGGACTTAAACATCGCCACTGGAGAAAAGGTTTCATCATAGTCAATACCATGAATCTGCTTGAAACCTTTAGCCACCAATCGGCCCTTATAGGTATGTGTAAGTCCATCCATGTCAGTCTTTCTCCTAAAGACCCACTTACACCCAATGGGTTTGACCCCTTCAGGTGGTTCAACCAAAGTCCATACTTGGTTGGTGTACATGGATTCCATCTCAGATCTCATGACCTCTAGCCATTTCTCAGAATCTGGGCTCATCACAGCTTCCTGATAGGAGGTAGGCTCATTCTCAATGAGCATTACATCATCATGGTTAGACAAGAGAAATGAGTATCTCTCAGGCTGACGACGTACCCTATCAGATCTGCAAAGAGGTAGGTCTACCTGAATAGGTGGTTGTTCCACAACTCCTTGTGCAACAACATCATCACCCACAACACTTTGTGGTTCCTGTTCAACCTCCATCAAGGCCTCAGTGCTATGGTCCTTATCTTGAATTTCTTCAAGATCGAAGGTACTCCCACTAGTTTTTCTAGAAACAAAATCCCTTTCTAGAAAAACTCCAGTCTTTGCCACAAACACTTTGTGCTGACTGGGAATGTAAAAGTAATATCCCTTTGTATCTTTGGGATATCCAATAAAATAGCACCTATCAGATTTGGGTCCCAGTTTGTCTGAGACTTGACGTCGAAGGTAAGCCTCACAATCCCAAATCCTCATGAAAGATATCTTGGGATTTCTCCCTATCCATATCGTATATGGTGTCTTTATGACAACCTTGGATGGTACACGGTTCAGGGTAAAAGCTGCTCTGTCTAGAGCATATCCCCAAAAGGATATAGGAAGATTTGTGTGACTCATCATAGACCGTACCATATCTAATAGGGTACGATTCCTCCTTTCGGATACACCACTCCACTGTGGTGTTCCAGGAGGAGTGAGTTGGGATAGAATCCCACACTCAGCTAGATAGTCACGAAACTCATGGCTAAGGTATTCACCACCTCGATCTGATCGAAGTATCTTAATACTCTTGCCAAGCTGGTTTTGTACTTCATTCTTGAATTCTTTGAACTTTTCAAAGGATTCTGATTTATGTGTCATAAGATACACATAACCATATCTACTGATGTTATCAGTAAATGTAATCAACTATCTGTAACCACCTCTAGCAGCAACATTGAAAGGACCACATACATCACTATGTATAAGTCCTAACAAATCTGTTGCTCTTTCGCTGTGTCCACTAAAGGGAGTCTTGGTCATCTTGCCTAAAAGGCAAGACTCGCTTGTCTCATATGATTCAAAATCAAATGAGTATAGCAGCCCATCCTTATGAAGCTGAGATAAGCGACTCTCATTTATGTGACCTAAGCGACAATGCCAGAGATAGGTTTGGTTTAACTCATTTGACTTGAACCTTTTGGCACTTATATTATAGATAGGTCTCTCTAAGTCTAGAAAGTAGAGTTCATTCATTAGAGGTGCACTACAATAGAACATATCATTTAAAAAAACTGAACAACATTTGTTCTTTATTATAAATGTAAATCCTTTCTTGTCAAAACAAGAAATTGAAATTATGTTCTTAGTCAAAGCAAGCACATAACAACATTCATCTAATTCTAGTACAAGCCCAGAGGGCAGAGATAGATCATAAGTTCCCACAGCAACAGCAGCAACCCTTACTCCATTGCCTACTCATAGGTCCACCTCGCCATTTGTCAATGCCCTGTTATTTCTCAGCGCCTGCACATTGGTACAAATGTGAGATGCACATCCGGTATCTAATACCCATGATGAAGAAATAGATAGATTGACTTCTATAACATTTATACCTGAAGTAGAAGTCTCACTTCTTTTCTTCTTAAGATCTTCCAGGTAAGCTTTGCAGTTACGCTTCTAGTGTCCAGCTTCCTTGCAGTGGAAGCAATCCCCTTCCTTGGCTACCCCTCCTTTGGGTTTAAGTTCTTTGCCTTTGCCCTTGGCTTGGGACTTTCCCTTACCTTTAGGCTTGTCCTTGCCTTTCTTTTGGTGCACCATCAATATGGTGTCAGATTTTCCCTTCTTATGATTAAGCTCAGCAGTTCTCAACATGCTGAGCATCTCAGGCAGTGGCTTATCAATTTCATTCATGTTGTAATTCATGACAAATTGATTGTAGGCTTGTGGCAAAGATTGCAAGATCAGGTCAGTGGCCAGCTCTTGGCCAAGTGGGAATTGCAGCCTTTGTAGGTTTTCTAGTTACCCAATCATCTTGAGTACATATGGACCTACGGGAGTCCCTTCTTGCATTTTGGACCCAAACAATGCCTTAGAGGCTTCATATCTCTCGTGCCTTGCTTGTCCTTGATATAGTTGACGAAGATGTTCAACCATATCATAAGCATTCATGAACTCGTGTTGCTTCTGAAGCTCAGAGTTCATGATCGCGAGCATTAGACATGACACATCTAATGCATCATCTTGATGCTTCTAGTAAGCATCTTTGTCAGCTCGCGAGGCAGTGGCAGGAGGTGCCTCCGGAATGGGCTGCTCCAGGATGTACAACTTCCTTTCTTGGGTGAGAACAATTCTCAGGTTCCTGTACCAGTCCAGGAAATTTGTGTAGGGAGTCGCTTCGGAGGCTCATTGGTTCCCATGTCCCCGGATTAAAATTTTCACTAATGAAAGAATTAATCTGGATGGGATGAGCTTCCTTAGCACAACCATTTCGTCGTCGTACTAACAACTTGAGTGGTCGCTTGAACAAACTAGTTGTTCAAGCAACACAACTCTTCTAGTTGGTTAGCCGCGGAAGAGACGACGGATGGATCGCCGGTTTTTGTGTTTGTCTTCGGGGTCCATGATTATACAATATATATTCATACGCATACATGTATAATCAAAACATAAAAGAACATGATCTGATCTGTAAATAAAGTTAAAAAAACTTTATACCTTACGATCTTCTACCGTATGTCCTATCCTTCTCGTGGACGACGTGTGGACGAAGATCCTCCACGAGTAGAAGCCTTCTAGATCGCGTTCTTCCCTTCCTTGTCCGCTGCGAACAAAGAGAAGAACCAACAAATATCTATCCTTTCTAGAATTGGCCACCAAATTAAGGAATTTCGTGCAACCGCCAGCCAAGGATCAAGTGGATGAAGCGCCGGCCAACTTGAAGAGGGGTTGCCGCCGGCCACCACGGAGAAAGGGAGGAGGAAGAGCACCGGCCACCAATGGAAGGAGAACCGCCGACCAAGGAATATGAGAGAGGCCTTGAGGATGGGCGCCGGCCAAGTGTTGATAGAGAATGATTGGCGCCGGCAAAAACTAGAAGGATGAAGGTTGCCGCCCAAAACCCTAGCTCCAAAACCCTAGCCACCAACTTTGAGAAGATCCAAACCCTAATTCCAATTCAATTGATACTTGCCGCCCAACCCTAAGCTTTCCTTTTATAGAGTTAGGCTTAGGACTCCTTTAATCTCCACCGTCAGATCTAGGGATTTAATCTCCACCATCGGATCTAGGGTTTTATCCCAACCATCAGATCTAGGGTTTCATCCCAACCATCGGATCTAGGAGTTCATCCCAACCGTCGGATCTAGGGTTTCATCCCAACCGTCGGATCTAGGGTTTTATCCCAACCGTCAGATCTAGGGATTTAATCCCAACCGTCGATCCTAGGGTTTCATCCTAACCATCGGATCTAGTGATTTAATCCCAACCGTTGGTTCTAGGGTTTCATCCTAACCATCGGATCTAGGGATTTAATCCCTACCGTTGGTTCTAGGTTTTGTTTTACATTCTTGGATCTAGACTTCACAAGGATTATATTAGGCTATGATAGGCACCATAAGGAGGTGTTGGATCTTGGCCACCCGATGGATCGGAACCACACAAACTTGATCCATCAATGATGTTCCATTCCACTAGAGGATCATCATTGAACTACCTCACCAACCCCCATAAATCAATATGGGATCCATATATCATTTGTACATTTATCTCCCCGTGTTTAAGATATCGAATGTCCGTCAATTAATTGATTTACTAACCATCAATTAATTAACATCTAATTCCTCGAGTAGTACCACTCAACCTTATCATCGTGTTGACTAAGTCAACCAGCTGGGTTTACATGATGAACCTTATGAGCTCGTCAAGGGGACATCATCAACCTAATATATAGGACACGGTTTCCTCCTATAATCAACGACACACCATGTAAATAATATTATTTCCCAACTTACCGGGCATATTGATTTAATCCATTTAAATCTCACCCACTGGTAAATCAAAGAAATAAATACTAAGTACATGTTCCCGTTATTATATCGGGATTAAGAGCATGTACAACATAATATCCGAGGTTCGATTCAATTATGTAGTCAGTACAAAATTGAATCACCTCTATGTCGGTCCTGCTCAATACACCTAAGTGTACCAATGTAACTCTATGTTCAAGACAAAATAATACCAAGCTACACTACAACCATGCCAATGGTTTGTCCAAAACCATCTTGGTTGTGAGCCTCTACTTATATTTTACAAGTAACTGATAACATGATCTTCTGTGCCACACCAAGCACCATGTTATCAACAATGTAAAATATTAGACAATATGCACACATATAATAAATATATAAAGTGCAAACAATGATCATGTGATTCTTATTTCAAAATAAAATGTTCATACAAAAAGAGCTAGGCTTTCAGTATACATTCCAACAATCTCCCACTTATACTAAAAGACTATGCCGTCATCACACTGCCATACATCTGATCCCCATGTTCTCCACATGCCTATCAAATCCTTTCGCTGGAAGGGCCTTAGTGAATGGATCCGCCAGGTTATCCTCTGATGCAATCTTGGCGACAGCAACTTCTCCTCGCTTTACGATCTCTCGTATAAGGTGGTACTTGCGCTCTATGTGTTTACTCGCCTTATGGGCTCGTGGTTCCTTCGAGTTTGCAACTGCACCACTATTATCACAATAAATTGTGATAGTTCTGGGCAAACAAGGAATAACATCCAAGTCCATCAAGAAGTTCCTGAGCCATACAACTTCCTTGGCTGCCTCAGAGGCTGCCACATACTCATCTTCCATGGTAGAGTCCGCCACGCATTTCTTCTTGACACTCCTCCATACTATGGCTCCACCTTCAAAAGTATACACAAACCCCGAGGTAGACTTACTCTTGTCCCTATCTGATTGGAAATCCGAATCCGTGTAACTCACAGGGACTAATTGATCTGCCCAGTAAACCAACATATAATCCCTAGTCCTTCTCAGGTACTTCAATATATGCTTTACCATAGTCCAATGTCCCTGTCCATGATTACTCTGATATTTGCTAACCATGCCCACGGCAAAGCAAATATCCGCTCTCGTACATAGCATAGCATACATAAGGCTTCCTACTGCCGAAGCATAAGGAACCGCCTTCATGTCCTCTATCTCCTTTGATGTTTTGGGACACATCTCTTTAGATAAAGGAACTCCATGCCTAAAAGGTAGAAAACCTTTCTTGGAGTTCTGCATGCTAAAATGAGCAAGGATAGTGTCAATGTATGAAGCTTGAGATAAGCACAACATCCTTTTCTTGCGATCCCTTATAACTTTGATCCCAAGGATGTGTCCCACTTCTCCCAAGTCCTTCATGTCAAATCAAGCTGACAACCTCTTACGTCGATAACACTTTGATATTGTTGCCAACTAACAAAATGTCATCTACGATAGTACAAGAAACACCACTACGCTTTCGTCATCTCTTGTATACACAAGGTTCATCCGGACTTTGAATAAATCCATATGACCGATTACCTCATCAAAGGATGTTCCAAGATCTAGAAGCTTGCTTCAATCCATAAATGGACCGATTAAGCTTACATACAAGATGCTCTTTGCCTTTAGCAATGAATCCCTCCTGCTGCTACATATAGATGTTCTCCTCAAGACTTCATAAGGAAAGGTGTCTTGACATCCATCCGCCAAATCTCATAATCCATATGAGCATATAGATAAGAGAATCCGGATAGACTTAAGCATAGCTATAAAAGGTCTCCTCATAATCGATACCCTCTTTCCAGTATACCCTTTCACAACAAGCCTAGCTTTGAAGGTCTCAACCTTCCGCCTACTCCTCTCTTTCTCTTGTAGATCCACTTGCATCCAATGGTTTTTACACCATCGGTGGCTCTACTAGCTCAGACTGATTAGAATCCATAGATTCTATCTCACCATCATCGACTTTGCCAAGATACCGGATCTCGATCTTGGATTGCCTCGTCATATGTCCAGGGATCAGGTTCATGTTCACCAGGGACTAAGTCCGAAGACTCTCCCAAAAACATGAATCTCTCGGGTTGTCTAACAACCCTCCCACTACGATGAGGTGCTCTGTATGCTCTGTGACACGCGCAGTGACTTGTGTTGTCTCCTCTTGTACCGGTGGTCAAGTGACTTCCCGCCAACTCCTCAAGAACAATCCTACTCGGGCTTGTGGTTCATTACATAATCCTCCTCTAGAAATCGGCATTCATGCTAACGATCACCCTCTCGATCTCTAGGATTATAAAACAAACCACCTTTCGTTCCTTAGGGTAGCCAACAAACATGCATACTGCATTTGCGAGGTTCCAACATACAAAGATCCTTGATAGCATGTCTTTGGACTCCCCATATCCGAATATGTCTTAGACTAGGCTTTCGCCCAGTCCACAATTCTACAGGGGTAGAAGGTACTGATTTGGATGGAACCAAGTTCAGAGTATACATTGTCAGATTCGGCATACCCCCTAAACAGTAACTCGAATAACTCATCATCGATCCGACCATCTCCATAAGAGTCCTATTCCTTCGCTCCGCTACACCATTCTGGGGTGTGCGGTGCATAATTGGGATTGAATCCACCTCTGATAAGTAATTCCTAAACTCTCCCAAGAGGTACTCACCACCACGATCAGATCGTAATGTCTTGATACTTTTACCTTGATGGTTCTCCACATCAACCTTGAATTCTTTGAACCTGTCAAAGCATTCAGACTTGCGGCGCATCAAGTAAATGTATCCATATCTTGAATAATCGTCTATAAAAGAGATGAAATATTTAAAACCACCTCTTGCCTGGATAGACATAGGACCACACAAATCAGAATGAACCAATTCTAACACATCTTTGGCCCTATACCCCTTGGCCTTGAAAGGCCTCTTGGTCATTTTACCTTCCAAACAAGATTCGCAGGTTGGGAGATCCTCCACCACTAATGAACCTAAAGGTCCATCAGCTATCATCCTTTGAATTCTGCTTAGGTTAATATGACAAAGCCTTAGATGCCAAAGATATGTTTGGTTCATTTGCGAAGGTTCTTTTCTCTTATTAGACTTAGAAGATGAGTTATTGATTTCTATATGCATCATGGGAGTTTTTGGTTCAAGAGTATATAAATTGCCAACCAATGTACCAGAACAGATAATCTCCTTATTCCTTTTTATAACCACTTTGTCATTAAAAGAAATAGAATATCCATCCATAAACAATTTAGAAACTGAAATTAAATTCTTTCTAAAAGAAGGTACATAAAGACAATTTCTCAAAACCAAAACTTTATTCCTATCAAAAGATAAATAAACGTCTCCCACTGTAATAGACGCCACCTTTGAAGCATTGCCCATGAAGACGATAATCTCTCCCTCAGCTAGTCGTCGGGTTTCCTGGAACCCCTGCAAAGTATTGCAGACATGATCATTGGCTCTTGTATCTACACACCAGGCACTGGTAGATAACACCGCTAAACATGTTTCAACAACTAAACAAGAAGATATACCTTTGTTCTTTCGGCGAGGACAGTCCGCCTTCCAATGTCCAGTTTGCTTGCAAGTGAAGCACTTGCCTTTTGGCTTCTTCACTCCTGCCTGAGGTCCCACTGCCACCTTCTTCGCTCCACCTTGCTTCTTCTTCTTCTTACCTTTCGGTTTAGAGGAAGAAACCTTCTGAGCGACCATGGCTTGAGCACTCTGACGAAAAAGCCCCTCTATCGCCTGGAGTTCTATCAGAAGCTCCGTCAATGAATACAACCTCTTGTTCATGTTGTAGTTGAGGCAGAACTGCTCAAAACTCCTAGGCAGAGACTGGAGAATGATATCGACCTGGGTTTCCCCATCGATCTCAGCTCCGAGGACTTCCATCTCATTAAGATGAGCCATCATCTTGAGAACATGATCCCTAATGGGTGTTCCCTCGATCATGGTGGTCGTCATCAAGTTTCTCATCGCCTCCTATCTAGCCGCCCTACTCTGATGTCCGAAAAGTTCCTTGAGATTGAACATCATGTCATAAGCTGTGGCTATGGCTTGATGCTGATGTTGCAGCACATTTGACATAGATGCCAAAATGTAACACCGCGCCATCTCATCTGCCTTGACCCATTTCTTATAACGTTCTTTCTCCTTTTCATCAGAGTCATCAGAGGGCTTAAGAGGACAGACCTCGAAGAGTACAAATTTGTACTCCTCCGCAGTTAAGACAATATCCAAGTTTCTTTTCCAATCAATGTAGTTTGGACCAGTAAGTTTGTTTTCTTTTAAAATCACAGCAAGTGGGTTGAAAGCCATTTGAAAATCCTAAAAATCACAATGATAAAAATATTAGATTTCAAATATTATTGATTCCTCAAAACAATAAAATCCTGAAATCAACCAACACCTCAAATAACCGAGAATATCACATGCCACGCTATGTGGACGTATACGAATTCTACATTTGTAAGAGGAGGTTTTACCCATTAATTTTATTATCTTGTCAACCTTACTTTTTGACAAATAAAATTAATAGTTGGTTCCTCTTTGGCCCTACAAATAAAAGCAGTGACTCCGATGGGGAGGATACTTTTATTTGCATCTAAGTGTGCACCATTACATGATACTAAGGGAATTATTTCGGATTATGTGCCTTACCGCTATGGAAGTACATATGCTCCTAGATAATTTCCTATAACCATTATTTGACCTAGTGACCCGCAAACAAACCCGTCCGTAGGGAGGAAGGCACTCAGAGTCAACACACAAGTTTGTTGCATCACACGTCAAATTGTAATGGAGGCCGCAGGAATTAATTAAAATGTCCCTCTCCCACTTAGTTAATTGAAAATGAGGAATTTTAAAACATACACAACATGCATATAAAACAAATAAGCAATAAATATGGAAAAAACAGAATTTTTTCAACTATTATGGCATTGTCCTCCAATATGCATCCCGTCGTGTCGCCACCTCGTCCACTCCACCTTTTCCCGTGCACAAGTCACCAAAGATATCCGAGCGGAGATAAATCATTTTATTTACATCCATCGATCCTATACTCCACGAAGGAGTGTACAAATAATCTAGATCGAAAGTAAACTAAAATGAGCGGCTAAACAATGCCGTATTTAATTACAAAAATTAAATACTAATCAAGCCTCGTCAACCCCGAGGATTCAAATAATAAAAATTTACACACATCCATTCACATACACACACATGGCCATAATAGTCGGATCTTATGCCTGCAACCAAAGAGTTAAACTACGCATATCCTACTATTATCCGACACATATAATATATGAATAAGTGCATAAAAATTAACCGAATCCTAAACACACAAAATCGGAAACCGTGGCTCTGATACCACTTGTAGGGAGTCGCTTCGATGGCTCATTGGCTCCCATGTCCCCAAATTAAAATTTTCACTAATGAAAGAATTAATCCGGATGGGATGAGCTTCCTTAGCACAACCATTTCGTCGTCGTGCTAACAACTTGAGTGGTCGCTTGAACAAACTAGTTGTTAAAGCAACACAACTCTTCTAGTTGGTTAGCCGCGGAAGAGACGACGGACGGATCGCCGGTTTTTGTGTTTGTCTTCGGGGTCCATGATTATACAATATATATTCATACGCATACATGTATAATCAAAACATAAAAGAACATGATCAGATCTGTAAATAAAGTTAAAAAAACTTTATACCTTACGATCTTCTACCGTATGTCCTATCCTTCTCGTGGACGACGTGTGGACGAAGATCCTCCACGAGTAGAAGCCTTCTAGATCGCGTTCTTCCCTTCCTTGTCCGCTGCGAACAAAGAGAAGAACCAACAAATACCTATCCTTTCTAGAACCGGCCACCAAATTAGGGAATTTGGTGCCACCACGCCAAGGAGCAAGTGGATGAAGCGCCGCCAACTTGAAGAGGGTTGCCCGCTGCCAAGGAGAAAGGGAGGAGGAAGAGCACCGGCCACCAATGGAAGGAGAACCGCCGGCCAAGGAATATGAGAGAGGCCTTGAGGATGGGCGCCGGCCAAGTGTTGATGGAGAATGATGGGCGCTGGCAACAACTAGAAGGATGAAGGTTGCCGCCCAAAACCCTTGCTCCAAAACCCTAGCCACCCACTTTGAGAAGATCCAAACCCTAATTCCAATTCAATTGATACTTGCTGCCCAACCCTAAGCTTTCCTTTTATAGAGTTAGGCTTAGGACTCCTTTAATCTCCACCGTCAGATCTAGGGATTTAATCTCCACCGTCGGATCTAGGGTTTTATCCCAACCGTCGGATCTAGGGTTTCATCCCAACCATCGGATCTAGGATTTCATCCCAACCATCGGATCTAGGGTTTCATCCCAACTGTCGAATCTAGGGTTTTATCTCAACCGTCGGATCTAGGGATTAATCCCAACCGTCGATTCTAGGGTTTCATCCTAACCATCGGATCTAGGGATTTAATCCCAACCGTTGGTTCTAGGGTTTCATCCTAACCATCGGATCTAGGGATTTAATCCCAACTGTTGGTTCTAGGTTTTGTTTTACATTCTTGGATCTAGACTTCACAAGGATTGTATTAGGCTACGATAGGGAACATAAGGAGGAGTTGGATCTTGGCCAACCGATGGATCGGAACCACACAAACTTCATCCATCAATGATGTTCCATTCCATTAGAGGATCATCATTGAACTACCTCACCAACCCCCATAAATCAATATGGGCTCCATATATCATTTGTACATTTATCTCCCCGTGTTTAAGATATCGAATGTCCGTCAATTAATTGATTTACTGACCATCAATTAATTAACATCTAATTCCTCGAGTAGTACCACTCAACCTTATCATCGTGTTGACTAAGTCAACCAGCTAGGTTTACATGATGAACCTTATGAGCTCCTCAAGGGGACATCATCAACCTAATATATAGGACACGATTTCCTCCTATAATCAACGACACACCATGTAAATAATATTATTTCCCAACTTACCGGGCATATTGATTTAATCCATCTAAATCTCACCCACTGGTAAATCAAAGAAATAAATACTGAGTACATGTGCCCGTTATTATATCGGGATTAAGAGCATGTACAACATAATATTCGAGGTCCAATTCAATTATGTAGTCAGTACTAAATTGAATCACCTCTATGTCGGTCCTACTCAATACACCTAAGTGTACCAGTGTAACTCTATGTTCAAGACAAAACAATACCAAGCTACACTACAACCATGCCAATGGTTTGTCCAAAACCATCTTGGTTGTGAGCCTCTACTTATATTTTACAAGGAACTGATAACATGATCTTCTGTGCCACACCAAGCACCATGTTATCTACAATGTAAAATATTAGACAATATGCACACATATAATAAATATATAAAGTGCAAACAATGATCATGTGATTCTTATTTCAAAATAAAATGTTCATACAAAAAGAGCTAGGCTTTCAGTATACATTCCAACAATTTGCTCCACTGAGCTTGTCCTTCTCAAGGACAGAACGCAGAGAGAGAGTGTTCGTGTTTGTCGACATAGTTATCTACAACATACAAAGCAGAGAATTAATATCATATTCCTTTTATCATTTAATTAGGCCTTTAATCAAATCATGCTCCCACTGAATTATAGGAATTTTATAGAATCAAGTTATGGATGTGGTCAAACCATATTACTAGATTCATACAAACTAGCTATAATTCTTGCGGGACAAGATCCACATCATACTAAGCCTTGAGTTAGCTTTGGCTAAATCGCCCAAGACTTAGTACGATCGGTGGGTAACATATTACCGATTACATCTCTATGCAACTCTTGTTTATAGGATCAAGACCCACATTTAGAAAAGACCTTGAGTTAGCTTTGGCTAAATCGCCCAAGATTTAGTGTAAATGTGATCTTATCCTATCTTTCCAACGGTTGGAATATGCCAATAGTTCTATTCGATCAAATTGAGTTAACTAGTTTTGCTCAATCTAATTGAGCTTACTCTAACCCAAGCATGATAGGCGGGACCAAGATTGTCCCTTCACACCCTACCAAGATAATATGCGTTGCTCTGCTTTGGCAGATTCAACAACAACAAATGATAAAGGTAGTGATGGGTATCAAGGCTCGGTAGGCATTTTCGAGTTAATTCGATTATGATCTAATCTAATCGTAATGTGTATCATATACGCATTGAGGCCTTTATTATCCTATATTAGCATGCATCACATACATACATACATTATTCTAGCATGCATCATATACATACAAGAAAATTATCCTAGCATGCATCATATACATACAAGCATTATTCTACTAGCATGCATCACATACATACAAGGAAAATCAAATATATATATATATATCAACATATATATATACATTTAACTATGATAGTCATGGCCCTACTACGATCTTCTCAAGCCAATGAGAAGATCGGATGGTCAATTTAAGGCTAGCGACTTCTCCAAGCGCTTCCTTTGACCGCCATGTGTCGTCGGCACCCTTCTCGTAACTTCGTCTACAAGTGGACTTTCCACCGCTCCATTTTGTACAATACAAATATGAAAATCGAGTTACATTCGAGTCTAAAACTATTTACAACTAGAATTTCAAAAGAAGAGGTACGACGCACAGGTCGCATATACTATACAACACGCACAACCACAAAAACGACACGCAGGCCGTATTATGAATTACAACACATATATTCCAATCAAATTGGGGTCATTGGGCCATGAAAATCACAGAATTATACATAATTCTAAATTATGTATTTTTACAGAAAATTTCTATAATTTTTCCTAATTTGTTTTTTAAATTTATGAGTCACATCTCCGTAACGGTCCCGCTAAGTGGTTTCCGGGCGCGATCGCGGGACAAGGCCCCTTTCGGGGATAGGGGCAGCATCCATACTCACAAAATTAACTTCCCGAGCATTCCTATTACGATCCTACAGTGACTTAAGTCACTGTCCCAAAAACCTAAAGCGAGAACTCACCGTTTCGGAGAGTTTTATTTCGACGGTTGAAGCCTACAAGTGTCCCAACACTCATTGCTTCGACTCTTCGAGAAAAATACTCAAAAATTCTATAAAATTAGGAAATTTACAGAAACATAAAATCTGTAATTTTTATATCTAATATAAAAACTACAAAAATGAAACACATACATGCTTCGCACGTAGCTCTGATACCACTGTTGGGTTTTTCCGAGCCGCAAAAACCGTTTTTTATGTTGTGGAAACCTCGGAATCCCCGGGCCACGGATCCGCAAAACTAAAACATGTATGTGCTCATTTAAAAACCTAGATCTACCTTAGATCTATATGATAAGGACGTTACCCTCGATGCGACACCCTTCGCAAATCCCGCTCGTCCAAAAGGTTCGCCGGAACTCAAGAGCGTCAAGTGCACACTCCTCTATTGGTGTCCACACAAGCAAAAGGTGGAGAAAAGCAATCTTGAGTGTGCTAGCACTCCTTAGATGCTCGGCAAGATGAGGAAGGAGAGAGGGAGAGATTGAGGGAAGATGATCCAAGGAAAAAGATGAAGTTGTGTGTAACTCACCAAATGAATTCAACCATCAAAACCCCTAAAGTGGCCGGCCACTTCAAGGCTTGGAAGGTTACATGCATGCATGTAACTCCCATGGCTCTTGGTCGCCCTCATGAGGTGGCACCACATGATAAGTCAATGATGATGTGGAGAATCATCATTGGCCGGCCATGCCAAGTCATCATCATGACATGACATTTGGTCAAGTCAAACTTGACCTTTCATCTTCCCTCTCAAGTCAAGTCAAACTTGACCTCTAATCTCCCATGGTTGATAAATCTAACCACTTGAATTAAGTCAATTTGATTTAAAGACTCTCTATTCATTAATTTAAATTGATTTGATGAATCAAATCTAAATTAGACTCATTCAACACTTGAATCAACTTGAGTCTAACTCAATTAGTCTAATTTGGATTACTCTTAATCCAATTTGGTTCATCCCATGAACCTCATCCTCATGGTCCATCATATGAACCTAATATCCATCTAATTGCCCTTATGTGTGTGACTCTATAGGTTCTTGTAACGTTGGCAATGTCCCTAAACCGATTTAGGAACATAAGCAATGAGCGGTATCTAGCAACAATCATTGCTACCTAAGTTACAAGAATGTTGAGCTCCAACATCACCTTTGTGACTACTAATTGTGACTCTCACAATATGTGACAATGTCCCTCTATCCTTGACTTCTAGATTGACCAATTGAGGCATAGACCATGTCATCCTCGGTACAATCTATATCTTGAACTCCTAGCAGACTCACTCTAATCAAATGAGCTCAATATCTCATATTGACTCATTTGGGCATGGCCATGCACTTCGTGGTCTCACTCTATCAAGAATATCGATGTCACCCCCATCATATAGGAGGGATAGATCCCATCTACATCACTCACATCCCTCCGTATAATTTGTTATATACCCAGTAATCACCTTTATAGTCCACCCATTTACGGGTGACGTTTGACGAAGCCAAAGTATACAACTCCTTATGTAGGGAACCATGGTGACTTCAGGTCTAAGGACTAATAGTCATACTAATAGCCACATGAGAAAGTATATGACACTCATATAACGATCCATGATACTTTCTCATGGCGGGTCATTCAATATACATTCTCCAATGGATACCCATGTGTCAACTTGATATCTCATATCCATAACTTGTGAGATCAAGTCATCATGTTGACCTACATGCTAGTCTCTACGCATTAACATTGTCCCTGAATGTTAATACT
Organism: Wurfbainia villosa; assembly: GCA_025175895.1. Taxonomy (NCBI): domain Eukaryota; kingdom Viridiplantae; phylum Streptophyta; class Magnoliopsida; order Zingiberales; family Zingiberaceae; genus Wurfbainia; species Wurfbainia villosa. The sequence goes on along the minus strand of CM045988.1, from coordinate 43,063,214 downwards.
TGGCTAGGAATGATTAAAAGTAGTGTTCTCTATATCAACTCATTATCGATTCAACCAATCGATTGATATAGATCAGACCTACTACTTAAGGACATTATTATATTTAGTTATTTGGCACCAATACAAGTAAATATAATAACCATGCCTTTATAAATAGGAATATGATACAATAAAGTCCATACAACAATCATCACATGATTGGCTCTAGGGCTTTCACTAACAGTTGGTTGTTTCTAGAGAGGAGAAAAACCTTGTTTCTATTCTTCCTCTTGCTTTGGAAGAGCAAGAAAGGAAGATTTGCGATCTAGGAGCTTCGAGTTTGGTAGATCGTCGCCCACACGACGTCAAAAAGGAGGAAGGTCATACATTAGAAGATCGAGAGGTATACCTATTCTACTTTCTTCTTTTGTTTATTGCTTGTATTTGTTTTTCAATTATAAGCGTGTTATAATTCTGTAAATGGTTAAATAATACTTGGATCCCTAGTATAAACACAAAAACTGACGATCCAGATATTGTCTATTCCACGGCTAGTCGTAGAATAGAGGATGGTCGCTTGAACAACTAGTTTGTTCAAGTGACCTCCCTAAACGAATAGCACGACGATGACTTGGTTGCTTTTATAATCCCTTTTGTCTAGGATTAAATTTTTTTAATCTGGGGACATCGAAGGGATCTCCATGGACAAGCTACCGAGGTGAAGTGGGAAGCGAAGTTTTCCCTCACGGACTCGATAAGCAAAACCCTTTAATTGGTATCAGAGCTTCCGGGCAAAACCCCTTCAATTGGTATCAGAGCTTCTGGGCAAAACCTTCAATTGGTATCAGAGCCCAGGTTTCCGATTTTGTGTGTTTAGGATTCGGTTAATTTTTATGCACTTTTCATATATTATATGTGTCGGATAATAGTAGGATATGCGTAGTTTAACTATTTGGTTGCAGGCATAAGATCCAACTATTATGGCCATATGTGTGTATGTGATTGCATGTGTGTAAATGTTTATTTTGTTGAATCCTCAAGGTTGACGAGGCTAATATTTGATTTTTTGTAAATTAGATACGACATTGTTTAGCCACTCTTTATTTTATTTTACTTTCGATCTAGATTTCATGTACACTCCCTCGTGGAGTATAGGATCGATGGGATTAAAATAGGTTTTAGTCTCGGCTCGGATCTCCGAATGGCTCATACATGGCGTAGGAGGAGCGGACGAGATGGCGATGCGATGGGAGACATATTGAAGACAAAAACATTAATAGTTGGAAAATAATTTATTTTTCATATTTATTGCTTTTTGTTTGATATGCATGTCGTAGGCTAGGAAAATTCCTCATTTTCAAACTACTAAGTGGGAGAGGGAGATTTTTATAAATTCCCATGGCCTCCATTACGATTTGACATGTGATGCAAGCAAACTTGTGCGTCGGCTCTGAGTGCCTTCCTCCCCATCGGATGAGTTTGTTTGTGGATCACAGGGTCAGATATGGTTATAGGCAATTATTAAAGAGCGTGTGTACTTGCCCATTGTAAGGCACATAACCCGAGATAATTACCTTGGTACCAAGTAATGGTGAACACTTAGATACAAATATAAGTATCCTCCCCATCGGAGTCACTGCTTTTATTTGTAGGGCCAAAGAGAAACAAACTATTAATTTTACTTGTCATAAAGTTAGGTTGACAAGATAGTAAAATTAATGGGTAAAACCTCCTCTTACAAATATAGAATTCGTATACGTCCACACTATCGTGGCACACGATATTCTTGGTGTTTCGAGTTGTTGGTTGATTTTGAAATTTTATTGTTTGAGGAATCAATAATTTTTTGAAATCTACTGTAATGATCTATGTGATTCTTAGGATTTTCAAAAATGACTTTCAGTCCACTTACTATGATACTAAAAGAAATAAACTTACTGTACCTAAACAATGTTGATTGGAAAAGAATCTAGATATTGTCTTATCTGCTAAAGAGTACAAGTATGCACTCTTCGAAGAGTGTCCTCAAGCCATGGTTGCTCAAAAAAAAAGGTTTCTACTTCTAAGCTGAAATGCAAGAAGAAGGAGAAACAAGGTGGAGCAAAGGTGGTGGGAGGATCTCAGGGAGGAGTGAAGAAATCGAAAGGCAAGTACTTCACTTGCAAGCAGGATGGACATTGGAAGTAGGACTGTCCCAATCCGATGCAGAACAAAGATATATCCTTTGGACTAGTCGTTGAAACATTATTAGCAGTGTTATCTATCGGCACCTGGTATGTAGATACGAGAGCCACTAATCATGTCTGCAACACTTTGCAGGGGTTCCAGGAAACCCGACGACTAGCTAAAGGGGATATTACCATTTACTTGGGCAATGCCATGAAGGTGGCGGCTATTGCAGTGGGAGAAGTTTTATTTATCTCTTGAGAAAAATAAAACTTAGGTTTTGGAGAATTGCCTTTATGTACCTTTATTTAGAAAGAATTTAGTTTCAGTTTCTAAATTGTTTATGGATGGATATTCTATTTCTTTTAATGACAGAGCTATTATAAAAAGGAATAGGGAGAATATCTGTTCAGGTACATTGATAGGAAATTTGTACACACTTGAACCAAAACCTCCCACGAATCATATTGAAGTTAATAACTCATCTTCTAATTCCAATAAGAGAAAAGAACTTTCGAAGATGAACCAAACATATCTTTGGCATCTTAGGCTTGGTCACATTAACCTAAGCAGAATTCAAAGGTTGATAGCTGATGGACCTTTGGATTCATTAGTGATGGAGGATCTCCCAACCTATGAATCTTGCTTGAAGGGTAAGATGACCAAGAGGCCTTTTAAGGCAAAGGGGTATTGAGCCAAAGATGTGTTAGAATTGGTTAATTCTGATTTGTGTGGTCCTATGTCTATCCAGGCAAGAGGTGGTTTTGAGTATTTCGTCTCTTTTATAGACGATTACTCAAGATATGGATACATTTACCTGATGCACTGCAAGTCTGAATGCTTTGACAAGTTCAAAGAATTCAAGGCTGATGTGGAGAAACGTCAAGGTAAAAGTATCAAGACGCTACAATCTGATCATGGTGGTGAGTACCTCTTGGGAGAGTTTAGGAACTACTTATCAGAGGCTGGGATTCAATCCCAATTGACTGCACCTGACACACCCCAGCAGAACGGTGTAGCAGAGCGAAGGAATAAGACTCTTATGGAGATGGTTAGATCGATGATGAGTTATTCTGACTTGCCAGATTCGTTCAGGGGATATGCTCTAGATACGACGGTGTACATTCTGAACTTGCTTCCATCTAAATCAGTGCCTTGTACTCCCACAGACTTGTGGACTGGGCGAAAGCCTAGTCTAAGACATATTCGGATATGGGGGAGTCCAGCACATGTGCTGAAGGCAGATGCTGGTAAGTTGGAACCTCGTACAGAAGTATGCATGTTCGTTGGCTATCCCAGGAGAACGAAGGGTGGATTGTTTTATAGTCCTAGAGATCAGAGGGTGATCATTAGCACGAATGCCAGATTTCTAGAGGAATACTATGTGATGAGCCACAAGCCCAAGAGTAAAATTGTTCTTGAGGAGTTAAAAGGGGAAGTCACTTCTTTAGTACCAACAGTACATGAGGATATTGTTGGGATCTCTTTATGCAAAATAGTATATGCGCAACGGAAAAATTAGTATCCCTTCCAAGTGATCCTTGCGAAAGAAAAACTCGTACAAAAATAAATTTCTCAAAACCTAACTTATAGGAGAATATTACCTTTGTTGCGTGCCCTTTGTAATCCCGCTTTTCCTTGGATGTGTTGGATCTTTTAACACGTTCAAATGTCCGTGCCTCTATATGTATCAACACGAGCAAGCTCTTGTCTTACAAAAGAAAACTAGAAGATCTCTCCTTTACTTCTTGCTAGAGAAGTCCCTAAATGAGAGGAAGGTAGGGAAGAAGAGAAAGGAAGAAGAAGACTACTCTTCTTGCTAGCTTACACTCACAAAACCACACAACAAAAGCCTCTCCCACCAAGCACTCACCAAGCCTTAAGCTCCAACTTCACTCCTTTGGCCGGCCACCTCATGGGGTGTTTTATAGGATTTGAAAAACCTTTCATCTCCTATCACATTCAATGCAATCAATGGCATTGAAAGATAATTAAACAAGGAGTTATCCTCCTTGTTTTGGCCGGCCACATGTGGAGGAAATCCAAGGGTCAAAACCCTTTATCTCCTTCCAACTCATCAAGCTTAGGTGGCATGCTTATGTGGCATGCTTAGGTGGCATGCTTATGTGGCATTCATGGATGTTGAATTAATCTTATTAATTCAATAAGCTTATGTTATCATATTGAATTAATCTCATTAAATCAATAAGGTAACATATTGAATTAATCTTATTAAATCAATTAAGCTTAGAATATTGAATTAATCTCATTAAATCAATAAGCTAAAATTCTCATTAAGCTTAAAGTCCAAAAACCATTTTGTACTTAAGCTTAATCCCAAATTATTCTAGTCAAACTAGAATGCACTAATTCTTCTTATCATCATGCTCTTTGTGTGTGACCCTATAGTCTCTCATAACGTTGGCAGTGGATCTAAACTCTTTTAGATACACAAGCAATGAGCGGCATCTAGCAATACATCATTGCTGCCCAAGTTACGAGATAAGTCAAGATTCGACTAACCTTTCCATGACTACTAAAATGTATGACCGTGTCCTTCTATCCTTGATATCAGATTGACCAATGAGGCATAGAACGTGTCATCCTCGATCAATCTATGTGTTTCTTGATCCCTGAGTAAACTAACTCAAACAAATGAGCTCAATATCTCATATTGACTCATTCGAGCATGGCCATGCATTTTAGTAGTTCTACTCAATCAAGGGGCCCACAGATATCACTCCCGTCATATGAAAGGGATAGATCCTATCTACATCACTCACATCCCTCCACATAATTTGTTATATACCCAGTAATCGCCTTTATGGTCCACCCTGTTATGGGTGACGTTTGACGATACCAAAGTACATAACTCCTTATGTAGGGAACCGTAGTGACTTCAGGTTTGAGGACTATTCATACCAATAGTCACATGAGAAAGTTTATGACACTCATATGACGATCCATGAAACTTTCTCATGGCGGGTCAGTTCAGTATATATTCTCTAATATATACCCATGTGTCAACTTGATATCATATATCCATGACTTGTGAGATCAAGTCATCAATTGACCTACATGCTAGTCTTTATGTATTAATATTGCCCTTGCATATTAATACATGACTATGAACATTTATGAAAGTGTTCTCTACAGCCTCTCATAATCAATTCTGCCAATTGATGTGCTGTAGATAAGAACCTACTTTTCTAGGGCATTATTATATATTTAATTTAGCTGGCACAAGCAAGACGTAAATATATAATAACCAATCCTTTGCCTTTATAGAATATGATACAAAATGTTCCCTATTCAACCATCACATGATTGGTTCTAGGGCTATAACTAACAATCTCCCACTAGCACTAGTACCAATCACTATAATATCTGATACCTAGTGACCTAGTGTGACCATCATGCTTCCTCTGTGCCAAAGCCTTGGTCAATGGATCTGCGATGTTAGCTTCTGTCGGTACTCTGCATATCCTCACATCTCCTCTATCGATGATCTCTCGAATGAGATGGAAGCGCCGCAGTATGTGTTTGGTCCGCTGATGTGATCGAGGTTCCTTAGCCTGTGCAATAGCCCCATTGTTGTCACAATAGAGGTCTATTGGATCTGCAATGCTAGGAACTACCCCAAGTTCACTGATGAACTTGCGGAGCCAAACAACCTCCTTTCTTTGCATCGAGCGAGCAATATACTCGCCTCTGTTGTAGAATCGATGTCGTCTGCGAACTCTTCCGACTCACGGCTCCACCATTCGAGCAAAACACGCGTACCCGATTGCGATCTATAGTCATCCTTATGCATTTGGAAGCTTGCATCACTTTGTAACCCTTCTGATTAGCTCCTCATTGCCTCGAATATCGGAAATATTCTTTCGTTCTTCGTAAGTATTTAAGAATATTTTGATTGCTATCCGATGACTTTCACCTAGATCATTGTATCTACTCGTCATGCTCAAAGCATACGAGGCGTCGGAACAGTACAAAGCATGGCGTCGTACATGATAGACCCTATAGCGGATGCATAAGGATCTTATCCATGCGATCTCTCTTCTCCTTAGAAGAGGACATTGAGTCTTGAAAGACTCACACCATGTGATAAAGCGAAATCCTTTCTTGGAATTTTGCATAGCAAAGCGATCTAGCACTTTATCAATGTATGTACTCGACTTAGGCCAAGTAATCTTTTAGATCTATCTCTATAGATCTTGATGCCTAGAATATAGGCGGCTTCACCTAAGTCTTTCATCGAGAAACAATTCCCTAACCACATCTTCCACGGACTAGAGTGAGGGAATATCATTTCCAGATGAAGTATGTCATCTACATACAAGACAAGAAATACAATGTGCTCCCACTATTTCTCTTGTAGACACAAGGTTCATCTTCATTCTTGATGAAACCAAACTCCTTGATTGCATCATCGAATCGAAGATTCCCGGCTTGAGAGGCTTGCTTTAGTCCATAAATGGACCTTTGCGGTTTGCATACCTTTCCGGGATGCTTTGGATCTTCAAAACCCTCGTGTCATGTACACATCCTCGAGTAGCTTTCCATTCGAGCGGTTTTAACATCCATCTGTCAGATCTCATAATCGTGGTAGGCTGCAATAGCAAGTATGATCCGAATGAATTTAAGCATCACAACTGGTGAAAAGGTTTCATCATAGTCAATACCATGAATTTGTTTGAATCCTTTAGCCACCAATCTACCTTTATAGGTATACTTATTACCATCCATGTCAGTCTTTACTTTAAAGACCCACTTACACCCAATAGGTTTTACCCCTTCAGGTGGATCAACCAAAGTCCATACTTGGTTAGTGTACATGGATTCCATTTCGGATCTCATGGCCTCTAGCCATTTCTCGGAATCTGGGCTCATCATAGCTTCTTGATAGGATGTAGGCTCATCCAAGATCGACAAGCAATACTTCACCGTTGTCGGTCAAGAGAAAAGAATATCTCTCGGGTTGGCACGGATCCTATCAGATCTGAAGAGGTTTGGTCTACTTGAGCAGTGTTTGCTCCACAACTCTTTGGGCAACAATTTCCACATCCACAACACTTTGTGGTGCCTGTTCATTTTCCATCGAAGCCTTAGTGTTATATTCATCTTGAATTTCTTCAAGATGAATTTTACTCCCACTAGTTTTTCTAGAAATAAATTCTCTTTCTAGAAAGACAGCATTTCTGGCAACAAACACCTTGCCATGTGTGGGATTGTAAAAGTAATATCCCTTAGTTTCCTTGGAATATCCTACAAAATAACACTTATCTGATTTGGGTCCTAGTTTATCTGAGACTTGACGTCTAACATAAGCTTCACAACCCCAAATCTTTATAAAAGACATTTTGGGACTCTTCCCAGTCCATAACGTGTATGGTGTCTTTTCTACGGCTTTTGATGGGACGCGATTAAGTGTGAAAGCGGCTGTCTCTAGAGCTAAACCCCAAAAGGAAGTAGGTAGATCAGTCTGGCTCATCATTGATCGTACCATATCTAATAGAGTATGATTTCTCCTCTCAGATACACCATTCCATTGTGGTGTTCCAGGTGGAGTGAGTTGGGATATTATCCCACACTCAGCCAGGTGATCACGAAACTCTTGACTAAGGTATTCACCACCTCGATCGATCAAGTAGCTTATCGCTTACCAAGTTGGTTTTGTACTTCATTCTTGAATTCTTTGAACTTTTCAAAGGATTCGACTTATGTCTCATCAAATATAAGTAGCCAAATCTACTCATATCATCAGTGAAAGTAATAAAGTACTTATAGCCTCCTCTGGCTTCGACATTGAAAGGGCCACATACATCAGTATGTATGAGTCCTAACAAGTCCGTCGCTCTCTCGCCATGTCCACTAAATGGAGTTTTAGTCATCTTTCCTAAAAGACAAGATTCGCATATCTCATATGATTCAAAATCAAATGAGTCCAATAATCCATCTTTATGGAGTTGGGATATGCGTTTTTCATTTATGTGACCTAGGCGATGCATGGTTCAAATTATTCGATTTGAACCGTTTGGTATTTACGTTATAAATTGGGTTTTCTAAATCTAGAACATAGAGACCATTCATAAGTGGTGCATTACAATAGAACATTTCATTCAAATAAATGGAACAACATTTGTCCTTTATTATAAAAGAAGTTTTCTTGTCTAAACAAGATCTGAGATTATGTTCTTTGTTAATGCAGGTTAATAAAAGCACTGCTCTAGTTCTAAGATAAGCACATTGGGCAAAGACAAAGAATATGTTCCTACAGCTACATCTGCAACTTTTGCGCCATTGCCTACTCGTAGGTCCACTTAGCCTTTTGTCATTAGTCTACTATTTCTCGTCCACGCACATTAGTACAAATGTGAGATGCACATCCTATCTAATACCCATGTAGAAGAAATAGATAGATTAACTTCTATAACATGTATACCAGCGAAGTCCCACTTCTTTTATTCTTTACTTCCTCAAGGTAGACTTTGCGGTTCCTTCCGTGTCGATCTCACCGCAATGGAAACAGTCCCCTTCCTTAGGTACTTTACCTTTACCCTTTGAAGTGGATGAATTGGCCTTGCCTTTAGCTTGGGTCTTACCCTTGCCTTTGCGCTTACCTTTGCCCTTGTTGACCATTAGTACGTTACTAACTTTCTTCTTGAGATTTGGTTGTGATTCTTAACATCTTTGAGAATCTCGAGCAAAGGTTTATCAATTTCATTCATGTTATAATTCATGATGAATTGATTATATGCTTCGGCATGATTGCGAGGATAACATCGGTTGCCAATTCTTGGCTCGGTGGAAAACCTAGTCTTTCAAGGTTCTCAGCGTACCCAATCATTTTAAGTCGTGAGTTCCTACAGTGTTCCTTCTTGCATCTTGCATGCAAATAGAGCCTTAGACACTTCAAAACGCTCGTGCCTAGCTTGTCCTTGATATAGTTGTTTTAAATGCTCAACCATATCATAGGCATCCATGTTATCATGTTGCTTCTGAAGCTCAGAGTTCATGGTGGCAAGCATAAGACATGACACATCTAATGCGTCATCTTGATGCTTCTTATAAGCATTCTTTTCAGCACGAGTGGCCACAGGGGCGGGTGTTTCAGGGATAGACTGCTCTAGGACATACAATTTACGTTCTTGCTTGAGGATAATCCTCAAGTTCCTATACCAGTCTAGAAAGTTAGCTCCATTGAGCTTGTCTTTCTCAAGGACAGATCGCAAGTTGAGGGGGTGTGTCGTGTTAGATGACATGGTGATCTACAACGTTAAAATGCAAAATTAAGTATCATACCTAAGTCATTTAATTAGGCCTTTAATTAAATGAGGCTCCCACTAAATTCTCATAGCTTTGATATGAGCTAATTATTGATGTAGGCAAACACATTTTGCTTACATCATTAGCTTCTATTTAGCTATAAATTTATATGGGATAAAGATCCACATCATAATTCGTCTTGAGTTAGCTTTGGCTAATCGCCCAAGACATAGTATGATTAGGTAGGCAATCTTTTGCCAATTACATCTGATGTAACTCTTTAATAGCTTTGGTTAAGTTTAGATTAGTTTAGTGCTTTCCTAAACCAGCTTCCAGGCTGTGGAGAGGCACAGAGGCCTTCTTTGATATCAGAGCAACGACCACTTCTAAGACAAAGCTGATGTTCGGAAATCACACAAAACTAATTTTTAAAACTTATGTTCATAGCTAATATATGCCTCTACTTTCTTAATTAAGTCTTAACCAAGTTTGATAGCGGGACATCACGATTGTCCACTTGCACTCTTCCAAGATAAAATGCATTGCCTTGCTTTGGCAAACCCAATAACAAATGATCGAGGAAGTAGTGAGTACCAAATTTTGGTAGGCATATCGTTTAGACTTATTAAGAAATAAACTTAAACATGCATCACATACATATTAGCATACATCACATATAAGCTAAATTAACATGCATCACATACATATTATCATACTAAGCGTGTCATGGTTATGACCCTTATTCTACAATCTTCTCAAGCCAATGAGGAGATTGATTGGTCAACCTAGGGATAGCATCTTCTCCCAAGTGCTTCCTTTTGGTTGTCGTGTGTTGTTGACTTCCTCCTTGTAACATCATCTTCCAATGGACCCTCCATCTTTATTTTGTATATTACAAAAGGAGAAATACTCGAGTTACATTCGAGTCTAAACTAATTTTACAACAAGATTTTTTTAGGAGAAAGGCACGACTCGCAGGCCGTATTAAGAATTACAACACACATTCACAAACTTTTTGGGACTAGGCCATAACCATGCACCATGTCATTTTTAACTTTTAAAAGACATCGGATATTTTATTATGTTTGAAAAATTGCTAATGCAATTATCAACTCATAATAAAATTTATCCTACTTCTATATCATATATAAAATAGAGAAAAACTATTTTTTATCGATCTTTATTAAGTGGCTCGATACCCTTTGTGGGATCTCTTTATGCAAAATAGCATATGCGCAACGGAAAAATTAGGATCCCTTCCAAGTGATCCTTGCGAAAGAAAAACTCGTACAAAAATAAATTTCTCAAAACCTATCTTATAGGAGAATATTACCTTTGTTGCGTGCCCTTTGTAATCCCGCTTTTCCTTGGATGTGTTGGATCTTTTAGCACGTTCAAATGTCCGTGCCTCTATATGTATCCACACGAGCAAGCTCTTGTCTCACAAAAGAAAACTAGAAGATCTCTCCTTTACTTCTTGCTAGAGAAGTCCCTAAAGGAGAGGAAGGTAGGGAAGAAGAGAAAGGAAGAAGAAGACTACTCTTCTTGCTAGCTTACACTCACAAAACCACACAACAAAAGCCTCTCCCACCAAGTTCTCACCAAGCCTTAAGCTCCAACTTCACTCCTTTGGCCGGCCACCCCATGGGGTGTTTTATAGGATTTGAAAAACCTTTCATCTCCTATCACATTCAATGCAATCAATGGCATTGAAAGATAATTAAATAAGGAGTTATCCTCCTTGTTTTGGCTGGCCACATGTGGAGGAAATCCAAGGGTCAAAACCCTTTGTTTCCTTCCAACTCATCAAGCTTAGGTGGCATGCTTATGTGGCATTCATGGATGTTGAATTAATCTTATTAATTCAATAAGCTTATGTTATCATATTGAATTAATCTCATTAAATCAATAAGGTAACATATTGAATTAATCTTATTAAATCAATTAAGCTTAGCATATTGAATTAATCTCATTAAATCAATAAGCTAAAATTCTCATTAAGCTTAAAGTCCAAAAACCATTTTGTACTTAAGCTTATTCCCAAATTATTCTAGTCAAACTAGAATGCACTAATTCTTCTAATCATCATGCTCTTTGTGTGTGACCCTATAGGCTCTCATAACGTTGGCAGTGGATCTAAACTCTTTTAGATACACAAGCAATGAGCGGCATCTAGCAATACATCATTGCTACCCAAGTTATGAGATAAGTCAAGATCCGACTAACCTTTCGTGACTACTATAATGTATGGCCGTGTCCTTCTATCCTTGATATCAGATTGACCCGATGAGGCATAGGCGTGTGTCATTCTCGATCAATCTATGTGTTTCTTGATCCCTGAGTAAACTAACTCAAACAAATGAGCTCAATATCTCATATTGACTCATTCGAGCATGGCCATGCGTTTTAGTAGTTCTACTCAATCAAGGGGCCCACAGATATCACTCCCGTCATATGGGAGGGATAGATCCCATCTACATCACTCACATCCCTCCACATAATTTGTTATATACCCAGTAATCGCCTTTATGGTCCACCCTGTTACGGGTGACGTTTGACGATACCAAAGTACATAACTCCTTATGTAGGGAACCGTAGTGACTTCATGTTTGAGGACTATTCATACCAATAGTCACATGAGAAAGTTTATGACACTCATATGACGATCCATGAAACTTTCTCATGGCGGGTCAGTTCAGTATATATTCTCTAATATATACCCATGTGTCAACTTGATATCATATATCCATGACTTGTGAGATCAAGTCATCAATTGACCAACATGCTAGTCTTTATGTATTAATATTGCCCTTGCATATTAATACTTGACTAGGAACATTTAGGAAAGTATTCTCTACAGCCTCTCATAATCAATTCTGCCAATTGATGTGCTGTAGATAAGAACCTACTTTTCTAGGGCATTATTATATATTTAATTTAGCTGGCACAAGCAAGACGTAAATATATAATAACCAATCCTTTGCCTTTATAGAATATGATACAAAATGTTCCCTATTCAACCATCACATGATTGGTTCTAGGGCTATAACTAACAATCTCCCACTAGCACTAGTACCAATCACTATAATATCTGATACCTAGTGACCTAGTGTGACCATCATGCTTCCTCTGTGCCAAAGCCTTGGTCAGTGGATCTGCGATGTTAGCTTCTGTTGGTACTCTGCATATCCTCACATCTCCTCTATCGATGATCTCTCGAATGAGATGGAAGCGCCGCAGTATGTGTTTGGTCCGCTGATGTGATCGAGGTTCCTTAGCCTGTGCAATAGCCCCATTGTTGTCACAATAGAGGTCTATTGGATCTGCAATGCTAGGAACTACCCCAAGTTCACTGATGAACTTGCGGAGCCAAACAGCCTCCTTTGCATCGACGCGAATATACACTCATTGTAGAATCGGAATCGTGTCCTGCTTCAAACTTTTCCAGCTCACAGCTCCACCATTCAGGCAAAACACGTACCCCGATTGCGATCTATAGTCATCCTTGTCTGTTTGGAAGCTTGCATCACTGTAACCCTTTACAGTTAGCTCCTCATTGCCTCCAAATATCAGGAAATATTCTTTCGTTCTTCGTAAGTATTTAAGAATATTTTTGACTGCTATCCAGTGACTTTCACCTGGATCCGACTGGTATCTACTCGTCATGCTCAAAGCATACGAGACGTCAGGACGAGTACAAAGCATGGCGTACATGATAGACCCTATAGCAGATGCATAAGGGATCTTATCCATGCGATCTCTCTCCTCCTTAGAAGAGGGACATTGAGTCTTCGAAAGACTCACACCATGTGATAAAGGCAGAAATCCTTTCTTGGAATTTTGCATAGCAAAACGATCTAGCACTTTATCAATGTATGTACTCTGACTTAGGCCAAGTAATCTTTTAGATCTATCTCTATAGATCTTGATGCCTAAAATATAGGCAGCTTCACCTAAGTCTTTCATCGAGAAACAATTCCCTAACCACATCTTCACAGACTAGAGTGAGGGAATATCATTTCCGATGAGAAGTATGTCATCTACATACAAGACAAGAAATACAACTGTGCTCCCACTATTTCTCTTGTAGACACAAGGTTCATCTTCATTCTTGATGAAACCAAACTCCTTGATTGCATCATCGAATCGAAGATTCCAGCTTCGAGAGGCTTGCTTTAGTCCATAAATGGACCTTTGCAGTTTGCATACCTTTCCAGGATGCTTTGGATCTTCAAAACCCTCAGGCTGTGTCATGTACACATCCTCGAGTAGCTTTCCATTCAGAAAAGCGGTTTTGACATCCATCTGTCAGATCTCATAATCGTGGTAGGCTGCAATAGCAAGTATGATCCGAATGAATTTAAGAATCGTAACTGGTGAAAAGGTTTCATCATAGTCAATACCATGAATTTGTTTGAATCCTTTAGCCACCAATCTACCTTTATAGGTATGCTTATTACCATCCATGTCAGTCTTTACTTTAAAGACCCACTTACACCCAATAGGTTTTACCCCTTCAGGTGGATCAACCAAAGTCCATACTTGGTTAGTGTACATGGATTCCATTTCGGATCTCATGGCCTCTAGCCATTTCTCAGAATCTGGGCTCATCATAGCTTCTTGATAGGATGTAGGCTCGTCAAGATCGACAAGCAATACTTCACCGTTGTCAGTCAAGAGAAAAGAATATCTCTCGGGTTGATGACGGATCCTATCAGATCAACGAAGAGGTTGGTCTACATGAACAGGTGTTTGCTCCACAACTCTTTGGGCAACAATTTCCTCATCCACAACACTTTGTGGTGCCTGTTCATTTTCCATCGAAGCCTTAGTGTTATCTTCATCTTGAATTTCTTCAAGATGAATTTTACTCCCACTAGTTTTTCTAGAAATAAATTCTCTTTCTAGAAAGACAGCATTTCTGGCAACAAACACCTTGCCATGTGTGGGATTGTAAAAGTAATATCCCTTAGTTTCCTTGGGATATCCTACAAAATAACACTTATCTGATTTGGGTCCTAGTTTATCTGAGACTTGACGTCTAACATAAGCTTCACAACCCCAAATCTTTATAAAAGACATTTTGGGACTCTTCCTAGTCCATAACGTGTATGGTGTCTTTTCTACGACTTTTGATGGGACGCGATTAAGTGTGAAAGCGGCTGTCTCTAGAGCTAAACCCCAAAAGGAAGTAGGTAGATCAGTCTGGCTCATCATTGATCGTACCATATCTAATAGAGTATGATTTCTCCTCTCAGATACACCATTCCATTGTGGTGTTCCAGGTGGAGTGAGTTGGGATATTATCCCACACTCAGCCAGGTGATCACGAAACTCTTGACTAAGGTATTCACCACCTCGATCTGATCGAAGTAGCTTAATACGCTTACCAAGTTGGTTTTGTACTTCATTCTTGAATTCTTTGAACTTTTCAAAGGATTCTGACTTATGTCTCATCAAATATAAGTAGCCAAATCTACTCATATCATCAGTGAAAGTAATAAAGTACTTATAGCCTCCTCTGGCTTCGACATTGAAAGGGCCACATACATCAGTATGTATGAGTCCTAACAAGTCCGTCGCTCTCTCGCCATGTCCACTAAATGGAGTTTTAGTCATCTTTCCTAAAAGACAAGATTCGCATATCTCATATGATTCAAAATCAAATGAGTCCAATAATCCATCTTTATGGAGTTGGGATATGCGTTTTTCATTTATGTGACCTAGGCGACAGTGCCAGAGATATGTTTGGTTCAAATTATTCGATTTGAACCGTTTGGTATTTACGTTATAAATTGGGTTTTCTAAATCTAGAACATAGAGACCATTCATAAGTGGTGCATTACAATAGAACATTTCATTCAAATAAATGGAACAACATTTGTCCTTTATTATAAAAGAGAAGTTTTTCTTGTCTAAACAAGATATAGAGATTATGTTCTTTGTTAATGCAGGTACATAAAAGCACTCCTCTAGTTCTAAGATAAGCCCAGTGGGCAAAGACAAAGAATATGTTCCTACAGCTACAGCAGCAACTTTTGCGCCATTGCCTACTCGTAGGTCCACTTCGCCTTTTGCCATTAGTCTACTATTTCTCAGTCCCTGCACATTAGTACAAATGTGAGATGCACATCCGGTATCTAATACCCATGTAGAAGAAATAGATAGATTAACTTCTATAACGTGTATACCTGAGGCAGAAGTCCCACTTCTTTTATTCTTTACTTCCTCAAGGTAGACTTTGCAGTTCCGCTTCCAGTGTCCAGTCTCACCGCAATAGAAACAGTCCCCTTCCTTAGGTACTTTACCTTTACCCTTTGAAGTGGATGAATTGGCCTTGCCTTTGGCTTGGGTCTTACCCTTGCCTTTGCGCTTACCTTTGCCCTTCTTGACCATTAGTACATTACTAACTTTCTTTTTGAGATTTGGTTCAGCAGTTCTTAACATGCTGAGAATCTCAGGCAAAGGTTTATCAATTTCATTCATGTTATAATTCTTGACGAATTGATTATATGCTTCCGGCAACGATTGCAGGATAACATCGGTTGCCAATTCTTGGCTCAATGGAAAACCTAGTCTTTCAAGGTTCTCAACGTACCCAATCATTTTAAGTACATGAGTTCCTACAGGTGTTCCTTCTTGCATCTTGCATGCAAAAAGAGCCTTAGACACTTCAAAACGCTCGTGCCTAGCTTGTCCTTGATATAGTTGTTTTAAATGCTCAACCATATCATAGGCATCCATGTTCTCATGTTGCTTCTGAAGCTCAGAGTTCATGGTGGCAAGCATAAGACATGACACATCTAATGCGTCATCTTGATGCTTCTTATAAGCATCCTTTTCAGCACGAGTGGCCACGCAGGCGGGTGTTTGAGGATAGACTACTCTAGGACATACAGTTTACGTTCTTGCTTGAGGATAATCCTCAAGTTTCTATACCAGTCTAGAAAGTTAGCTCCATTGAGCTTGTCTTTCTCAAGGACAGATTGCAAGTCGTGTTAGATGACATGGTGATCTACAACATTAAAATGCAAAATTAAGTATCATACCTAAGTCATTTAATTAGGCCTTTAATTAAATAAGGCTCCCACTAAATTCTCATAGCTTTGATATGAGCTAATTATTGATGTAGGCAAACACATTTTGCTTACATCATTAGCTTCTATTTAGCTATAAATTTATATGGGATAAAGATCCACATCATAATTTGTCTTGAGTTAGCTTTGGCTAATCGCCCAAGACATAGTATGATTAGGTAGGCAATCTTTTGCCAATTACATCTGATGTAACTCTTTAATAGCTTTGGTTAAGTTTAGATTAGTTTAGTGCTTTCCTAAACCAGCTTCCAGGCTGTGGCGAGGTACAGAGGCCTTCTTTGATAACGGAGCAACGACCACTTCTAAGACAAAGCTGATGTTCGGAAATCACACAAAACTAATTTTTAAAACTTATGTTCAAAGCTAATATATGCCTCTACTTTCTTAATTAAGTCTTAACCAAGTTTGATAGCGGGACATCACGATTGTCCACTTGCACTCTTCAAGATAAAATGCATTGCTTTGCTTTGTGACCCAATAACAAATGATCGAGGAAGTAGTGAGTACCAAATTTTGGTAGGCATATCGTTTAGACTTATTAAGAAATAAACTTAAACATGCATCACATACATATTAGCATACATCACATATAAGCTAAATTAACATGCATCACATACATATTAGCATACTAAGCGTGTCATGGTAATGACCCTTATTCTACAATCTTCTCAATCCAATGATAAGATTGATTGTTCAACCTAGGGATAGAATCTTCTCTCAAGTGCTTCCTTTTGGTTGTCTTGTGTTGTTGACTTCCTCCTTGTAACATCATCTTCCAATGGACCCTCCATCTTTATTTTGTATATTACAAAGGAGAAATACTCGAGTTACATTCGAGTCTAAAACTAATTTTACAACAAGATTTTTAGGAGAATGGAACGACACGCAGGCCGTATTAAGAATTACAACACACACATTCACAAACTTTTTGGGACTAGGCCATAACCATGCACCATGTCATTTTAACTTTTAAAGACATCGGATATTTTATTATGTTTGAAAAATTTAATGCAATTATCAACTCATAATAAAATTTATCCTACTTCTATATCATATATAAAATAGAAAACTATTTTTATCGATCTTTCACAAGTGGCTCTGATACCCTTTGTAGGGATCTTATATGCAAAATGGCATATGCTAGCGGAAAAATTAGGATCCCTTCAAGTGATCCTTGTGAAAGAAAACCTAATACAAAATAAATTTCTCTAAACCTATCTTATAGGAGAGGATTACCTTTGTTGCGTGCCCTTTGCAATCCCGCTTTTCCTTGGGTTTGTTGGATCTTTTAGCACGTTCAAATGTCTGTGCCTCTATATGTATCCACACGAGCAAGCTCTTGTCTCACAAAAGAAACTAGAAGAGCTCTCCTTTACTTCTTGCTAGAGAAGTCCCTAAAGGAGAGGAAGGTAGGGAAAAAGAGAAAGGAAGAAGAAGACCACTCTTCTTGCTAACCTACACTCACAAAAACCACACAACCAAAGCCTCTCCACCAAGCTCTCACCAAGCCTCAGCTTCCATTTCAACTCCTTTGGTAGCCACCCCAATGGGGTGTTTTATAGGATTGGAAAAACCTTTCATCTCCTATCACATTCAATGCAATCAATGGCATTGAAA
Organism: Wurfbainia villosa; assembly: GCA_025175895.1. Lineage (NCBI taxonomy): Eukaryota > Viridiplantae > Streptophyta > Magnoliopsida > Zingiberales > Zingiberaceae > Wurfbainia > Wurfbainia villosa. Next base: position 43,045,086 of record CM045988.1, on the reverse strand, counting down.
GATAATCAAACAAGGAGTTATACTCCTTGCTTGGCGACCACATGTGGGGAAATCAAAGGTCAAAACCCTTTGTCTCCTTCCACCTCATCAAGCTTAGGTGGCATGCTTAGGTGGCATGCTTATGTGGCATTCATGGATGTTGAATTAATCTTATTAATTCAATAAGTTTATGTTATCATATTGAATTAATCTCATTAAATCAATAAGGTAACATATTGAATTAATCTTATTAAATCAATTAAGCTTAGCATATTGAATTAATCTCATTAAATCAATAAGCTAAAATTCTCATTAAGCATAAAGTCCAAAAACCATTTTGTACTTAAGCTTATTCCCAAATTATTCTAGTCAAACTAGAATGCACTAATTCTTCTAATCATCATGCTCTTTGTGTGTGACCCTATAGGCTCTCATAACGTTGGCAGTGGATCTAAACTCTTTTAGATACACAAGCAATGAGCGGCATCTAGCAATACATCATTGCTACCCAAGTTCCGAGATAAGTCAAGATCCGACTAACCTTTCCGTGACTACTATAATGTATGACCGTGTCCTTCTATCCTTGATATCAGATTGACCAATGAGGCATAGACCGTGTCATCCTCGATCAATCTATGTGTTTCTTGATCCTTGAGTAAACTAACTCAAACAAATGAGCTCAATATCTCATATTGACTCATTCGAGCATGGCCATGCGTTTTAGTAGTTCTACTCAATCAAGGGAGGATATCACTCTCATATAGGAGGGATATATCCCATCTACATCACTCACATCCCTCCGCATAATTTGTTATATACCCAGTAATCGCCTTTATGGTCCACCCTGTTACGGGTGACGTTTGACGATACCAAAGTACATAACTCCTTATGTAGGAAAGCAGTAGTGACTTGAGGTTTGAGGACTATTCATACCAATAGTCACATGAGAAAGTTTATGACACTCATATAACGATCCATGAAACTTTCTCATGGCGGGTCAGTTCAGTATATATTCTACAATATATACCCATGTGTCAACTTGATATCATATATCAATGACTTGTGAGATCAAGTCATCAATAGACCTACATGCTAGTCTTTATGTATTAATATTGCCCTTGCATATTAATACTTGACTAGGAACATTTATGAAAGTATTCTCTACAGACTCTCATAATCAATTCTGCCAATTGATATACTGTAGATAAGAAACTACTATTCTTGGGCATTATTATATTTAATTTAGGCATCGCAAGACATAAATATAATAACCAATCCTTTCCTTTATAGAATATGATACAAAATGTTCCCTATTCAACCATCACATGATTGGTTCTAGGGCTATAATAATAACAACATGTTAGGTGAAGTATCAAATTTAGGGTGAGTGAAAGTTCTATGTTGAACTTAAAACCTTAATTTTTGATAGTTTAGGTTCCTATTGCCTTAGGGGCTTCCCAAGGACATTGGTGCAATGGTCAAGGGAAACAAGCCTTTAGGGGAGTATATCTTGGGGATGATGGATGTGTTTTTCTCCTTGAAGAGGAGAAGTTATTGGGAGAGTATCATCAATTGGGAAAATTGATGGGTTTTTGATACCCAATTTGGAAATTGAGAGAGAGTATAGGATTGTCTCTCTTGAGTGATATGTGACTTACCACTAGGAAGATGGTAGGCATCCTAGGTATTTATTTTTGGATCAAGGGGAGATTGTAAGATCTCATTGGGACATGAGACATTGACCTCCTTGGAGAGAAAACCTTTTTGATGTTAGTCAAAAAGGGGGAGAATGTTTGGGGGAGAACATTTGGAGAGTGTTTACCAATTTGGGATAATTGGTAAGGGATTTGAGTTAGTGGTCTAATGATTTATTTAGTTTTGTCGAACATCAAAGGGGAGATTGTTAGTAGTCCATTGGCCCGGATTGATCCTGACGAGGACTCGAGTTTTGACTCGAGTGAAGTTTTGATGTTCGACACATATATGATGTAATTGTCATGGGTAAGTCAAGTGGAACACTTGACATTTGTAGTAAAGTCAAGTCTTGAGTACTTGGCATGAAAAGTCGAAGTGGGACACTTGGCACAAAAAATCGGCGGTCTAGGTCTTAGCGATGTAAAAAGTCAACATGGGTCCAACTTGGGAAAGTCCAAGCATGGTCTTGGCATTTGAGAAGTCCCAACATGGGTCAAGGAAATGTCAAGTCTTGAGTACTTGGCATGAGAAGTCAGCAAGGGTCTTGTGATGGAAAAGTCCAAGCATGGTCTTGGCGTTTGAGAAGTCCAATGGGTTAACAAGGGAAAAGTCAAGTCTTAGTACTTGTGAGAAGTCAAGCATGGTTCTTGGCAAATGGAAGTCCAAGCATGGGTCTTGGCATGAGTCAGAGAGTATTGGCGGCGTAAAGTCCAAGCGGAGTCTTGGCGGCGTAAGTCCAATGTGCCTTGGCGGTGTAGACACCGTTAGCATGACATAGCCGAGGGAAGCATCTGGAGGCTAGCGCGATGGATGAACAAGTCATGGAGGATCCGAGGCGTGAGGTGATAGAGGTGGCTAGAGAGCAGGTGTAGGCTAAGGGTGGTCTAGCATGTATGGGGCACCATACTTGGGTTAAAACCTCATGTTTGTGGCGGTTGGCGGTTACATTATACAGTAGTTCATTGCCGTCGAAAGCTTGAGCCAGTGGCGACTCACGCGTCCTGTGATCGACGCTCATTGGAAGCCGATCGGTAGTGTCGACGACTACTGAACTAGAGGGGCATTACTAGTTGTTATTCATTGCGAAGAATGGTCAAATGTCCGTGGCGTGGTCGATGCGGCTAACGATCCTTGCGCCAAGTCCCGTTGGAACTTGTCCAACGTGAATGATCGTTGTCTCACATCTGATGTTAGCGGTCGATTGGTGATTTATGGAAGTCGTGCGGTGAAATCTAGCCAGCGAGAGATAAAAGGCATTCATGGAGATTGCGGCATCAGATTTTTAGGAGCTTTGGTGAAGGCGATTTGAAAGCGATTTGAGTGCATTTCGGGTCCTTCAAGCTAATCAAAGTCACAAGCAAGCAAAAAGCGCTTAAAACCCTAGTTTGTAAAGTGTTCTTTACATTTCCTTTGTATTTGTTTGTATTTCTTTTTGTTTTGTTTGTAAATGTTTGTCACGAGGTTTCTCCGCCTCAGCTTGTTGTCGAGAAGGAGTTTATTGATTGATTGCATTGCGTCGTTGCATTGAGCTCGTTAGTGCTCGTTAGTGTAGGAACCGTTCGTTCCAAACCATAGTTATATGATCGTGTTGTGATTGATGTGTTGTTATATTTATTTGTTATTATTACTTCATTTATGCTAACAAGATTGTAGGCGATCAAGCGAAGAATTCATCATCGTATGAAACCGCTATTCACCCCCTTTAGCTTCGAAGCGATCCCCAGGAATACTATGTTGTCAGAGTTGACTAACCATTTACCTATCTAGCCATTCTAAAAATTAAAGTAAAATATACAATGGTTTTGCTAAATAAGCGGGTATACTATTTTAGTGTTGTTCACCACTGGACCATTGAACCAATATGGTCTATTCAAATAATGAACTTGAGATCACAGGAATCACCTTATTAGTCCTTTGTGTGAGTTCAAAAACCTTTGGGACCCATGCTTGGACTCTTTGATGACACGATTTCGATAGACATATATGATCTATTACGTAGTCTTTGACTTAAATCGAGTCAGGCTTTGTTGTACATGGCTCTTTGGGTTCCAAGTCTAGTAGTTAAGGTTCTTAGATCCCAGAACCTTTTTCGTACTCTTAGACCTCATTGAACTTCGGTATTTTCATTCTCCTCCTCAAGTTTTTCAATTTGAGTTGAGTTTCCCTCTTGAACTTGACTAGTTGAAGAGGTTAGAGTAGCCTCTTGCTTGAGGGTTTCAACCTCCTCAAGTAACGACTCAACCCTAGACGCGGACTTAGTTAATTTCCTATTAAGCAATTTAATTGTATTGTAAAGCGTATGAATTAGTGAAGCTAACCTTAATTTTCTCTTTAGTCCGGCTTTGAGTTTCTTCTAAGTCAGTAGTCCTCGAGTTAGTCGGTGTTGTAATTGGATTCGGATTCGGACTCTAACTTCGAGACTCTTGAGTCTTGCCATGCATACATGTTATACCACGCCTTCTTCATTGTATCCCAAGTTGCATGGAAAGCCTTCTTTTGATGTTGATTGTGCCCTCTTTTGGTTCTTTAGTAGCCTTCTTTAACCATTTATATGATAAATGAAAATTCACTATTTGAGTATACATGTTTTATGTATTTGATTGGATCTTAAACTCATTTACTGAATATCCATGATAAGATTCAAAGCATGAGAGAATTTGTGATTGGATCACAACTAGTGAGTATCTCTACATGTGTAATTGTGATGTATCGAATTATCCTAGTCGATGAATTGATGGATTGGACACCATCAATTCATGAGACTAACGAGGTATACTCCTTGGTGTATCCAAGCGGTGATTCTCACTAGTGGAGACATAGTGATGTCCGGAGTTAATCGTGGATGCTAGTTATGGTAACTAGTTCATTGGAGTGACCAGCCGTAAGACTTCATATGGTTCTCTGCATATATAGATATGTCAATGAAGTTCTTACTGTGGCTTTAGTGCGATGTTCCTTTGACTTGCGGTATTCAAGTCATCTTGATCATAGAGACTTATGCTTTGACATCTTAAGCAAGCATCTCTAAGGAGATGTGGACCCGGGATGATTGGGTATAAGTCGAAGTGATCGAAGGTGTTTGAATAGCCTATAAAGGATTCACCACTCCTTGCGAGGAGATGAATACCCATGGCCTCTCGTCGGATTGTTACTAAAGTCTTTGGCCAAAGCATTACATGTTTAGAGTAAGGTACTCTTCGATACATGTGGAGTAACTAGAATTCGTAGGACGAGGAAATGATACTTGGGCTAGGTGTGACGTAGTCAGCCTAGTGGGGACTGACACTATAGACCATGTCCTGAACCAAGTGGGTATAAGATGAGTGAAGGGAATGGGGCACGATTCATTCGAGCTGCTGAAGGGTTTCAGAAATAGTTATGGATCAACCGTTGATCTTTTCGGTTAATTGGGGATCATGATGTACTACTAGGTGCCACTCATGATCGTTCTATAATTAATGGTTAATTATAGATGGCCAACATAAACCGAGAACCTATTTGGTCACACGCACAACGAGTGTAATCCAAAGGATTTAAAATGAGCTTGAGAATGGGATTCTCAGACCGAGAGAAACTATGTTTGGTTGGACCAAACATAAAGCGAGCATGAAATTGTTTCAGTCGCAATGGAAGCGTGGATGGGCCGTGTCTTATGAAGACATAATGGATGAACCAACATGGTTTGGTTCTAATCCAATGGAGGAGAATAAACCAAAGGGTTTGGTTTATTTTAAACGAATGAACCACAAGTTGGTTCGGTTCGTTTTAACTTAAAATAAACCATCATGGTTTGGTTTATTTTAACTTATCTTAATGGAGCGGGTTAACGGGCCTAATGGTTATGATCCAATAACCATTAAGAGAATTAGTTCTCTATAAAAGAGGGCTTAATGGATAATTAAGCCCTAATCCACAACCCTAAGTTGCCGCCCACCTCTCCTTGGAGAAATTCGGAGCTAACTCTCCTCCTCCTTGCCGCCGCCCACCTTGAGGCTCCAACCCGTCCGTCTTCCTTCCCCGCGGCGTCGAGCTGCTGCCGGTTAGTGCTCCGGTGATCTCCTTCAAGTTTGGCATCAAGGTGAGCTCTATCTCCCTTGGTTGGCCGGCGCCTATCACCTCCACCAAAGCTGTCCAGTGTTCTGGACAGCTTGTTCTCCTCTCGTCGGAGCGTCGTTTGGACGACGGTTAGAGCTCCGACAGCGGCTAACTTACCGGGGATTCGATCTCCGGTAATCCTCTGAGGTGGAGGACGAAGGATTCGTCAATTGGTTGACGAATACCTCTCCGGAGAAGCGAGTTTTGAGAACTTGTATTAGGATCCGAATTTGGATTCGGATCGTGATCATCTCTCGATCACGTCGTCTTCAACACGAGGCTAGTAACCCGTACGAAGACGAAGCTCGTGGCTTAGCGAAGTCATCCCGAGGAACTCGGCGTGGATACGGATAGAGTCGATTCTAGCGAGGATCGTTCCGGTTGATGCCGTTCCCGCTACACGTCATACGAAAGGTATAACTTAGATAAATTTCCTTTTATTGCAAATTTAAATTTATGGTTATGTCTACACTTGTTGTAATATGAATGCGTGTGTTGTGTGTGTTGTAATAAATGTAGATTTATTATTTTTATTGCTTCCGCTGTGTTCATGTTTACGAAACGTGATCGAACACACACACGCGCTTGTCTTGGAAATCCTTGATGGTATCGAGCCCGGGTTGTGTTTCAACATAATCGTAAAAATGGTTTTGCGATAGTCATAATGTATTTCTGGAAATTTTCTAATTTTTGAAATTTAGAAGTATTTATGGAAAATTTTCAATTTTGGAAATTCTAGAAGTATTTATGGAAATCTTTCACTTTTGGAAAGTTGGAAGTATTTATGGAAATTGATATTTTCCATAAATAAAATATTTGATTAGATTCTGGATATTTGTTTCCTAATTTAATCATGATTTGATTTGGGAAATCAAATCTTAAAATATTTTATTTCCATAAGTAGTTTTAATGATTTAGGAAATTGGTTTCTAAATAGATTTTCCTTAATCAAATAATTCCATGAATAAAATATGTGATTAGATTTGGAAATTTGTTTCCTAATTTAATTATGATTTGATTTGGAGAATCAAATCTTAAACATATTTTATTTCCATAAATAGTTATGACATATAAGGAAATATATACATGACATAATTGTATGCCATGTAATTGCATTAGATGCATAACATTATGCCATGCGTGTCGTGACATGTAGATGTATGCCATGTATGCCATGCCATGTAGATAATAGTTATTTGCATGCAAAGAGGATGAGACATAAAACCCTTAAACAATATTAAAGCCTACACCTTCCATTAATATGGTTAGAACCAGAGTTCCGTTTCTTGTTTGGGTTGTTGGACTCTCTCCAAGCCCGGCTCGAACCCGAATATGTTCAAACCATGGAATAGTTTAATACTAATATGGTAAGAGTCAGAGGTCAATCGTTAGCTTTGGTTGTTGGACTCTCTCCAAGCTGGGCTAATTGGTTGAATGCGCTCTAACCATATTAAAACTATTTCCCGATTAATGGGTTGGCTTTAACCTGGAGCATCGGCTTGTTGGACTCTCTCCAAGGTCGATGTAAAGGGAGATGAAGTTGGGTGCTATGCATATGATGCATACTTGTTAATGTGTTAACAACCCGATGTATGTGTGAACATTCAATTAGTTGATAGCACATTGTGATAGTTGCATATACGTGATATGCAATCGGTATAGTTGATACCTACCATCGTAGTTATGAATGGCTTGTTGGACTCTCTCCAAGGTTGTTCATAACTATGATGGATATCAGCCCATTCGGAGATGGACCTACGATCTCCCGAAGTGATTTTGGGGTTTTTGAAATTCAAAAAATGAATGGGATTTATAAATGTATATTGATGCATTTTAAAATCATTTTCTCATATATGCTCGTTTTGTATTTCTAGGTCAATAAATTGATCATGACATCTTTTAATTTGCATTCCATTTTGGATTCGAATAAATTGACTGGGCCAAACTTCTTGGACCGGCTTAGAAACTTGAGAATTGTTCTCAAGGTGAAAAGCTTGCGTATGTCCTCGAAGCGCCTCTTCCCGCCCATCCTAGTGACGATGCAACTCTGGACCAATTGTTGGCCTATCAGAAACATGTGAGTGATTCTGAACAAATGAGTTGCATCATGCTAGCCGCGATGGAACCCAAGCTACGAAAGCAGCATGAGCATATGGATGCTCATATCATAGTCCTTCATCTTTGTGAGTTGGTTGATGAGCAAGTGATATTCGAAAGGTTCGAAGTCTCAAAGCTCCTCTTCACCTCTGAGATGCTAGAAGGTTCATCTGTGATACTGCTCGATATGCTGAAGACTGTGGAGTCTTCTGAGAAGCATGAGCAGGGGACGGTGCTGTTAGTTGATTCCTCGAAGAAAGGTTCTAAGAGGAAGTCAAAGGAATAGCAGAAGGGAAAGAAGAGAAGGGCTAAGAAGGTAGAACTAGCACAAAAGGAAACTTGCCATCATTATGGCAAGGAGAGCCATTTGCGAAGAAAGTGCAAGATTTATCTTGAGTCCGTGAAGAAGAATAAGGCATCGGATGCCCCATCTTCTTCAGATATCTTCGTTATTGATTGTCATTCTATTTCCTCAAACACTTGGGTATTGGATACTGGGTGAGGCTCACATATATGTAATGACATACATAGGCTAAGGAATAGAAGAAGACTCATCAACGGAGAGTCAAATTTACGTGTTGGGAATGGAGCAACGGTTGCTGCACTCGCCATCAGAACGTATTTGTTGGAACTCCCTGTAGGACTTGTCTTAGAACTGGACAATTGCTTTTATGTTCCTTCGTTGATAAAGAACATCATTTCTATTTCTTGTTTAAATAGAAATGAGTACCATTTGACTTTTAGTAACAATTGTTGTTACATAACTTTGAATGGAGTTCTTTATGGAATGGAACTTTAAGCAATGGTGTTTATCGTTGGGCGTATCCGGTGACATTTTCAATATCGGCAGCAACAAGCGTGCTCGAAAGGATAATCAAATAGACTCCTATATGTGGCATTGTCGTCTTGCTTGGCCATATAAGCAAGAAAGCATGTCGAATTACACGATGTGGAATTGGAATCGTTTGAATTGGATTCATACGATACATGCGAATCATGCTTAAAAGGCAAGATGACTAAGTTACCTTTTCTTGGAAAAGGTGAAGCAGTGGGAGAGTTACTAGGTCTAGTACATGCGTGATGTATGTGGACCTATGTCAACTCAAGCTTTAGGAGGCTATAGCTACTTCATTACCTTCACCGATGATCACTCACGGTTTGGGTATGTGTTCTTGATGAAACACAAGTAAGCCTTTGAAAGGTTCAAAGAATTTAGAAATGAAGTAGAGAAACAACATGACAAGAGTATTAAAATACTTGATCGGATCGAGGTGGTGAATACTTAAGTCAAGAGTTTCTTGATTATCTAAGAGACAATGGCATATTGTCTCAATGGACTCCGCCCTGTACACCACAGCATAATGGTGTATCTGAGAGGCGTAACCGGACCTTGTTGGACATGGTCAGGTCAATGATGAATCATGCAACTCTTCCCAAGTCCTTTTGGGGTTATGCACTTGAGTGTTTACTTGTTAAACAGAATGCCTACCAAGGTAGTCTCGACTACTCCATATGAGATATGGAATAGTAAGAAACCTCATGTATCTTACTTGAAGATATGGGTTGTCACTGCTTATGAAGCGGTGTATCGAGACAAATTGGATGCTAAGTCCGATAAATGTCTATTTATTGGATACCCTAAGGAAACAAGGGGTTACCAATTCTATCATCTGTGGAACAAAGGTGTTTGTTTCAAGGCATCTTTGTGTTTCTAGAGAAAGAGTTTCTCTTGCAAGAAAGCGATGAGTGGCTCGAGAGACTCAAATAGACATTAATGAGATACGGTGAAGCAGCGTGACAACTCATAGTGATGAGCAATCTGACCTATTGTAACACCACATCTTCGTAGATCACTGGTAGAACACACGCAATATTCACGAGAGATATGGATTTCGTAAGTGAATCGAATGACGTGTTACTCATTGATGATGAGAGCCTACAGTTATGAAGAAGTCTTGACAAGTTGAGAAAGGGATAAGTGGCTTGGTGCCATGAAGTCGGAAATGGATTCCATGTATGAAAACCAAGTTTGGAACTTGGTTGACCCACTGAAGGCATAAAGCCTATAGGGTGCAAGTGGGTTTTCAAGAAGAAAACCGACATGGATGGTAATGTGATTACCTATAAGGCTAGATTGGTGGCGAAGGATATCGTCAAAAGCAAGGTGTTGATTATGACGAAACCTATTACGTAGCTATCTTAAATCCATTCGGATGCTCCCAGCCATAGCGGCTCATTATGATTATGAGATATGGAAGATGGATGTGAAAAACAACTTTCCTTAATGGAAAACCTGCTCGAGGCGTGTATATGATCTGACTGAGGGTTTCACATCGGTTGATAAAACCAAGGTATGCAAATTGCGACGGTCCATTTATGGATTGAAGCAAGCATCCAGGAGCTGGAATATCCGTTTTGATGAGACAATCAAAAGTTTGATTTCTCACAAAATCGATGAACCTTGTGTGTACAAGAAGGTTAGTGGGAGTGCGATCGTGTTCCTAGTATTGTATGTCGATGACATACTACTTATAGGAAAGCGATGTTTCAATCTTCTGATCGATTAAGGTTTGGTTATCAAGACATTCTCCATGAAAGACACAGGAGAAGCAACCTACATCCTCGGGATTAAGATCTATAGAGATAGATCGAAGCTGCTTGGTCTTTCGTCTACATATATAGGCCGAGTGCTAAAGAGGTTTAGCATGTCGGAATCCAAGAAAGGTTTCCTACCCATCGGGCATGGGGTACACCTTTCAAGTCTATGTGTCCGCGCACGAAGGCGAGAGGATTTGCATGAGTAAGATTCCCTATGCATCCATGATAGGATCTATCATGTATGCTATGTTATATGAGGCCCGATGTATCGTATGCTCTGAGTGTCACGGCGAGATACCATCCGATCGAGGAATGGATCATTGGGTGGTTATTAAGGCGATCCTTAAGTACTTGAGAACTAAGGATGTGTTCCTAATATATGGAGAAGGGTACATGGTGATA